>CM022490.1:13754169-14132494 GCA_011952105.1 Coreoperca whiteheadi
AGGAGGGGAGGAGGAGGAGAGGGAGGAAGAGAGAGAGAGAGAGAGAGAGAGAGAGAGAGAGAGAGAGAGAGAGAGAGAGAGAGGGGTAAATTGGCACAGGAGTTGAGGCCTGCTGTCCACAGTGGCTGTGTGCGGTGCATAATGAGGCAAAGGGATGTAAAAACAGACAGCTGTAATGAGATGGCTGATGGAAACGCTGTGGAGAAAGACACACACACACACACACACACACACACACACACAGGTACAGAGATGAAGAACAAAATTGCAGACACACCCAGCGAGAGAAAGGTATGAGAGTGAGTTGAGGAATGCTGCGAATAGAGACAGAGAGGCAAAGGGAAAGAGACACGAAGCAGAGCAGCGAGGGGAGAAGGAGCACAGAGGCAAAGTGAGAAAAAACAAAGAGCTTGAAACGGAGCAGAAACGATTCATTCTTAGAAAATAAATTTTAGCATAGAGCTGCGGAGAAGGGTTTTTAAAGAAGAGAGGAGAAATTTGGAGTAACCTAATGCTCTGTTCCACACGTGGCATAGAGTCGGAAATTCCAGCATCCTATTAGGAAAAATCCAGTGGAGTGATCCTTCAAGTCAGAAACCTAATTTGTTAACCACAGACCGTCTGGAGTAAATGTATTTGATTACATCAACATATAAACATGGCTGCAATGTAAAGGCTTAACAGCTTTTTCAGCATTGGCTTCTGTATTCATCAGGAGCATGTGTCTGGTAAATGATCAAATATACAAATTAACCTTCTGAAATGGAAAGTTTACAGTTGCCAGCATTCTAAGCTAATTTGCTAATGTAGCCACACATCACTAAAATAACATTAGCAATTTCAGTGGAAGCAACATTTTACATCAGGAAAGTCAAATCTTGTGGGCAGCCATGTGTTGGTTTTCCAAGCTGGAATACTAGAAATAATGGAGGCTGAAATTATTCTGTGAAAGTAACTGGGACTTTTTGACCTTCAACTGTGAATGGAACAGAGCATTACGTGAGGGAAAGGAAAAGAGTAATACTCCAGAAATGTGGGTATTGCACTTCCATAAAGTCAGAGGACTTGCAAGAAACAGATTAAAATTTAAAATGGTCAAAACTGATGTACAATCCTGTATGGGTCAAATACACTGGATCCTACACTTCCCATAATGCAACTTGCATCTCTTTAATGCCTCTTTTCCAATTTATTTCATGTATGAAACACTTTAAAACGCAAACAGGCTTTGCACCAAAGTGGTTCACAGAGACAGACATTTATGTATACACATAAAAGCATAAAGGCATATATGTGCATTACAGAGGTTGTGGAAATAAAGCAAGATTAAAATATAACCACAAATGAAAACCCAAGGAATCAGATAAAAATAAAACAGGTTAAACACAATTAAACGCCAGAGAATAAAAGTGGGTCTTAAGGTGCATCTTGAAAGCATCAGCAGACTCAGCCTGTTTAATGGCCTCCGGCACATTATTCCAGAGCTGAGGAGCCACTACAGAAATAAATCTGTCCCCGGCCTTTTTTCCCCCCCACAAGTGTACGGTCTAGACCTGCTCTACAGGAAAAGTGCAATGAGATAACTTCTGTTATAAACTGCCGCTATATAAATATAATTGAATTGAATGGGGCAAAGCCAACAACATGCCACGATGGGAGGATCTGAGGGGTCTGGTGGTGCTGTAAGGGGTGAGACATTCTGAGATATATGTGGGGCGAGATATCACAACATCCTACAGGACTATAACTGACACATATTCCTGAGGGGCTTTTTTGTCTCTATGTAGTGCTTTGACATGTACTGGACTCACTGAAAACGTCTCAAGGGGTTTTACTTGATATAATAATATTTGCCCTTTAGATGAAAAAAATACTCAATATAATCAGAGTTTGATACAGCGGTGGAAGACATATTCAAATTGTTTACTTAGGAAAAAGTAACATTAGTAGTGTAAAAATACTCGATTACAAGAAAATGTCCTGCATTAAGTAAAAGTACAGAGATATTATCAGTAAAATGTATTTAATGTATCAAAAGTGAAGTCCTCAATATGCAGAAAAATTGTCTTATTATGTAAGTAACATTTTACTGTTGTAGTTTCCAAAAGTGGTAATCCTTAAAAACGCATCATATTTTATAAATTCTAAATATGTTTTGTATGTCAAATCCTAATCTCCAATGTAACTAGTAACTATAGCTGTCAGATAAATGTAGTGGAGTAAAAAGTACAATGTTTGCCTTTGAAATGTCATGGAGTAGCATAAAAAGGAAGTAGTAATTTAAAATTGTACAAGCACCTGTTTACCTTCCAAAACCAAATATAAAATGTGATACACAGAGTTTGGGGGCAACAACCTATGGTGTTAAAATTAATGTAGTAATGTACATTAATTTACTTTTAGTATTTGATAGTGGGTTTTAGTTCCTGAAGTGAGGGACGGAGGAGTGGTAGGGAAGAGTTTTAGAGTGAGGGAGACAAGGAAAAGTTCTCTTTAAGTGACCTTCAGTTTCATGTTTTGGATGCTCCTTTTACACATTAAAAAAAGAGAGTTGCTAGGCAACCAGCAAATAAACACAGACAGTTCTGTGGTCTTCTCAGTTTAACCCTGTCTGAGACTCTGATGTGTGTTTCTGAGATTGTGTTGGTGTGTGCGTGTCTGCAGTTTTCATCTTGCCTGTTTGGCTACTGGTCTCACATTCGGTAACATTTGTCTCGTTTGTGTCCGTGTGTGTGTGCGCGTGTAGCTGTGTTTGTTTGTCTGAGATGGCATGGACACTTGGGCGGGTCAGTTCACACTTGGCCTGATCGGGGCCAATTAGGGGCGGCTGACTTCTGGGTGACCCACACACACACACACACACACACACACACACACGCGTGTGTCCCAACTTCAGCTTTATGTGTCTTCATGCACTTTAACACTTGCATACCGTTGGACACTTGACAAACCAAATGCTGTACACTAGAGGACAGATATGGAACAGCAATTCATAATACCAAACACACCCACATGTTCACTGAAATGTGCTTACCAATGCATGCACACATAAACACCCACCCACAGACCTAGCCTAGATTTGTCTGTCTGTGTAGCAACCAATGCTGGCCTAGAGGTCAGCAAGGCACAAAACAAATACTATCGGATAAATAATGCAGCCAGGGTATCCCATTTAACTCTGCAAGAGGGAGGACAAAATGAAGGAGTGATATTAAAAGCATCATCAGTAATTGTTTAACCACATACATGATAGGTATAATTTAAATGTTTGACTATTATGTTTATGCGCATAATAATTGGAAAAGTAGGCCTGTTTTACTCATGTTTACAAACAAAACTCTTATAAATTAACATTCAGCGCCCATCAGAAACATTAATGCCGTTGTTATTTAAAATTTTTATTTCAGTGTTGGATTAGAGGTTAAATGAAAATCTCAAGCATGAAAAGGAAGGAGGGCACAGAGATCTTAACTGCTCCAAAAGCAAAGCAAACGGGGGTTAAGTGCTCTAAAAGGGAGAATAAGGGAAGGATAGTTTAGACACGAGCAGTTGTGTCACAGGGCAGTGAGAAGTTGCTACTCTTAATCTGCACTTTATTAGCTGCTCATCCACAGGTTCACACGTACATTTAGTATTACTATGATAACTTACTTTATATATTCAAATTACATATACGGTATTAATTTGTTTTTTTCTCTAAAGATTTACTAAGACTAAAGGATACATAGTAGTAATAAGCCCATAAAGGCTTAAAATACATTCAAGATGTGTAATAATATGAATATTTTCACAGTGCTTCACACACTGAGCTTATGTGTTTTAATCCACTCCTATTGGAAAGTGGGCTTCATCTAATAGGCAATGACATTTTGTTTTTGGAAACAATTTGAAAATATGCATTAAAAACACTCTCAGCTGCTGATGAGACAGAACTGAGTCATCAAATGGCTCGAGTGCTACATAAATTAGGTAAGACTTTGGACAGCTTTTCTACATCTTTTTGTCGACACACACGGGAATATTTAAAAACTGAGACCCAGAATTTGAGCTCTCAGTCTGACAGTGCTCCTTAAATATCTGTGACACTTCCAGCTAACAAGGTGTCTATTATTACCTGGACTACCTCTCTTTTTCCAGCTCTTCCTACCACTTATTAAGATGACTTTTCACTGCCTCCGGGAGCTTCGGTAAAGACAAGACTGAACAATCGGCACCACTTCCACACAGCGCTTACAGAAATTATGCTTATCACACACTGGTCGTGTAAAGGTGCAGACAAAATACATCGCACTGCACCAATATGCATCATTGAAATTAAACATGCACACACACACACCTGTGAGCACACCCCCAACACACACACACAAACATGCCTCCCTCATCTGTAGTGACTATTCATATCCATGGAGAGTGTGATTAACACTTTGCGGCACCTCTCTAAAGGTCCCCATTAGCAGGTGAGAAAGACAGGTAGACAGACAGATCACTGTTGGCCACTAAATCTATCACCATGATGTTCGCCACAGGAAGATTATTGCACAATGGCTTCCACTTGGCATTTGGCACACAGCATATTTTACAGGATTTACCACAACATTGTTGCTACAACACTCTTGTTTTCAAGAGCTCATATCAGCCCACTTTGTCACCAGGCCAGACGCAATGAACAGAGCTACCTGGCCAGCCATTTCTCCTCCCCTTCATTTTACTATTGTTTTTCTTTTTCCCAACTCACTTTTACTGTATATTTTATTAATGAATTGTCCCTTTTTGGTGAGTGCTTTTTGATATGCCACCATTAGGCTAAATATCAATTTGGTTAAGTTCAGAAAACTAAAACTTTTTGGTTGAGATTAGGGAATAATAGTTGCCACAGTTAAAAGAAACCAACATTGACTGTTGTTAGGAAAATGGATCCTGGTTCAAAGTTACACACTTTGTTAAAATAAACAGACGGCAAAAAGTCAAAAGTCTTGCTGGACTTTTTTTTTTTAAATACAGTTCCAGTCCGTTTATTCCTCCTCTCCTCTGTTCTCCATTGTTGAAACAGGTCTTATTTGTTTCACAAAGTGCATTTTTATTTGTGTGTTTGTGCATATATTTGCATGCACAGTCTCATCAATTGATGGATTTTTAAATGGTTATTGAATAATTAAACCTCATTGTTGGACCCATTCTTGTCCATTGATGCAACCGGAAAAACAACAAAACAGGAGTAAAGAAGGTAAACAAATGGGAAAAGAGTGGGAAGAATAATTACCAATACACACATTTGACTCAAAACACACACACACACACTTTGACACTCCTGTTGAACTTTGCAGACAGGATTTAGTGGTTTTCTGTGGGAGTGCTTTGATGTTCTGCAGACAACAGTACCGCCCCCTATCTTCCAACACACACACACACACACACACACACACACACAGACAAGACCAAATTGTCCACCTTGACCCTTAGCTCACTTCGGCAGTCATTCAAACAGATATACAGGCAAGAAGCAGAGGAGGAAGATGCAGAGAGTAATTACATAAACAGATTAGATGAATGAAAATAAACTTTGAGAAACACTGCATGCATTGTAGTTTTACAGAATAACCATTTGTACTGAAACGCAAGCACTTTGTTTGTCCTTTGAAGGTGGCTCCAACAGTGTAACAGCTGCTGCAACTGATGACAGAGGATCACTTCACACACTGTTTTTGGTGTGTTGAAAGTGTAAACGTGAACACGCATACAAAAGCCTTTCGATCAGACACACTCAATTTAGCCTGGAAGTAAGGAGAAAAATTGGGAGGAATTTGAGTAGAGAAGCAGTGTCCTTATTTCCTCCTAATGTCGCCTTTCTAGGAAAGGGCAATAAAGAGAAGAAATGTACTCCTATCTTTCTGTGTGGCAAAGCAGCCACACTATTACAATAACTTAAAAACCTGTCCTGCATATGAATGCCTTTAGAGGGCAACTATGGTAAATACATATTCTCAAATATCTCACCATATCCTAAATTTACCTTGTATGTCTTCTCATAAACCTGCGTTATCACTCATATTATACTTAGAAAGTTTAACATCAGTGAGGATTTGTTGCCATAAAGTACCCAAGTCAGGGAGGAGTAACAATGCAAAAGAGCTCAGCGTAGAGCGACTAAAGCGCTGCTTAGAGATTGGGAGAGTGAGAGAAAGACAGAGAAGGAAAGAAACAAAACTGAGAGAGAGCGCGCGCGAGAGAGAGAGAGAGAGAGAGAGAGAGAGAGAGAGAGAGAGAGCGAGAGAGAGCGAGAGCGAGAGAGAGAGAGAGAAAGAAACAAAACTGAGAGAGCGCGCGAGAGAGAGCGAGAGAGAGAGAGAGAGAGAGCGCGAGAGAGAGCGAGAGAGAGAGAGAGAGCACACCCATCCTGAAGTGAGCAAAGCAAACTTTCAAGAAGAAAGTCGCCCAGATGCCATGCGTGGGAGGCAGCCCTTATTTATTTATTTCTGTTTATCTGGCTGTCAGTAATTTATTCCGAATGCGCTGTTTAAAATACGCCTTCTCCCTCTGTCTCTCCATCTCTTCCCCACAGATTAGAGGGGGGCTGCGACAGGGCTGTGAATTCCCTTCTCCTATATTGTCTAACAAATATCTAAAAGGGGAAGGCAGAGAGCACAGCGGCTCTTGTTCTTTCTCAAGCGCTGAGCTAAGACAAAGAGGTGTGGTAGGATTTGTTGCTGTATGCTCGCACCTGCTTAACAGTCGGAGATTGGTTCCTTGCGCAGTGGGTCGCAGTACAGGCAAAAGCAAACAGGAGCACTTGCACACACGCGCGTGTGCACACACGCATACAAACAACACTCTCACCACAGGTTTAATTTGCAAAGATTAAAGTCTGCAGCGTGTTCTGTGTCGCACACATGCACACACACACACACACACACGTAAAAACACCTGGGACTTTGAGTGCTTGGCTAAGTGTTGTTGTGGCCTGGAGCATACTGCCTGCGGTTTCTGCATCTCTCTCTTTTTCTCTCTCTCGCACACACACACACACACACACACACACACACACACACACACAATGAATGATGACATGACACAAAGCCTGATGAAATGATATGTAGGAGCCCCTTTGGAGCACAGAGCTCACCTACCCACCCCCCCAGACACACACACACTCAAACAAATGAAATCTCATCATATTCAGATAGAGAAGAAAGGATTACCCGCGGCTGATTGCTGGATGAGAACATGTAGGAAGGGAATTGAATCCTCATTCAGTTGGTGTGTAGGTGTGTGTCTGTGTGTGCCACCCTCTTCTTTGACCTCTCTGTGACTTACTTCCTATTCAACTCAAATGGAACAGTTTTCCCATTTAATGATTTCATTTTTTCTTTAAGCGAGACAACAAATGTCATTTATGGGTATTTAGGATGATGGGTGTGTGATATAATACCGTATCTCTGATCTGATACCTGCGATAAAAAAAATTCACCCTTAAATGTCAGCAGTTTACTTGACGGGTGCTTAATTCAATGACACATTCCTTTAATTGAGATATATTCATCTAGTTCTCTGTCTGTGTATCTGTTTGTGTTAGTGTGTGTGTATCTAACTGCCACCAACACTTACAATGTTCATGAGTGTGAGAAGGTACTTTTGGACATGCTCCTTCCCGTGAAACTGGACCACCGAGTCGTCGACGCCCAGCAGCACCTCGATGTTGTAGGCCCTGTCCAGGCTCTGTCTGCGCGTTCGCCCCGCTCGCGTGTGGTTGATGCTCTGCTGCACACCGCGGTACAGAGTCTCCAGGTCCATCAGACCACCGAGATCCACACCTGGAGATTGAAAAAACACACAGTTTTGCAATGAACATATGCAATGAGACAGGGATATCTAAGGTGTAAGAAATTGGCACATAAACTCAGGGAAAAAGGAAAAAAGACCCTTCTCTTTAATTTGGAAGGTGTAATTGATTAAAATGCTGGTTTACGAATCTCATTAAACAGCATCCAACTAATTCTATGTAATTCTCTACAAGGATAGGGTATTTTAATAACATAAGCATGTAATCTGTGATAAACTGCAACCGGCCAGAAGCTTGGACAAGTACAAGGTCAGCCAGCATCAGTGGATTAAACCTGAATTATCTTTTGTCACAAACCAATTTTTTATCAGCTGCGTTAAAAACAAACTAAAGCAAGACGCAGTCATCTAAAATCATACAATCTCTATAGATCTGTGGCACATTGTACTTTAACCTTATTTTAAAGGAAAGAAACAAATCACAAATTAACTTTAACATTTATCTATATAAAGCACAATTAAGTATGTCCGCACATTGTTGTGTATTGACTTGTTTCTTTACCATTACCTCACTGAGCAGACATTTCTTGTTAATCTAATTGTTTGCATTCTTTCAAATCTGCTCAGCTAGTGTGTCTCCACATGTCTGCCTCTCTACAGCATTACAGTGTTTTGAGCACTTTTGTCCTGTGTTTAGCGTGTGCTACACATTCACATCCATATGCACATGTGTACTTATTTGAGCACTTGCATGTTGAAGTTGTTTGCTTCCCAAACACCAGTTGACAGAATTAAGCATGTGTGTCCCTTGTAACTGGTGGTAACGGTGCAGCTATCCTACACCGATCCTTTCCTAATCAACCAAATATTTCTACTCCCATCTGAATAAAAGCAGCAGATGGTGCTTGCTAAACACATGGAATAAGACAGCTCCCTCACACAGGGGCTGCCCACCCTGCTCTTTTCTTGGCTCACTACATGCTGGTAAAAATGCAAATTACACAAGAAACTCAATTTGAGGTTATTCTATCGGAAAGTGTGCAGCCTACAGCAGCCTTGATTTGTTCAGGTCACTAATCACTTCTGTTATGTTGTTTGGACATTTTTTGATAAACTGCAGACCTGACTCCTAAATGACTGCATTAGGTTTTAAGTGTTTAGTCATAGTCTGATACCGTTTACTTTTTTCTTGGCAAAGAGTCAGAGGCAGTGAGGATACAGAAGATAAATTGTCCTGTCTCCAGAGCCAAGGCCATCCTTCCCTCACTCGCTGTCCTCCCTCATCATCCCTCTCGCTCTCTCTCATCCTCCTGGTATGTAGGCACAGCGTGGCCTTGCTTGTATGGAAGCCATGGAAGGCAAAGTCATGCAGTCTTGAACATGTGGTCTCAGTGGATTCAACAAAGCACTATCCTCCCTGACTCCAGTCAAGGCCTCCCACAGCCAAGGATGACACACAACACAGCTCATGGAGTGGTGCATGTGTGTGCAAGTGTGTATGCAGGTGCTTGTGTGTGAGCACTGTGAGGACAAACATTTCCAATTGGGCTATAAATCACTGTTCCAACAGGATATTCAATTTAGTTGAAGATTGGGTGTAGGGCCAACTAACTGTAATAGATATGCTGTTTTTGACTGTGGAGCTATATTTAGAGGTGCTGGGTGGTGAGTTGATTCAACAAGTGGCTAGAGGGAATGGTGGGAACTCCAGTGTCTTGATACATACAGTTAGGACAAGTGTCGGGTGGAGGAAAAAGAACAAGATGCAAGAGGAAGATACAGGGAAGACAAGGGGAGAGAAAGAAAGACCTGCCACCTTGTCTCCCAATCAGCAAGGGGCATCCCGCTTTCCCACTCCCTCTTATGCAACGTTTCCAAGGCAACGGGCTCATGGGTAAAACAACGATGGCGTGGCTAATATTGGCTCCTGAGTCGCTAGCAGAATGAATCTGGAAGTCTGAATAAGATCCCATATCTGCCCACATTCCAGTGAGTGACAGAATACCCACACAGAAAGAGAGAGAAACTGGATAAGGTTTGGGGGTAGGGGGGGTGGGGGGCGACTAATATAAAGAAAGACAAGAGACTATGAGAGGACAATTTAAAGATTTCCGCAGGACGGAATTTTGTTCTGTTTCATAGCTCGTCTCACACACACACACACACTGAACATTTCTTCTCCTTGTTAGCAGAGGAAGCTGGATTTAAGGCAGTGTACTTCACCCTTGGCTCTTCCTAGTTATAGTTGCCTTTAACGAGCCTGATGTCATAACCACACCATCTGCTTTTAAAGAAAGGTCCAGATATTTTTACCTTTTGCTTATGTAGTGTTGAGACAAAACACTATTGTGTTCTCACTTTTAACTATGCATCTTTGCTAAATTGCAGTGCCTTGAAAATTGCAAATGAGACAATGCGAGGACTTTGCATATAAAAAGGGCCACAGCTGTATTGTAAGTGGAAAGAATAAAGTATAGATAACTTAAAGTGACACTGGCAGAGTCGAAAAGAAGAATTGACTGAACCAAAGGTTGGAAGGGGCTTGACCAGGTGAGCTCCAACTATTTAAACCTCTGTTTCATCGCACCTCTGTCCTTGCTTACACTCTGCTAGAGCACTATTATTCTCTCGCTTCAGCTGTTTTGGAGCAAGTTTTTCAGAGAAAACTGCGGAGGAATAAGGTGTAAGGGAGATTGAGGGAGGCGGTGAGGGAGGTGAGAGATAGAGCTGAGGGGTGTGATGGATGAGAGAAAGAGATGAGAAGAGACTAGAAGGACCTTGGGTGTTGTGAGTTCCGCTTCAAGCCATTGCAGTGATAGAGAATATCGCTCTCTTGTAGAGCATACAAGTCTGTCTGTGTGACTGCGGGCGAAACATCATGGTGCGCTGCTGTGTTTCTCACAGCAATAGCTTACATTAGCCTCTGAAACCTAACTGTTATCACTCTCAACCTACAGAAATGGATTGATCATAACAATTTTCATTTTTCCTTTCTCTACAGAGTATCATTTTCAGTCCTAAACCTCCTCCTCCCACTCCCCTTCCCTGGATGCACACACCCAAAAAACACACACAACCCTTCATGCCCCTGCTAACTGAAAATTTCCTTTTCCTGTCCTACCCACCCATTCTCAATCCTCATTTACATTTTCACACTCCCATCTGTATCCCTATATACAGAGCCCCCTCCACCATCACACACAAAACCCCCCACCCTACACCACACACCTCCTCACACACACACACACACACACACCGCCTGCTCTCTCCCAGTATTCTCATTCAGGTGGGGTATAGAGCACAGCCTTATTAGGAGACAAAGGTTCTTTGTCTTTCAACCTTTGCAAAATGTCAAGAATGTCTGGTTGCCTGCTGAATACGAGGTGGCGGGAAAGGGGGGTCGAGAGAGCATGGAGAGACTATAAGCCACAACAAGAGAGAGAGAATGGTGATGATAATTCAGGTCAAGCCACATCTTACTACTGTGCAGTGCTCTTTGGTTTAAGGTGACTGGTATGGAACATCACTCTGCTCCTCATTCAGGAGCTCTACTGTATAATGACTGGCTTTGACCTAACGATGGTCGCTCTGGCCAGCCTCACGGTTGGTGTGCATGAGAGTTTGTGTGTGCAAACGTAAGGATTTGGATGAGTTTACATGTTACAGTATGTATGCTTCATGGACCTCCAACACAAAAAATAACTGCCACGTATTTGTAACACAGAGTCTTAGCAAAGTAGACTCAGTAAATACAGTATTTACATAGGAATTACAATATAGTGAGTTATACAGTATCATATTGTAAATAAACACACACACAGACACACACGTAACCACATTGTGACAAAACATTGATTTACCCGGGTTGGTTGGCTGGAAATACATACTCTTTTAAAGCAATGCCCAGTTGACTTCTAAAACAGAATAAAAGAAACTAAATAGCAGAAACAGAAAATAAACACGGTACATGCTCAACTAAAGTCATCACAAGATTATGTGACTTAAATGCACTACTATGCATCTATTTGGTATGCGGATTCTTAGAGGAAAAAGGAATAACGATAGATTATTTGCTGTGTTGGTTGTAGATATGTGGAAGTTATTTGAGAAATCTGCTTGTTTGTTTCAGTTCTTACAGTGAAAAAGTTGCCTATTATGAAATAGTAACATATTATTATTATTATATTATAGTATGAAAATTTGTTGCATACTCAAGTGACTTTGAGGGTGTCCGCCTACACACACAGTCTTCCCTCAGGAGTGATTAAAATCTTTAGTGTTATTGTGTATTTTGGTTATTTTTCTAACACAGCACTTACTTATGAGTGGCAGCAGGCAGGAGGGGAGATGGTGAACCTGTTAGTGCTCACCTGAGTTCAAGGCTGTCTGTCCACACTGAGGCCCAGCTATCCACATACATGAACTAATTTACTTACAGACACATCTTGGTCACATAGCTTAGGGCATGGACATTTTGTCTCCCTGATGACAGCCTCATGGGCAGTCATGGTGGGGAGTGGCTAGGACGGCGGACTGTTAACACTGCTGTTGCTAGCATCTGGGCAGGTAGCAACATGCCACGCTGTCCCACACAATGTCCCCATACTGAAGGCTCATTATTTCTAAGCTGCAGCTATATGACAGCTGTAAAGGCTACAGAGTGTGGAACTCATAGTGAACTACCTCTTCCCATAATCATACTGCTGTTAATTATTTAGATTGGCAATCAGCAATCTAATTTTACATGGACAGCTCCCTGAAGACCAAAATAATTATTCATACATCAAGCACTGAACTTTGCCCATTCATTAATAACTGCTTTAGGTTAGGGCTGTTTATTTTTAACTGTGATTTCTATAATGTTGATGAGATGTTGTGAGTGGTCGAGCCTTGGCTGGGAGTTTTATGTCCAAAGATCTATAATGTTTAAGCTGATGCATTATATCTATCTGTGCTCCGTTGAAGTGGAGTAGAGGACCGTTTTTAATATTGCATGAAGCTGCCTTTATAATCAGCAGGCGAGAGGGCCACCTATCCTCACCACTGCTCGGTGTGTCTGTGTGGATTTCTGGTGGTTCAGGAGACAAGGCAACCTTTAGCTCTCCCTTCTTACATAACTGTCTGTCTGTCAGAAACACACAGGTCCCTTTGGCTGCTGGGGACGTAGTGGTGCACACCTATTCCCCGTGTCCTGCTGTACCACAGTTTCATTAGCCGAGCTGAGCCATTTCTTCACATAGTCTATAATGTATGCAGAGTTACCTACACATTCATAAAGCAAGGCTGCCAAATGAAATAATCTCTGCCGTGGTTTGACATTATTCAAGCTCATGATTGCCCATGTTGTCACAAATGAGCCTAAATTGAGTGACAGTATTTCTCATGAGTCGCAAGGAGCCCAGTGAGTGTCTCTTGTCACATCAATAATTACAGCAAAGAAGAACAGCCCATGTAAACATCGCAAACCCATCTCAAAACACAGTAATCTAATCATTGCCATCCACAGAGGCAATATTGTTGTCAAAGATCAATCATGTCCCCAAACTCTCTCTCTCTCTCTTCTCGCTGTGGTTGGATCGACGGAGCTCGATGTAAACTGGAGAGCCTTAGTGTCCAATAAGACTGCAAAGCTAAGCTGATATAGGGCTTACTGCAGGTCTCATCCAGTCTGAAACTGACCTGTCTGGGTGCCTGTCTGCCTGTCCCTCCCTGTGTCTGTCTATATCTGCCTCAGGAAGCCAGACATTTATAAAGGTCTCTTATGAAATCAAAACGTTCGAAAACATCTCCAGCCATGACAGGGCATCAAAGATAAACACATAACAGCACCAGTATGCAGACTACAACTTAAGTAGACAAGGCTCGTTCTTCATCTACACCTCTTATCAAACTCCACTGCCTGTCGTCTTTAAAAAAAAAATTGTACAGCTATAAATCAATCTTACTGGGAAACGGTGTATGCATCAAGAGGGAGATAAAGAGTGAGGCTGACAGCGAGATGCGAGGTCCGGCTCCAAGCGTACTGATAAATCTTAGCAGAGACAGCCTCCCGCTGGCTTGAAGGGTTTGCGGCCCCCTTGCCATCTCTCTCCCCAACACTGCAACCCCTCTCTGCCTGTCACCTCTCTCCTTCCGAAACCTCATCCTAAAATCGTATAGATCTGCTCTGTCTCCTAAAAATTATTAAAATTATACAATTCGTTTGCATCAGCAAATGCGTGTTGTCGAAAAATGTTATGCTGCCTGGATTATGTTTTCATCAACATAAAGAGGAAATGGAACATACCTGCAAAACGTTCACTGTTGGTATATCTCCTTTTTCCTTTTATGTACAGAGAGCAACATTAGCATTAATTTGAAGAATGTAAGTCCAATAATTACTCTACTTTTAGCTCAGTTCTGTTCTTTGGGTCTTTAGCTGTAAAATATTAAGTATGGTAACATCTTGTGCTTTGTAGTCCCAACCACCCAACCTGACCTCTTCCTTACGACTTCTCTACAGTAAGGGAATGTCATACTTTCTGAGTTGGAAAACCATTAGCAATAAAAGTAATCCAGACATCAATTACATTGCCTCACAAATGTATTTGGCAAAGCAAATTCATAATATGTTTTAGAACCAAGGTTGTCTACATCCATACATGTTTTTATATTTTTGCTTCTGCTGCTACCTTTCCTCTGTGCGCTCATCACCTCTTCCCTATAGCACATTCTAAACTGCACTAACTGGCTCATCAGGCTGCAATGGGTTGACAAATGTGTTACTGATTGGCTGCGAGATGGACTGCACAATCACTTTTCTCTTACCGATATGTAACACCTGTATGTATCTCAGGTAAAAAGACAAAAAAAAAAACAACAACCCAAAATTAAAACTCTTCTCCTGTCCTCCCTGCTCGCAACCTCATTTCGCCTTCCTTTACCCATAGCCCCAGGAAATGTCCTGTCCTGTCCTGGCTGTGAAGTACTCAAAGAACAGCCAACGCCAGCCACCTGAGACACCCGGCAGCACAGTTATTATGACAGGCCAGCCAGCCAAACATCTGTCAACCTGAGCACTGTAGGGATGGAGGGAGAGGAGGAGGGGGACCAGAAGAGGAGAAATATAAAAGTGGAGAAGGAAAAACATGACGGAGACAAGATCAAAATAAAAGCCATGAGGTGAGAAAGGGAAGGGATAATGAGAAGACTGAATTTGGGCATTAGGTTCAAACCATTCTGTGATTATTGAGAGAAAAAGCTTGTACCAGATGGCATGCCAAATACAAAAGCTTGGGTTACAATCACTACCCGTTTCTAAAGCCTGGATCCTATGAAGGATGAAATCATGGAGTAATTTTGTTCTATCAACAAAATAAGACTACAGGGATACCTGGAGTTAGTGCTCTAGGTATGTTATATTATTTCTCTTTAATGTCATGGTATGTAGCAGCATGAGTCACATGTTTTCATAACTGATCAAATGTGCGCTCAAGTTGTCCTACAGAACGTCAAATCGCTTTGATGCCTCACTCTGGTTTTGATTTGATTTTGGGAGCATGAATAGAGCGTAGCAAACATTTAATCTAATGAAATCCTTGACTTTTAAAGTATCTATTTCTACATACAAGGGCAGTGTTTTCATTTTTTTAATTAGCACCATTTGGCAGCTTGTGATGTCCGCTGATTTGTAAAAGTTTTCTGAAAACTGCCAACTGACAATTAAACTGACTATTAACAAGCTATAAAACAGGACTCATGTCATGCTAAAATATACTTGGCAAAGTGTAAATGGCAATGCCTTGGTGTCAATGCTTCAAACTGCCAACCTGCAATCAAACAGAGGTGCAAAACAAGGTGTGTCAACAGTCGTGTCTAATGCATTTGGCCCTTTAGTCAAGGTACTATAGTAACCCCTTATCTTTGAGTATTTATATCTCTACATCCCTCTGTCTTTCTCATCTTTTTCACTCATTAGTTTTCACATTTTCTGAAGAAATAGATCAAAGTGTTATGTTAACACCTGGATGATTTGACAAGACAATCACAGGTGGACCAGTAAATTGTCCCACAGGCAAAGCAGGTGGTAATAGCCAGATAAAAAAGGTACTACAACAGCTGACCTGGGTGAATTGTCTACATAAAAACCAAATGACCACACAGGTTACAGGTGTGTCAGTCTATACGCTTGCTAAGCCATCTCTGTTTACATTCCTCTCCTTTCCTGTGTCCTTCATTTCCTCTTTTATTCATTAAATGTACCTTTGAAAGTGCTTTTGAAAGGGTAGATATGGAGTAAGAGTGGGTGAGAGAAAGAGAAAGTCTATCTAAAGGTGTGAGACAATATGTATGCAAATGCTCTCTCCAAGAAGCTCACCAGTAGAGCCGAGCCCGAGCATGCCTGCCATGGGGTGGCAGGATGAGGATTTATCATCCAATATCACCTCATCATAAATGATAATGATAAACACATAAGCCAGGCTGTAACATAGTTATACACCATCTCTAACCCAGCAACATAAACAGGGTAGTAAATCAACAGAGATATTGTTATATTTTAAACAATTTAGGCTTGGAGTACTTAAATACACCAAAGACTTGGACACAGGGAGCTGAATAAAAATAAAAGTGTTTTGGCATTTAAAAACTGGCATGCTATTACACCAGGAGTTATTACTGCCTAGTCGGCCCACAAACGCACAGACAGTTCTTTTCAATTGCACAGTGCTCAAGCCAGACGGGAGAGAATTAATAAGCCACTACAGTGTATCGGTGTTACTAAATTGGCAGTGTTTCATAACAAAGTCTTTCAGAGCAGTTATCAATTAGAAACAATTAAAAGAGCCATTCATCATTCTTACAAAGCCAGCTTCATACAGGGAGCAGCGCTGACAGAGAAGCTGATAAAATGTAATCAAACCATAATCAGCTAGCGCTCCTTAACAGAAGCTAATGTTGACAGAGCCAAGCTATGTTTATGTAAAGATCACACCTCCAACTAGCTTCACTGGACAGAACGCTGTGCACGTCCATCAAACAAACACAAACACATGGCCATGGAGGCAAAAACTGTGCAGAAAAAGTGACAACGGGAGAAAAACAGGATAAGAACAGGTTTAAAGTCAAGCTGTGAAGAAGCTTCAAAACATGCTTGAGAAATCACACAAACAAGTCCATCCTTAGGTCCTTGGCAATCATCAGTACGGCATGTGACTGCTTAACTTCGAAGCCATGTACTGGTCTAGCTGTGTGCATTCTGTTGATTGACATCTGCATCACTTCTTTCCTGGAAAACCCAAGCCAAGGCTTCCCATATTAATATCCAGATTATCACTGCAAGCCCTATCCCATACATGATATATCTCTGCCCATCCGACTTCCCTAGCTCTCAGCCCCCCAGAAGCGATCGTGATGGCGCAGGGTGAGGCTACATCCCCCCCACCTCCCAGGCATATGGCTAATCAATGCAGCCTCTTCCGTGCAAAGGTAACTCTATACTTGAGTGGGGAGGATAGGGGAGGATAGGGGAGCTACCAGTGCGCGCTCCCTGTCTCTCTATCCTAATGAAGCTCCCTGGTAATCAAATCACCGTACACACAGGCAGATGGCCAATAAGGGGAAAACCACCGGGGCTCTTTGATGGGATCACGACAAAGTTTTTAAACTTACCAATAAGTCACTTCTCCTCTCTCTGCATCTATTTAATATAACCAAACATGATTGAACATGGGGGTACGTGAGTTTAAAATGCTCAAAATGTAATTCATTTCTGTTATGGTTTTGGTTCTATAGGATATATTTTGGGGTTTTGTGGAGTATTTTTGGTTATTAGTCTGTGTTCTGTATGTTCATTGTTTGGGTTCTTGTCATATTTTGAAACTGCCTGTTTAGTCTAAGTTTTGGAGTTTATTTTGGCACTTCCTGTTTTATTTTGGTAAAATGTCTGCTCCCTCTTGTGTCTGTGTGTTTTACTTCCTGCCCATGATTCCCTGATTGTGTTCACCTGTGTCGTGTTGTCTCCCCTACCCTGAGTGTATTTAGTTCGTGTGCTTCCCTGTCCTATTGTTGGATCATTGTTGGTTGCAGATATTCCTTGTGCGTTGATTTCCTGGGCGTTTGGATTATTATGTTGCCTTGTTTTCATTTTTGGAGTTTTGCTTGCCTTGGCGTGTTTTTTGGATTTCTGCCACCTGAGACCCTGAATAAATACTCCACCTTCCATCTATATAGTTTGCATCTGGGCCCTCATTCCTCCTCACCTACTACGAAACGTAACGATTTCAGTGTGCTTTACATCACTATCACTTGACACAGAGATGGCTTTGAAAACATGGTAACATGCTGATCTCTGCTAAATATGGCTAAAGATGCGTTTTTCACAGAAAACATTTTGATTTGTTAAACACTGGTGTACCTGATAACATCACTAATTGCTGCATTGCATGGCAATAATTGCTGGAACAGATCTGTCATTAATGTTATTGGTTCCACCTGTGCTTTCCTGCTATGACATGTACAAATGTCTGCTGTCTAAAACTTCTGTGACTGTGATTCATTCAGGAACAATAAAGAATTAAGTGCTTTGATGCAAGTAATGCTAGCAAGATTCTGGTTAATACAACTTAATCAGAAAGCAAAACAACATGTAAAGTGCAAGATGGACAGACCTTTGAAAGGTAAGAAAAGAACATAAAAGGTGATGTCAGTCAAATCCAAGCAGCTGAAGCACTTCCAAGGCTTGGATGGGCATGAAAGTCTCCCTGTTGAATCTGTACTACAAAAGGTTAGCGGTTGCGTTGAAAAAAACTGTGGATCTGGATAGAATCTCAAAGATATCTGTATATACTCCTCCACGAGAGTTAAGTTATGCAAACAAGTTAAGCGAAGGGAAGTTAAGTAACGGACACATTTTGAATTTTCTACAGCTTTGAGTTCCACTTCAAACTGATTTCTTCACCATAGCAACAGTGGCAGAGGCTCAAAGGTATCAAAGTGCTTTGAGCAATTTACCATATACCAAACTGACCATTAAAACATATTATAATTACTCAGAAACAAAGTTAACATATTTATAACCTTACAGGTAACAGTAAAACAGCATTTAGATCTTTGTAGCTTCTGTAATGTGACATATTTCTGAGTCACATTATGGGGGCATGGGTTAGTTACGAGGGGGATTTAAATAAAATCCTTCATATTGGATTGGATCACTCAAACATGGGCTTGGCTTAATGAATACAGTGGATTCTGAGCTTATGGGGACTGTTGGCTTTCACACCTCCCTCACAGAGGATGGGGGAGAAATTAATACATTAGGCCTCAACCATGTTCTTTGGAAATGTAAACACATTTTTTCCAACGGATATCCAAACAAACATCCTTCTACGACATTGCTCAACAGCTGCAGCGGTGTAGTGAACCACGTTGTTCTCCAAAGTTTGGTCCAAATGAAAATTACATGATGGACAGATAATTATCATGCTGATCTATGGGGGATTAAATGTTTAAGTTGATTCTGAAAACCGTAACTATTTTGCATGCATAGGTTTTGAAAATGACATTCCTAGTAAACTATAATCTGCTTTATGTTGGGATGAAACACATATTCAAACAAATCCAATTCATAGCAATAATCCCCTCCATATTATAGGATGCACCATTAACTAATTACCCTTCAGTCAATATGTTAATAATGACTCAATCAGAAAAACTTAGCATTATCTAAGGACAACTGTTGGCAGCTATATAGATGACTGGCTCAGGGGGGCCAAACAGGCGTATGTCCTCTGGCTAGATTTAATAAAGAGAGGTTATTATAAAGGAATATTTACCCTGCTCTCCCAATCTAGGAACTGGCAGTATGACCTGTCTCATTCTCCTCGCTCTGCAGAGCAAGTAATACCCACTAATCCTAGACACAGAAAGAGGCTGTGGGGACGAGAGAAAGAAAAGGAGAGAGAAAGAGGGCAAGAGATAATGTCATATACAGGTTGGTCTGTGGGTGTGAGAAGTGTGTGTGTGTGTGTGTGTGTGTGTGTGTGTGCTGTCACCAGAGCATAGAAAATGTGGAGGACTAGACACAGGCCAAAGAATCGCAATCCCCAAAAGTGTTCATTTAGAAGGGTTCACGCTGGCAGTGTGGACATACACACACACACACACACACACACACAAACAGGAAGCTCCCAGGCCCATCCTATCCAGTGTGATGTAATGAGATATCTGCTGTTTCCCATTCGAGCCGCTTCATCCTCCACGGAACAAAAACAATGGACGGAGAGGAGAGGACGGGAACTAG
Source organism: Coreoperca whiteheadi (assembly GCA_011952105.1). Taxonomy (NCBI): domain Eukaryota; kingdom Metazoa; phylum Chordata; class Actinopteri; order Centrarchiformes; family Sinipercidae; genus Coreoperca; species Coreoperca whiteheadi. The sequence continues at coordinate 13,774,223 of CM022490.1, forward strand.
AGGACAAGGAGCAAAATCAGATTCCTCTGTTTCTGTCTTCCTCACTCTCTCTGTTTAAGGGAGTAATATGTCTCCATCTCTGTCTATCCTATTGTAATGGAGTAGGTCTCACTACGCTGCCTGAGGAAATTGCCTTATAGTCCCTCTGCCCCTCTTCTATATGTGAACACACAAACAGACCACACACACACTCTCATGGCGGTGGCCCCTAGTGACACTGCTTAAATATTAATGACCTGGTTCTCTCATTAATAATAGCTGCAGCGCTGATTACTCTGTGAATACCACTGTGTGTGTGCATGTTAACGTGTGTGTGCGTGTGTACACATATGGAAGTGTGCCTACTCACAATGTGTGAGCCAAGTATTTGTTCTGTCCATCACTGGCATATTACACTGTGAATCACTCCAAAAGGATTACTGACAATGCATTACTGAGGTAAATTAAATAATATTGAATTACATAACAGTGAGAATGTTACAGGTTAATATATGGTGATAAATTGATTTTCAGTTGGTGTTGTGTGTGTGTGTGTTTCTGTGTGTGAGCAAGAAAAGAAGAGAAGTGGGTATGGCGGGTGTATGGATACACACATGAAAAATAATTAAACATGGATAAGCAACACACACACACACACACACACAGATGCAATGCATAGACTTAGAAATATACAGAAACCGCCACACAGACGGGCATCCACTCAGTTAAGCCATGCAGGAGGCACGTGAGATGCAGCTGGTTTAAGCTAGCTTAGTACTAGACACAACACGCACACACACACACACACACCATCACACACACACACAGGGGCCAACAAAAAGCATGAGTAGACATCAGTATCCATTGGGTTGTAATGGAGAACTTTGCATCCCCCTGCTAAGAATAGCAATACTGTAGCTAGCCATGAAAGAGGAGAGAAAGGGAAGCTGCGGGTAGAAAGAGAAGTGTGTTTTGATGAGCTGTGTGTCCTTTAGTAATGAGGAGTCAGCGAATTACAGTAGCACATGGGGTAAATGGAAAGCAATCCAAAATAAGATATTCACCAATTTCAAAATTCTGCTGTCATTACATATTATTATTTACTTATATTTATGTATTATTACCATTATTATTTTAATGTTTTTATGGAAATATGGTTTACTATGCTAAAGCCGTAATTATTCTGCATTGATATGACCGGACAGTATACCAGATGTTTTTTTTGTTTGGAGTGTATATTTGTGTTTGTGTATACCGTTGGTGTGTGCCCTGCTGCGTGTTTGTGTGTACGAACGTACAACCTACAAAATTCACATTTCCCTGATGAATTACATTGAACTGCATTGAGACAAGGATGGAGAGGGAGGAAAAGAAAGAATGTAAGCGTGAGTGAGAGAGAGAGAGAGTCTTTAGTGTGTCTTTAGATTGCAATGCAGGTACAGAGCAACTGAACACAGTTTATGTGATGAAAAGATGCAGTGTTCCCTAAGCTTTTATCACTCACTCACACAGACAAGACAAACAAACATCTCTACCATCTGTCTGTCTTTTCAGGCCGTCCTGCTGCTCTTCTTCCACCTCACTGATACCCTTCTTGCCACCCACCCCTCCTCTACCCCTCAAGCAGAGGCACAAGTCAGACTTCAGTTCTCGATGAGCCCCCACCCACCCCGGGTCTCTATGGCCCTGGCTGTCGTTACCTGCATTGTCTGGCTATGGCTGATGGAAATCATCTTATTAGCGCTGTGCTAATGTCTCCTCTGGATTCCTGGGACACTCCAGCTGCCCCTATTTTAATTGGCTGACTATTAATATTTCATTCATTTAAATACAGCACATCACCTTTCCCTTCGCTGACTCTGACCCCGTGGCTGGCTGCTCTGTATTTCAGATAGAGAAAATAGACGGTGGGAAACTATTTTCATATTGATCCGCCACAATATTGCTTTGGATTTTTTGTTTTGTTAGAGGATGGTTAAGGTATGTTTTGTCAACAGTTTGAGTAAAATGGATTTATTAAGGAATTGATTTTGATGGGGAGTTTATGGATTACAGTAAAAAGGCCACTAGTGGATTAATCATTTGAAAGCTTTGGAGTACCAACATGTTGATTTTAAATGAATACACAAATAAATATGCAATAACAGAACAGTTCTTTTAAGGATGAGCTGTATGCAGTGTGTGCAAGCCACTATTAGGATGGTGATTTGCAATTAATCATGTGCCACCTCCTCTATTCTTAATCTGTGGAGCACGATTTTTTTCCATCTTTTGTGGCCTAACTTGGTGGATTCATTGACAGAGAGAAAAATCCAAGTCAGATGTGGATACATTGGACACAACTAACCCAACAAACCTTAAAGTAACATATGGAGTCACTGCGCACTAGGTGTAAAAATTGGAGGTGAACTCGTCACGCTCTCAGAAATGCACACACATAAGCAGCCCTGTGGCTCCCCCTAAAACAGAAGGGATGATGGAGCTGGAGGAGTGGAAGAGGAGATACAACAAATTGATTTAAGTCATCACAATTAATTTGGTAGCTAATTCAAAAGATGTTGTGCATCATAAGGTCATTAAGATCAACTATTCATTTGTTGGCCGTGTTGGTTTTGTAATATTGTGGCTTATTTAGTGTGATAACAGCAACGATGGACCACATCATGTAACAGTACAGTTATGACTCCTTCAGTCTAGTTCTGAATATGGGGGTCATCCATACATATTCTGCAATGATCAGGTACTGTATCTGTAGAGAGTCTGATGTGCACTCGCATTCTAACGTTGTGGTTTATAGTGAGGCAGGCATTTTCCTTTTTCACTCTTGAAATGTTCAGCACAACAAAAGCTGCTGGAGGTTAAATATGATCAGCTCCTTTTTATTGTAAAAGTTTGCAAGCTGCATTACTAACCGTTTCCTCCCAAGATGACTACAAAGTGAAGTTTGCTCAGAAAAGTAAAAGAAAACAACAAAGAACTCGAGATGTAGTATGAGTGTGATCTCTGTGTCATTTTAAAGGGGAACTGCACCGATTTGACATTTCAAAGTCTCTCTAGTTATATAAATCCTGTCACTTGAGTCAGCGTCGGTTGGGGCTGAAGAAAAACCTGAGGGTGTGGAGTTAGAAAATGGTGATCTTACCAGACCTCTGTAGCTCGCTCCTGATCTCTGCTCGAGGCCAGTAAATGTAGCCTAGTAGCTACTACTAGCATAACACACTTGAATCTCTGATCACACTGTAGTCTGTTGAGTTGCATTGTGGGTAATGTGGGTGCCAGGTTTTGACAAGGAAGAAGAAAGTGTGGAATAAAAAAAAGACTATGTCTCTGGTTCTGCTGCATCGATACTGATCTTTTTTAAACTGTGCATCGTGAGTCTGACAACGTTAAAGGAGTGCAAAGCTGAATCTTGTACACGATGGTCTTTTTTACTGTCATTGTATTGTCAGATATAATCAGATTTGCAGCCAGTGGTTTTGGCAAAGAGTAGGAGTAGGAAAAACCAGCTACCATACTTAAGCTCTAGGCTACAAAGACTTAGGGAAAATAAATGTTGCTCCATTGTGATGTTATGATGACAGATGCACTGTGGCAATGTCCATTTTTGGGTACTATTTTAAGGAATTACAGTCAGCTCTAACTGACTGGAAATGCACAAAGGATGGGATATTTTTCACACAGTACAAAAGCTACACAGATAACTTTGCTTTCATAAACATTTACATGTACCATTTATCTTGCTGTCTAACCAAATCCTAGTGCGAGCTAATATGAGATCAGGGTGGAGAGACAGAAATCAGCTTACTGAAATGTAAATCCCATGATCCAGTGTTTATTCATGCTCTAACTCTGAATTTCAAATCAATATTGTTCTCCATGTGTCAGAACAACGCTATACCTCACATGCTCTGGCTGATTACAATCGCAGAATTCTTCTTTTGCTGGGATTCGTTGCTTTTGAATAAAAGCAAAACCCATTTGCTTTGCAGCACCATAAGGTATACATTTACAGCTTGGGTGTGAGCCCCTAAACCTGGCAGTTTGACACAGTTAGGCACACAGGACCAAGAAAGCAAACACAGTTGTTATGAGTTTCAAACCTTATGGGAGCACAAAGTAATTAAACCGCTTGGAAAAAGTTAAGCTATCAATCTGAAAATCCTGTCTGCGTTTCTTATTCCTGAAAAGTTTAGTATTTGGAAAAAAAGCTGAGAATTTAGCACATTATTTAAGGTTCCTAATAGACGACAGAGTGAGGATACTAAAACTTGACATTGCACTGACTAGACTTTCTTTGGCAGCCGTCAACGTTAAAATTGGTGCTAGGAGGAATGTAAGCACAGGTAGGACTGTCATGTGACAGCTTCAGCACATGTGTGAGTCATGGCTGCTCCTGCGGCCTTTAACACTCAGTCATCTGTCATCCATCAGCTCAGCCCTGCACTGCTGCCATCTCAATCGCCTGACATAATATTGCATACACACAACACTCTCTTTCTCCCTCCCTTTCTCTCTCTCACACACACACACACACACACACACAGTATTTTGAGTAACGGGCACAGAAACACACACACTGTGTCCCCACAATGTTCCTTGATTAACGAGATGGTTTGTTCTCTTCCACGGGCCTGGACCAATCGGGCACGAGGACACAAATCTCTCCCCGCTGGTGATACTGAAGGCCACCGGCCACTATTTATTGGTAATCTCAGCCCTGACTACCCAGACAGAGAGAGCAACACGCTTGCCACAGGAAGACACCACCACCGCGTCTGAGCCTGTGTGTTTTTCATGCAGAAAATAAATATGCCTGCTAGTATCATGAAATAACAGTTTCAAAGAACATCACACAAATACACACAACAAGACATGCTGAGGGATCTCCTTATTTTTAGATTGTGTGGGTGTGTCAATAGAGTAAAGGAATTAAAGCCACAAACCCATCAAAGCTGTAATTAAAGCCGATTAGAATTTCTTAACTAAAATAAATTGTCTTCTTATATCTCAACAGAATTATTCCTTCTTTTCTTACCTCTCTGGACTTAATTAGCAGGATTTAGCAGGCTTGGTGTTTTAGCCGCTCACCTAAACATTAGTAATTGCTGTGTTTATCTGGTTTCAGAGTAAAAATAACCCACATAGAGAGGTTGTGACACTGTGGCTGCCTTCAGCAAAACAATATTCCTGTTTTGTTCACTGAAATCTGAAAACAGCTCCTTGTGGCAGATTCTATTTTTTTTCTGAAAGGCCTCGATGACAGCTTTGTTGGTAAAACATTTAACAGTGCTCCCAGCAGTTATTTGTAAGATGACTTTAATTGTTTACAGTGTTTCTCTTTTTCCCCCCTCCGTTTTCTCTTTTTAATGGTTTTAACATCAACACCTCAATTACAAATAGACCTGCCATGAACTTTAACCTCTGAGCGTTGAACTGGAGCGACAAGGAGTTTAACGAGAAGGTACTTTGCCTCTCATCTCCTCATCTTTCTTTTTACTCCTCTTATGTGTCCTCTGTTAATTCGCTACAGACTATCCTGTTTCTAGCTTCTTTCTTGTTTATGTCCCTAATAAGAGAAACCTTTTAAATCTTTGCTGACTTACTACTGGTTCATCTCCAGAGACAACAAACTGCATATGGAAGACATAGATACACTACAGGATAGATTCAAATTGCATTGCGAACATCCCAGGTATGCATATTTATCATGCTTAACATTAAACAAACAGACCACACACATTAAGTGATGAAATATGAACTACAAGTGGACTTATGAGAAAGTCAACAACATATACTACGCTCGAGTGATATTGATGCCGTACAAGTATTCAAATGCAGAGAGACATAGTGGGAGGAAACGTGGAAGAACAGGAGCCAGAACTGAACTTGGCCCATACTGTATTGTATGTGAGTCATTCTTAGCATAGTCAGACACGCTGTGATCTCAAACCTGGCTCAAAGTCATTACAGCAGGGAGACCATAGCGGATTCAGGGGCAGGGAAAATGGGGAAGGAGTGAGAAGATTCAAGTGTAACTTAAAGTCATAATCCTTGATCCTTAATCCTTTTCATGAAATCAACACCATTTATGTTTGCTTTTTTAGCACAAGGCATTTAATTTATTTACATTCTGGAATTACCTCTTTATATTATACTAATGCTATTCAGGAATAATTTAGTGCACCAATTACATTTCTTTTCTATTAACTTCCTGTCTACACCAGAAGTGGGGATGTGTGGCATTGTGTAGACTGACAGATGCTGCAAATTATCACCATGCACCTACATTTTAGCAAATATCTGACCACTTTCACAATATAACATACAGCGTTAAGGACTGCCAGAGCAGGGAGAAAATGAGACTGTGTCGGAAGTCTGCCACTCCTGCACTGGATTCAAATTGCCTTGGTACTGATCCTTTCATCTAACTCAAACTCTTGAACTAATACTTCAAGTTGCTCTTAAAAGCGATTAACCCATGAAAATCGTGTTTTTGCTTACCTCCAATGGTTCAATTTCTCACCTTGCTGCAATGATGTAGAAGTGTACTCCAGGGTGCATCAGTACACCATGACATCACTGTTAGATGTAGTTACAGGTGCAACAGAGCACACTTCTGACCACATCCAGCAGTAATGCTTTTAAGAGATGAAACAAGACTTGAAACCTTCAACCAGAAAAGGGAATAGAGGTCAAATAAGAAATCAAAAGGGGAGAAAAGGGTTGGGTTAGCTACTGTGTATGAGCAGGTTAAAAGTAGAAACCACACATAAATGATCACAAGCCAGAACACTGGGGTTTGTCAGCTTGACTGGGAATATTTTCAAAAATCTCCCAGAGTTCTGAGCGATGGTATGAAGTGTGGAGAATGAGAAGCATAGGTAATATGCCAGAGAAGTGAACTAACTTTTCTCTGGTGTCAGCACATCTGCTGAGGAGGATGATCTATATCTCCCTCTCTTCGCTACAGGACTACACATATGGTTGGAAAGGTAGAGTTCGCACATAAGCTGCTCTGTGACAACACACACACACACACACGCAAAGAGCACAGCACTGAAGACATGCCAGCGTGCTCGGTAATTGTCTCAGCGTGATTGTGACCACAGCTCCAGAGGACACATCACATAAAAGCAAAGGGCTTTCACAATCAGTTTCAACTGACTGTGTAAACCAGTGGCTCAATTATATCTATTACATGCTCCTCAGATGCAGATCATCCCACAGTAGAACAAACTGAATACTAAAAGGTGATGACCCCTCCGGTCTGGAGTTCCCATTAGAGTAAAACTAACACTTCAAACCGACCCTGATGTAATTTATGTAGCTTTTGATATGGTTATTATGAGATTATCGGTCATGGTTTTGGGTTTGTGTTCTGTTATTTCCTGTTTTATTTTGGTGGGAGTTCTCCCTCCTGTGTCTTGTAGTTTTATTTCCTGCTTTTGTTTGCTTTTCCCCACCAGTTTTGATTGTTTGCACCGTCCTGATTATTTTCACCTGTGTCTCAATAGCTCCCCTCACCTGAGTGTATTTAAGTGTGCTTTCAGTTTCAGTAGCCAGTGTGTTTCTTGAGTGTTGGGATTTTTCTGTGTTTCCTGGACTTTTGTTCATTTCATATACTTTTGGACTTTGCCTGCTCCCCGACTGATTTATTTGCCTGTGTTGGACTGCGTTCCTGGTTTTAACCCATGCCTGCCTCACCACTCAGTAAGCCTTTGTTTCCCAATAAATCATTGAAGTGCACATGCTCTGCCTCCGTTGTCTGCATTCGGGTCCCATTCCCTCGTGTTCCCTGTTTCCCTGCATCACAATCATTACGTAATCAGCATTGTTCTCACACAGAAACTTTTGCATTATTAAATACGTTTTCTGTGACATATTATAGATCCATTGGACGTATCTCCCAAATGTTCATTACCAACAGAAAATGTTCATTCGGAATGCATAGCATGCTTTGTCAATGTATTTCATAGCCACATAATCAATATGCCCAGCTACCTAAAGTTTTTAATACACCCTTTTGCCCTTGCACTGCCTAAGCGTGGCTGAGGAACATTTTCTTTTCAGTGGCCAGTATTTATTTATTTATTTTTGTCTTCAAGAGCACCTTAAAGTTACTGCATCTGAAGCTGATTGAGCACTCGCCCGGTGCGTTCTTTTAATGATTCATTTCGGTCCATGAATTTGTAATACTGTTTTATTTCTTTGACAGAAGTATTCAATTTAAATTTAGGTATACAATCATTAACACAAAACAAACGCATACATACTGCTCCACACAAACATTTGGGCATGTAATTGTACAGTATGTCTCTTTTAAAACTCATCTGAGGCAATTAATTTTGCAGTAATATTAAGGACACTTTGCTATGGTAAATTAAATGGAATTTTGTAACTATATGGAATTGTAAATTAAATTGCTATGCATTCTATTAAATTGCAATTAATTATGGCATCCAATTATGGTTTATGCATGTATTGCCCTACATGACCTTTCAACCACCTGAGATTGATTAAATCATGTTGCTGCAGCCACGATATACAGGGTGTGAGCAGAGGCTGCAAGACAAGGCAAACACAATTTAAAAAGTATCATTAGATTATTGCAGCTTTGAAAAATAAACACTAATAACCCACCCCGCAGTTTCCCTCCTACCATCACTGTGTTACAGTAATTGCTCCACACAAGCACACACCATTAAAAAAGGTCAGGGATCAACAGTGTACGGACAACCACAACATGACCCATCTGGATTTGACAGTCACTCCAGTTCATTGGGTGCAGTAAACAGAATTGCAAATGTGTATTTTCAACTCCTGCTAAGCTCTAAGCGGGCCTTGTTTTCGCCTCCCTCTCTACAGCCATTCTCCACTTTTATTTGAGCTAAATCTGAACACAGACTAATACTACAAGACATTTCCGCCGGCTCAGTGGGAGCAAAGAACTGACAACATAGGAAGATGGAGATGACTGGAATTTGCCTTTCCCTCCCACCTCTCTTATGTATGGAGATCCAACAGTTCATCACATTTAAAATAAAAGAAACATCCATTTATAACCTGTCAATAACCTACTGACTGTCTGAGCCTTAGTTCAGTGTGTCTGTCCTCGATGACTAGTATTATAACCATTGTTGAATGAAGAAGTGCAGAGCTGTATTTTATTCAATTAAACATTCCCTTGGGTGTGCAAGGGCAAATGAACTGCAGCCTAACAAACTCCCACCACCACACATCACTCTGCTAATCAGACAGCAGCCATGAGGCGCATACTCCTCTATGACAATTTCATTCTCACTACATAGATGTCTGTGCATTATTGCCATTGAGGCCACAAATAGCAACATATTCTTTGTTTGTGCAGATTAAAAGAAAAACCTTTATTCCAGCGAGGGACAAGAGATCTTAGAGAAATATAAGGTGCCCTTTTCTTAAAAGCGAATGGGAAAATGGTACTGTATCTGTCTGTTAAAATCTGCTAAAAGTACAATTTTAGACTTAAGTGAAGAATAAAATTAAAAATTCTTCACTTTTACTCCTCACAAATGTATCTTCTTGTTCTTATGACATAAACATGTTTTAAATGTTGTTTATTAATTGCTATTTTTATTTTATAAATATACTAGATTGCTGTTGATTCACATTAATAAAATTAGAAAAGAAAATGCAATGATTTTTTTAAAATAAAAAGGACAATATAGCAGATGTTGAGTACATCCATGTCACTTTTTGGCAATTCCTGCTGTGAACGTACATGTGATTAATCATGTGATCACTTGAGAGATGCTCTTAAAGGTTAACTTACATTTTGCTGAAAATAGGACTAAGTTGCTTGATAAATGTGTCTCATTCTTCACTTTCAGCGAACAGTGAACTTTTTTTACTCTTAAATTGGCTAGTTATTAAGTATTACGTTAAGCACTGTTAAATGTTTTTCTTAAAAGTTTGATAAATACAGGTCAAGAACATTTAAAAAAAATGTTTTCTAGAGATGTCAGTTTCAGAAAAGTCAACACAAACACATAAACCTTTTTTTGAAGTCAAAGTTAATGTAAACATCAGAATGTTAAGCAACAAAGTTCATTATGTAACTTGGAAATAGTTGTCTCCAAGGTTGGAAAGTTAATCCCAACTCAAAATCCATTTACTCACATGATCTTCATCAGCAGATGGAGTTTGCTCAGTTGCCACGGGGATGAATCTGTTGACATGAGAGGTAGCTATGAGAGGTAACTTGTAGCTATTACAAGTTCATCCATAGCACTTTTAGGACTTCTTGTTTGTGCTTCTAAGTCTAATACAGTTGAAAGCTCTGGAAAAAGCCTGTAAGTCAACCTTGAGTTGGGAGGGTTTTGTCTATATAATAAGTCGAAGGTCAAGAACAAACTTTCATGCTTAACTAACAGTCAAGAAGTGCTATGGATGAAATCATAACAGCTACTGAGCTTGCATGTCAACAGATCCATCTCCATGACAACTGATCACACGCCATCAAGCGGATAAAGATCATGTGATAAGGTTGAAAAAAAAAGCAAGTAGGTGGACCTTGAGTTAGGATTGTTCTGTCAAATTTTTAGAATACTTGTTTCATGTTCCTGGCTGTGGGAGAATTTTTGACAAAATACACATTTTTCATAACAATGTAGATTTCATCACAGACACATACTACTAAAAGGCCAAAACAACACACAAACATACACACACTTCACCATGGCTCTAATGATTTTGCACTTGAGGAACATGTGTACTCCTCACTGAAGTAGATAACTAGTGAACACACAGAGAAAACAGACACACAGAATGAGGAAACTGCTGTAATAGCAGTGAATGTATTTGGGTCTCCAGAGCGATGAAAGCATCATTCACATGAGAGGCTCCATTAACCTCTGAATCAGCTGCCATAGTATTACATCCTCTTTACACACACATTACTACATTAACCTACACAGTGTTCTAGTGAGTGGCTGCTCATTCCATTATATCGCAGTTTAAAGGCCCTGTGCGCCCACACAGGTGTTTTCAGTTATTCTGGCCGGCATTTCGGGGTGATATTGGGTGGAGCTGTGCTGGGAGTCACTAAACCCTGTGTACTTATGAAGATGAAAAAGGTCCTAGTTGTCCTTACCCCAACAGATGCCACTACACTAACAGGAGATCACCCACATAGTCTGAGAGGAGCCATAATCAGCCAAAATAACTGAAAACAGTCATGTTTTTCTTCACCATGGCCGTGTAGAAGCTTTAACATTAGAAAACAATGTCAAATTTGCCTGCTCAAGCATGCACACATCAAGGAAGCTTATTCAGCAATGGGAGTGGCTCCCACACTTCTCTGAGGAGTCCCAGATTTAACACAGCATGCATGTGTGTGTACATGTGTATAGAGCATGGTCGCGGCATTGTGACAAAAGTGGGAGGAAGGAAGTCACACACCATCTCGTCTTCCATAAGCTTCTGTTTCTTCGGTGGGCTGGTTACATAACTGATGCTAACACACAACACTGGCCACCTCCGGGGAGGTCAGTTGCACATAATTGTAGTCACACAATTGTACCTGCTGCTGTGTACGAGCCCTGCATTTAAGCCTATATATATATATATATATAAAAAATTAAGATACTATCATATTACGTATTATACTATAATATCGTTGCACATTCATAGTCCAGCTATTGCATCATTACTATTATTATGTGCTGAGTGGATTTCTTGAACATGGGATTAATAAAATACATTTAAAAACAGTGAATTTTTCAAGCAATACATTTTTTTTTAAATTTAAGATTAATATTACTTATTTTTGTTATTAAGGGGTTAAAGAACCTGTTAAAAACATCACATACATACTGTAATGTGAATACACTAACCCTATACTTAATTTCTACATTATATCCCTAATCTTACTCTAAACTTTAGGGTTCTGAAAAGGTAAAACCATACTGCCCTGCATTAAGTTCAATGACAGTGTTTTTTTTGGTTTTTTACATTCAATGCCAACATTTAACTTTTAATGTCAACATTTGTAATATTCTTTATTTCATGTGGTTACGGTTTGACAAAAATTTATTTGGCAAATAAACAATAATTAAGGTTTTCGACACAGGTAATCATCTCGTGACCTCTTGAGGGGTCCCGACCCCAAATTGGGAATCGTCGCTTTGCTAATCACAACCTTTGCCCTGAACCCAAGTCAAGCATCATCATTCATCAGAAATATGAAAATGCAAGGACGCACACTTAGCTATGTAGCAGGATTTTGACATCAACAGTCTGATACTGAACACCAAGTCTCAGAGAGGTGCTTATTTTGTCAAAACACAATGATCACCATAATTATTTAGTGACGCTCTCACAATCACTGAGGCTGCAATAACCCTATACCCCTTTATCCCTTCAAGGCTTCCCTTCTTCTCCACCTCATCCTCTCCTAGCTCACTCTCTCTTTGTTTCGCAGACAGACAGAAACCCACACACAGTCACAGACAGTGCGTGGGTCAGTGCGGCAGCAGTGGCTGCAGACTGGAGCAGAGGTCGGCCGCACCCTGCTATTATCCCCGGAGTCCTGCGCTGTTTAAAGGCAGCGCTGTGGCACACTGAGTGATGGCTCAATGGAAGGCCTGTTGAGAGCTTACTAGCAGGTGAGGAGTCAGACAAGCCAGAGGGAGAACACACACAGAGGGACACAGTGCAGGCACACGGACAAACACACGTTCACACACCAGCAGACACATAAATGCTGTCAGTCAGTCATGAATGAAACAGGCAAGAAATAAAACTTGCAAATCTACAGGAAAGCGCACATGTGCACAGACACACATATGCTTAGTGTGGTGAAAAGGCAGTCGTGCTCTTCAGGGATAAAGCCAGTGGCCACAGAGAAGGAAAGAGGAAGCAGCTGGCTGCTGAAATACTTTCCCTCCAAGGCTAGCACTGTAATTTAGTCCCAGAGGCATACCTGGACAAGCACTCATTCACACATATATACTGTATCGGTGTGTGTGTGTGTGTGTGTGTGTGAGAAAAGTCCACACACGTGAGAGTATTTTTGCACCCGCGCATGTGTTTGTTCTTTTTTGTGTATATGTTTCCGCTTGGCTGCACATGCTTATGCAGGTATGCACTAATGCACACTGCTGATTTAAAGTGGATCCCTACTGGCCAATATAACACCCATATTATTAAATAGCATTACACATGATTACATACATAAAGCACATGTGCCGTACATAATGCAAGCGGTGAAACAGTGTGGTACCGAAATCAGCAGCAGTTTCTGCTACAATGTGGCCAGAACTGAACAATCAGCTGATCTGAGACCAATACCTTGTCAGTCAGTCAGTCATTTTCTACTGCTTGTTCCCGTTGGGTGTCGCGGGTGACTGGAGCCTATCCCAGTGGCTTCGGGCCTTAGGCGGGGTACACCCTGGACAGTGGCCAACTCGTCGCAGGGCTGACACAGAGACAGACAACCATTCACTCTCACATGCATCCACTAGGGACAATTTAGAGTTACCAATTAACCTACACATGCATGTCTTTGGACGGTGCGTCAGACAATCAGACTGGTGGGAAACAAGTTTAGTTAAATTACTGAAATCACAATATTTGGAGGTCAAACAAAAAGTAAGCACCTGTAAAGCAGGTGCAGCTTGTGGTAGTAGAGGTCCAGAGCAAAGGGTTTAGAGGATGTTCATAGCACAATCTCATAAACCCTCATGATGACATCAGAAGAATGTCACCTTTCCCTGGTTTTCAGGTGACTATTTGGGATTCCAACAAGAGGCATGCTGCCGTACAGGAAAGTGTCTGCTGGGACACCCTGTTACATACTGAAGATGAGTTCAGGCCATTTATGTGTTGGGGTGTGTGTGTGTGCTCACATCTCTAAGTGCTTAGTCACGAGTCTCCTCTTAAAACCCTTGCACCACATGACTATCCTTGTGTCACACCAGCAGAGACCGATACAGAGCAGAGGGGAGTAAGGAGGTGAGCGAGAGAGACAGAGAGGGACGGAGAGAGAGCTGGTTCCCCTTTTCTCGATGCAAGAGGCTGACATTAAGCTACAGCGACTAGCACCACTGGCCTCTGTCTGATGGTCTCCAGCTTCCTCTCAGCTCAGGACGAAGCTGACGCGTCATTGTATCGGAGCTGGGCAATGTGACATACACCAACAACAGTGACCTAACAACAGCTCCCATCAACCCAGAACAGTAAAGCAAAATACAGTACAGCACAAAACATACAAGAACAGTACAGAACAGCAGCGCCTGAGGCGTAAAACAAATCCTGGCTTTGTGCAGATGCATGGGGTCCATGTGTAGCTGCTTCAGCCCACCGCCCAGTGTCAACCCACCAGCTAATTGCAATTGCTTTGCCCCAGAGGCTGCAGGGAGCCTTTCTGCCTTGAGAACAATACAGCTCTCTGAAATGTCAATGAAAACAAGTCAGCTGCAAAGGACTTTTTTCTAACACAATTCTATAACCTGCTATGTATGTGAGTTCAGAACAGAGCTGAATGAGAGTATCCACTCTACCAAAATATAACATACAACAGCCTAACAAGTTTCTTCTGTAGCTTTAGAAGCGTAACTAGACAAGGACAAAGTAAGAAAAGATGTCTATAACATGACATGTCTTTATGCATAATACTTATGTGAGAGTTTAGTCCAGGTAGCCGACTAGGTGAGGGGGATTATGGGAAAAAGCCCTCTGGTTGTCCATCTGTTTGGGCATGTCTCAGTACCCTGGACACAACACTGCACTGGCACACATAGACACGCTTGTATACACACAGCTGAAGCAACACACCCACACAAACAGTCCAGTTCCACTAGACAAAATACTAAACCCCACCCTCACTATCCAGCCTCAGAAAAAACAAACATGTCTGCAGACACCAGAAAGCAAGACGAGAGTTTGTTTGGGGAAAGAAAGTAGCAAGTGAAGCTAAACCCAGAGAAAAACAGTAAGACAGAAAAGAAAGACTTTGACACAGATAAAAGAAGGGGATAAAATGAAATTGTAAGGGGCTAAGAAAAGACAGATTGAAAGATGGAGCGCTGTCCGCCCAGCAAAAAATGAATGGCAATCCTTCGTTTTCTCTCATTGCAGCAATTAATTGATGAATGTGCCACATTAATAATAAAGCTTGCTCTCTCCACTTAGGACATTGATTCACACCTCCTCAGCTTATGGTGTAAGAAACCGATCAATCTCGCTCCTTCTTCATCTCTTGCTCTCCTTCTTGAGCGCCTCTATTACCTTGCTAAATATAACTTCCTTCCCTCTGTCTTTAGCCAGGAAATGAGTCCAACATTCAATAACTGGCTGTGAATTAAGCAGGCTTGGCGACGGAGATCACCAGAATTGATTGACTGGATATATGATGTGCTTCCTATGTGTCCATGTGGCTATCGTAATTCAGTGATATGATGTAACAACTGGAAGGTAAACCTATTATTACATAATGTTGTGGTCTAGAATAGCTAAGAAAAAGATAAAAAAGGAAAAAAGACAAGAGTAATGAAGCAAGAGATCCACATCAAATGCTACTGGAAGCAGCACATGCCTTCTTGTCTGTCAATCAGTTTGTCTGTCTGCTTAGCGTTGAAAATACCAGCACTCAAAGCCAGACAACCACAGAACCCATGCCCATGCCATACATGCACGCACACAGACACACACACTCACACACTGTGGCCTGTTCTATCCTACGCTATTGATCTGCACCCCACTCTTCATTAGAAAGAAAGATTCAAAGGCAACAAGGAGCAGTGAGACGTGCTGTGTGTGTGTCTGCGTGCCTGTGTGCACGCAGCACGTATGTATGTTCAGAAGTGTAAACGTATCATCAAGGGAGTTGTGTAAGCTGTGTGTGGTTACATCCTGTATATTTGTGGGACTCTCTGTATAGGTTTTTTTCTGCATGCTCGTGCTTGTGTGTGTGTGTGTGTCTCATGTTCTTATATCCCGGTGGGGACTTAAACCTGAATACACACGGACCCATGGGGACTCTACTCCCCAGGGGTAGAGACTGGTTTTTGAGGGTTAACACTTGGTTTAAGGGTAAATGTTACAATTAGGTTACGGTTAGGGTAACGGTTGGTTTAGACATTTAGTTGTGATGGTTAGGTTTAGGGCAAGGGGCTAGGGAAAGCATTATGTCAATGACTGTCCCCCATGGGGATAGTGAAACAAACATGTGTGTGTAGGTATGTGGCTGTTCTGCCAGGTATCAGTAACAGTGGGAGCAGATCTGTGTTACTCCAATGCAGTCTGTCCTCACTGGGTGTTCCTATGGAAACTCTCTGTATATTATTAGACATTCTTGAGTCAACTGCTCAGAATAGGAAGACACAGATCTCATCTATTGCCATACACTCGTTTCCACTCGCTCCTGTACAACATGGGTGACTTGGATCTGTGAGAATCATTTTGCTTTGGTAATTAGTTGAGACTTTCGCGCTGGTCGGGTTCACAATTGATTGACTTGTAGGCATCAGATCAATCACAGTGATTGGGCAGCCACTTCTACTGACAGACGCCTGAGACATGCATTGCAGCAATATTTTTCCCAGCAAGCCAAGCTCTTAAACCTGTGACAGTACAGCTGACAATACTGAACATCCTATTTTTTTCTTTTCTTTCTCTCAACAAATCCATTAAACACATTCAATAAAACCCTAAATATTGTTTATCAGACATTAAAGCAACAATTATTTTTGACATTAGTTTGAGAGTAATACAGTTTCACACTAAATGCAGTGTAATCTATTGAATGAAAGCACAATATCTGCTTTTTTGTCTAAGTTATCACGTGCCAAACTGTGGACCATACTGTATAAAAACTACCCATTTGATCAAAACTTCTATATATTTGATGTTGAGCTAAGAGATAAACTAATAAACACAAAGATAAATTAATTTGATTCGAGGACAATTCCTTGAAGCAAGTTCAACAACCTCATTTTACTGCATTAAAGGCCAGATTGTTTCTCATTTAATTGTAAAGAAATTACATTTGCAAGTAATGCAAGATAAAACAGACAAACAGATGAATGCTTATGGTGAATTTGCTTGTGTGATAACGTTTAGACCTTGAGTATTAAAACCTATTTGTCTTCCTTCCCTCTAATCCTAGAGCCGACATGCTACGTCAAACTGTAAGTATTATGCTTCCTCTAAAATAATAGCCCTTCTTGTTGTTTCAGTTCATTTATTTCATCTGCAGTTTGGAAAATGGAGGCAGACAAGACGAGAAACCAAAGACTTGAGTGCCAGCTGTTAATTGTTAAGGCAGCCAAGGCAGCGTATAATTTTATAAAAGACACCTTAACAGTCAAACACGTGTGTCTCCATATGTCACTCCTTTACCACTGGAAAACTAGTGCAGTGACAGAGGGATGCATTTGAGTGTGTGTAGGTGTAATCTTTTTGACAGCAGGGTATGCTCACGCTGTGACTCACTGTCTTTGCATACAATAGTTTGATATGATTATATAACCAGGTGTGTATGAGGGAAGAATGGTTTCAGATGCTAGTTTATTTCAGGGGATTATAGCTTTTCAGGATGTACTGAAGAGAACATTAATGATGACAAAAAGTCAAGAAAAAGGTTTATCTTTAATATTCAAAATTTAGGGTGAATAATCAGGGACTTAGCTTGTAGTCAGTGTCATTAAATAACATTCACATGTGGCCAGTTCAAGTAAAAGTGGAGAAGATTGAGCTAAATAGAGCACAGAACTTAAGCGTGCATGAGAAGCATCCAGTGAAGGGTGTGTAAAAGTGGAGGATGGCACAGTGGGAGCCACAGACTGACCTCTGGAGTGGTAGTCTGCCGCCACACTGCTGATGGGCGCTTTCTTTACGGCTGAGGAGCGATACACGATGTGTGTCCTTCCCCCTCCTCCCTCCTCATCCTCTTCTTCCATCACTCCATCGCCCCTCGCGACTGGTTCGATAAAAAACTCCTCTTGCTCCATCCTGATCATACCAGCCTGAAAGAGAGTTTGGAAAAATAATTGGTATGCATAGGTGAACTCTGACATCATGTTAATGCGTTTCAGTCCCGCACTTCTGTTCTGCCCTTGTTTGCCTCCTCCTCTCTTCACCATTCACCCTTCACATCCTCTCTTGCCCTGACATTTTATAGAGTTTCTTTCCTCTACTTTTCCATTGCTGTGTTAGGGGCATGCTGGGAGAAAGAGGGAGAAACAAGAGGAGGGGAAAGCAGTGATCCCTCCTGGGGCCCTGCAGAGGTCCAGAGTGACACCTGGCATCTAAAATGGCCAACACACCAGCAGGAGATGAGACTGCCCCACTCCCAACCTGGACTAACGCGTTCTGTCAGGTAATTCCCCACATCCGCCTTGCACACACGCTCACACAAACACACATCAGCCGCCCACAAACGCAAAGGAAGAGAGCGGGAGGGGGAGGGAGCAAAGAGACGGTGAAAGAGATGGCAGGAAGTAAAGAAGTGTGCATACAGAACACACATGCAAAAAGGAGTTGCATGCACATACACGGGGAAACAGGCACTGGGAAAATTGCCCGTCACTCTTTCTTAATCCATCTGTCTGTTTAAGACAACTGGTAATTACCAAGGCAACGCACTGCTGTAGAGGAAAGCCATGGGGGAGAGAATGGTGAGGCAAGGCGCAAAAAAAAAAAAAAAAAAAAAAAGAGCGATAAATGAAGGAGAGACAACATCGATTTAAGTGCTTATCTGCTTCTCCCTCCGCTCTGACAGGAGAAGGAAGTGATGATGAGCTAGTTGAGAGGAGGAAAGTGAGCTGATGACAAAAAAAAAGTATACATTACAGAGGAATGTGTGATGAAAAGCTGTGAGTGGACTGTACTGCACAGAGTTTCGTCGAATCCCACCCAGGGGCACAATGGCCGGTTACACATGGCTGAGTCTAAAATAATTGATTTTTTTTTAATTTTGAGAGGATACACACTTAGCCAGAAACCCTTTAACTTATTACACTAAATATTCATCTTATGTAATTTATTTATATATTGTAATTCATTGTCTGCATTTTGTAATTCTATTACTGCTACTACCTTGGTCTAGCATACTCCACCGATTGCAGGTCAGTTCGTCCTGGATTCCTTCTTCTGTTGCTCTTCATAATGTGAAAAACATTATGAAGTTTTCCCCATTGTTATTCTGTTATGTGTTGGGGTTTTTTTGTGTGTGTGTGTGTGTGTGTGTTTCTTATCTGAACTGTGGAATTCAGTAGACTCTTGTTCAGATTGTAAAGCCCTCTAAAACAAATCTGTGCTACATGTTGGGCAATATTATGGCAGCAGAGGGATCTCAATGCACTGTAGCTTTTATAGCACACATTCACCAGTTTGAAAACAAATACATAGCAAGCAAATACAGAAATGCTGCAAGTCATGCCCAACAACTAAATTGAGTAACACAATATAAGATTCTGTGGGACACTACAAAACTGATGTTTACACAAATAATTAGTTAGAGCAGCTAATTAATATTTACACAATAGCAGTGGATCACATGACTTCTTGTATGTGAAAGAGTTCGCTCATTGAGACAAACCTACAGAGAATTATCACTAGCTCCCCTCAGCTATACAGAGTGTTTTAGCATCTTTCAGCATATTGCTTTGGTTTTTCAGCCCACATTGTTTTGGTTCACTCTCACCACTTTCATTAAAGCCATTTTCAGCCACAGCAGTCAGCTATGAAACTGCCTAAAAAACTGCCCTCTACTGCCACCTGTCCAGCACCAAACAGCAAACAGAGAAAGTTGGCAACAAGCTGGTGAACGTAGTGGAGCATTTAGCAGTCAGATATTTTTCTCAGGAGTTGGTGGAGGAGGGTGAATATTAGACTTACTTTAGTCAGGTGATCAGAATCACAACTCTGGATGCTGGATGTGTAAATAGCCAAACATATGCTAACAAGTTTGTCATATCAACTTAAAAGGTCATAATATGTCAATTTTGTTTTTACAATTTGTTTCCACTTGCCCCTATTGGAGAGCATGAAGTGTGTTGACAGCAAATCACTTATATACAAGAAGATCAAGGCAATGACCTAATTCAACACAGGTGTACAGCAGACCACACCCAAAAGGGGTGTAAACACTTAGATAGCCACCACAGGCAAGTGAAGGGACAGAAACAGAGACACAGGCTTAGTAACTAACAAAATACAATCTAGTATAGGGAATAGGAATACAAAAATGCAACTGCTGTATCATGCATCACAATTCAAACATTACAAGAACAATTTAACTATCATTAAGGTCTGTGGGGACCATAGTGTTGATCCTGTCAATCCAAAACTTCCCTCTGTTTCTTTATTAGCTTTTTTTGTACTTATTTGTGATGTATTTAATTCTAACTGCTGACTATGTGTTGTTAAAGTGGTGACAATGTTTTATCCTTTGCTTCCCTTGTCTATTTGCATGTGTTTTCTTAAGTTGCAGTGAGTCTCAGCCACCATGCTGTATACATAAAATCGATTTGACTTCACATGAATTTAAGAAAACACATGTATATATATATACACACACAAACACACACTGCACTGGGCATTATTCCTTTGACTCTCTCAGAGACCCACTGTGTGAAGTGCAGCCATGCGAGAAGTCATTTCATTGGCCACATCTCTAGCCATGATGATCTACAGTACAGTACAGGAGCCTGAATACAGCAAATATGAGAACAGTTTTAATTTATGAAAGCACCAAGACTTTTCTTATGTGGATACAAGTATGCATACTACTTATTGAATCCTTTAGCTCTAAAGGAAATGTGGAATATGAACTTGTATGCTCCTTTAATTCCTGAGAGAGGCTGATTTGAAAAGATATTAACAAAAGTGGCCCTTCAGAAATAAAAAAGGAGCTCTTTCTCTTGCCTTTACTCTTGTCCTCTCCCATTCCTCTGTCTCTCTCTTTCTGCCTGTCAGTCTGAGGCTTTGGTCCCGGAAGGATGTCAACAAGCCACTGACCTGCACCCCTCCCCCTCTCCCTCCCCCCGACTCTCTCTCTTCTCATCCTTCCGTTTCCCTGAGCCGTGGTGTGGAATTCCGATCGGAGCTGATGGATCTGTGATGGTGCATGCATTCCCGCTCCAGAATACCAAGCAGTGGGGAGAGGAGAGCCGTGTCAAAGAAAAAAGATGACATGTGGGACTGGGGGACATGGTTGGATCGATCAGAACCGGCATAGTGGGGGCGGAGGGTTAGCGAGAGAGGAAGGTCTGAGGGAGCCGAAGAACTGGACACATCCTTTGAAAAGCCGAAGTGAATAAAGCTTCAAAGGGTCCGCACACATTTCCATAGTGAGAAGCATTGTCTTCATCTCCTCTAAAGCAGGAGCAGCCAAGTCCTAGTCGAGGGGATTACAGGGAGGATTGTCCAAACACTGTGTCCAGAACTTCAGATTCAGATTCATCGGCAGTACGCCACAAACCTTAATCTGCCAACACTATTTGGGTTATTCAAAGGCAGGGTTAAGGGCCACATAGAGATAAGCTAAATGTAAAGCACAGCCATGATGAGACATTGTTGACAGGGATGTAATGCAAAGTTCCTATCTGTAAATTTACCAGATTTAAGATTTAAGAAGTGGTTGAAATGAACAAAATACCATAATTTTTTAACTGATTTATAAAAACGTTTCTTTGACACTGTAAAGGGTGAGTTGATTCTAGCAATGAATGTGTGACAAACACTCACACTACAGTTCTGTGATCGGTTCAACAAACAAAGTAATCAATGCAGTGAGATATCACATTCTTCCATGAGCTGCATTATTGGAAACCATCTTTTCAAAAAGAAATCATGAAACAAATTAAATTGAAATAACATTTACATCACATCTGTTAGCAGTGTGCAGTTATTTAGAGATGTGGTATGATCAAGTTTGTTCAGTTCTTGTGTGTCCTAGTTCAAGGTGAAACAGGAGATGATAGAATCTCATGTTTTCTGCTAAGCAGTTGCTCTTCTGCCGCTATAAATACAGTACATTTTTTCTGCAATTGCTATAGCTTTAGCATTATCACCCCATAACTTGCATTTTCAGGGATTGCTGTGGCATCAGCTGCCTTGCTAGTTTCTGTTCTCTTATTACACTCTTATTACATTCATTGTGATCCTTTGGGTGATGAGGCTGAAGATGTTTTATTAGGTTTGACGTGTAAAAATGTAGCTTATTAGCACCACTCCCCTCATGAGACACTTAAATCTGACACAGTTGCTTGCTGCATCTTGTCATCATCTTCATTGCTCATAAAGGATTTTCACATCACACACAGGAAGTATCACTGCACATCTGGCTGAAACGGTCACAGCTGAGCATCTAGTTCATATGGATTTCTATTATATATTTCCATATTTCTGGGTTTCTGCATTATATGCTAATGATGCTAAAATAATGCTATTTTAAAGATTTCAAGAAAATAAAGATGTAAAAAGACGGTTTTCTGTCATGCTATTGGGTTTGGGTTCTGAGATTTCCTATTTTATTTTGAATATGTCTGTTCCTGTCTGGGTTTTGGGTTTAGTTTCTGTCAGTTCCTGTTTTATTTTGTAATTCTGTTCCCTCATGTGTCTGGTAGTTTTGCTTCATTTTCTTGATTTCCCTGATTGTTTTCACCTGTGTCATTTTGTTCACCTGTGTCTCGTTGGCTCCCCTTCCAGAGTGTGTTTACAGTCTGTCAGCTTGGACTACTTTGATACTATGTTGATTCTGTCTGCCTATTCGTTGCTGGTATTATGTGCCGTTTGTTCTAGCCATTTCCCTAGAGTTTGTCACTAACAGTCACCTGCCTGCCTACCTGTCTGTATCCGTTTTTCCGCTTGTCTACAATTTGGATGTTAAATCTGCACTCATCAACCTACGACCTCTTACTGCATTTGGGCCTTTCCCCCATTGCCTGTTTGCCAGCAAACCTGATAGTTTTCACTGTTTTAGTTATCTTCCTGTAGTAAACAGTTCTAAAGGAAAGTTTTCATAGCCACATTATTATTATTTTTACACTGCTGTTGATGTTTTCAGTTGTCACTTCAAACAAAACCTGAATTCACCTCTAATGTTCTGGGGTGGTAGTGACATCTCAGAATTCTCTGCATGGCTAGATACCACAGACTAAGAAAAAATATGTTTGTTTCATGGGATTAACTGACCCTTTTAGCCCCTTTATGAACTATTAATATAAACATTTTACCCCCCCATTCCTCTCACATCCATAATGCCTCAGGTGAGACCCCTCACTTGAGCTTATTACAGTAGATGCTTTCAATCAATGCCACAATAAATGCAATAATAATTTCGCAACCTTCCTGATGCTAAAGAAAGCCAATAGACTTTGCTTCTTCGCAAAGACTCATGTTAACAAACAAAGACAAAGCTAGAAAGATGTCTTTACTGGTCAATTTAAGCACTTCCTTGCCAATCTGCAGGCTCCAAATCTGGATTCTACACACTGAGTGTCCAGTCACAACAGGAGGATCCTCTGTGTTTGAAGGCACACCGGGCTCTATTTGAGGATCTGAAAGGAGTAACTTGAGTCCTGGGTAAGTATCCTGAAGGGCACGTGAAACAGACGAGTGGCAGAAAAGGCAGTGTTGGAGTGGAAGAGCGGATGTTGTGGTGAGGATCAAAGTCACACCCTGTTGGGGCCCTCCAGCTCGGTCCACCACAGGCAGTGTGTGTGTGTGTGTGTGTGTGTTTGATCTGGTGTCACTATGTGTGTGTTTGATCTGATTCATAACCCTACTACTGCTGGCTAACTTCACACACAGTTGCACGCACGCATCCACAGGCAGGCAGGGCAGATACAGTCACAAACACAAACACATACACATACACACGCATCCACGCACAAATATAGCTTTGATAGTGACTCACTCATACTGTGTAACCCTCCAATTCATTCACCCTTTGAGTCATAAGAGAATCAGGCTTGTACAATAGTAAGGCTGATTTGAAAAATTAGACACACTTTAGAGAGAGAGATTATGAGGACACGTCACCGCAAATATTAATAGTGTTTTATTTAATCGCATCAGCAGCAAATTGTACCTTTATGCTCCCCCACCAAGCTCAGAGAAAGCCAAGTTTTGTGTTTGGATTATGAATATGGTTCTGGCAAAAATGTAGATTTATCCGAAATTCATGAAGGCGGCATGAAGCAAAGGTATTATGACCCTTGGCAATCCTTTCCTCTCTTCTGCTCCACTCTCGCAGGAGAAAAGGTGGAGAACAGAGGGAGCGAACTGCAATTAAGGTTAAGTATTATGACAGATTCATTAAGTGAATCAAACGATTTGCGTAATGTCCTGAAGAGCAAGGCGATTGCCCAATTATGTTAATCAGTGATATGCATGGGGATTCAAAGGATGAGGAGAATAAATCCAATGCACAAAACAAAATGTAGCAAATGTAAAAACATGAAAAAGGGAGGCCTTGTCATACTTAAACCTTCTCAGACCTTTTTTCTACTCTGTCCTCTGTCAGTAGCTCAAACACACACACATGCACACACACTGTCGAGCTGTGTGTATGCGTGCGTGTGGAAGCCACACACCAGTGTGGTTTAAGCCATGCAGGACTTAGCGATGCGGCCCCATCCCTGTCACCCTGCTCAGCTCATTACATAGAGTGGTCTCTAAAAAGGGTCAGTAAAACACACCTACAGAACCTCACATACATACACATGCATGGTAGCCCTGTCCCAGTCACCCTCTATTTCTCTTTGCCAGCTTTCTCCACCTCATTTGCAAATTGTTCATTTTGACCTAAATTTTTGATCACAGTATGTCAGCCAAACTTACAGGTGCACACTCTCTCTCTCTCTCTCTCACACACACACACACATACAGAATTCTGGGTCATTTCAGGTTTTAACTCTCCAGACCAGCCCATACACATCAACTGTCTGCGACCCCCTGAAAGAAAAAAGGGGCAAATGTAAAAATGTAGCAGTGAAAGGAAGAGGAGGAGATATGAATAAACAGGAAAGGCCCTCTATGACCTTCCCATAATAACACTCTGAGGCTTTAGTCTGTTATCTTCCAGGAACATCTTCCTACTTTTGAGTCAGACCCCCCACTAGTGCACTTTGGTCAACCAGTTCTCTGTTTCCTCGCCATATTTGCACTCTCCCTTCTTCTACTTTCCCTCCTTGCTGCCATATAATCTCCTTCTCCATTGCTCTCTGCTTTCCTCTTTTATTTTCCATCTCTCTTTTTGTTTCTCCCTCATTTCTTCCTTACAATTCCATTAGTATCCCATCCTCTCTTACTATGTCTCTTTCCGTTTCTCATAATACTAAGTATTATGGGGCAGGGACACTCTAAATGTGTGAGAATGAAGACATGCCCAGGTGTTGGAAAAAGACGACGGACAAAGACAACAGAGCACGCCGTATTATTTAAACAGACTCTGGAAACCTGGTTATGCTGACCGCATGATCTGTGGAAATTTTGGTTCAGGGTGACAGCGTTGAGACAGACAGAAACACAGCCGCTGACAGTCTGGCAGACAGACCGAGAGACAGAGTGCCAGCCAGACAGACAGTTTGCAAAGGAGGCTGCTTTGGTATCCTGTTCTCGCTTTCTCTCTCTCCCAATTCCTGTTGTTATTCATCAAGACAGAAGCTCCATCCCTCTGTTTTCTGTCCAAACAGAGATTATGAATCAGCAGTACAAGGAAGGGAAAAGGAGAGGGAAGAGAAACAGAATGAGCAGAGGAGTTAAAGCAGACAAAATGTGTGATAACCAGCCAGGGAAGAGGTGATGGGGAAAGGAAATAGTAGGTAAAAATGAGACAATTTGAAAGTGGTAGATTAAAGAGTATAAAATTAAAGAGTATAAAATCTGAGAAAAGACAAAACAAAAACAGTGGAAACAAGAATGATTTGAGGAAAAGGCTGAAAGGAATTTGGGGTCACAATACAAAATATGAAGTAAGGAAAGTATGTAAGTACGAAAATACATCTTTATGGATAGTATTATTTATATATTGTATTATAATGTATATTGATGTCAAATTGACAAGTAGACTGTCGACATATGATGCTTTTTATCTTGTGTTTCTAGATTCATGTGTTTTTGTGGACACGTAAGGAATTGTTAATATGTCCTATTTCTTAAAGGGCGTAATATTTTCCCTGAAGCGCGCAGGGAGCTTCAGTTTAATTCTAACAGCTAATACTGTATGTAGACTATTTTTTTTATGTGTTGTCACCACTTTAGAAACAACTGCTAAAGTATGATACGGTTATCTGACGTTGACTGTAGTTAGTTATTGGTTTGATTAATGGTTTTCAGTCTAATAATGTGTGTTTGTACTGATTACTGGCGGTGGCTGATCAGGCTAATTATCAGCTAATTGTACTCTGTTTCTAACGGCAGTATGCAGTAAATGTTGCCCTTTGTGTGCATGTTCTTAAACTACTTTGCTAATTAAACATGACGTGCTGGGTGCTGTTATGACTCCTGATGAAACTTGAAAGCTCAGCATTCTCGTTGCCCTTTAGCTTCCTATTTTTTACATTTATTCACCCAGAAAAAGCTCCTCTTTCTGTCAGCTGCTGTGTGTCTGAAGTGTATTTACAGATTTGGGATTGTATTTGTTTAATTTTAAGATACATTTTTAACATACATGAATAACCATAATTATAACCATATAACATCAAACATGAGTTTAACACTACAATTTGTCAAAAAACATACATTTTAAAGGGGACCCACTCAAATGATCACATTTGGGTCCCGGGGACTCAATACTTTGAAAACCTTTGAAATCAGCATCACTGGGAAAGGAAGAATGTAGGAGAGAATTTTACAAATTAGAGATAGATCATTTACTTCATAATCAGCTCAGCACTGGAATAAAGCAAAAATCCTCCTCCTCCTCCTCCCCCGTTGTTCCTCTCTCTCCTCTCTCTGTCTCACCCTTTCGTTCTATTTCTCTCAGCAGTCTGACAGCTTTCCCAGACAGCCAAATGTTCTTGGCCTGACCAACATGGAGGAGTCAGGACAAGTGTAGGGAATGTTTACCAGATCTATTCATCAGATGCATCCACACTTGGTCTCCACTGTTGTTTTTTCACAGTGTGGCTCAGGTATTAGCAGAGGGCCTGTACTTTCTAAAGAGGGTGGCAGTTTGCTGCAGAGGGCCAGAGGCTGTATAACATAAAGCTGATATATTGTTGGATCAAACTTAATCCAACCCCAGAGGAAGGTACAGAGAAGCTGATGTTGTGTTACATTTACAGCATCCCCAACAATGCCAAAGTGCCATTAAGGAAAGCTCAGAACTCCAAACAGACCCTGGGGCAGTTCACCAAAGGCAATCTCTGTGGAAATGTTTGTTTAATGCTTCAAAATCCTATTTTTACTTTGTGTTAATTGAGAAATAAGCAAATCTCTATAATATAAATACTGAAACAAATGTAGGAGCCTGACAACATGAGACCTGCATTTAAATTTCTGCAAGACACATATGATCACAACAGATATAGGCCATGAACAGACACATTTATAGAATACTGGGGTTTCACGTTTTTGTGATTCCTGGTTGTGCAATAGTATCAAAATAACTTAATTAATTAATATTATGTATAACCTGCTCAGTTAAGGGTGTTGTGGTTTACTGCACAGTAGATCCTATGATTGGAGTTTGAGGAAGCTTACAGAAGAGCCAAAGTACACAACTATATCAATCTCAACAACAAATCGTGTGGACCTGCATGTCAAGCAACCTGATTGGTTGTTCCAGCTCCTGTCAGGAGGTAGGTTAAAAACAGAGAGGAAAGAGAGCCTAAATGTTAAACAGGTTACATACAAGTACAAAAGAAAAAGTCACACGAACTTCTCCGAATGAACCCCATGTAGGATTGCCTCCTTGCTTAATGCTTTTGTCAGAATACTGGAGGCCTTTACTGTGAAGCAACTACAGGTATGTTTTGTATTGTATACTGAAGAGTGGAATTAGCCAGGAATGGTAACTTGCTGCTTACAATAATACTGTAAATGTCCATACTCGTACATTGATCATGAAAATTCATTCTTGATCTTGGAAACAGAGAAAAAAACTTATGTTGAGTTAGGATGACCATGAGATATGGTTGAAATCGCAGGAAAAAGCTACTGAATGGATGAAGTTTGCTCAGTTGCCATGGAGATAGATTAGACTGAGTTGTCTGAATGACAATTTAGGACCCTGAGAAAGACTATGAAATGTGGTTGAACGCTGTGCCAGTACGACCTTGAATTAAGATTTAGTTTTTCATCTATGAATGAATGTAATGAATTTATACAGTTTTTGGTGTGGAAATTGTGGAAATATGGCAGTAAAACAAAAGGTACGCAAATCATTGTGCAGCCAAACTAGTTTGTAAGTGACGTGACTGACACACATTTTAATCAACTGGAGGTTAATCTATACAGATGTTTAGCCTTTGTGTGCTCCCTGCCCTCGCTGTGCTTATACCAGCACAGTAACACACATTTTTACACACACACACACACACATTTTTACACACACACGTAAAGAGCACCAGGCAAGCGCCCATCAATCCCTTTTACCGGCCTAGCCCTGCCATCGATCAGTGTGTGTGTGTGTGTGTGTGTGTGTGTGTGTGTGTGTGTGTGTATTTCTGTGTGTTCACATTTGTGTGTGTGGTCTTCCGGATTGATAAATGACCCCGATTAGTGGCTACTGACCGCTCTATGATTGCAATCTAAGTGTAGTGGAACAGTTGTTCTCAGAGCAGTGTTGTCTAGAGCAGTCTGTGATTAATACAACAGCACTTCAATGAATTACAAACCAACCATAGGCCTGGGATCTGCTGGCCAGAGATAATTACATCTCTTCACCTGTACATTTTGAGGAAGTCAGTGGAAAAACATGACATTTTGAGGTTGTCTGGCTCTTGTATGAACATTCCAAAGTGAAGAATCTGGTGTCATTTGAGTTTAAAAACAACAAAATGACGATTTAATTCTGGCATTTTCAGATCTCTCCATATTCAGTCCATTTCGGTTGTTTGGATAAGCTGCCAGTTTGGATTGTTGGAATGTGGATAAATGGTGTTTGTCTGTATGAACAAGACTCTGTGCTAAAATACAATAAACCTGCTTTTTTTCTTCTCACTCAAGAAATCCCTCTGTGTCTCTCACTTGTTGTTGCTCCCCTTCAGTCTCACTCTTCTTTACACCCTCCTGACCCTCAGTGCTATCGACTCCTCCCGGATGCTGACAATCACACACACACACACACATACACACACACACCAACACATCGACACACTTGCACACGCAGATCTATGCTCAGATCCACACCCATCCTCATCCTTATCTCTACTCTATCACTATATCTCCACATCTATTGGGTATACCTGTAACCTAGCAACAGAGCCGAGTGAAGACCCTCCCCTACCTGCTCACTGCTCTGACTGCTGGACCTGAAAGCCAATCAAATTCTGTCAGGGCAGCAACAAGAGCCAATCTAACGTTTGCTATAACTGGCAGTTGCCCCCTGCTCTCCACCTTTTTTACCCCACATGCGAGCAAAGAAACGAGCATGCGCACGCACAATCGCACATACATGTATATGTCATGCTAGTGCTCTCACTACCTCATACAGACGCTAACACACACACACACACACACACACACACACACACACACACAGACAAGCACAAGTCTCTTGGGGCCATCGGGATAGATTGCAGGATTGGGCTGACTTGCCTGTTGATTTCATAACAACCAATGCTTCATTAGCAGAGTGAGAAAACACGTAACACATGTGAGTGTTTGAGTGTAACTTTTGATGAAAAACTGCTTAACAAAGCTCCCATGATGAGATATATAAAGCTGCTCAAGACCTGCAGAAAATGTACAGTGTAAGGCTAGTTAAAATATATTGTGTGTGTGTGTGTGTGTATATATATATATATATATATATTGTACACTATACTGTCAGGCCTTATTTCTTTTCTGTTGAAGATGTGTGATGGTAAAAGTGTGTGACTAATGGCTTCCTGCTGTACTATTGAGGCACAAAATCAATGTGTATCTGTCTATAGGCACTGGTGTTGCTATGTGCCCATATAACATAAGATCTGTTGTGTTCAAAGGCTCTTATTCTCCCCTCATCTCTTCTTTATTTCCTTTCCATGCTCTAGAGCTCTATCCTAGGTGTGATTCGTATCCTCTCTCTTGGTAGAAAAGACATACAATAGTATCTTCTTTTTCATTACACCTTTGGCTAAAACTAGGAGACCTAAACTATGTTCTATATTCAACTCCCACAATGACATTCAGAACTGAATGTCTCAAAATCCCTACAAAATCAGAAGTCAATATTTTCAGGTCTCCCTCCTCCACATGGATGGGTTACTTAACTGACTGGGCACAGAACCAGGATCCCAAGTGATCAAGGGTCCCCACAGTCAGAGCCTCTGAGTAACGTGCCAGCTATTAAGATCTCTTATTAAAACACTGAACTGACTACATACATTAGGTTTTTCGAAGTATGTTTAGGTATTGCACCTAGAGAGCCCCTGAAATATGCTGAAATAGATAAAAAAAAAAAGACTGTGAGATATCCTGACCAACAAAAAACCAATGGATGTTTTTGAGTTGCATTTAAGAGCTATGTTTCCCAACTTTTTCTAGGCTCTGGATAAGGTAACAGAAGCGAGCAATCCTAAGCAGATGTTAAGTGCTATAACCGTTTTTTGAAGTAGAACCTATTTAGGTCGATCTTGGGCAAAGAGGCACACCTCTAGCTGTAGCTAAGACGTTAAAAAGAACCAGACATCATATAAACCTTATTGTGGCGCTTATGCTATGACTTAAAAATAGGATTGATTGTAACTTTTACAGCTCTGAACTACATTTCCAATTTCCCATGAGCCTGAACGCAGTCTCAGATGCTCAGTCAGGCCACTTCATCTGTGTGGCATGGCGGATTTTACCCTTAACCTAAACCACCCCTCTGTGGTCTCCCTCTGTCTTCTTCTCTAGCCTGTCTCCTTGCCTCCTGTTTCTTTTATTTTCACATTCCGCCCCTTTTCCACAGGAATCTGTCAAAACACGTAGACGTGGATAGGGGTTAAGGCAGCATTTGAAGGAGAGAGTCCCTCATCTACCTTTGAATTGTAAGAGCTCCCTTTCTCGCTCTCTTGACGGCTCAGGTTGTACTGCTTCTGTGGGGAGCGATCAAAGCGGGGAAATTGTGAGAATTAATCAGACTCTTGTTGGATAGATGGAGAGGGAGAAGAGAGAGAGTGAGAAGAGACAGGGAAAAGGGAGAGACATCTTGGTCCACACAAATTTACACATCTGTTACTACAAACATTCCCTGTCACATGCGCCTTGACTTCATCTGCACATAGGCAAATACAATCCACTTACTAGTAAAGGCAAAAAACACAAGCATTAAAGTGTAATCAGAGCTGCAAACTTTGAAATTCCAAATCCCACTATCATAGACGTGTTGAAAGTGATGAAAGCTGAGATATTTAATAATATTAAATAATAGACAAACGTTTCCAAAAGAAAACGACAACAAAGGCCTCTGTTTAGTATTCCAAGAATTCCAGGTATGAAATCCAGTGTAGCATTGTATGACCCATCTGTGTGCATGTGAAAGTATGTATGTCTATGTGTGTGTGTGGTAGAGTGCTGATGACACGAGGAGGCAGTATTAAGGTCAACTGTTGTTTTGGTTAGTGTGCACCCCAGACATGAATATTAAAACAGCTCAGTCGGCCGACTGCTGACTGCGGGCGGTTGATTGTCAGTGGTCAGCTCTTGGTGGGTGCGATGTAATTTGGGGTCCTTTAGAAACCAACAGCAAAAAGGTAAGACAAGTGGGACTGCAAGTGTTTGCCTAAAGTCTTGTTTGTACCAGAAAATGTTTTTGATAGTTGTGACTCACGAGAAAAGTATTGCTAAAGTTCTGCTGTAGTTTTAATAATACTGGAGTAATGACTATAATGGACGAATCTATATAATATTCCTGTAAAATTTCAATAGAGCTCTCGGGCTGGAAAGAATGACATTGAAGCAGACAGAAAGTTGGAATAATTAATCAGTTTTATAACTAATAATTGCTGAAGCTAAGGCCTCTACACCAATATGTATACAAATATATATAAAAAGATATATATAATTGTATACAATTCTCTTTTTACCCTCATATTTAACTAATCTTGTTGTGTTTAAGCATTAAAATTGACAATTAGTATATTAACAGTGAGAGCTGATATCTCCTCAAATTACAGTATTTATTAAGACCTGACCCAAAAGACTGTTTTGACTTTACTTCCAATTACATAAAGGCACAAAAGAGAATCGCTAGCATGTCTGCGCTTATTTTGCAAAATTATGACAACTCTCCATGAAAGTGCAAGGATGAGAGCGTGCCAACTATGTATACTTGAGTGGTTGCAGATGGCTGGTGCGTGAAGTACAGTATATTGGAGCCTGTAGAGGCAAACAATGGGATCGTCAGTGAACTGAGGGCACAAGGACCACAGAGCCTCTTTGTTCTCCACCCAACGCTTTCTTTCTTACTCTCACTTTCATTCTTATTGTAGAGCCACTGACACATACTCCTAGACAAACTAGAATATATGTATACAGAAGAGAGTGCAAGGTAGACTACCTTTTATGGGCAAAAGTGTGCACCTTTTTACTCAACTGTGTGTCGGTGCATATAGTGTAACTATCCTTCATGATCCTGGGTGTCTGTATGTGTACTGCAACCAGCGGCAAGACCAAGCAGAAGGTAGGATTATACAGTAAATCCCACACTGTATCCCAAACAGCCTCAACATCACGTTACAATTCATTTAGATTTACATGCACGCATCTGGCACAAAACCATAGAGGAATTGACCGTTCGCTAAGCTCCACCACCCTTAGTTACTGTTGCTACGCTTGTCAAGCTGTCCATTCTCGCATGCCACACATGCAGTTTACAACTGTGGCAGATTTGAAATTTGAAAATTAGTAGTATCTTATGAGACAATGGGTCTTTGATTTCAAACAGGCCTCTTATTTCTAGCAAGCGACCATCAGTTTAGCAGGACAGAGCTGCTAACGTTGCCCTAAACTCCGATAGCATTCAGTACTGGCTTCCACATGGCGAGAAAATACTAAATAGTGTTCTAATCATGAGGTCTTTTTTAAACGTGGAATCCCACAAACTATAATGTTGATGTGCTCCTTGACCTTTGAAGGAACGATGGATTACTACTGGAGGTAAGCTAGTTAGCAGTCAGCAGTGTTGAATCCATTCCTTACACATTGCTCTTGTATATTTGGTTTTGGAAAGCTAGGAAAAAAAGACAACGCTCTAAACTCTTGAAAGGCAGAGTATTGTTCTTACTACAGCACTGTACACCATTTCAACATGAGGAAAAATCCAAAGCTTGACAGTCCTGTTGTGCCCAGTTACAGTTACCAAACTATGATTGGATAATCACCGTTCAGGGGAGGAGAGTTACTGAATGCTCAATTCTTGGCTACAATGTGGCTAAAATAAATAAAATAGATGCTCTATAGTAGACCAGACGATGTCACCCATAGCTTTCTGAAGAGCCCTTGTGAAACTCAAAGTTGGCGGCTCCCGGTAGCTTCCGGCCTTCGCCGTCTTGGCAGTGCCTGACTCCGGCTAATCCAAAAACGGGCAAAGAGGTGAAGCTGAAGCTGAAGCAGGTCGAATGAAGCCTGGTTGCTGAACCACTTAGCGGCAAACCACCTGAGAGGGCACCCACCTATAACTTAAAGCGGCCACATCCTTAATTAAGCATAACTTTAAGCCTTATAATAAGCCTATAGAATTTGAATGGATGAGATATATAAAAATTCACCACCCTCACAGTTGTCATGAAGAGGGAAATTAGGTATAGAGACCAAAACTGTTTTTTGTACCAGGCCGTAAACGTGATTATTTCTGCTGTAAAGTTGGGCATTTGAAATGGGGCTCTATGAGGATAGACTTGCTTTTGGAGCCAGCCTCAAGTAGCCATTGAGGAAATGCAGTTTTTGGCACTTCCACATTGGCTTAATTTTTCAGCCCCGGAGGCTGCCGCTTGTCGAGTGAATTTCACTACAAAATAGGGACATAATCCCACATTATGCAGGGCAGCGGTAAAAGTAGATGTTGATTTTAGTGACAAAATCACACTTATGATCACACCAAGTTTTTCAGAAGGTACTTTTGTGGTTGATCAAAAACAGATTTTTTTAGTTTCTTCTGTGAATTCAGAATCAAAAAAATTGGACAAAATCAAATCTAAGTCACTCCACTACTTCAGTAGATGCTTCAGTGTAGCCTGAGATACCATTTTTCATGAAACCCTGTATGGAGATTTCATGGCATTTCCCACTGACGCGTGAGCGCTACCACCAGAGGGCGACACTGATGTTCCAGACCCGTAGGAACTCAGTGGGCAGCGAGGTCTGCGAGGTCTGTCTGGTGGGCAGAACAGAGAGAGGAAGACAGAGACGGGGGGGTAGAGGCAGAATGTGTGTGGGAGAGAAAAAACACTAAACAGAAGGTGAGGCGAGACAACTGAGTGGGGGGCCATGAGACTGAGATGTACTCAGAAGGAATGTGTGTGTGTGTGTGTGTGTGTGTGCGCGCAAGTGAGGCTTATGTATGGGATCTTGCATAAGCGCAGGTGTCAGCAGGTGCATGCAAGCACTAATACAAAGTGGTGCATTGGCATCTGTGTGTGTGTGTATACAAGGACAATACTGCTCCCTCATTACCCAACTGTTTCCTCCAGTCCAGCACTAATGAGGAGCCTCAGCATCACCGTGGTAATCAAGGTCAAGCCTAGGCCAACACACAGAACCAGACATACACACCTTCACACACTTGGAGAGCCACAGTGCGCATGTGTATGTATGTGCACAGCTGGATTTGGCAGCACATTTACAATCAGTTGTCTCACTTTATATAGCTTTATGCCGTTTAAACTCCACCCATTTACAAAAGCAAATGGGTGGAGTTTTGTAGGATCCCAAATTATCCAAGCAGTTTCAGAGGAAGGATGTGGGTGTGATGTTATGTCCCTCCAGTCTCCTCCTCCTCTTTTTGCAAGATGAAGACAGAGAGACAGAAAGAAAATGAGGGAGAGGATGCATGTATTAAGAAAGGTAGAGTCAGGTAGAAAAAGAGGACTAGACAAAGAAGCAGAAGGATGTCAGAGAAAAGAAGGGGAGAGAAAGGCTGTGAGGAGGGAGGGAGGCAAGGAGAAAGAGAGGGAGGAGTAATTAAATGAAAAGAGCAAGACTTAGCTCTTTAGTCTCATCTCTCAAGACCGGCCTGACACTGCTACAGCTAGCTAATGTCATAGCAACAGGGAGAAGGAAAGTCTAATGGGTGCGGCACGGAGGAAAGGAGTAAAGAGCAGGTAGAGGCGAGAAAGAGGAGGTAAGGGAGGAAGAAACTGAGTGAGGAAGGATGGAATGACGAAAGGGGAGAAACTGAAAGAGAGATGAACACTGTAGAGTCAAGGACAGAGATATCAGGCTGGGAGTGATGTGGAAGATATAAACATGGTGGAAAAGGAATGAAATAGGGGGGGGGAGGCACAGAGAATGAGAGGGCTGGCAAAGAGCCAGAGGAATAAAGGCCATACCATCCCCATCTCCCTCTCTTCTTCTATTGCGCAGCTGTACTTGTGTTTACCATTGTTTCTATATCTAATTATGTCCTCTGAATAATTCACTAGAGTATCAATAATTCAGCTTTAATTAGCTAAGACACACCAGACAGACTTCGACCTCACTTTATCGCAGTCAGGGTAATAGTCAAACAGAACCAAACACACAGTGGGGGGCATTTAGTTTTGGGTGGCCTAAAAAGGGAGCGGCACACATGAAAATATGAGCAAGAGATGGTGTTCAAACTAATACTGGTGTAAGATCTGACAAAATGTTGAGACAAAGTTAACAACATTGTGTGAAAGTCATCTTCTTAGCAGGAAAACACTCTTGGACTGCAGTTGACCAGGAATGTGTTTCCAAAAATATGGCAAGGTCACTGCTTAACCATCCTAGTTGCATTTAAATTAGTTTGGACATAATGTTGTTTTGGTGCTCATTTGTTTGATCTTGATTTTTTGGAAAAGTGAGTCCACATCATATAAAGCTGCATTAATCAATACGTGGCCACTAGGGGCAGAAAAACACAAAATCAAGGTGACAAACACACAACCCTGAGCTATTATTGCTTTATAATGTTTTTAAGCTTAACATGTAAGCAGGCAAATGAGAGCCTTCATGAACATAATGATGTTCATCTCTAGTGTTGATATACCAGTGCATCTTAATTACGCTGGAGTTTTCTTGTTTTTCTATCCTATTTCCATTAAAATCCACAAGAACACACTTGTTAAACTTTGTGATAATATATTCTAAACTCAAGGTTCACTTACTAGCTTTATACAAACCTTTTGACAGATCCCACAGCCTTCTTCAGCATGGTATAAATGGGGGTTTGTGGGGTGGGGTGGGGTCATGCCACGTTATCACATGACCAAACGTCCATATTGAACTTCTGTACTTAAGTCACCGGATGACACCTGAGTTCCATTCGCTGAAGAAGGCCATGGGACACAATCAAAAGCTCCAGAAAAAGCAAGTAAGTGAACCTTGAGTTTGGAATATTTTATCACAGTTTTGTACGTCTCCACATGCTCAAGCTCACATTGTATTCAAGCCTGTTTCTCAACACTGTTATGAGGCTTCATGTAATTTCTTGATGGATTAATGTATTTACATAAACATCCCAATAGTTTCCTTATTAGCACAGTGTGACTGCAAGCAGGTGGATTTCAACTACATTTTCTAACTACATCTCTGGAGGTGTGGCTGTTTGCCACAATTGTTTGGCAGCAACACTTTCAGGAAACTCTGCTGGACGTGGGCAAAATTGTCAAGAAAATGTGGCACAAACCAAATCACTTTTAAGCTGTTTGGGCTTCTTGACATGAAAGAGTCTGACGGTCATTCATACCCAGCGAAAGAGAAAAAGAGGGAAGGCAGCACTGACAGCTTCATATCTCTCTCTCTCTCTCCATCACCACCACCTCTCCATCTTCTCCCAGTCTTTTTATGTCAGTGTGAATCGTTGGCAGGTTAAGCGCAGAACTGGGACTCTTAAAGGAGCCTGTTTTATCCATTAATTCCCTCGATATTTTCCAGAGACACTTGCTCCTATACACACACACACGACTCATACACAGACATCCCCACAACAGCATCTATGTGGTAGAGACGGATTAGCAACTACAACCAAAGCAACTATAAAAGATTCCTACCTAGAGCTTATGACTCACGTCTGTGTCTGTATGGTGTGTGTGTGTGTGTTCCAGCCCAAATAGAGTGTACACCAATAAGATCTGCCTCTGGATCGATTGGACTCAGACTGTGCCTCAGTTGACAGGCCGGACCTGTTGTTCTCTTGATTGATCCATCCACTGTGTTATGTGAGTGTGTCTGCACATAGAAAAGACCGAAAAGAAAGGTTTATAAAGTGATTCAAATATGTGTGCGTATTTGTGGGGTTTTTTGTTCACCCTTTGTAACCATGCTCTGTTTAAAGACCTTTAAATCCTGATTTGTGTACCTCTAAACACATACTGCACACGGTCAACCATGGTCTCCACCAGTACTGTCAAAATCAACACAAGTTTAATCCTTCTTTCTTTGGGTCTTCACTAGGATGCTTTATAAGTTTCATTCACCCCTAGGACCGGGTATTGTTTGAAAACTGTTTGAAACGAGTGCCGATACCTACATTTCGATAATGATAGCCTACTAAAACAATACCTTTCTCAAGACCTTACTTTGAGGAATGTAGACATGATTTTCTACAAACCCCATGTATTTCATTAAAAAAAGAAGAAACTCTTCTCAAATGAAATAAGTTGTCTAAACAAATAAAATAAAATTGGAAAAATGTAGGCTTCAAATCAGAAAGTGTCTGATCAAAGTAAATCAGAGTATGAAACTAGAAAGCACCCATTGCCAGCTTTTGATACTCAGACACATTTCAGTAACAAAAAAATACTGACTTGATACCCAGCCCTAAAGAATATTGACTTCTGGAGACCTGTACTTCGGTTAATTTGGTCCGCATCGAGGGAAACAATCGATGCATTGCTGCCTTATAGTTCTGGTCCAGTTTGTGTTCATGCTGGCTAATTATAAAACAAACCAAGAGGAGTAAACATGAAGACTGACATATACCTAATTGTACATCCGCTCTACATGAACTCACATTGGAAAATCAAAATCCAGTGACTGACAGAAAGTCACGCAGCACCTCAATAACCCTTATGTGCTTATTTATTTCCGCCAGGGGCCACAAAGAGCTCACCAAAAAAAAAAGTATTGTAAAGGTTAAAAGTCGAGATTGCACCTGTACCTCATATGTCATAATTAGTGACAAACTGATAGAAATGGGACCAAGAAGAAGCAGCTTGTATAGTAAGCTCACTGGAGGATAGTTACTGTGTGGTCACTATGTTTCACTCCCTTTTTATTGAGCGGCTGCTAAAATACACAAAGCAGGACACTAGCACAACACAGCTTCTGTTTTAACTTCTTTTCACTTTCTGATATAGCGGAGACACTCATGTATTGACACACACACACGTTACCATGGTTACTACATTATTTGCATGAATGTACTGTATATGTCGCTGATGCAGATCGCTTATGAGATCACTTCTTCGACAGTTTACTGCCAGAAGATGGCTGTTTAATCAGCACCAGAGTTTGACTGACAGTATTCACACCAGCACAAACGAATCAAAACCAAACGGGCAAATACACCAGAGATGGTTTAAACCCAACCGAAACAGGTTAGGTGTGAAAGCAAGTGAAGTGTTGCTTCTCAAGCACTTACAATTTATTATGCTTCACAATTTGAATAAACATCACACAACAGCAGGTTTCTCCATGGTTAACTCCTTATTTGCAGGAAGTCTTTTGACATGCATAACACACAGGAAATGGAGCAAAAGGAGGAAAGTTTTGAGAAACAAAAGAGGGAGAGGATAAGGCTGAGAAGCAGAAGCAGCAGGTTAGCACTAATGGTCAATGACATGTTAGCGCTGTGGCTAGGCTTAGCGCAGGCGCCTGAACTGCTGAAATATTTACACAGCGCACAGAACGAGAGACTCACTCACTTCAAATCAGCTGGAGCAGAGAGAAAGAGAGCTAGGCCACTTTTCTACCTCTTCCCTGCACTGAGGTAACTACACATGCAGTCAAATGGACAGCACCACATGAATAATGTGCATCTGTGACTTTTTGTTTTACTTATTCATTTTTGCCCCCGCATGCTGGACCTTTACTTCAGTTTGTTTACAGGCGAAGGCTTAAATATGAGGAAGAGCAGAGACAAACTTATTTGTCCCTGTTTTCTTTTGTAGTGTCTCATCTAAGCATGTTTTGTGTTCTCTTGTTTGTCTCTGTGCTCCTTCATGCATACAAGAGCTTTATTTAAAGTTTTGTGCTAATTATTTTAGTGTCAGATGTGCTTTTGGACCAGAGACCTAATCTAGTCCCTTTCACAAATTGTTCTTTGCATCTCTTCTACACTTGTTCTTTCCATATCCATCTATAAGATGCAATGGACTTTCCTCATATATGATGTGGGGTCATAATAACCGAGGATTTTCTCATGACTGACAGGCTTCAATACCCCTCTGCCATATTTAGTATTTGAAATCTGGTTTACCGTTTGTGTGTGTGTGTGTGTGTGTGTATGCTCAGTTTCTCTGTGCATGTGTGTGAACCTGTGTGGGTGTGTGAAAGTGAGCCATTGAAACTCCTCAGTGTGTTTTGCGAGCGCTTGTCAGCTTCAAAGACTGGGGTCAAACCAACAGGCACCTGACCAAGCTATCTTCACTTACTGCTGCCATGACAACAGAAAACAAACAGAAAAATTAAAACATACTGTATTTTCATAATGACAGCTCAGTATCTCTCAGACTGGACAGGTGACAGGAGCGAAGGAAGAGAGACAGAGATCTGTCACATGTGTTATTCCTTCCCTGTGAAACTTTTGCTCTCTCTCTGTGGTAGTTTTTGTTTTCACCCTCAACTTCAAATAATTGAACTTCTTCACCTTCTCCCTCTCATTCTTCCTCTCCTGCTTGTTGAGAGCCCGAGGTGGATGTGCCTGGAAGCAAAGTTCGTCCTGAGGAAGCCTGACAGTTCCAGCTTAATATTTAACCACAGGACAGGCGCACACACGCACACCGATGTACAACAATACTGCATTGTACACATGGAGATGGGCAGAAATGCATTCATGCACAGATCCAAGCAAATCTAAAAGTTCATATGCAAAATGGAAAGTTTGATGGTGACAGTGACAACAAAAAGAGGCAGCTGTCCATCCAGCAGAAGTTTCTGTCTTACCTACAGGCTTTGTAGCAGAACCCACAGGCTTTAACATGGCGGTTGCTGATGGCACTGCTAATGACAAGTTATGTTTTCAGGCGAAGCTGCATGAGGTTGTTGTCGGGTCACTCCCTGGGTGAATCAGACGGCAACGTCTATATTTTCGAGCAAAACAACATTCTGTACATACAATAGTATCTGGTTAACTGCAACAGTTGTCCATTATCTTTCTCCCTACTGGCATCTTTCTCTCCCTTCCTCCCACTCTCCCCCCTCTCTTGTTCTTTCTCTCACTTTTCTTTTTAATTACCTGATGTCTCCTCTTCTGGCCCAGACGCCAATAGAGATGTGAGCGGCACCGTCTGCACTGAACCGTCTGTGTACATCTGATCTCTGATCTTTCCTCTGTCTGACTGTGTGTATGTACTATATGTGTGTGTGTTTCCCTAAGTGTGCCTATTATGTGTGTAACTAGACACAACCTGTCTGTACTTTCTGTCTGTGAATATGATGGTTTTTAGAAGCATTCATACAAGCATGTCTACAGACAGCTTTGAGCAAATTCTTGGTTACATTTAGACCAGAACAAAAGAAAGGTTGATTTAAATTACAGGTTCTTGTTATTAAACGAGCTAGGAACAAATACAATAAAAATAGATGGTACTTGTATAGCACCTTTTCTAGTCATCCGATCACTCAAAGCCCTTCACACTACATGTCATTCACAACATTCACACAGATTCATTCACCGATGGCAGGTGCCAACTGCTCATCAGAACAAAGAAACAAATCATTCACACACACTCACACACCAAAGGCACAGCCTTCCTGTAGATGTTTGTATAAGATGTAGACTGATCCAACTAGGGCTGCAACTAACAATTATTTTCATTATCAATTAATTAGCTGATTACTATGACAATTTATCAATTCATCTTTTGGTCTAAATTTCAGGAAATGGTAAAAAATGCCCATCAGAATAGCTTGTTCTGTTTGACCAACGATCCAAAACCAAGACATAATCCATAAACAAAAACCAACAGATATTCACATTTAAGAGCCTGGAACCGGTTCATTTTTGGTGTTTTAGCTTCTAAAATGACTGAAAACAATTAATCGATAGTCAAAATTGTGGCTGACTGTGTGTGTGCCATGTACTTTCCCTTTCTACGTGTCCATGTTTTTGTACTCTTTTCCGTTTCCTGTGTCCGATCTCACTGGGATGCCCCTTCTCTCTCCCGATGCCAAGCTCAGATTCCCCATCTGCGACATGTACGAGGACAGAGGCCGCTTGTTGCACTTCAAACGCAACTGCGAGGCCTCTGGCACCCTTGGCGCTGCAGCAGAGGAGACAGTATACTGAGACAGAAAGTTACCTGCCAACAGGGTCTTCTGTGTGTGTATGTGTGTGTTAGGGTGTGTTTGGCAGTGATTTAAGAGCCTTCATTCCTCTTGTCATTGTTGGCATGTAAGGCAACCTGAGGAGGGTTTTACATTGTGGTATCAAATATTCACCTTCTGTAGGCTGGAAAGGTGGTTGTTAAAATTTCTATAATGGATTAACCATCTTAGTCATTTATCAACTTGAAATACCAAACATGCAGTATGTTTGTTTACATGTCAAAATAAGTAAGCAATTTTAATGCATCACAAGAGATTTATAACTTTACAGCCATAAATTAACAACCTCAACCTATTCAGAAACATATCCCTGAGAACATGCCACATTGAGAGAAATATCAACAAGGAGTTTCAACAAGAAAAATAAATTCCAGAGCATAGGAAGTGATAAAGTCAGATCTCGAGTTCCACAGGGAGTATTTGGAAATGAAACTATTAAGCCCTCTGACACAGTCAACAGACTCAGTGTTTACAGTGAGGAGGTTAGATACGATCCTCTAAGGTCTGCAAGCTTTAAAATCAGATCTATCAGCCATCTTTTTTACACATTCTAGCTGTGCAATACGCAGGAATAAATGGCAATTAGGGAAACCCGAATCATACTTTTCAGTGTGAGAATTGTTCACTTTAAAGGCTGTGGCAAAACAGGAGAGGAAACTACTGTAAAGGACTATATCCACAGGCTGAACAACCACACAATATTCAGCATTTGGGCACTAGCCGTGTTAAGGTGAAGGCCATCCTGTCTCTAGTCACTGCATTAACCAAATCAATAGACTAATCAATACATTAATAGTTCTTCAAATTAAATTATTTACCTGTTTTATTTTACACGTTTTCTTCGAACAAGTGCAGGATGCGTAAAAAATAAACGTGGCTCATGTAAATGTTGAATCCTCTGCCTCTTACATCAGGCTACAGCTCAAACAGCTTAAAATCATCAAGACATTGTATTCAAGGACTGAACTAGATACAGTGCGATGACTGACGTTTGAACTGATCAAAATGGAGTGCTTCTGATTATCAAGAACATGAGGGAAAATGAAAGATTAAGTGAGATGAGTGGATAAAATACTCCATTACTAACAGCACATTACACATCACGTCAGATTAATGATTAAGAATAGGCCAATGGAAATGTGGCTCAAATATTTTTGTTTCTCCCCATCAGGAAGCTGTGAGTATAGTGTTTTATTATGTGTTTAATGAGGTATAGCTTGCATTACGAGTGCTCAAGGCACACAGACTTCACCACAGCATCAACTAGTGTTGCTGATGACAATATATACCGTGAGACGATATACATTTGTCAACCGTCAGACATTTTGCCATACCGTTTATACAGTCATGTATATGATTCTAATATCTCTGGGTGTATTAGGGCCATTGTGGGTAATACTAAAAATACTGTGAGCAGGACTGTTCATAGCAATATTGGATTTTTATATGATTTTTGCATTAATGTTATGAAGTAACTTGATTTGTATGACATTTCTGTCTGGTTATATTATTTCATCCATTTCTCAATTGATTTTCAAAATAATTTACAGAATAATGATGTATATTGATATAGAAATACAAAATTACCTATACTGGCATCAACTACGGCCCAACCCAGCTGTATGTTTGTCGCTGTAACTTTTCCAACCCTATCACCAGACAATAATGTTGATATTGGACAATTCTGCAAAACCCCGGATTACAATCCACCACCCTGACCTTCACACCCTTACTATCAGCCTCACTACATATTACTTCCTGCATTGGCATTTAAATCGTGAGGTGTGGTCAATGTAATCCTTAGAGATACTGGGCTGTACTGTTCCCCTCCAGCTCATCCCACTAATTGACACATTTTAAATTGATCCTCTGTGATGAGTAGCTTATGTTTAGCAGGACATTTAGCCAGTAATTAAAATGTTTTAAACAATTTT
Source organism: Coreoperca whiteheadi (assembly GCA_011952105.1). Taxonomy (NCBI): domain Eukaryota; kingdom Metazoa; phylum Chordata; class Actinopteri; order Centrarchiformes; family Sinipercidae; genus Coreoperca; species Coreoperca whiteheadi. The sequence goes on from CM022490.1 coordinate 13,817,980, forward strand.
TCAAGGTAAGCAAATCCACACAACAGCACAACCTTGGCCCCTCTGCTTCTGCTCTCACCAGCTATGGCAGTTTGTTTGTGGTCAAGCAGCCAATCAGAGTGAGAGATGACAGACACACTGTGAGCCAACCTACATATGAATGACTCCTGGTGCAAGAGGCATTTTTTTGTAATCGTAAGAATCTATTTTTTAAATCACTCATAGATTTTTCCATATTGTCGACTTTTTATGGTCAGGGCATCAACTTTTTGCTCAATGAACAGGAAAAGCACTGAATACGGTATAACTAGGTGGATTGGTAACTTGTGAGGATACAGTTGGTAGGGTCATACACAAACATTGGTTTACTGCATTTCTGCTTAACACTTCTTTATGTCTTTCAGTGATCAAGCACGCACACACACACACACACAAACAAAAACACAAACACACTGGAGGTCAAATCGTCTTTATGCCAGAAACCTTGTAGAAGGCCACCCAGTGAATAGCAGCCATAACAGCGCTGCACAGCAGGCAAGACACTAGAGAGAAGGGCACAGTGTGCACAGCAAAGATATCTGTCAGAGCAGCCGGCCTTTTGAAAAGCATCACAGTATCCTGTACAATCTGTGTGGAGGAGATGCTTCACGATGTGTCATGGAAAGCACGGTGGTAATGCTATTGATATTCCTGCGAGCTGTAAGGTTACAGAGGACTGCTTTCAAATTAAACTGGCCTCTTTTAAAAGACAAAACTATTTAGACACTGAGAACAGAAACATCGAAACAAAGCAGTTTTCAATTTCACAGAAACACAGTTGATTTGGAATGGGTTACTTGAGGCTGCAGATGAAAGTGCGGACAAAGGACGGCAGCCTTTCAAAGCAAATATCACACACCATAAGTTCCAGGAAATTAATGCAACATCAGTACACTCAGTGTTTAACCACCCCTGGTTGCTACGGTAATGCAGGGGTCAGCTGGTCAGGCATACGTGGGGTTTAACAGTTAAATGATGCCAGCACTTTATGTCACACACAATCACATTGCCTCCATGTCTACATCTATCCAACTTCAAGCATGACCTACCTCATTAGCCTAATAATTCCTGGGAAAGGGAATGGGACTAGGAAAACTGCCACATCCCACTTAAATTTCTTCACACTTATTTAACTCGCACTGGGTCAGGAGGCAGAGATGGGAATGACAGAATAGGATCAGGCCTCAGGGGCTTGATCTGGATAGTGGAGATAGGGGCTGGAATATGGGCAACGGTGGACAAATGGTTGCGTGTTACGAAGAAGTGGAGCATAACTGGATCTATAGACCATCCTTCCACTCACATTGCATCTTTGTGTCTGCATATTTTATAGCATGCAGAATGGCTGAGGATTCAACTTACTCCCAAAGTTTTTGTCCCCATCATGATGCTGCTTTTTGGTAACTGTAATTCTCTCTCATATTTAAACTGAAAAATTGGTATACGGTCTCCATTATACTCAGTACATTTTCTGACCCCAGTTGGACCCGTAAGAAATCTAATCACAGGCAAGACTCAATGCATATATTGTTTTATTAATTCCTGAAAGAATCTGTGCTGGAAGTGTCTCATCCATCCGCATCTATATGTATTTACACATGCAGAACATTTGTGATGATTTTTTTAAAAGTTACAAAGAAAGTGTTGACCCAAAATGAATGCAGACACAGAGGTACACAGAGGCCCTGAGGGTCAAAAGCAGCCCATTCTCATTCCCAGGGTGTCAAATGCAGATGTTTTGTCACGTCCATCTGCGTCATATAAACACGCACATGGTACCCTTTAGTGTCTGTATTAGATGCACAGGGCCGCCAGAAAGCCTTTATGAAATCAAGTGATGTAACGTAAAGAGCAACAAAGTCCTGCCCCAATCTTGCCCCAAACAGGATTTACTGACCAGACTATATTACCATGTGTGTAAATATTTCAACATCACAAAAATGCTGTCAAAACACATTAAGACTACATGCAGCCTATATTCTATATTACAAAACTCACCTTTAGACTGCTTTTTTCCCCCCATTTTAGAATCTTAAAGTCGTTTCAGCTGCAACACAATCATCCTTACGTGAACATTTTCACATAATCTTGAATGATAAAGAATGATAGGAATCTTCCATCAGTGGCACATTCATACAGATTTGTTGTATTTAAACAGCGATAGAGTAATGTATGGTAAATGTTTCGATGCAGGGGTACTGTTGACAACCTGGCAGCTGCCTTACTGTAATGTCCACACTCAGTGTTATAAAAGACAATGTATAGATTTTATTCTGAGCTGAGGATGAATCCATGATGTCCAGAGATCGCGGTCGCTGTCCTTACATCGATGACAGACTGATCATGAAAGCCTGCCCGCGAGAAGTTGCCAAAGAAGTTGTTTTTTATTACTCCGTGGTTATTGTTTGTTGGTCCCCATTTGAGCCACATGATTCTGCAGGAGAACCCATCCAAACCGTTTTAAATTGTCATTTACCCGTCTACATGCCTACAACGTGTCCGCGACAAAGTTCTTACGATTTCAATCTCCTCTTCCACCCTTTCAAACTCAGTTTAAGATTTGTACAAAGACTAAAGAGAGTAGTGGGCTAGGCTACACAAACAAGAAATTACATTGAACCGTCGCCAGGAACTTGGGTTCTGTCCAATCATAAACAAGAAATATGTCCCTCCTCTTAATCTGAAATGTTGTGTTTTGTGAAATGTCGTTGTGTTTTGACCCTCAGGGCCACTATACAGAGGAGGCAGGGTATTCAGCAAGATGAACATGGAGGATTGATAAATCTGATCTAACACAAGGATATACTATGTTGATACGGTGCAGATCATTACGGAATCATGGTTCACCTTCGAAGATACAAGTAAACATCTCTGCAGGTCTATGCAGAGAACATGCACCGCACACACTGCAAATTTAAACAGACTTTGTGCGGACCTTAGCGTGAAGCAAGATAATTGGTCAATCTAACTCCTGTCCAAATGCAGTTCCATAACATTAAACAAAGAAAATACCACTTAAAAGTTATACTTAAAATCCATTAAAGTATAAAAAAACAGTCACACAAAAGACCTCCCAACATAGCCCATGCATGTTCACCTAATTGCAGCCCAGAGAAGTATGTTCCAGTTGTTTTTGCCAACTCGTCTGGCAAAAACATTTTTGTTTTTGTAAGTATGTCAGTATCTTGGACTTTATGACTCAAGAATGTTTGTCTGTAGTGTAACTCAGTAAATATGAAGAATTAGTCACTTTCAATAGTAAACAGCAGTTAAAGACGGTTCGTAGCAGCTGTCCTAGATGACAAATGCCTCATGTTAAGCAAATGCCCGCCAAGTAATTTAGTAATTTCATTGCGGCCTTGTCAAAATCACAAAATAGTTGGTTCATTTTAATCAACCAGTGACCTAGAAGAAGTTGCCTACATGTGGTGTCTCATTTACCTCATCTCTCTAAAAGCTGTATGTATACAGTATGAGGACAAGTCAAGCTGAGGATTTAAGGTGAAGTGAAGATGTCCTCCCTGTAATTTTTTTCTGGCATCCTCCAACGTGCTGAGAGAATGGCTTTAGGAGTAATTTCCACCCTTCAGTCCTCTCTCTGTTGTTGTTCTCGTTTGTCTCGCCCCCTCAGCCGCCTGCCCTTCTTCCAGTGCTGTGATCCTGTCTGGTTATTAATTCATAGTTAAATCTAAACGGTCTGGACACTCACAACCCTTCCACTGCTGTTCATTTTACGCTTGGGAGGGCCACCACTGTGTACCCCACACCCACTAATGTCCAACAAACACGCATGCGTCGTATATGCGTATGCACATGTTCTCTCTCTTTCACACAAGGGTCAATAAAGACGCACACTTTTTTCTGTCTCATTTGTATGTATAGAAACTTCTCTGTGTATTTACGTGATAAGTTTTTTTTTGTTTTTGACCTTCTCATCTGAATAGCAAACAGCGCACAGCTATGATCAACATATTTTTTGGACCCTTTACAGAAAGAATGTAAAGTATGGCTGTACTTGTGCTGAAAACTATGAGCATTAGCATAGTTTAGATGCCATTTCAAACAAAACCATTCTGCTATGACATCTCAAGTGGCCACCTAACTACAATTTTTTACAACAGTCCACACTCTCTCCTTCAACATGCTGCTTCAAAGAATACTTTCACACACTCATGCAACACACACATACACACAGAGTTGCACATGTATACACACTGTTGCTGTCAGGATAGTGATAAATTGCAGAGAAAATGAAAAAGGGGATCAGTAATCTGACACCTCCAGTGCTGGGCAACCAGTAATTAAATCCCTTCATTAGGTCAAATATTTGATTATGAAGAACCTAGGGGGGGATCTGGTAATGACCTCTTTTTTTCAGGGGAGGGTGGAAGTAAAAGGATAGGAGAGGACAGGAGAGGACAGGAGAGGACAGGAGAAGAGACGAGAAGAGAGGGACATCAGTGAAGGTTGTACGGTTGAGGACGAGGAAACAAGCCAAAACATCAACAGAATGGCAATAAAGTCATCTACATATTGTCAGTGACTATGTTCTTCGCACCTCCTCCCCACTTTTCCCTGTCTCTGGATAGCGTCTGTGTTGTTGTAGTAAGTCGAAAACGCTGGCCGCAGCATATTGCTAATGTGTTGATGAAGGCAGCCCAGGCCAAGGGAGTCTCTCTCTTGTGGAGGACAGACAGTGTGCGTGTTCGACAGACGAGTGAACATCACTGGCCTCCGCCTCAACCCTCTCTGGGAAGCTGCTAGCTTCAGCCTGCGAGTGCATCTCCTCCACTCTCCTGTGCTACTCCTTGTACATTAGCCTGAGATAACACGGGGAGGGATTATGCACATTAAAAGGCAGGAGTGTGTAGGATTAGCACAAAGTAGCGAATGAAAAGAAAATGTCAGTTGATTTCGTTCTCATTGGTGTTCATATATTTTATTTTTTACTTTCACACGTTAACTTATCAGTGTTGAACTCACAATGCTTAAGACAAATGAGCTGGATTAAAGAACAAAAATTAAATATAACAGGAAAACAAATGCTGTTGCGTGAAATACTTGGAAAATTTAGTAAATTATCCTAAAAAACGTACAAACTGATTTAATTTAATATGCCCCAAGGAGTACTGCCATGCCAAAGTTGCATTATGTTCGCACTTTGTAGTTCCAAATGCTAATTTCTCTATTGATTAGCTTATTATCCAATCCTAATAGCCAAACAAATATAGAAGTAGTGGCTGTGCTGAGGAGGTGTAGCTTTGTTGCTGTACAATACTGTTGATAAGGCACAATTATTCGGCCATAAATCACAGAGAGAGAGAGAGAAGTCCTGGTTAACTAGCCTCACAGACCCACAGGGAGAGACTAGAACACACTACAATTTAAGCAGTACAAGTATATAAACTATAAAAAAAAACACTGAACAACCTCTTCTCTTATGAGCTGCCGGCTTCCACAATTAATTAATAGATGTTTATGCAAGAGTGTACCTGAACTTAGATGCTCCGGTTTCATATTTCACCGCTTTCCCTCAATCTCACCCCCTTCCCCTCTTTTGTGTGTGTGTGTGGCTGTTCGAATGCCAATGCCGTCATCAAAGGATACGTCAAAACGAAGGCTCTGGCAGAGGCTGCTATCAGGATCTCAGACACACACACACACTGCTCCAGCTATGCTTTCATATCACGCCCTGGCAACGCCCACTGACTGCAGCATATCTCTACCGGTATCACCAAGGTTACCAACAGTAGCCAGGGATACTGTCGGAGCCGCCTGTGAAAATGTAGAAAATGGGTGTGACCAAAGTCTAGTTGGTCGACAGCAACATCTTCATGTCAAAAATTCCACAATTAAGGACACAATCTTATGTTCCAAAATACATTTTTCTATATTAAAAACAATGTAACTGCTTGTTACGGTTTCATTGAACCAACTGATATTTTACTTACTAAATATTTAATAATAAAGTAGGATGAAATTATTCGGAAAAAACCGCCAAATTCACAAAACATTTCCTATGTGTTAAATGTGTAAAGATAATTGCTAATGTCTCAGTTAGCACTTTGCTTTAACAGTTATCAGCATGCTTGGCCCCAATACTAATCCAGCCACATGTTATTAACAATACAGATGTTTAATCCTTTGCACCTTAGCTCGTCTTATTCTGCGTCTTTGCACACCTCTGGTTCCAAAATAACGTGTATGCCTGATCTAACAGACATTTCACATGCATCGATTATACCAGGGTGCATGCATTAGTCAGTGAGTTAGTTAGGCAATGTGAGAGGCTTGAATTCATTGGTTTAAGGACCCAAGATTAAAAATTGGTGTTTCCATGACAAAGGAGGGCCTCCGCCAGCACCCGTGTATCCACAGCACTGACACACAAATTGAGAAAGAATATTCCCAGGCATGCTCCAAGCTTCACTCTCTCTGCCTGGAGAGGTGTGTGTTTGTGTGTGTGTGTTTTTGTGTGCTTTTGCGTGTGTGAGTGTGAGAGAGCGCGAGGGAGAGTCTGAGATAGAGAGAAATTGCGTTCCTCTTCAGTTATCAAAAACACTTGGAATATTAGGATTTATCAAGCTCAGGGACAGAAAAAAACAAACCTCTGCACCTTTTTAAACCATCAATCATACACACGTTTGTTTCACTATCCCCGTGGGGGACATTCATTGACATAATGCTTTCCTTAGCCCCTTACCCTAAACCTAACCATCACAACTAAATGCCTAAACCTAACCCTTACCTTAACCTAATTGTAACATTTACCCTAAAACAAAGTCTTAACCCCCCAAAACTAGTCTCTACCTGTGGGGACCTCAATTTTTGTTCCCACAGTGGCACAGGTCCGTTTGAATTCAGGTTTAAGTCCCCACCGGGAAATAAGAACATGAAACACACACACACACACACACACACACACACACACAAAGTGTTTAACAGTGGTTTACACCAAAATACACGCATGCACAGCACACATACACACAAATATCCCACAATGACACTGAGACTCTTTCTCACACGATAATTCTAGCATTACATACATTCCTACAAGTGAGCATTACATTCGTATGGAGCTGTGTAAGTATCTTAGAGCTGTGTGTGTGTATGTGTGTTAGTGGGTGTGGTTAGAGATAACAAGACTAGCAGAATTTAATGTATGCCTGTTTCCAAGTAGTCTAAGGTTTCATGGAGGCTTTGTGAACACAACTTGAGGTGATGTGTCAACCCTCCCCCCACTATTCCACATCCTATTCCTACCACATTCGGCTACTCTGTGATTTCATGAGGTGAAATCCACCCTGAAGCAATATCAACCGGTTTTTAAACTGCAACTATTCAATTCAATTTTATTTATATAGCCCAATATCACAAATCACCCTTTGCCTCAAAGGGCTTTACAATCTGATCAGATGATATGACACCCTCTTTCCTTAGACCCTCGATTTGAATAAGGAAAAACTAACCCAAAAAACCCTTTTAACGTGGAAAAATTGGAAGAAACCTCAGGAAGGGCAACAGAGGAGGGATCCCTCTCCCAGGAAGGACAGTCATGCAATAGATGTCGTGGGTACGGAATAGATTGACTACAGAAAATCATAGTATACATGAAATGGAATTATGATGAAATTGATGCATATCACAGTAAATGTAATTATGATGAAAACTCTAGATTGTAAAACACATGAAGTGGATGGATCCAGAAGGACAACTAAGCAGCTCCAGGTGATGCCCACCAAGCAGGACCCAAGCCCCAACACCTCCCCTCCACCATAGAGACAGCAGCACTGTTCCAGCAGGTGGCTGAAATCACAGATCTAGACTCTGCATTTCCGAAGGCAGAAATATCTGATGAAAGTGACAGTAAGAGAGAAGAGGGAGACGAGAAAGCACAAAACTACAGGAGAGATAAGATGTCAAGTTAGTAACATGCATTTATGGGATAGGAATCTCAACAGAATGCACACAGATGCAGTTAGAGGAGGACAGAAGTGCATTATGGGAAGTCTCCCGGCATCTAGGCCTATAGCAGCATAACTAAGGGATGGTTCAGGACTCACCTGAGCCAGCCCTAACTATAAGCTTTGTCAAAGAGGAAAGTCTTAAGCCTACTCTGAAACAAATGCATGACTAGTTTTTCTGCATCATTTTGAGACAGGATGTGCCTGACTTTTGCAATGTTATGTAGGTGAAAGAAGGCAGTCCTTGAAGTTTCATGTGGGAGTTAAAAGGATAAATCCTGATCAAAGATAACTCCGAGGCTCCTGACGGTGGTGCTGGAGGCCAGGGCAATGCCATCTAGAGTAACTATATATTTAGATAACGTGTTTCGGAGGTGTTTGGAGCCAAGTACAAAAACTTCAGTTTTGTCTTGAGTTTAACATTAGAAAATTGCAGGTCATCCAGGTTTTTATGTCCTTATGGCATTCTTAAAGTCTAGCTAACTGATTAGATTATCTGGCTCATTATCTGATCAATAGATATAATTGGGTATAATCCGCATAACAATAAAACTTTATGGAGTGTCTCCTAATAATATTACCTAAAGGAAGCATATATAACGTAAATATAATTGGTCCAAGCACAGAACTTTGTGGAACTCCGTAACTTTGGTGTGCACGGAGGATTCATCGTTAACATGAACAAACTGAGATCGGTGCGATAGATAGGATTTAAACCAGCTTAGTGCGGTTCCTTTAATGCCAATCAAATGTTCCAGTCTCTGTAATAGAATCTGATGGTCAATGGTCCCAAATGCAGCACTAAGCTCTAACAAGACAAGTACAGAGACACGTTGTCTGATGCAATTAAAAGGAAATTTGTACATTTCAACAGTGCTGTCTTTATGCTATGATGCACTCTAAATCATGACAGAATATCCTAAAATATACTATTAGGTCAACAGGAAAGAAGTATATCAGGTTTTACAACAGTTTCTAAGGTTTCTGTGCAGTGCCAGTTGAGAGCAGGACTTGATGAATTTTGTTGTTAATAGTTAAAATTTTATCATTTCTTCATAACCTTCTTTGTTTTATTTTATTCTTTTTTAGAGGGGCAACCGAGTTGAGTGTCATTCGCATTGAGCCTGCAGCACTATCAACAAGAGGATCGATTTGGGATGGACTGAAATTAGCATAAGTGTCCTCTGTTATATTGAGACATTATATTATGCTGATGGGATCACTTCCTTAAATTTAGCTACAGAACTATCAGATAGAACATCTAGTTTATCAGTTTTTGCCTTATGGTGTGTAGTCCAGTAATAGGAGTTCAAATGTTATTAAATAAGGGTCTGGTAATGAAGGATTCTGTGGAAAGACTATTAAATGTTCAATTTCAATGCCATATACCAGAACATGGTCGAGGGTGTGGTTAAAACAGTGAGTGGATTTACGTACACTCTGATAGAAGCCAATTGAATCTAATAATGAGAAAAATCCAGTACTAAGGCTATCATTTTCAACATCCACATTAATATTAAAATCCCCTACAATAATTACTTTCTGTTTTAAGGACTAAACTTTATAGAAACTCTGAAAATTCAGGTAAAGAATAAGGACCAGGAGCATGGTGCACTATAACAAATAGGATTGGGTGTCGTGTTTTCCAGGTTAGGTGTAAAAGACTAAGAATTAGGATTTCGAATGAGTAATAATATAATTTTGTTCAAGACAGATTATTAGGCTTTAGTCAAAGATGGCTGCAACCCGGCCGGTGCCTCGAGGAATGTGTGCATTTATATGACTGGGGGAAGTGGATTCATTTGGGCTAACATATTCTTCATAACCCAACCACGTTTCAGTAAGACAAAATAAGTCAATATGATAATATGATATTAAATCATTCACTAGTAAAGCTTTAAATGACAGAGATCTAATGTTTAAGAGTCCACATTGATTTCTCCTATTTTGATATGCTATTTTAGCTGTGGTAATTTCTTTTAGGTTTTCATGTACAACTCCTCTTCTGTTAACTTTAGATTTTATTAATTTAAGTGGTCGGGGGGCAGACACCATTACTATGGTGTTATGGGTGGCTAACTGCTCTAATGGAAGCACAGAGAAGCTTGTAGGACTGCAACTCTTCCTCCTGGTCACAACTCTGGGTTGTCATGGTTTAGGTCCACTAATAAACTCGGACAGATGTCTAGATATGAGAACTGCTCCATCCAAAGTGGGATGAATGATGTTTATTTATTTTTTCTGGGTCTAATTTATTCTTGTGTAGTATTTTTTTTTTTTTACCCACTGCTAAAATATGATCACTGACACATACTGCATTCCCCATCATCTTTGAGGAAATGGACAGGCATTTTTGCAGTATGTTTGTTCAAAGAGCATAATGACACATATACACAATGGACGAAATAGTACAAAGGTGCAAAATAAGCCCTTATGTCCTGTTCTACAAACACCCACAGAGAATGTCAAAAAAGAAATGTGATTCTGACTTACTGAAGAAAGTAAAATATTCTTCTATCCACTACAGTCTTATTGTTACAGAAGTGTGCAGCGGTCCCTGGAGGCACATGTTAAATTTCACGATGACACACCATTTATATCATGTTATAATATCAGCTGAAAGACTGACTCCTATGTGCAGTAGTGTCACTATCTCCATTTCAACATATTGTCCTGGATGATGTTGAAGGACAGTCTAAGCAATAATACAGGCTAAACCAAAATCGGCTACGGTGAGCTTTACAAAGTTATTTCTCATTACAATTTTTATTATATTGTATTGCTTTACATTGCTGTAAATAACCATAATGAAATCCTTTAAAAAATCCCCACATAAATCCTTATGGGGCACATCCTTATAAATAAGTATTTATCATTATTACGCTCCATTTTTACATTATGTTTGATCCAAATAAAAACATTCTTGTTGTATTTTGTTAGCCTGCTATAATTATATATATGCCAAATATGACTTGTTTAAATGTCTCTTTATTAAACGGAGTGTAAAATTACACCCTGCCATATTGCACGTAAGCAAGTACAGACACACATACACACACAAGGGACGAGGAAGATGGGTTAAGGATTTAGCCTGAAGCTGTGTGAGTGTGTGAATGCATACACGAGTCTATGGCGCATACATTTGCGGGTGCCAATTAAAACACTGACACATCTAGACAGCATCTCCGTTCCAACATCTTATCCACCGGCTTTTGTTAATACAACATACTGTATCAGGCGGAAAAAAAGAAATCTATAATCTCTGACCTGCAAACGAGAAACCAAAGAAACTTTCCTCCCATCTACAGCATTATTCACTCTTGCACACATGCAGTCAAACAAACAGAAAATAAGACATTTATACAGAGAACAGTCACAACCAGAAAAATAAGTCACTCCATCAATCAGTCAATCACTGGGGAATCCCACCACTTTAAAACAAGTAAATATATACCCTAAGAAATGTCCCACCTCTCATGCACACACACACATGTGTATCTGAGGAATACCGTAGGCACTGTAATTCACAACCTGTCTGAGCTAAACCAGATATTTCATCTAGAGGGGAAACATCAGGCTCCTCTATTGCCCCCAATTACTGGGGCCTGGAAGAGGAGTCAACAGCCACAATTTTATACAATCACATCGTCTGGGAGGAATTCAGCCACCTTTCGCTTCTGCTTTGAGCTGTCCGCTGCCGGCCAGGGCTTCAGCAAAAGCCACTTAAACTATCATATTGTGAAAGAGAGCAAAAATGATTTGAGCTCCTTGTGGAAAAGGAATCTATACAATTTTGCGGCGAGACGTCCTCCACATTATTCTTTTTCATGTAATTTGTTCACTGAGATCAAACAGATACCTTAATCCTGAGAACATACAGGGGGTTGTGCTTGGTAGTTCATATGGTAGAAGGAAAGCCCATAGGTTCAATTTGTGTGCAATTTGCTGTGTGTGGTTCGTGCAGGCCATTCCGCTCTCTGCGAGCTCACTCCTATTGCCATTATACATCACAGCACAGGACCAGCGAGTGGCTGTGTCAAAAAGCCTGCCTTCCACTCCGCCATATCTCATAGTTACCTCCCCTAACCAAATTACCCCCCAACCCCTGCCTCACCCACCCCCTTCTCCTGTAGACACTGAGAGATGAGGTTCAGAAACAGCTGCCTCAGAAAGACAGCGGCAATGTCCAGCAGCGTTTGAGTAGAAATGAGAGTAGACAAACACACTCAACAAACAAAGATCCTGGCTGTCATATTTCTGCTGAAAATCAAAAGATGTTTAGGCCTTGTTAAGACTGCCAGCCCAAAGCTGCTTTTTGGCATATCCAAATTTTAACCAGATTGATTTTAGAAACTTCTGGAAAGCAAAGAACCACATGAGATGTGATTTTTGGATTTGAGAAACAAATCTGATTTGCCTGCAGTCTGAACAAAGCCTTAGAAAATGAATGAGTAACAATTTATTCAATGAAAATAAAAAAATCCCTGACATTTTCATCTAAATACTTACATTTAGTGAAAATCCTCTGGCACACAGGAGTGCAGCAAGGAGTAGTTTGTTTGAAATAAGTAGACAAATGAGAGCAACGAGGTACCACTGCCGCACAAAAAGAAAAGACAACCATCTAGAGAACTCACTCTTCATTAACAAACAAATATGACAAGACAACAACCTGAACTCTCCAAGATAAAAGGTAGAGCAGAATAGTAACTTTTGGGGCACATAAACTTGTTGATGAGGCAGCACATTGAAGTTAAACCTCCCTCTCTGGTAAGTCATTTTTGCACCCCTACCATTTGTATCCCAGTATAAACCTGTAGTATAAACAATGATATAATTATTAGGCAATATTGAGAAAATTATTTTTCAGTCTGTGTTTGATAAGGCCTGCACCATTTGGGTGTCTCACTTAGAGACTTATGTTACTTCACTGACTCTTCCTTTAAAATCAATCTAAACTGGTATGAATTCTTAGTGGTTCAAAAGTTAAAATGGATGAAAATGTTAGCATCTGAGACCCATTAAGTGCCTGGATGGTACATCTGTTGAAAAAATTGACTGGTGTGCCTCTATTTTGGAACACAAAGACTCATTACCATTTTATCTGTGGGGGTGGAATGCAAAAACAACACAATACTGATTGCTTAACATCGAATATTCCATCAGCATAAAACAAATGAGGATGTCAGGTTTTCACCTTAACAAGAAAATAATTAATGCCAGTCCAGGTGTGGTTGTTATAATCATTAGTGTTTTTCATGACGTGTTCAGTCCCACACCATCAAGAATTAAAGCTGTCTGTGTGATCTTCCCCATGCAGAGCTTTAGAGTAACGTAATAAACTGGGATCGCTGGTCATACTAGCAGGTAGAGTAGTCAGTGAAAGCCAACAACAGCTTGTGGCTCAGCTGGGGCTATGACCTCTACGCACTATAGTGGGAGGGAGGGAGGGAGATGTTGAGAGGGCAAAAGAGAGATATAGATGGAGGTGCAGTGGAGGACTGAGAAACAGCAAGAAACAAAGCACATCAGACACAGAGTGCTTCAGTCCAAAACATCAACCTAAAGTGAGCACCTTTCTCTGCCGTTGTCAGGCTCGAGACCTCTCGGCCTACTGACACACACTGCACGCATTTAGTTAGAGGTTGATTTACCATTTCTAGTGGTGATAAAACCTGCAGTTTCAGGGAGACATGCACAGCAACCAATAACTGTGCTGTTATATTAAGAAATAAATAAAAAAAATAGCCACTGAAAGGGCTCCAAACTACAAAGCCCCCAACAGGCACCAAGCTACCAGGAATATGAAAACAAAACCTCCTTGTTAGTTTGTCCTTCTACATTCTGCCCCTTGTGCCCATGAAAAAAAAACATAAGGGCCTCAGCAAAACAAATCCCTTAACTCATGATCAGCTGTAATTATTGGTAATCTTCATCTGAAGGAATTATTGGACAACTTTGCTTTCCAACTAGACCAATTTGGCGGGAAACCCATGGAAGTGACAACCCTACAGTAACACTACTACAACAAAGACGGTATGAGTAATGCAGAATCCCACGAAACATTTGGAGGCAATGGCAATTTTAGAGTTGATTGTGTTGAGTCATACTATGACTCTGAAACACTTTTTTCAATCCCAAAAATAGAGAATTGCCATTTGGCAGCTGACTAAATACGGTGTAAGGTAATGTCTAATATTACTGTATTTCCTGTCTCTGATGAACGTTTTAAATCATCTGGGATACAAATCTCTTGGGCAATCTTTGCTTAAAAAAATGGATTACCTGGGTCAACTCTATCTTAGAACTTACACCAAGCCAGAGAATCCTTCAAAAAGCGGACATGGGATTTGAATGGAACTTGAATAAAATACATTTCCAAGTCCACTTTTCACTTAATATACTTGGTATAAATTATGGGGCAGACTAGCTGACTAGACTACCTTGAACTTTACATTTTGTTCAACAAGTAATTTAGGCAATTACTTGCTCAAATTTTCAAGATTGGTATTTGGATTTAAAAATCAGCTTCTAAAAATGCATGCTGGGCTGCGTGAGGTCTACGGTACATCCACTAATATTCAGTCTTCAAAAATGTGCCATAAAAATCCAGTGATCCATGAAACTTTCTACAACTTGGACCTTCAGTATAAGTGTATGAATACTGTAAATAGTCCCATTAAATCTGACAACTGGCCCTGGGGCTCACTTCACTGCCTCGGGAAAGCCCTCAGCTCCTCTAGCCCAAACACAAACACACAAAATGATATAACAAATATCAGTGGTATTGGGAAGAAAGAGAAAAAAAGGAGAAGGTACAGGCTATACACAGTGGAAGACTTTCCTATGCCATTGTGACCCTAAACTGAGAAATTCCAGATAGATCCTGTTTCAGCACAGAGTGGCTGTGGAAATAGGCAACAACACAGCTACACAAATGCTAATGGAGAGGTCACCCTGCTCTCAAAACAAATGTGTGAGCTACAAACAGTCAAAACATTAGTAAAAATACACTTCCCAAATTTCCAGAATTGATGTAATCTCAAATACCTTGCCCCTAATGTGCAAATCCAATCAATACTTGAAGAGTAAAGAGTGCCACACTAAATGCCACTAAAAATCCGATGGAACTGATTTCCTGACATGTTGAATTATAACTAAAGTGTATTTGGACTGATGACATTTTCTATAATTGAACAGCTGTTATTCCTTATTTATTGTATTGTCATGTTTGCGTCGGCCACAAAAACGTCCGTGATTCATGTTCAGTTGAATAGAAAATATGGCTGATGGCAAAGACAAAGGTACACACACCTCCTCCACGCCCTGCAAACAGAAAGTCTGAGAAGAAGGGCACATAGCTAGTCCCAGCAATGTTTTCTTTCCCCAACCAGTGGGAGAAATGAAGAGATGGCAAGGGAAAAGAGACAGGTGGATGGCACTTTTTTCTGTTGTCACACACCAGCACAAAGGACAGAGAGGAGGGCTCTGTCACATCACATCAGAGTCAGCTGCAACCACACCCACCCTGTGAGCATACGCCCTGCTGGGAGAGGAGAGGAGAATTAGAGCATAAAGCAAGGAAAAAAGAACATCCCCTTCTGTTCTATTCCTCCATTGTGTCTCATTTCAATTGTATCGCAATCCTCATCTAGCCTGCCTCACATACAGCAGTCTCCCTCCACTATCACAATGTTGCCAGTCTCCCTGATTTGGCCACAATGGGGACTTGTGAGGTGTATCCAAGCCTTGGGACAGAGCTTCTAGACTACAGTATGGGTGGCGGTAGCATGTGTAGAAGTGGGTGAAAGTGGGGAGATGGCACAGAAAGGGAGAAAGAGGATTAGAAATGAACTGTGGAGATAGAGCACAACCTGACAATAAGTCCCTTCTCCCCAGTGAGTCGGCGCTGGAGTGTCACTGTGTGTGTGAAAGAGAGAGGCAAAGGATTATCTTATGAGAAAAAAAAATCATTTCCCTTTGTGGTCCAAGTGATGCCGTCAATCATTGCACTGTAAGAGGAGCTGTGAACGTGTCTGTGTCTGTGTGTATGTATGTGAGGAGAGTAGTTATAAGGATGCACAATTCTGGCTATGGCCATACACATAACCAATAAAAGACTAAGTCTGACAGCAGAACTATTTTATCATTTATCTTCTGTGCCTTCATTCCTATTTTAATAACTGCACTTTTTGCCACAGCAAGCCACACAAATGACACCACACACACTCCTAACATAGGAGGCCTCCAGAGCCCTTAATGCACAAACATACACACCGTGCAGTAGGAAACTGCTAACTGTTAACATGCTTCTTTATTGATATCTGCTTGGCTTTTCTTTCTTCTTTCTAGAGAGGCCAGAGGTCAGGGCCGGCTACAAGCAGCGGCTTTTGCTCAAGGACACTTCAACAGAGCCGAGGCGATATGAGGGTTTGAGTCAGATACTTGCAAAAAGGGTTGGGCCATTTAAACCTGATCACAATAGGAATTTAGAAACGTCAATACACTGTTGATAAGGTACATTGCCTGACAATGTTCTAATAACCCAATCCCATCACAAAAACTAAGCTGTTTCTAGGCACTCATATGGCAGTCTTTTAGGCACAGACAGCCCCCTTCATAAAATAGGCCCCCTTCACCGATGGCAGTGGCTGATGTTAATCGGTTGTGCTGCGTCAATTTTGGCCTGGCTAAATTTTGTGCTGGTCATTTGTATTTGTTGTATATTTGGCTAAAAAGACTTTTCAAGCAGTTACTTTTCCAAATAAAGAATATTTTTCATGTAAAAGAAGTTTGTATTAAAAGGTTGTTTCTTAAATGTGTATGATTGAATTTATGCTCATTTCAAAGATATTGTAATGAAGGGCTGAGTGAAATAGTTCAGTTATTATTTTATAATGAAAATGTCTTTGTTTCCCTGGTACAAAAGGGGGAAGAAATAACAACAAAAACAATATAAACAACAACAACAACAAAAACAATATCGGCTATCGGCCAAATTGTTATTTTAACCATCAGTATCAGCCCAGAATTTCATAATCGGTGCATCCCTAATACTTTTATCTATTTAAAAATATTTTCTGTTTGCAACTCACCCAATTCTTCTTCAAGTTCAGGTTCTGAATCTCTTACTAGGGAATTTTAAGCTAAAACTAATCTTGTACTCAACAGAAATGTGGCTTAATTTATATATAGCAATATTGACTGATATTGAAACATTATCGCGATAATCTCCCGGCCCTACTTTCTAACTACCTGTATCAGCTGTATCACCTATATCATATATGCTGTTGCGAGTGTTGATAGGTGTTTGGTCCTATCCCTGATACATCCAGAAGACGTTGGAAGCCGAACTATACAGTAACTCAATCTCGCACAGAGCTATACATGGACAAGGTCACCTCAAAGTCTCCATTACATCTTGGCAAACAGATTATATAATTGTAAGGCAGTATCCAAAGCTTTCCTTGTACACACTGGCAGACGATCAGTCACAATGATCAAAGTGCTAGATGTGTTTCTTTGTTTCTGCTGCTTCACTCCAGCCCCCACAGAGTCAGTTATTAGAATACAATATATTATTATATAATATATTACATATGCTGGTACAGTAACAATTCCCGAGGTCCTCATGCACCGGCAAAACCCCCCCAAACATAATACATTGGGAGAGAAAAAGTGATTCTTTCTCTATTGCAGGAAACAAAAACAGGCAGCCTTAGTAAAACGAGGAGGGTGTGAGGTTCTGCTATGAGGTGCGATTCTTGCCGCTTAGCTGCCTGCTGCACCAAGCAAAATGACTTTCAACTGTAAATACTGTATGCAGACAGACAGACAGGCTCTGTTCCATTAAGGAACATGCAAACAGAAAATACAAACAACACCGCTGAATAATTCAACCGAGAGGAAGAACAAATTCAATTAATTAAATCAGGCTAGGACAAAATGCACATGGAATTTTTATTATTTTTTTTTTTTTAGAGTGCAGGGGGTTTGAGTATGCACTCTTGCAGTGAAAGCAACTGGCAAACATAAAATATCCATGATCAGTCAGAGAAGTGTACTAGCTTCAAGAAGCAGGCACGTGACCTTAGCTGAGAGGACGAGCCAATAAAAAGCAAAATTCTTCATGTTAATCAAGAAGAGCACCCCCACACACACACACTCCATCCCTGACTGAGCAGGTGGTGATGGTTATGATGCTGCTGTGGTTCTTGTTCAGGTCTGAGCACATTAAGATTCCACCGTGCTCTTCCTCCCTCCCCCTTTGTGATACTGTCATTTTCCTCCACCTACCCTCCCTGGCTCCCTCCTTTCTCCACTCTCTTTCTCTCTCTCATGTTGTGTTTTGTTTGTGAGGATTATGTCGGGGGAAAAACTTTAGGAGTCCAAAGCCACCTGTGTGGTGGCTGGGAGGTAAAACAGCATGGCCACAGGAGACATGGGCCAGGTCAGCCAGGGGTAGGCAGGCAGAAGGGTTGTTAAGACGCTGGAACATGGGGAGGATTTCCCATCCTGTTTCCAAGATCCTTCACAGAGGCTGCTGCGGCCTGTAAGTGAGAGAACTGCTGATGTGGCTAGCATCGATCAGTTTCCTGCATGGCCCTGTGGCCTGTGGAACTGGCTGGCTGACTGATTGGCTGAGTGACTGACAGATGAGCTGGTGATGGGTGTCTGGCAGGCAAGAAAATTAAATCCTTTATTCTATTTGATTTCTTATTTTATTTCCAGTGACTATGCTCTTGGCCTATCTGGACTTCAGAGAATTAATTTTGTTTTGGTCACTGAAACATCAGAATGTGCCAGACATGATGCAGTACATTTTTTGTTCTGACCATGAAATGCTTTTTGTCCACTTATTTGGTATTTTTCATGGGAGGAAGGCCATAACATGTTTGCATTAAACAGTGCATCATTTTGCATGGAAACCATGGTGTCCACGCTATCTACACAAACATAAACTCAACATACAAAGGCACGTAGTACTGTTCGCACATTACTGCTCTGCACCTCTCAGGTGGCATCATGTTCCTGCTTAGGGAATCTCCACTCACCTGTACATTGGGATGGAGGTAGAGACGTTTTTATACGGTGCGGTTGTGACTGGCCCAGCTGTTTAAATGGTATGAAGTAATGTGCCCCGCTGAGAAGATAATCACTACTGTACACACTCTGTTATTCCACATCACCCACTTTTTGTGAAAAACACACTGCACATATATGAACTGTGCACTGGTCATCGCACTGTTAAACACATAAAGTCCCAAGTCTGGAATATCACAGTGACATCACGGAATCCAGGAAACCCATCACATGTACAGTGCACTATTCCATCTCCACCGCTACAACATGCCAGTGTGTCGAAGTTGATTTTAGTATCAAAATAATCTGCTGAAATCATTACATCACAGAAGTGTTTCCCTATAATCATTGGGGTTCCACTGCTATATTTTCTCAGATGAATCCTGTTATTTCAACCACTCAAACAAACCATGTGCTCTGAGCCAGCACTCTGTGAATGACAGAGAACGAGAGGGAAGGGAGTCAAGGGGGCTGGTTAAGTGCACTGGCTGAGCGGCAGTAATCACAGCTTTGGTAAAAGCACTCCTTTACTCTGTATAGTGTTCCTCAAAATGGGCCTGCTCTCTGTCTGACTCTCTCTCTCTCTCTCTCTCTCTCTCTCTTCCTTTATTTCTCTCTGTCTGATAATAGCTCCAGATTGAGTAATTGTGTGTTTGAGTGGAGCTACACTGCAGGGTGGAACCTGCAATCAGATACCGAGAACACGTTTCTCTCCCTCACTGTCTGTCTCTCCATTCATATAATGCCTCAGCAGTCTGGCCTCTCCATACCTGGCCCTCCCACCAGCCATGCGGTTCCTGCAGGCGATCCTCAACCATCCCCCCTCGCCTTTTCTTTTTCTAAACAGCCTACTCCGCACAGCCAGTGAGGGCTAGGGTCAATAACAGCTGTGAGCCGTGCTGTAATTGATGTCATCATTTCAATTTGAGCTGATTACAGTTGAGAGCTGCTTATCGTGTGACCCGGGGTGGAATAACACACTGTAGGGCCCAGTGAGCTGCCACGCCTGACCAAGCTTAACTGCCGGGCTGGCTGGATGGATGGATGAGTTGGCTCAGCCCAGGTCTGCCTTCTCTATTGACTCTTAATGCAGAGGTAATGACTGAGCGTATTACAGGGGCATGGCTAGCGCAAGTGTCCGTGTCACTGGCATTTAGTGTAGTTCTGGGGCTATTATTGTGATTGGCCTGCCCCTCTGTCAACACACTAACATGATTAAGCCCTCTGCCGGCACAGATTTGGGTGTATGATGCGTGCATGCAGACTGCGTGTGAGTTTAGTGGATTTGTAATGTTAAGTAACTTTATAACCTATATAATTTTAGTCATATTACAATCACATCACACCACATTAAATTAGTATTGTAACCCTTAAGATAATTTTTATAGTATTTGCAAAGAATGAGCCATCTCCAAGCACCCGCCCACAGCAAAGAAATAAATAAAACACCTGTCAACGCTTTGGCATTTCTCCTTGCCGTCTGAGTCTTTTCAATGAAAGCACCAAAATAACGCTGCCACCTTCCAGCATTCCTGCTGTGCACTAATAACACACATAAACAGACTGAAGCACACAGCCATACATAAATATGGCATATCAGAATATACAAAGGGCAAAACCTGCACAGTATTGGGGCTAATTATCTGCCAACAAATGATGATGCCCATATTGTACAAATGGCAGGCACAAAATATCTTCTAGTTAGTAAGATCTAGATCTAGCTTCTTGGCTTTAAACTTTCTTCTGCATAGACAGCGGCCAATACCTTTTACCATCAACACCACTTGTCTGATCAACACTTGGGAGCAGAGCTGCTGCTAAAAACAGGAAAAAGACTGCTCACTAAAGGAACACTGTCTCTTGCTGTCTTATTCCTTTTTTTGCCTGAGCTCTGAATCTGTGGGTGTTGGGGAGCAAAAAGCTGTCTGCCACATTCTTTTTCTTTCTCTTTCTGTCATTTCCCTGACTCTTTTAATACCATCATTAGGGGAGATCTCCTGCTTGCTTCTACCGCTGCTGGCCAAGAAACACGAGACAGAGAGAGAGAAGAGCGAGAGGAGCAAGGGGTGGAGACAATAAGAGAAATGTGTGCACAGGTTTTTGTCATGCAGCAAGGTAAAGATGGCTCAGGGGAACTTTCGCCCCTGTCTGTCCGTGTCTGAGGATCTGACCATACTGTGGGTATAATTAGTTTTGTTGGAGCACATGATTCCCACTTCAGTAAAGGTGTGCAGTGTGTTTATTGCTTGTATGTGCGAAGTCGTGCAATGTACATCACAGCTGTGGCAACATGTGTCTTGTCATCCAGGTGTGCATCCACCTGAATGTTAGGAGTAAACCCCGAGATGACAGGCAACACACTTGCTCTGTTACAAACTCTGAGACATGAAGATCACTCACCCAGTTGGATCTCACATCTGGCCTGCGTGCACACCTATCAGCTCCATAGACCTGTGTGACCCTCTGTTCCCACGGTAACCTGAAGCTGCCCTATCATTTGTCAGAACTCACTGATTATTTCAGGTGCTGTGGCCCATCTGGAAGCCTCTCACTAGAAATAGATATCTGGATGTGCAGCACTACAACGAGAGTATGTGTTCGTGTGTGTGTGTGTGTGTGTCAACTGAGTGCAACATGTAAAGCATTTGTCTCTCAACCTGTATAGTATAGTAACTATTTTAAGTAAGATTATCAATCAAGATCATTTGTTTCATGTAATGTTTGCTTCTGTACATGTATATTTACCTGTATATGGTTTTGGTTAGAAAGTGTATCTTGGTGGAGAATGACAACACTTAAGGCTTTAAGTGACTTTTACTCCATTACCTTCTGTCTATCCATACTTTTCCATTTTACTTTTCGCATTGTTCTCAAGATGGTCTATGCAAGGCTCTTCTTTTTCTTTCCCAGTTTTTCCTTTCTAACTTTAGCTTGGTTACATTGTTGCATGCTGAGCATTCAAAGTTTAGAGTTGGTCACATATAATACTAATTACGCTCAACATAAACTCTGTTTCTGTCTCTGCTTTCGGCTACTTCAAGACCACTTCACCTTGTTAAATCATGACTGGGAGAGGAAGGCGCTTAACTGTGTGCTTGGGGCTCATAAACAGTAGAAGAAAAGAAGAAAAAAATGATTTATATGATGAAATTGAATAAACTGTGCATTATTTTTGATGGAAAAATTAAATGGCAATAGTTGTGTAACCCTTGAGCTCTCATCACTATGTCTCTCTCTTCTAGAAAGAGGAAAAGCAGGAGCTCGGCTGACACTCAACATTCCACATAAGATCCCAAAAAGACACACACACACATGAATGCACCTGACCTCACTCCCACATGTGCATAAAATCTGGCCAACACAGCTAACAGCCTCCACATCTCTGAACAAATACTCTAGGTGAGGCTGAAGGAAAAGACCACAAGTGGGGCCAGAGGTTCACACACACACACACACACACAGTACACAGCATGCATGTATACAGTACATGCATGATATGGTAAAACAATCTTATTGCAATTATTTTTGACAGAAATTACGATTGTGATATAATCCACAATTAGTAGGAAAGACAATTTTTTTATCACAATTTTAATTTTCACTGTAAAAAAACTATTAAAATAACTAAGAATTATAGCTAATAATGATGTGACATTTGTTGGGGTCTGTACCAAACAAACATGTTTTCTTACATCTGGAACACAAGATCTGTAGGCCAGAGCATCTCTGCAGCACCACAGTACTTCATTATAATGCGGTTTTGTCACACATTTTACCTTTATCAAAACATTGCAGCTTCTGCGATTTGGATATTGCACTTGGCCATATTGCAATTTCAATAATATTTCAATAAATTGTGCAGCCTTATTTCTATGTTTTAAAGTCAAACAGGTAAACCAAAAAGTAGGCCTTTTTCACAGCAGATATTTTGACGTATTATAGCAGGAAAAGCACGACGGCTTCGTTTTAGTGTTTAAGCGTTCCAGTAAGCCACTAAAGTGAGCTACAGTAAATTGCCTTCAGCCATCATTCCTTTTATTTGTTTTTGTTTTTACACCTATGCTGTGCCATGTCTCGTCATTATTAGACAGTGACAGTTTCAAAGCCACAAGGAAACATTCAACCAAATAGGTGTTCACAGACCTATACACACAAACACATCAGCATTCATGCATGAAGTGGAAACCTCCTAAACTTGCGAGTTTTTATTTATTTTTTATTCATGCAGTCCCCCATTCTGCCCTCTGCACATAGAAACAGTCTCAGCTGCAGTTTCATTTCATTTGGCACTGCACAAATCTAGGACTAAAAGCGCACAGAAACACACAGCACACTCCCTAGTTCTCATACTGTACAGTACCCTGCCTCATCTCAATCATCCAGAGAACTAACCAGTTGATCACAGCTTCTGTTCACAGAAAACCAATTCCCTCCAAAAAGGTAATTTGTCCATTCAAAGATTTTTTATTTTTTCCTGTGCTCTCTCATCCTCTCTTATTTATTCTGGTCATTTCCTACTTCTTGAAATCTATACCCTTTGCCCTCTTCATTTTCCTTCCTCTGCCTCTTTATTATTATTTTTTTGTGTTTTGGTTTGAACCCTATCTGCCCCTGTCTTGGCTCTCTCCCTCCTCCCCCTCATCACACACCCTGGATCATGGCCAGCAAGAGGTTCTTGGCTGTGAATGGCAACACAGGGCAGAAAAGGCTCTAACCAGGTGTCTGGGTCACTAAGGAAGTGGGCACAGCAGGGCAGAGCTCAGCTACGTGGCTCTGCTGGGTTTAAAAAGGCAGAGCTTAGGCAGAGCCTGACAGAGTTTGGCTGTATTTCTTGGCATGCCTGAGTAGGTTGTAAGAATTGATTAGTAATGACATGAGTTGTTCAGGGGCGGGGATAAACAAATTAAATACAAGCGGACAGCACTAATGTGATTATTTAAAAGGGTTTTTTGTTTTCACTATTTGGTGTGACTATTGCAGCACTAATAAATAATATTTATGAATACATTTTCATTGTAATAAAATAGTTTTACATGTACATATTTGGGGGATTAAATAAGCGAAGTAAAGTAACTTTAGCCTCCAGAAAAAGGATGGGTTTCACATTTTTTCAAGTCTGTCTTAAAACAATTCTCACACCCATATGTATGTTGGAACAGTTTTTGGTTGCTGTGATCATTCCTTCTGTCCATACTAGCCCCTGAAGAGATCCCTTTTCAATGCAAATCTAATGTTGGAGACAAAATCCACAGTCCTTATTCTGCCCAAAAATGTATTCTTAAGTTTAAGTGCAGCCAGTATGAGTAGGGTTCAGGGCCAATCGGTAGGTCGGCGGTTCGATCCCCCAGCCATGTGTCGAAGCCTCCTTGAGCAAGATACTGAACCCTAAAATGCTCCCGAAGCTGCACCTTCGGTTTGTGAATGTTCTCATATGTAAATCGCTTTGGATTAAAGCGTCTGCTAAATGACTAATAAATCAATAAAAATGTAAAATCTCCACATCACTGCAGCTATGGATAATTTGGAGCTGAGGCAGAGAGCATTTGACGGCAAACATGGTGTTGCGTTATGCTACAGACCGGCAGGTAAACAGAGAGAAATACTCCTGAAGATGACATGGTGGATTGCTGTTAGACCAGGCTAACTCTGCCATTATTTCCCAGTTCCACAAATGTCACCCACACAGTCATTCCCTTCTTCTTAGAAATAGCCAGACTACACTACAATGGCATATTGCTGCCATACTGTTTGTTATTAATGTTCTTTTTGATGTTTAGTATTTAGTATTTCGGTATTTTGATGAGATGAATATGATTTATTTTACTGACATTTAAGATTTATTTCCGGTGAGATATTATTGAGTTTATATAGTGACTTTGCTGTAAACATTACTGTTGCTGCTCTAAAAACAACATATAGTTATATTTAAAATATTAAATTCAAATCCTGTTCTGAATGAAATAATATATTTTGTAAAAAGCAATTATTTAGTAATGAAAAACAACTGATAAGAGTAGTAGTATTGAAAAAGAACCTAACGATACCCATCCCTAAACATGAGTTTAACACTACAATTTGTCAAAAAACACACATTTTAATGGGAACTTACACAATTTTCCCAGGGACATTGAAATGCATGCACCAAAATGCATTGTGTGAGTCCCTGACAAATGTGTTGAATGTATTTAATCCATTATAAAACATTTGCAAAGCCTATTTTAATATTTTATATGCTTGTGTGCATGCATGTCCGTCCATCCAAAATGTGGGCCCACTCATAAAAAACATTGCTCCATAGCGCTACTAGTGGCCAAAAACTCATGAGGGTTCTTTAAGAATGCATTTCTGCAGATAAGGAGTACTGTGGATTTTGTGCCCCATCTCTAAAATTGGACAATGTGGACAAGAGGAATCAGCATAGCAAAGAAAAAACAGTTTCAATGCACATATGGGCAAGTGAGTATTATTTCACTCAACACAGATTGATGGTGTGAAGATGTGAACTTCTCCTTTAAAATCCTGACATATCTGGAGTCAGCCACTAAACAAACCAGTGACCGATGCTAACTGGTAATCTGATGTCTGTAATGACAACACTTTAACAGTAACCTATCTTAGAAATTGCCAATAGGCCCTGGAATGACAGGCCGGAGAAAGCAGCAGCAGCAGCAGCAGCGAGTTGCTGCTGGCTGGTGTCAGACTAAGTGGGCATGTCAGGCCTGTGCTGTCCTGGCTCCCTGCCTGCTCTCTCAGCTGCTTGCTCAGTCCCCTGTGTCCTCAACCCTAAACGGATCCAGTCGCTGCTACTCAGCTCCAGTGGTGGGCTGATCTGCCTGACTATTGAATGCTTCTCCTAATGAGGGGAACCCCTACCCCCAATCTCATCATCCCCTGCACACATCCTTTGTCCATTTTTATTCCTATTTACTTGCCTCTTTTCTTCTGCTCTAAGGTTTAACTCTCGCACTTGTCCCTTCCACCTCTTCCTCGGGCACTGGTCTCCATCTTTCTGCATCCTCTCATCTCAGCAGTTCCTGTGCACATTCTTCACACTGTCTGTATCTCACTTCTCTCCCTTGCCGACAGCCATTCACCAACTGTTTGCCATCTCTTTTCCTTTTCCTCTGTTCATCGTCAGCTCTATTAAAAGCATCTGCGATTCAAGCTCTTTGAGCAACTGTTGTGCAACCAAAATATTTTATGGTGGCAGTTTCAATTCAAATGCTGTTGTAGTGTCAGCTTCTTATCCGGTGCTTCTGTTTCTATGTGTAATGAGCAGTGGAAGCCAGCTAAATGTTATTCTAAAAGCATTGTGCAGAGATATAGTCTTAAATACTGAGGTTATCTGTGAAACATCAGTGTATTCCTTTAATAACTCCTCCCCCCCTTTTACATGAGTGAACTAAAATGGGCAGAGGACAAAGGGATGAAAGCATGACTCAGGTATTCCTCATGGCAGACCTGATGTTACAACCAGTTTAGAGGACATCAGGGAGAACAGCAGTATAAATCATAAGTTTGACCCCATGACAGCCTCTAAGCTATGGGGTCAACCAGAAAGACTCACCAGGGATAGCGACAGGGTCAAGGGGCAAAAATCTCTTGCTTTTGCTATTTGGTTGTAGCTTTATATACATTTTTTTAAACACAGAGTTTCCCTACAAACTCAAGACATGCATCATCCGCACTCTTGTGTCCCTTCATGTCATTCTGTCCACAGACACCTTTACATCACGCTCAGGGAACACTACAGCAGTCAGAAAGATGAGAGCACAGCACAGGTAACACAGGTTGTCCACTCACCAAGCCGTCACAGTTGCTGATAGCCACAGTGGCTCCTGGTGTGTCTGTGATGTCACCAACGTACAAGCATTCATCGTGCAGAGGCTCAGAGTGCCGGATGCTGTCATTGTCATCACGCCACTCCATCTTGGCTCCGGGGGCCACCAGCCTGGCATTGTGGTGCAAGCGCAGGTGGAACTCCCGGCCGAAGATGGTGACGTTGTAGTAAAGCCTTTCCCGAGAGGCCACGGGCTCTCCTCTAGGTCCTTCCCACTCATCGTTGCCTACTCCTACCTCCCTCCTCCGGCGCCTACGGGGCTGCCCTCCTGCCATGTGGCCAGCTGAGATGGCATGTGACAGGAAGCGGCCCTCTGCATCCACACTGATCGGCCTCACCAGTCCATACTCCCCCAGGACATGCTGCAGGGAGTCTAGGAACAGGACAGTTGAGGTGAGGGGGAGGGGGGATGGGTGAGAGGATAGGATCAGGCAGGAGCAGGTGAGAGAGGGAAAGGTTGTTATTTAGTGAGTAACGCGAATATGTGGAAAAGGGTGGGAAGGAAGAACAAAAGAGGTTGAGGAGGAGAGGGAGAGGAGGACACGTCATGGGAAAAACATGGGGGATAAACAGTGGAGAAAATGGGGAGTAATGGGTAGAGGGGGAATAGGAGGATGGAAAAAAGGGGTGGGAGGAAAAATAAGGGATTAGAAAAATGGAATTATTTATTCCTTATTCTGTGTCAGAAGGAACACAATAATAAAAAAGAAATAAAAGCAGTAACCTTTCACACACACACACACAGCCCCACCCATGAACCCAGAGGCGACCCCGGTACTCAGCAGTGCGCGTTTGGAAACGGCAGCCTCAGCAGTGAGCGCTGCGCTCCTGACACCTTCTGTGCCCTTCCACCGTCAACGGGAAAGCCAGCACAAGATCAAGGCGCTAATTGTGGCTTTCTCGCGCCGTTTTCTCACTGTCAGGCTGCTCGATCTGAGAAAAATGATTTCTATAACCTTGACACCGACTGAATAAAACAAAACTGATCCCCGCCACTGAAATTATAAAGCGCTTTTAATTAATATATTAATACTATAGTATGTACACTGGGATGTATTTTGCAATAGCCTAATTTACCCTATCATCATCATCGAGTATATGTTTGGAATTGACATGTCTCTTGCGCACATGTGACAGTGACAACACAGGTGCATTCTGGAGGAGACCTGAGAGATGCTCCCCGCGCCCGCACACACAAACACACCGAGCCAAGGCCACTTTATGGTGTCACTGCCATCACAGAGTGACAGACAGTTAGGCTGTCACCTTATACGTGGAGCTCAGGTGCACCTGGTATTATTATTTGGTTATCCATCCGTCATATCGAATTTATAAAGTTTGCTCACTGATCAAACCTAACACATTTCATTTTTATTCAGCCCCCATGTTAGGGGAATGATTTGATAATAGTGTGATCAATAGGCTGACATCCGACTCCAGCGTCCTGTGACAGATCGATAGATGCGACAGCGGCCGAATCAGATAATGTTAGGCTACTTCCCTGCAAAAATCCGACAGTAAACCGGTGCATCTGATGCCCCTTTGCACCCCACAAAACATCATCCCCTGGAAGGGGGAAAAACAAATCACAACACTGCTTGCACCACCAAGGGACCTCCGGAAAGACCCTGCAAACACCACAACAGGACACGCAGAAGTTGCAAATGCGTCCTCCAATGTTGTTTGCAAAAACTGCAAAAGCATGCCAAAAATTAAACACAAGCGGGAGAAACCGGGCAGTGTTTTGCGCTACGTTGAGGTCCAGACTTCAAGTGAGCGCATGAAGAGCCCCGTGCAAGAGATCAG
The DNA here is from genome assembly GCA_011952105.1 of Coreoperca whiteheadi. Classification (NCBI taxonomy): domain Eukaryota; kingdom Metazoa; phylum Chordata; class Actinopteri; order Centrarchiformes; family Sinipercidae; genus Coreoperca; species Coreoperca whiteheadi. The sequence continues at coordinate 13,846,690 of CM022490.1, forward strand.
CAGATACGTAGAACAACATAAACACTGACCACGTTTAACTGTACTGTACGTACCAACGCTACTGGCGATGTAAAGGCCGCTGGTGTGCAGCAGAAAGGCCGGTAGAATAATTAGGACAGTAAATCCAGGCGAGAGACCCATGGCAGCTCCGAACTGCGCAGGTGAGAGAGTGGGACTCCGGGCTCCAGTGTGGTGAAGTTCCCCGCCTGGCGCTACCAGCCACGCCACGACAGCAACAGCACAGCAGCCCGCAACTAGACTGCCAAGTGCACCGGGAGAGACGGAGCTCTCCTCCCCTCTCTCTCTCCTCCTCTCCGCCGAGGTCTCTCTCTCTTTCTCTCTCTCTCTCTCCCACTCACTCAACTCTCCTGCTCTCTTTCCTCCAGTCTCTCTCTCTCTCTCTCTCTTTCTCTCACACTGTGCCTGCTCCCCCACTCTTTGACTTAGTGCTCTGACAAGTCACACGTACACGCGCGCACGCGGACACACAGGGTACCGGGCACCGGGCGCCCACACGCTCCATGCGTGTCTCCGCGGTGTGAGATGAGAGGATGTCTCAGAGAGCGCTGGCCGTGCTGCTGACTGACTGACTGACAGACAGACAGGCCCGCTGAAAGCTCGCATCGACAAGAAATGCAGTTAAAATTAACGCGCGGGCTGCTTTATCACACCGCCTGTGTGTGTGGCGCGCCCAAAAGTAATCTTTGAAACTTGGACGCTCTTTGTGGTGTCAAAACTACTGTTCAACTCTCCCCTTCGCCGGTCCCTGATTTGCTGCAAGCCCTGCATAAACTTTGAATATCCCATCAAGCGTCCTGGGTTGGGTGAACAGCAGCGCCCCGTGTGGCTCACTGGCGGAAGCGCACCCAGTTTTGCAGGGCCCAAGGGTCCAATTTACAGACAGAAAAAAAAAGAGAAGTATTGCCCTCATTTGGCACATTATTTACCCCTCTTGACCACTAATCTTATATTGTTGTAAACACTGATGGGCAAGCATAAGGCGTACATCTTATATGAACAAAAACAGCTATAATTTCAGAAGTGCTTTTGCTTTAGTGTTAATTATTTTTTAAAGAATATAATGTGATAATAACGAGAACAAAGTAAAACAATAAAAAACACAACTGACAAATGACTATCTTTGAAGTAAAACCAAAATCAGGTGTCTGTTGAGCTCCAATTAGCAGTATGTCAACTTCAAAAAACTTTATTTATAGTCGTCGGTTTTTGTTGATTTTCACTTTTGTACCCAGATTTTCGAAGCAACACAAAGCAATGAAAGCTCCACAGAAGAAAAATAGGGTCTGTTTGCAGGTAAACTGGCTAATAAAACTACAAAATATATAGCAGAGCAGAGTAAAATAATCACAATACTCCAAACAATGACAAACTGCACTATAATGAGTGGTGATGGAACAGTGGGAAAGCTCACTGACAGAGAAAGATTAGCAGGGGGGTCCTGACACTAGTGAGAGTTACAAAGTGGAATAATTTTAACCATATACATTACAGATAGATATATCTATAAATATATCTATATAGCTACATCTATATAGATATGTGAATAGCTTAATTTAACTTAACTGACAGTTACTAAGCTCCACCCACCCTCAGTTACAGTTGCTACTCAGACAGCTGACATCGGGCCGTTCCATTACGACAGTTATATTGTTGATATCCCAGTTGCAAAAGCTTTAGTACACATCGTAAGGTTTGTTTGTTTTTATTTTAAATGTCAGAATCCAGCAGCAAAAATTCTGTTAAAAGTAATTTAGTCCAAATACAAATGAGAGAAAGACAATCTTAAATAAAATTATCAATCAACATTGTCCATGCAATGCTGGGTAAGTTTTGATTCCAAAAGTTATTCCAAAGTCAATACTGATGCAAATCCTTAATCAATTAATCATTTAGTTTAATAGTGAAAAATAATAAAATTACTGAAAAATGCCCATCACAAATTCCTTGTTTTGTCTCATCAATAATATTCGATGTACAATAAAATTAAAAGAGAGGAGAGCAGCAAATGCTCATACTTTAGAGGCTTGAACTCGCAAATGTTTGATGTTTCCTTGATAAATTACTTAAACGATTAGTTGATTATGAAAATTGTTTAGTTTTTTGTTGATCAAATAATCAGTTTGATCAGTTGCATCAGCAGAAGTCAGTTTACAACAATATTTAAAGCTGATGTCTCTTTGCAGGCAGAGTCAGTAAGAGAAAAATACCATTTAATGTTACAGACTCAACAACCTGTCTGTTCCTGTAGTCAATGGAAACGAGCAGAAACCAAGTGATGAAAACCTTCTGATGGGATAAGCTAATGAGTCTGCACAGTTTAGTTAGCTTAGTGTAGTGTAGCTTGCTTGCAACCCAAAGGCTGACTGTAGTAAATGTTACCTAAATATTAATGTGAAGCTACAGGCAACTCAAAATTGTGAATATGTAACAAAACAAGTGTTAATTGTCTCGGTGGCCTTGCCATCAGCTGCTAGAACTTTCATCAAAACGGTTTCCCTGTTATATTTCTAATTGTATCACTATGTCCAGGTTTAAAGGCTCAGTTCTGAACTGTGACTTTGTTTGAACAAATATTGAATACTGCTCTTCTCTGCTCATCTCCTTAGATGTGTGATTGATATGTCATTATTAACTGAGCTTGTTATTTTTGTGTACGTTACTTGGTCTTCTTTTGCATATAATACAGAAACCATTTTGGTGTCTGAACTATGGTGACTTTTAACTATTAGTTTATGTTTTGTGTGCTATATATAGTATCAACTTCCCCCTGGTTATAATGACTTAACAGATAATATGTATGAGTTTAGACAACAGAGATACCCTTGAGCCTTTGGTGTTGATGTTGGCCTGAAATGACCCTATAGTGCTGTCTAATCCATCCTGACATTTTATAAAATGCTGAACACAAAGTTGCTCTTGGAGGGGGCTAATGCTATTTATGAAATTAGAATCTTTTCATGTTGTTATGTTGTTTAACATTTTTGTGGTGTCCTCTTTTTTATATTTACATTTTTATATATACATATTTCCAGTTTTCCTCAGTGCTACAGTTGTTTTCTCAGAAAAGTCAGTACTGCCTGACCAAAATGTGGTTTTGCAATTGTAGTTACTCATTGTTAGTATCTTAGCATGCTCACAAAAAGTATGATCAACAGACAACAAGAGAAGTATGTTTTGAATGAGTGTTTGCTTTGATTGACATGTCTCTCAGCTTATCATATTCAGCCCTGGTGGCTTATTTTTCTCACCCCACCTCACCTCCATTCAGTCATGCCACCTGCCAAATTCAGATTTTCTGGATTCAGTAAATATTGCAGCAAGCAATAAATCCAAACTAAGGCTTAAAATCACCCTTTCAGAAACCTATGATTGGTGTCACAGACGGTATGTCCATGTACACTACTGGTTCACCTTGTGGTGCCAACACTGACTCTGATTTTCTTATATTTTGTGATGCTTGTCCCTAATTAAGAGTGGTTTCACAAGCTACCGGATGAAGTGAAACTCCAGGGATTCCTCAATCGCCACATCATCACTGAACTTTTAAAGGACGCTCTGGAGAGCAGACTGAATACATTTCCACCTCCGTCTCTTGAATCATCCAGCATCTTACTATGCACTATTCAGGGCTTGTATGCCAGCAACGTAGTAGGAGTGAAGCCATTCTGAAGGCAATCTTATTATTTCTTTCAACTTAGATCAGTTTAATCTTTTTGCTATAACTTATAGAGTTTTGGAATGTAAACTCAGTCAACCGTATCTTCTGCAAATTTGGACAAATAAAACCACTTCATTAAGGTTAGAAAAAGATTGAGGTCATAACAAAATGTAAGCACTCACGACAGTATTGAAGGCAAACTCGTACTCATCCTCTACCCTGACATCCACTGCAATCACACTACTTCCTGCACTGACACTGAACATAAATCCTTGAGTGGTTTACTGTCCACCACATCTGCCTATGAGGCTAAGATGAGTCCACTTGCAACATGGTACTAGAGAGACAAAATAATATTGTAAATTGACAACTGTCATTCTTTACAAATCCTGTAAAGATAATCTTTCACCATCCCCTGAATGTTAAAGTTATGTGTAAGTTTTAACATAACTTTTTATTGTTAAACCTGGCTATGAACACATTAGATAGGACACAAACACACACACACACATATATATATATATATATATACACACACACAGTACACACATATGTGAGTGAGTGGCCCAGATATCTCCACCTCTCTACATGCACATGTAAAAACTGGCCAATAATACCTGGAGGTCTCTGCTATACAAACACAGACACTGACACTCCACAGAGAGAAAGAATGTGTGTGTGTTGTATGGTGAGGGGTCATCCTTCACCAAGCACCGAGATCTCCACAGGGCTGTTTGTGTGTGTGTTTGTTCCACAACACCTCTGAAAGAAAGCCACACCCCGTTTGCCTTCAGTCCGCGTCGTCACGACACATGAAAATGTCACCATGTTCCCAAGTCTATGTACCCAGCATGTCTATCTGTGACCAGACCCCCCCTCCACACTTCAACATCATCCCCATTACCACGCCTGTCGCCCCTCTCCCCTATCCCTTCCTCCATCCCCACCACCTCCTTTCTCCCACCGCTCTTGGTCGCTTTGCTGTTGCTATGGAGATACCAAGCCCTGCACCTTGAAAAGTGCACTTGGAAGGAGCAGGGGAGAGACAGACAATAATATCCCTCTTCCCAGACAAACACACACACAAACTCTTGTGTTTGTGGAGGTTATTTTAGCTAGGTTAGGCAGGGCGGGGGATTGTGCGTGCTTGTGTGTGTGTGTGCAGGAATGTGTTGATGTGTTTCTCTGGGAGGTGGGTGTTCAGATGTCCGTTGTCTGTGCATGTGCAAACAGATTGTGAGTGGAGAAATAGAGCTACATGGTCAGACGACACAAGTGGAGAAAATCTGTTGTGTTCTCACTGTGTCAGTGCTGTATGTGGTATATATATGGTATATATGGTAATATAGATTCTAATTGCAAGTTATCATGTTAACTGACTACTTTAAGTGTATATCATCCACTTCTGTGAATTACAGTCTGTAGTAGCATTCAAGCAAATTCAACAGTACTATAGAACAACAACAAAGAACAAAAATAAAACCTACACATGCACTTACTGTATTATTAATTTATTATAAATACCTCCAGTTGCCAACAGCAAAGGAATGTCATCTTGTTTCTAGGGTATGTTGTTTATAAAAGGTGTTTTAAAATCAAAAGATGAGCTAATTCTTGTTTGCTCAAATTTGTGTTTTATTGGTCTGACTAAGTGCTGGTGGTGTAGTCCACCTGAGCGTTATGCACTTTTTGTCACTAGCAACTTGATTATGTTGCATGTAATAAGGGCTATATGGAGTGAGCATATGCCATATTGTGTCCTGCAGGGTCGCCATGGCCTGTCTCTCCAATGACTCCTGCTGTCCAAGCAAGGTCAGGCAGCAGGCCACCATGTGTATGCATGTATTAGCATGCCTTTTAAGTCCAAGGACAGGTGTTCCCAGTGTCTCAGAAAGGGTACATGATGAGGCATCAAAGAACCATGACAGCACATGAGGCCAAAGCCATGAACCCCAACACAGGTGGCTGCTGAAAGTCAATACACATAACTCCACATGGAGAGCAATGGACAGGATATTGTAGGGACGTGTGTGTGTGCACGTGTGCCTCATTGTGTGTGTGCAAAAATGCAGGTGTGCACACCACAATGCATATTTAAATACAGTGGACATCATATAGTTGCACTAAGTGGTTTTAAGCTGAAAGTTTAGTAGAGAGTGTAATTTGAAAAAACAAGCAAATCTTACAAGAAAACAAGTACTCGCATGTGACTGTAGAAATATAGAAACATAATTTACTATGCTCACTTATGCTGCAGTTTGTAAGGCTGAAACATTTGTTTTTAAATGGAGTGAAGGTAAAAGGAGAGACGTATAGGAAACAAAGAGCATAACCTGAAGAGAGTTGGAGGTAAGTTAAACTCTGTATGAGTGAGGTGGAATTCAGCCTAGTGGTTCTGCACCATTTGCTCGGTGTTTTTTTGTCAGTTTCATAATTATTATTCTCCAAATCAAATCTGTGAAGTTCACAGTTCCATCTCCAGTTGTAAAAATCAGATATGTCCTAATGGGAGCAACTGGCATTGAATCAACAGGCAAAAGATGAGATTACTTAAACACCACAAACTAATTTTATCTCCAGACACCAACTTGGCCAGACTGAAAAGGACTTGGCTTGACCCTTGGGTCAATAGTGCCTTTACTTATTAACTGGCAATGCCAACACACTGCCGTTCACTACAGGGCCACCTGTAGAAAGTTTACACAAACACACACACACCAAACCTTTGCTATTGACTGTTTACGCACCATATGTTATCTAAGCTCTGGATGGATCATAGATCTGGATCCTGGACACAGGCTTGTTTCTGCATAACCAATATCTAACCCAGCTCTACTATAAAAGAGTAACAAAGTTTGTTTTTACCTGGTATTGTTACAGTACTATTTGATGAAAGTATGCACTACACTAGAAAAATATTTTCAACAAAAACTCTCAAAAATTTTCAAACAGCTGTTGGCGAAATAAGCCACCTTATTTTCTCTTCTAAATTCCTCTCTTGTCCAGCACTAAATTAATATTTATTTATGTTCCACTCTCCTAAGAAGATTAGGATTACATTTTTTATTTTTCTGGATGATTTTAATCTTTGATTGGACCTGGCTTGTGCCAGTGACCAGGGCAATAGAGAAGTGGATTTTCCCAGGCTGCCTCAAGTCAAAACGGACCTAGATGATCGAGGGCAGTCTGGCCTGTAATTCCAACAGTGCCTCATAAGCCACAGAGAAACAGCCATGCCAGCAAAGACCGATTCTGCTCCCCGACCTCTGTGGCACAGCGGCCACTGAATTTAACCTGACCACAGGAAGCTCAAGGTCCTGCCCTGTAATTATCGGTGGGAAAGTGTGTGAGCGTGTCTTAGAGAGCGAGAAAGAAAGAAAGAGTCCATATCTATTCGAGGAAGTCATGCAAAGACTGAATTGGGTTCTTTTTAAAGTTCCTGTCACAGGATCAGATCAGAGAGTGCACAAAGATGGCACATTGGCAGACAGAAAATATCTTCCCTTCTGCTACAACTCTAAGGGTGCTTGCACATGGACAGTTGTGAAATCTGGGAGGATTTTGCCTAATAACTCAGTAATGTGAACACTTTCTCTGGACTGGTTGCGGACCAAGAAAGTTCTCATGTGATCCGTGAGATCTGGTCCAGAAAACTGTGGTATGGGTTGTGTATAGTCAGAACACAATTTGTACTCCTGACCGAAGAAAATTCATGTGTTTAAGCAAGAATTCATGCATATTGTGATGATATCATTAGGGCTCATTCACACAGCTTTTACATAACCCGGATAATGTGCAGCACATTCTATTCATTTGAATGTAATTGCTGTGATCAGTGACTTTGTGACTAGGTAAACATTCATGTACTTTGTATGAATTCACGCTGTCACTTAATAGCAAACAAACGTTACAGAGTTGACCTTGCTTAAGTTGCTCAAGTAGGGTCCACGATGAAGGAAGCCATCATTTTAGCTTATGCTGATTCATATACTTATTCTGTGGTTAACTATTGCCATGCTAAAGCCTTGTGGTGGGGGTTGTTGTTGGTCATGATACTATACATAATCCTGTTTACAGTGTACTGTGTTGTTAAATGTGCTTTGTTTTAATTTGGCAACCAAGCTTCTGGTACTGCCTATAATCAGCCAGTTCCATGTGAATGGGCCCGTAGCGGTGTTCTTGCGTAGTTAGCCATTAGTTTTTTATTTGGAAAAATAATCTACATGCTGTCTCATTAATAGATGGGCAGAAGACAACAGTGCAACTTAATGCTACACTCACACTTTGTAAACTTTACCGTTATCAATTTTTTGTATGGCACAATGTGTGCCAAACTTGATTCAGAGTAACAATAATAAACAGTATAACTTTGATGAGGAAATGTATTATATGAGATTAAAATTTGAAAAATGAGACAATTTCTTCTTGGATAATATTTTTTTACGAATTTCAATAATCAATACAAACACCATACCTGCAACTCATGCATGAGTGTGCAAGAACCCCTGTAGAACTCGCAAATTTATCTGCAATTTGCAAGCGACAGTCACAAGTAATGTGACGTCAGAAGCAATGTGACGCTGCCACCATTTACAATCTGTGAGTAAGCAGTGCTCACAAATCGCTTTAATGAAACAGACCCCAGAAAACAGTTAACACATTTGAAAGCAAAGTGAGTTGTGAGTTGTCAAATACAAACCTTGTGCGGAAATAGTTGAAATGCTCAGAATGTTGTATTATTGCTCTCTTCATACATTAGTTTTGGAATAGACATGTATTCCTTCGAAGGATTTATAAAAAATAAAATTAAAAAAAATGGCTGTAAGAGAACAAGAAGCAAAGATGAAAATCAAGTAGGTAATTTAATCAAAAGCTGTGACTTTTAAGTAAAATAAAGCACAGTGTCTTTACATTGCTCCATTACTGCGTTGACTGAAACTGGCTACGTGTTATTTCCTGTTCCAGTGTTTAAGAGCAGGTAGAAATGGACATGTGGCTAACATTTCTAAAAAAAGTGGACAAAGGGACTTTTAGTCACAATGCTGCTCACGAGGTGGGATAATCCCTCAGAGGCATGTCCAGCTTTCAGAAGAATGAGAGGTATGATAGCACGGCTAGGCGCGTGCACACACGGATGCGTGTGGTACATTATCAGTTCTCCAGAGTGCAAGGGGAAAGAGGGCCTAGTAATTGAATGGAAACCTTTCTTCTCCTCTCCTGTGGAGTGGGGGTTCAGGGTCGAGGCTGGTACAGTCACACGTGAACCATTCAATTCTGAAGCGATTGGTCGGACATTTGTGTTATAGTGACAAAGCTAGAAAGGGCTTTTACTGATGCATCACTAATGTATTAGTATGAGTCTAGCATGAATGTTATCCCTGGTGTAGTGGAGTCTATTAATTCTTTCCCTGTTAATCGAACGCAGAGTTGATATCAACATACAGGATGTCAGCCAGTGATAATCACTATATAGAAGCCGGAGTGTGTGAAAATATCACCTAATGAGGTGCAGTGGAAGTTATGATTGTAATGCCACATGCATTGGGAGGCATTAGGAACGGTCTGTTGAGCCTACTTAAATGAATGATTTTACTTGTTTTGTGTGGTTTTGCAGAAGAAAATGAGACAAGGCACAGGAAAGTCATTAATGATGGTTTTCCTGGTAATTCCTTGTCATTGAAACATTTTAATCAACAAAATAAATCTTAAGGTGCATCATTAGAAAACCCAAGGAAAACCTTTCATGTCTCAAAACATATTATACAAATTTTGTCATAGCAAATTTGTGTGCTCAACTGCGTTGTGAGGGCAATACAATAATATATTTAAATCCAAAAAGATTCAAATTCCTCTCACAAAAGCAAATATACTTGCGCATGAGAGCTCAGGTTGTGTGTCAAACCAGCAGAAGCGGGGGGCGTTTCCTGTGGTCTGTGCCAGAAGACGAAAGGCGAGACCCACGTGAGGCTTCCAGTTTAAAGTCAGCAATCATTAGTTAATTATCAAACCAAAAGTACATCCACACTAAGCCAACACAATTTCAAAACTTCTCTTTTCTCTGTTTTGGCCTTTTGTTCAAACTAAACCTGCATTTTTCTAATACTAAAACAGAACTTTTCGAAAATGGTTTCCAGAGTGAATACGTGGGGCTGTGTCACAGTCAAGTTAAAAACTTCAACAAAAAAAAAAACAACTTAAACTTCAAAGTCACATATACACAATTATACACAGTACAATGTCTAGTGAATTTAACCCATCCTAATTATTAGGAGCAGTAGGCAGCTGAAGCACCCGGGGGCAATTCAGGTTTAGTGTCTTGGCCACGGACACTTCAACATGTGGCTGGAGGAGCCAGGATGGACCTTCCAATTGGTGGACGACCTGCTCTGCTACTAAGTCCCAGCTGCCCCAGCTTTGTGTTGCCTCTATCATCTCACTCATTTTAAAAGTCATGTAGCACAGGTGTTGTGATTTAGATATATTTATGTTGACTACTTTTATTAACTGTCACCGAACGTTTATGCTTGTTCAGTTGTGTGACAACACACAGGAAAATACAGTATGTAAAAAGAGTACTGATAAATTGGGAGTTCAATTGGTGGGATCATAGGGAGCAGAACCTAACAACTTGAGACTAAGCAGAGTAACCCTCCCACTGCTGACAAGATGTTGGTTGTGAAGCGGAGTTTTGTTATTTGCCAACGGAAATTGGTCAAAGTAGAAGAGATTTGGCCATTTTCTCATTGTTCAGGTATTTTAGTGTGAACGGTGTGAAAGTGTGGATGCACATTATTTTCACATGTAAACAGCACTGTAAAAATGTGCTGGTTTAGTGCAGATGTGCAGGACTTCAGAGCAAACCAATGGCTATGCAGACAAGAAAATCAGCATGTAGGAAGATTATGTCACAACTTTGAAGCTGACATGTCACTCAAACCACACGAGCACACCTACATCTGTATTCTGTTGCTCTCTAGGAGCCACGTCATGAAGTTGAGTCATAAAACGGACAATGAATCAGTCTCCTCCACCAGTCGTTATTTATAATGTATCAGAAGGCTAATAACTTCCACCACGACCAGACACTCCCCACATGGAATACATCAGGACTGATTCTGATCTCTATAATTATACTTTGACACACAGATGCACCCGTTCAAACCAACACACATGCAATACGAATACCACAACTGACTTGACTTACTGTTCTTTTGTGCTATTCTAAGTATGCAAAAAAATGGAAAGACTTAAGAGACCTTCAAAGAGGGAGAAATAAGAGTTATCTAGAGTCTAGCCGCAAATAAAAAATTAGAGGACAGCAAGCAATCAAAGTGTGGTGAAAAACAGTGTTCCAATCCATATTTGTCTTTGTATTATAAATACTTATCCTCGGATTAACATAGCTAAATGTAAAATGTGTCATAGTATTATTGCTATGATAATAAAACATAATCACTGCCTTAATCCTAATTAAGCTCATGGCATGTTTTGATTCCATTTCAAAATAGTGGGACACTCACATTGCACACTGGGCCATATTTTGAATACCAGAACTTATGAAATTAAACCTAACAGAGACCAAACCCAGCAAGCAAGAGAATTTCACAAGGGCGACCAAACATTGTGATCCTTATGCGTGTTCTTGGCATTTGTATGTCTGAGGAAGAAACAGTACAAGAGGTGTAATGGCAAGAACAAACGGACTCTCTGATATGATAACATACAGATGCTATACATGATTGTTTGACGTCAATACTTGATCTGTGTATGATTGTTTGGACTGTGTATGAGACCAGTATACTGATAATGATAACATGGAACTACAAAACACTATAGTGACTGTTAAGGAGAAAGGAGAAAGAAGCATTCTTTTGGAGCTTAGTCTGCTTTTAATTAATGATTCTGCAGTAGTATGTGCTGTGCTAATGCAAGAAGCAGTGTGACGTCCATATAAGGCAGCAAAACGTAAAAAGGTGTGGGGGTCAGGGCATCTGAGCCCCTTCGCCTTCCATAACTGTGGCTCACGTCCAGTCTCATACTAGTATTTACTGGTAATTGTTTAATTGATCTTTTTCCAAACTTTCTGAACCAAGACGTCTTAGCTGCCTTACCTTAAAGATGCATCAATCAATATTTTCATATTAACACTGGATCATTAAACTACATTTAATGTTAGGGAGTCAGTCATTGTGACGGACCCACGGAGAATTACCGCCCGATTCTGCAGTTCCCCTCGGATGTAAGGAGCGTTGCTTTCAGCTCACCGTTTTGGTTTTTAAAGCCCGTAGCTTTTCTGTTGGATTACTCATATACACATACTCATCAACCCATCCAGCTGTTCTAGCTGCAACAAGAAAAAAAACTCTGATAATCCCACACTACTAGTCCAGAACCATACAGCAGACAAGGTTAGGAACTAGCTGGTGACTATATGGAGCATTTTGCAGCTAAAGACCCAGATGTTTTCTCAGGAGTTGGTGGAGACTAAAACAGAGTTAAAAGGAGAGTGAGTATTGGATTTACATTTGCTATGTAATCAGAAACACAACTCCAAATGAATGCTAATGCTGCTCGGCATCTGCTGAATATGTAAATAGGCAACTGTTTGTTAACATGTTTACCACAACAACTATATAAGGTGATATGTCAGATAGAAATGAGCAATGTTTTGAGCTCTCCCTTTGTATAGTATGACAGCCTCTTTAGAAACTAATCACACACACAGACAAACATCTATTAAACAACTGTACTTGGTCATTTTCAGCAATAAACAAGGCCGACAGCAGTCACACAGACCGATATGATGATCAGAACCTCTACCAGAACCACTTAAACGTCATGTGAATCATTGCTAACAATGGTGCCATGGTTTCTACCCCTTTGTAGCGTGGCATGCTTCCTTTGTGTGCGTGGTTATGTGTGAGCATGTGTATATCCTCCGAAGCACAGAAACATTTTATGCACCCCAACACAATTTAATTTAGTTTAATCTCAGCCTTTCCACTGGGAATGCAACATATAATTAAACTTTATGGAACTGCCCTGCAGCTCATGCAGAGAAGCAGATTGTCTCACACACACACACACACACAGACTGAGGATGCAAAATAATTTGTTTCAATGCATAATCAAATTATTATATAACTTATGATTTAAAATTCAACACCTAAAAATAAATATTGATAAATCCTGAGAACGCGGCAGTGTATAATTGAAAGAACAGCATGAATAACCATGTAAACTTATAGTGCATCTTTCTATTACATGCAAGTGGGTGGATTTCATTGATTTGATTCTGAGCTTCATTATTTCTCCATGTATACGGGCAAGCGCTGTGGACACAATAACACCAGTTATTAGGAATGACACACAGAAATTGTTCTGAATAGATTTTATCCAATGCTGCTCCTGTCTGTTCATAGCTGCTGAACATTACGTGGTGCTTTTATTAGGTTACTGAGGACATAACATGGTCATCCATCTATCTGGATGGGGCTTAGCGCGGTGGATTCTTATTGGAGTTTCCATGGAAAAGGAGCGGCCAGGACAGTAATGCCTCGGTAATACTGGGCTCAGGGTCTGAGGGCATCTCCTCTGAGATGGAGGGACATCAGCTGAGCGTAGACCAGATGTTGTGTAACCAGAGGACACACGTTACACCATGGCAACCGCCACACACATGGCAAGAAATTATGTGTCTACATGTGTTCATGCATCATATGCAGATGCATACTGGGTACCTGATGTGTTTTCTGCACCTTAGGGAAAGGTCAGAGGCATTTTGTTGATGCATCTCTCTATATCCACCTCCTATGTGGAACAAAGGCCTGCTCCTCTGAGACTTCACACATCTTCTCCTCCCCTGACCTAGTTTACCTGATTGATTTCTACCCAGCTGGCCACTTGTATACCGAACAATCCTTACATGTGTGCGCGCATGTGTGTGTGGTCAAAGCATCCATGCACTGTGTGTGAACGGATCTAGGTTAAGGTTTTACTTACAACATTCCTCACGTAAGGAGCTTTTCCTCTAGATCCCATACAAGTGTAAAGCAAAAATAAGCACAAACTAGGAAACAACTTTTAATAGCTTGGACTGTTTGACTCCTCTTTCTTACGGTTTCTCAAACTTTCTCTCCCACTCGTCCTTAGTCTAACCCTAAGTTTAGCACAAATTAAGTTTGACAGCTTACAGTTTAGTACAACAACAACTTGTGCAGAAGTGTTTTTATAGAAGGATGTAGCGAATTCAAAAGGTCCATTTTCCAAGCAACACGACTCTTTTCTTCTTTCCAAGTAACCTCAGTACAGTCCATCTGGGTCCCACAGACACATACACAATAACGGAGTGTACTGCCAGTAATGCTCCTCACACCCCCTTCATGTCCCTTTGGCCTTGCAAAGTCTGTTTCTCACACGACCACATTATTTATAAATTTGTCTCTCTCTCCCTTTCTCATTAGCTCCACCCATGACTGTCACGCAATTCCCAAATAATGATACATTCCTAATATATTATATTCATTCAGTGCTGTTGCTCCAGGCAGAAATTAGAAGTCACATGTGCAGTACATCTCCAAGGAACGCAAAACAGTTTTGGCTGTACAGCCTTGAGTGCGAGAGTAGCATTATGACTGCTCCTCAGACTGGCTTTGTTTCACCGCTGTTACAGTTAAGGTTTAGGAAATTACTGGCGAGACTTGTGACACCAGCAAGAGAGGCTGAGATGTCTAAGCTCAACTGCAGTGTGGGAGCTCAAAACAGCACTGCGGTTAAAGATAAAGTGCAAGTGATGCACTGCTGGGTGTTCTGTCCTCAGAACTGAGTACCTGTTGATTATATTAGTTGGTTGTCAAAGGCTGGACTAGATTGCACAAGAGACTTTCAGTCCACACCAAAAAGCTGCCAGACAGACAATAATCAAGTTTGCTGAAGTGTCCTTTAGCAAGACAAACTGAAACCAATGGGAGAGGTGTAGCTGACAGTGTGCCCTGACATCATGGATGGAGCAACAGGAGATAAATTAAAGGATAATCCCACTTTATTATATTATTATTACTTTTGGTCATCATTTCTATCAGTAACGATAACATTGTACTTACCAAAGTAACTGCAGAGACCTGGGAACATGGTGTCATCTCAATAACAATGTTAACAAACCATGGTAAAGGAATCATAAAGACTGAATTATTACGGAATCATTTCAAAATCTCATTATTATGATTTTCATGACATGACCATGGAACAGTTTGCTTATTGCAGCAAATGATTGTGCGGCTGTATTTGATGGGAAGAGGCTCTGCTTTTGCTCTACAAATAAAATGCAGTTGAGTAGACATATACCTTTCTATAATATGAAAGCCATCACATAAAGCCAGACATAACCTAGATTTAGTTGGCACAGAATCCTCAGCCCAGACAAAGACAGGAGGTTGGAGTCTTGGAGGGAGAGCATCATAAGGGCAGCTCACTGATGTTTTTTGGATATGATATGAGCGGCTTATGCATGACTGTTTTGCATGAACAAACAAACTTAATGCACTTCAGTTTGAAACTAATTCATACATTTCAAGACAGTGTCAACCTTTCACAGATGAAGCTCACTTTTACTAGCTTCCTGTTTGTATTCTCGGTAAGTGAATGTCCATTGAAAGCGATGAAGTAATAGTGATGCTGTGGTCTTGGGTCTGTGTACTCCAGATTAGTGTTTTCTGGGCACACAAACTCTGCCTAAGCCACAGACTGTGAGTCACTGGATCGGGAGGAAGAATTCACAGCTAAACAAACGTAGGCCAACAGCCAGGCCAACCCACTCTACTGGCATCCATGCATGGACATGAGATCACACACACACGTATGTACATGAGCATGCACACATACTGTATGAGCAGGAGCTTTATACATGGAGCTGCACATGCACACGCCAAACAGTTACACACTTGTGTGCGTACACACACACACACACATCACTGCTAATCTGTGTCTGCTGTTGACTCCGGCAATGTTTTTCTTTGACTCTGAATATTTCTGATGCAGCCTTTGATAAATTTGCCCTTTTTGCTGTTGTTATCTTTATCTCATCCGCTGGCTGTATATCCAGCAGGTGCCCTTATCATGTTAGCAAGAAAATGTACAGTATTTCACGAGCCTATGGAAATAAAGTTCACTCTTAAAAGCGTGAACGTATTGCTTTAAGTCGTAAGTGGCTCACAAGAAGAACAAACACACTGGTGGAGGGTCACAGAGTTCCCTAGCTATCATTTCACCACCTCCACAGAGAAGGGCAAAGAGCACATTTATCTCACAGGCTATTCTATATCTTTTTACTCTGTCCTTTTTATTTCAGGCTACTGACAACACAAATGCAGGACATTTATTTAACAGGATTAGGAGATAAGGCTGCTTTCCACTTGACCAGGGAACCAGCGCCACATAGAAATCCTCTGTTGTCCCACAGCCTGAGGCTAATACTAGTGTTAACCGTTAACACCTTCCTCCACAGGAAGTCGAGGTGAGGGTGGCACAGATAGAGATGATACCGGCCAGTGGGCATCTAGGCTGGGTGATTTATCTCATCCTATGCCTGCTGCTTTGGGAATGTGGGAACGGAGCATGTGGCCACTGGGGCTGAGTGTGGCAAAAGCACCTCATAGCATCGCTTCTGTTCTTAAACAGGATCCAATTAAAGAACAGAAAACCCAAGAGAATAAGTTTCCATACAACCCACATTTTTAAACTTTAACAACTTTATTCTGGCTCATGCGCAGAAATTAACATGCATGGTGACAATTTTACAGGGACATAAAATGAGTGGTGTTTACAGCTTCACTTCATAGCAAATGTGAAATACTGATTTATAATTTGAGCTTCCTCCTGTTGTATCTACCCACCGTTAACCACTAAAAAGTCTGTTGACAGTCTAACGAGAGGGTTCTAGACCTGTTAAGATCAGGCACATGTCTAATGCCAACCGGCTATTTCCCCCAATGAGGAAAACTAAATATAGCCAGTGAAAAATAGCTACAATCCTTATTAATCTGCAGTTCTCTATATTTCCATGTGGGGGCGTGGCAGGGGGCACAAACTTATGGCAGAAAAGAACAAGATACTCCATCCCTGACATTATAAAAGATCAGGAAGCTCTAAAAGGTCGCCGTTGCCATATTCTCATTCTCGGCAGTATTGACACTTGGTATTTCTCTGATCTTTTGCTCTAATTAAAAAAAGAAGGAAAAACCGTTGCCAAGGTTGGAATTCAAGTGTTTGAGAGCTGTGAATGTGTCTATTTTGCAGTCTTAGGGTGTGTGTGTGTGTGTGTTTATACACCAAGGCAACAAGACATTCTGATAAACCCTTCAAATGTACATCACCAAGTCATTCCAAAAAAATCCTAAATTCTTCACTCGTTTGTTGATGCTGAGCCAAAGTTCATTCCAGGATGCATAGATCATAACAAGGGGAAATGGCCTTGATGATTAACAGTTAAAGATCTCTGTATTCTCAGAAACAGCCTTGGGTTGTTAGGCTACATTTCATTACACAAAACTGCATGTCTCTTTGTTTTAGATTTAATTGACAGAGATTCCAAATAATAGAAAAAGGAGGTGCCAAAGGAGAGCTCAGCTGCAGAATCACATATCCTCTTTGTCAGTATTAATTTGCCCCTCAGTATTACAATGTCCACTGTGTCAATGTTTATATACAGTCAGTTAACTTAACACGTCTGATAGTTTTGAAAAATTTCAGCTCTTTGAGCCATAAAATAACTGTCACTGAAAAATCATTAACTCTTGAACAGTCAAAGACTAGCCATGTGCCAAATTTGTATAAAGTGGAGATCTTGGCTATCATCAACTTGACCGTGTAAAGGACAAATCCCAGTGATGCCTATGAGTAAGTTATAAGTACCAGCATGTCCTGGCGCAACAACTTCAGCGCAAGTGTTGGATTAAAAGGCTAATTAGTCATGTTGGACTAATGTTTGCTATATGGCAAGTTTGTGCAGAGTGGAGTGAAGATGAGCATGGCAGGGGTAAAGGAAAACACATGTGACACACACGTGATCTATGAGTTCAGTTAGAGTTCAGTACGTACTCCTGACCTAAAAGTAGACCAGCATGCATCATACATACAGTTCCTTCACTGTCTAATCTCGCCTTCCTTTCTCTCAGAGTCCTTAACCAAATCTCTTCCATTTCTTCCAAGTAATTTAACCACTGCAAGCATCAACAACACATTCTCTATAAGCAAGACACTTGACAGGTGAGACCAGCATCCTTGACGAACCCCAGACTTCTAGAGATCATGTATAGTGGAAATGAAATAGAGCGAATGAGACCGAGACAGAGGGAGGAACTGTGGAAATAAAAACAGATGAACTGGTCTAAATCCTCCAGTATTTCTGCCATTTAGTTTCCATACCCATAAAAGCTGGGGCAGATCCAGAGTTCATATTAGCTCACAGACTTACACAATATCTCTCTCACACACACACTGTCTGTAGATGAAGATCACTGGTGTCTTGTGGCACTAAAGTGCATACGTACTTGGCAGCTGGAAGCCACAAACCAAACACACATGGCCTACTGTACACTTAAACATCTGCCTTGCCATACAGCCCTACCACCTACTGTGGACAGCTGCAGTCTCTATTTACCTTCAATACTTTGTCTATGTGCTTTTTTGATGGAGAAAAATGTTTTACCAAGGATATGCCTTCAGCTACTTACTCCTCCCAGTCATATACTATGTTTAGACAATTGTCAGTTTACGCTTGAATTTGTACATGTCACACACTGGCCTTTTTCATCATCATTTGAGCTATTCACAGTAATCTTTTCAAAATAAAACAATCTTACCTTGAATTTGATATTTGTCTTTATTGCAATAAGAAAACCTGTGTTCATTTTATTCACATTTTTTAAAACGATTAAGCAATCTCTGAGACTTTTTGCAAATTGATATTAATATGACACTCTGAATTTAATAAATCCACTACTTCATTCAAACAAGTTCAGTCTTCATCAAGCCAGGAGGTTAATTCTGCTTGTATGGTAGGTCCCACACAGCCCATCTATTTGGTTCAACAGCTGAATGCAAAGAAAGCAGACTTTAAATAGAAGTTTATGTAAGCTCATTTTGCTCAGGAATTTGCTGACCAAGGAACACATCATTACACACTTGAATTAAAAACAGGTTTTTCCAGGCACACAGCACAGTAAAGCAGATAACAAACCATGTACTTCTAATGCTGTGGGATTTAGTCACACCTCAGCCCCTCCCTCCCTTCACCAACGTGATTTTATTTCCAAATATCATGAAAAATGGGTAATAAAAGCTACTAGATCAGATCCGATAATGTTGTGTCAGTTGCTGTAATATCCACAGTGTGAGGCAGTAAGTATTACATTATTGTTATTGGCTCATATCCATATGCCAATAACAGACTGGGCCTGAATTAGAGGCAGGGTTTTGTCCCAGTGAGGAGCAGGCTGTCTGCCAGACACACCTGACACTACTGCCAAATGACCTCTGGCCCTTTCTACTACAGAGCACACACACACACACACACACACACACACACACACACACACACACACACACACACACACACACACAGCATACAAAAAGGGGGAAAAAAAGGAAATTCAATAATACATGAATCTTTTGCTGCACCCAGGGGTGATATTATTAATAGTTTAGTTACCAGTTCAATTCAATTCAATTTTATTTATATAGCCCAATATCACAAATCACATTTTCCTCAAAGGGCTTCACAATCTGTACATACGATACACCCTCTGTCCTTAGACCCTTGATTCGAATAAGGAAAAACTACCCAAAAAACCCTTTTAACCGGGAAAAAAATGATAGAAACCTCAGGAAGAGCAACAGAGGAGGGATCCCTCTCCCAGGACGGACAGACATGCAATAGATGTCGTAAGTACAGAATATGACCTCTAACCTGTTAGCTCAATTTTCCCTCCCCCTCATCCATGGACAGGAAGTTGTTGTTTTGCTCCCTTTAGAGTAAAATCCCCTTTCAGTTGTTACCAGTGTGGGTGTGTGTCATTGTGTGTGAATACATGCATGCATATATGTGTGTGTAAATTGATACCAACTTAGTGTCTATGGAATCAGTGTGGTATCTATTTGTATTATGAAGACAAACTAGGGTTGGGTGTTTTTGTAAACACTCCCCATTCCTAAACGCAATACTGTCCAGCTGTAAAAACAGTGGATCAATCCTGATGCTCATTCATCATGGTCCAACTGCTGCCAACATACACAGAATGGAGCCCGAAACACATGCTGTACCCCAACAGTTGTATACGTCTTCCACATACAACTGTGCTTTTTCTGGTTTGGGGAGTCGTTTAGCTAGTAGCTACCCTGAAAAGTAAAATATAAATAAAAAATGTCAAACTTAGTACTGCAAATTCTTGGGAGAATGTGTGGGAGCTCCAAGTAATATTTTTGCTTTATAATATTGTATGTATAATTTTCTTTTTTCACTAACTTCCGCCTATGGCACACTAACACTAATATGTAGAACTTTCACAGATTGCTACAATGAAAAGCAACGCGAATATGTACGTGATCTAGATAATGATCAATTAGTCTCTCGTCTTTTCAGTCATTATGGTCATTTTCAGTCATTATGAAATCCCATAAAATAATAAATCATGGGATTAAAATAATGCAGTTACAATGTGTGGCAAAATAAACAACTGAAACTTTACAAATGCAGTGTTTCCCTACCTTCAAAGCAGTCTGGCACTCAGACAGTGTAATAAATCATTGAAAACTTTATATTTCTAAGAATTCATTTCACTGGGCAAAACATTTTCAAAATGAGATTTTCATCACAAATCTGTGCTATGTTAACACCACCTGGCACTGTTCACCAATTTAACATTTTTGAAACAAGATCACTGTATCACTCTCTCTTCCTGGGCTGCCACATCCCATTATCCCCCTCACCCTGCTTACTAGGATCAATAATCAGCTTGAACAAGATGAACAGTAGATGGCTCTAACT
The DNA here is from genome assembly GCA_011952105.1 of Coreoperca whiteheadi. Taxonomy (NCBI): domain Eukaryota; kingdom Metazoa; phylum Chordata; class Actinopteri; order Centrarchiformes; family Sinipercidae; genus Coreoperca; species Coreoperca whiteheadi. The sequence goes on from CM022490.1 coordinate 13,867,410, forward strand.
ATCGCCAAGAAAACTATTCTCATAAACTGGAAATCTAGGGACACCATACATATTAGTCTTCAAGTTAGTCTTCCGTCAACACCTAACTGACAATCACTAACTTCTTCCTTTCTATCTCTTCTCATAAAAAAAAAACAAACCTTCGTATCCTTATCTTTACATACTGTGCTGGGCTTTAATCAGACAAGCTTTTGATGCACTTGTGCTTTTTGTTACCTTGTGTTATAATTGCTTCCATTGTCTTCCCCATATGTAAGTCGCTTTGGATAAAGCATCTGCTAAATGACTAAATGTAAATGTACATATTACACACTGGAAAAACTTATTCAGATTAAATCTCTAGGGAAACTTTATGCACCTCTATCTAAAACACTGCAACAGAACCCCACCCCATCTGGTTATGATCCATTTATTTCCTACAATCCTGACTCCATTAGTCTAGTTATTTTTCTTGCCTGACCACCAATCATAATTTGAACGTAGTTACATCTGTATCAATACCTACACCTGCATTTTCATCTACATACACACATAAAGGGAGGGAAAAGAGATTTGTTATTTATTTATATATTTATTTTTACAAGCTCCTGGTCCTATTGTTTTTATTGTAATTATCATTGGTAGAAGAAGTGGTATTATTAATATTGGTATTAAGTATTAGTAGCAGTCATATTATTGATTCTGTTCTTATTTATTTCATTTTTTATATTCATTCATTTATTTTGTCATCGTTTCACTCTCTGCTTACACTTGTTTCACATACAAAGGTTTGGTTATATTGGCACAAAAAACATCTCGGTTAGGGTATGTTCATGAATTGTCACATATACTTTATTGATAATCTGTTATACATCTACAGACAACAGCTCATCAGTTGAAATCTTACAAAGCTATCCAAATAAAGTGTTAAGGATTTTAATACTATTATAGTGTTGATGGCAGTGGTAGTGAATGTTAACATTATCATCATTATTATATTACTACTATTATTGCCGTTGTTGCTGAGACTATTAGCCATATTATTGTTGATATTAATTATAAAAAATAGTGGTGATAACTACGACAACACTGATACTATTTGTTTATTATTATGTGACACCTGACAGCCACAACCAACTATTATTTTAGTGATGATGATGACAATAATACATTTATATAGATGTTTGTTTGTTAATTTTATTATTATTATTGATATTAGTATTATTTTAGACATCTTATAAACACATACATCCACAATATCAGGTAGTGATGGCAAACAGGTAACAGGAAAAGGACCCGAATGCAGACAGCTTGATGGGGGCAGGATGATGACTTGAGTGGGTATTTATTAACAAATTACCAGCAGGAAGGCAGACGATAACCAGGTACAATCAGGCAGGCAGATAAACAGGTTGGCTGGCTGGCTGGCCGGCTGGCCAATGACACAGCTGGAAACAATCAGGGCAATCACAGACAGGAAGCAAAACTACATGGGGAAAGGAGGACATTTCAGAATAAAACACGAAATAACAAAACATAACCCAAAACCATGACACACAACTTCCACAACACTGACAACTTACTGTCCACTCATCTTCCAATGCATTTATAGTAGATATTTGTCATTGATATTATACTTTCTTCCATTTCTGTATTTTATACTACGATTATATCGTATGTAGGGATCAAGCCCACAATTGGCCAGCTCCCTCCTATAAGGGTCTGGATTGGTATCACTCACAATAAATACAAATCACAATAAACATAACAATATTGGAAACATGGTAGGAACAGTGCAGATATGATATTCTTACTAATAATCACAAAAGTAACTATAACAACTCTGTTTACCCAGCAGGTCTGACCCTGCTGACCCATTCTGGAGCGACCTAATGGTTCCCCGATCCCGCTTCACTGCCAGTGGCCGGGGCAAACTCCCTGACTATATTAATTATTATTATTATTATTGGTGGTGGTGGCAGTAGTAGTAGCATCAGAATTAGCATTTGTGTACATTTATTTAGCTTTTTTCCTCCATTTGTTTTTCTTGTCCCTCCTTTCTCCATGCTTTCCCTTAGCTCACCACTTCCTTTTCTCTCTCCCATCCGCCTTATAGACTTCTTACATTTCAAGTGTGGAAAACAGGCGCACACACACACACACACACACACTAAACTAAGCTCCTTGTTCTTTGACTAAACTTTTAATTGTCCTGTCTTCATTGTTTTGTTTTTCTCGTGTTGTCCTGTTAAAGCAAAAAACTATTTAAAGACTCTCTAAATGTTATGACCCTTTTTTTACCCTTGTTCTTCATACTTGGCTTAGCTAATCCAGGATAAATTATGATGTCAGCTGCCAGAAAAATGATCTCTTACAGCTAACTCATGTTTTTCAGTGTGAGCGCAGGATTGAAGGGTAACTGTCAAATTACCAATCAAATGAAGCACATATGAAAGACAAAGCCCAGTTTTAGCAGTGTGTCTACAAACAATAAAGTAAACAAGTCTTTAACAGCATCAGAAAATATTAATACCATGGATTTAGTATTTCTCTAGCGCTAGTCTGTGTATTAGAACATCTACCATCAAATAGGGAGTCATAGAGGTTTCTAGTCTTCTGTTTTGAAATCCAGTACCTTTAAATAGAATACAGAGAACTTTAAAGGGGTTGTGACTCTCTGGAGAAATACGCTTTGCATCTACAGGCGGCATTCAATTAAATCCTTAAAGCCCTTTCTGCAGGCAGGGGATAGGTGACAATTACACATAGACTCATGCACACACAGACATACACATATGCACATTGGGAGGGGATTTAGAGAGTCTGCTCTAGAGTCTGACATCAATAAACCCAATTCAAACCTCCAGCTTACATTCTACCACAGAGCTGATTTCCACTAACACTCAGGACTACACAAAGAACATGGTCTGTATTGATCATTATACAAATGCGTATACATACCAAGGGCGAATTATCTACACAAATGCAATGTGTACACAAACACTCATACAGTACATGATCTGTACATACTCTCTCTCTCTCTTGCAGACACACTGATCAAATGAAATCCCTGCCTGTCTGTGTTGGCTGTCCAGTAATGTATTCGACTGCACACCTCCTGTATTTACCGAGCTGTGTCTGGCTTCTCCTTAAAGGTGAAAAGCCTCAAAATGTCCCTGGGGATGATCAGCTGGAGCCAGTAAAATGCTCAACATTACGAGTAGACTATAGACTCCAAATCTACCATGGAGTACACACACAGCACACAGCATCATCAATAAGCACATCACTGTATAGACCACAGTCACAACAGAAAAGAAACAAACAAGTGTAGCCGGGTTGCTGAAGCTCTTATAACACTGGAAGTAAACAGATGCCTAATAAAACCATTGATAGGGAACTTTTTGATACACTAAAAGGACTATAATGTGCATAAAATTACTTGAATGCAATTATTATAATGTGCTTGTGAAAACATTTGTTAAAAATTTTAATGACTTGAATGACTTCTCTTTGATGGAAGTCCAGAAGAAAGCAGTGATGTAGGCACAACATTTTTCACTGCTGTGTTGTTAGGTGTGCCTCTGCATTACATTTGATTTTCATTTATGTATTCTGTCACAAGTAGTAGTAGAGTGATGCTTTATTTCCAAACTTATACAGGGGTTTTGTTTTGAACCTTTTGGATAAATAATGTACATATGTACATTATGATAAATTATAAATAATGTACATTTGTAGAATAAAACAGAGCAGACATTTGGTTAATGAAATATACTAAAATAATCAACATAATTGTAACCTCTTACCTTCTCTTTCTCTTTCCTGTTAATTAGATACCTGTGGGAATCACATGATGCCTCAGCTGCCAATTAGAGAGGGGCTCATGCGTGAATGAGGAAAGAGCGTGATGTGGTCAGAGCTCTCTGGGCCATGTGATTGGTTGGCTTTCCTTGCAGATGAAGAGGCAGCACCTCAGAGGGGAGAGAGAGAAAAGTGACAAGTGTTAAGGTAAGTGCCCGACCAAAAGTTATGCAACACTCATCTAGTGAGGACTGTAAACCCTGCCTAAAGTTTGTGTTCTGTCGGCTTACTGTCCCCGTCTGGGGAACCCTGTCTCCTCTCTAGACACCCCTAATGATTAAGAGAGTAAATGATTCGAGAAGGAGAGGTTTTACACAGTTGGACTTGGCTTCTGCCTGATGCATCTGCTGCACAATGGATACAGAAAAGCTACCATCACTTCCATTAGCCACCTTACTAAATTCACTTCAAATTCCAAAATCTCATAGCATGTGTTCCAGGTGGTCCTACGAAATGTGGACTTGCTGCACTAACTCAACTTGATAGGACCCAAGTTGTTGTTAGATGGGGTGAGATACTAGTCTAGACAGTAAAAATATCAAGTCTGCTTTTGGCCAACTGTGGTGGGTCATCCGCTTCAGATGAGCATTGTCTTTCCATTCATATTGTGGGGTAATTTACTCTGAGATGTTGCTAATTATTTATATCAGATCTGAAAGGCATTTAGAAACATTGAGCTGACACTTAAAGGAGCCATAAAATGTTGTTTATCTAAGAAGCACACAAAACATTAGGCAGAGAGTGTTGCTGGCTTTACCGCACTGGAAAATTGGAGCAATCCACAGGCGAGACTGACAACCAGAAAACTGACCTAGTCTGGGAAAAATGATGCTTACATGCCAACAGAGGAATGCCATGATAACGCAATTGTAGGTCAGCACTGAGGAAAGTATGAAGCATAAGATGTTTTACATATTATGTTTATTCAGCCTAATTGTTAGCTGGGTTTTTTTGGTAATCATATCTTCTTTCTTCTTTAGTGGGCATACTGTTAGTGGAGAAGAAGTGTCTAAACACAATGTTTGTGGGAGTAAGCATACAAACAACTTTTCTTTTCCTTTTGTAACACACTAGATGCTGCTTTTGAGATGATGGGTAAGCCACCCCCAGGCTAAAAACACACAGAGACACACACGCACACATATTAATCAAATCCACCTTCAAGCATAAAAGGGACACCTACTCAACCTATAACTTCCTGAAATCTCCAGAGTCCTCTGTCAGCTGGACATGCTGAAGCCAACACACACAGACACACTCATTCACATTCGTAAGATGGTAAAACAGACAGTGTGCTAGGTCGTAGATGTGTGCCACATACATAAAAACATCACAGCTGTCATTTGATCACCTCCTGGTGATGTGAAACATCCTGAGCAGCTGCGTTAAGAGTTATCAGTGTAACAGTTGTACAGAAAAGCTACACTGTACTGCTCATTATTTTTGTCCACAAAACACTGTCTGACTCTTGATCTTTTAGGAGTTTTACAACTTGCTGTTTTAACGTCCGTCATAATTGCGTCTTTTATGTTGAAGCCACAACTGAAGAAAATGGTGCTTTGTCTTACTCAACTATTCATGGTTTTACTTGTGGAACTCAAAGTACTAAGTCTGTGCATTTGAATGTATTTAATAAAGGTCCAACATTTGTTGCTTGGCTTTGAGGCTGCATTCTTTATGCTGGCAGTGGCCTGTACATGCATCATATACAGACGTATGCTCAAGCACACATGCATGTACATGCACACTTTTGGTATTAAATGCAAACACGCACAAACACCGTTTCCCCAGGCCATTATCTGAAGCAGGCCCAAGCGAGGGTCTCAGGGTTATTGGAATGTCATTTCACTGTTTTTGGAGGGGGATCATATTTCCAATTCCTCTTGGCCTCGCGTCTCTCTGCCTTCCCTAGGGCTCGGCAGCAAATGAACAGGGTCGCCATGGTAAAACAGGCGCCGCCAAACGGCTGATCTGCTGCAGGCATCCTAGCGGCAGAGTCAATCCGATATGTGGACCCAAAAATGCAATAAACAGCACATCATACAGTGATTCGTTTTATGTCTGTCACCATAAAATAACCGTGAGGATTTAAAACATTTTGTCACACGCTGGAACATTTTCAGCAACAGCTAGAGAGCTGTGTTGCTTCATTTGAGGTTTGGGTGAGACAAAGTGAGAGATGAGTTTGTGATAAATGGAGAGTCTCTCGCCTTCATGTTTTGTGTGAAATAGTCTCAGTTTTTTAGCACCCTCTATAGCGCCTCCATTCACACATTGACCCCTTTTTCAAATCACTGTTGACAACCATATAACCCTGTAACAGAGGGTGTCAGGAGCAATCTTGAGACATTGCTCTCTAGGAGGCCTCCCTCAGATACCAGTATGATATGTCCAGCTCATGAAATACAACTGGGGAGAAATTAGTTGTCTCTGTCTCCCTTTTTCAATCTAATAATCTGTACACTGTTAATGTCCCTGAGTGGATGTGTTCCTGAGCTTAGGGCAAAGAAGAGGAGGAGGAAAATTAGACAAAGAGAGGGATGAAGGGTAGACACAATCACAGAGGGTGGGGATGACATAAAACAAATAATTCAGGGTCAGCAGGTTCAAAACCCCACAATGAACCTGGACAATCCCTGAGGTTTGGATCCTGTCATCTATCTATTCATGTTAAAATAAGTGTTTTTTTGTATCATTTGCAACTGATGTTACACATACTTTCAATCTGGAATGGAATCAATTACAGGCCGAGACGGAGTTAAATTTATTCAAGAACAAGAATGGTTTCTTTGAGAAGTTTCAGTTCGGTTTTAGGGCTCATCACAGCAGTGCAACTATTACTTAGTGTGATGAATGGCTTGCTTTTAGCAGCTGATGTGGGTCAGTTCTAGTTCACCTTGACCTCTGCGGTACAGTTAATACTACTGATCACTCTATCCTTTTTGACTCTCATGATCACTGGTTGGACTTGTTTAAAATGGTTTATGTCCTATCACCAAAATGAAATTTTACTGTTGAGATCAGTGTGCAGGTCCTTTCCACCAGGATGCTTTGCGGGATGATCTCGGGGGCAGTTCTTGTACCAATTTTGTCTTATATATGTATCTTATCTTTGAGCCATCTATTGCATTCACACATCATTTTCTGTATTGTTATGCTGATGATACCCAGTTCTACCGGTCCTGCAACCTGCAATATTCACTTAAAGAGCCAAAGTGAAACTTTACGTGCTGCTCCAAAAGGAAGAAAACCTAATTCAAAATCCCATTCATATTTGTGACTACGCTAATAACTCAAAATACAGCCTTGGAATAGAGCATTACACACGTCTACATAAGGTTGGTAGTTTAAAAACGATCTAATATTGTTGTTTGTTTAGAATTTCAGTTTTTTAGGGCCTCTAACAAACCCCATTTCTCATAAGGGCTAGATGCAAGTCCATGGGTGAGTCAAGCAGCCGTGGTTAGCTCAGACATGTCTGTAATAACAGGATGACAGAGGAACAAACCTCGTCCAAGCTTTTAGACAGCAGAGGTTACAACAAAAAACTGGAAAATTACTTTAAAATAGAGCTTTGGTGGATTTTATGTATATGAATGAAACCAAGTTTTGTGGCCAACTTGATCAATCACCTCAGAATGTTTTCAAGTACTGTAGGAATATTAGGGTTGTTTTTATTGCAGTTTAAGCCCAGATCAGCATGCCAAAACATCGTGATGCCATCGTACTTCTTTCAAGTCAGGCTTATTGCTAACATCACATAACATTCCCATGTTGATAACCTTGAAACTCTTATTCATGCATTTATCACAAACAATTGTAATGCTCTGGATCTTGGATTTGGAGCAAAAATGTCCCTGGCACATCTCCAACTTGTTCCAAAAGCAGCAGCTGGACTCTAATCTGGTACAAAGGAAAGAAAACACAAAACCCCAGTCATTGCATCCCTTTACTGGCTCATTGTCAAGATTAAGATTAAAGATTGTATTGATTTTATTCTTAAAGTATAATTTTGTTAGTTTATTAAAATATTTTATTTTAACATATCTTGTTCTGTCTAATTTCTTGCGTTAGTTTAACCATATATTACTTAATGCACTTTGTAAACATTGTTTCAGGAGGGTGCTGTATAAATTAATCTTAGTATTATTATTGTGCCAGTTTTCATGTCTTTCAATAATGCCTTATCATAATAAAAAAAAAACTGAAAAATTATGTTTTTATGGATGGTTTGAAAAAGCCAATCATGGTGTAATAAATCTGTCACAAGGCTACAAGAATCAGCATCTACCAACTCAAACAAACAATCATGTACAGTAGATCAACACCCCAACCCCTCACACAGCTCCCCTCCACAACACAAACCTACACACACATACGCACACACACTTTGGAACATGTGGTTAATCGACCTATGTCCCACTAAGAGGATGATGGTAGGTATTAGAGGGAAACCGAGAAATACTTGGGTGGACCAGGTTACTGGAACAACACCACTCATATTGGAAAAGGTAATACCTCATCCACATGAATGAAAATGGACTTGTATAAGCCAAGCTGCCTCTGTGTGAGGGGGCACAGGGTCAGACAGTGATGCATTTGCTCACAGATACAATGAATGCACAGCTTCATGCATGCATACAAAGACACAGAGCCACAAGCAACACACCTCTGCATGTTTTTGTCTTCTGTTTATAATGAAAGCAGACTTCAAGGATTACAGTGAAGGTAAACTATTCTGCTTTCATCCTTTATTTCCACTTTCTCTCCATGTGTCTCGACCATGGCAGCTGGACTGCAGGTGTGTGCCATCCATTTGATTCTCTCTCTTTCTCTCTTTTTAAACTCAATTCAATGAATATTTATCAGCATGACATTTTGGTTGAAAATATGTTACCAAACATATACATAAAAAGAGTGAAGTGTGCTATATGTATATGGTTAAGTAGATTATGTGTCCTCATACTTTTGTATACTTTGTCTGCTGTTTTTTATGGTTTGGGGTATGCCACTTACCCAGTTACAATTAAGATAAATCTTAATGCTATTTAACACACAATAATGTTTTAGACAATAGTATGCTTCCAACTTTGTGGCAACAGTCTTGAAGAAGGCCTGTTTCAACATGACCAATGCCCTTGTGCACAAAGTAAGGTCTAAGAAGAACTGGTCTCAGTGTGGAAGAACTTGACTGGACCACCAACAGGAAGCCAGGACTTATTGCCCAACCTCACTAACACTATTGTGGCTGAATGGGAGCAAATCCCTGCAGCCAGTTTCCAAAATAATGTCCATTTGTCCACATACTTTTGGCCATATAAGTAAATAAATGAATACAGTCAATACAGAAAAACTGTGATACACACGACTTGGAATCAAAAAATCTGTTACTGACGACACATGTAGAGAGAATAAGAACCAGAAAGAAAGAACGATTATTACAGTAAAAATATAAAAAACCTAGAAAAGCCTCATACAGTAGAGTATACAGTATTAGTGATTGATATTGTTCTAGTTTTGGAATTGACATTTGTTTTCCAGTAATTGAAATAAATACAAAAAGGTTGTCCACTTCTTTTAACTGTCGTGTATGGTAGCCCTACTGGTGAGAGTGGAGTGCTTTCTTTCTCTCTCTCTCCAAAACTTCTATAGCAGACATCAGATCTCACCACACTTCTTGTCATACAGATGAGTGAGCTATAGCCCCGCATTCCTTTAATCATAATTCCCAAACTTGAAAGATACCCGACCTTGCAATATTTTATTGCAAAGATTCTTCATACTGCTCCCTACTCCCAGAGTGTATCATCTGGCTGGTAACAAATGCATTAGCTTGCCCATAAAGGTCTACTTTAGCATCTTTGTTTCCCAGCAGGAGTTTTTAGAAACCGTAATAAAGTCAAAATGAGTATTTTTCTGTCAAACAGAAAGCACAGGGGGACTCACTGGTGACAGTGTTAAGTGATGCCTGTCTCTTTCTTCGCCCCTTTCTGTGTCTTTTTTCTGCACAAGCTTTTAAGGGATCCCCAACAATTCTGAAAGGCGTCCAGTATTCGGTTACTGTGTGTGTATTTTTGAGTCAGGGCTGGGTAAGGAGGATATACCCACATCTGAAGCTAGTAGCACCAGCTCTTCCTGTGTTTAACTTTAAGTGTTTACTGTGTTGAGATTTACACGTGACTAAATTAAAACAAGTTGCACCACACAAAATAGTTCTTATGTAGAGATTAGTTGTTACTAAATAAGAGAAAACGACCTATGATGATCCAGTTTGGGACGAGAGAGGACATTAATAAGCGCCGAATAGAAAAGGTAAGAGCAGTGTTTTCTTGTTTACTCACCAAACTTCATTCATAAATCCTACAGTTTCGTTTACTGTTGATGTACAATGGCACTCATGTAGTGAACTCCCTTATTTTGAATGTTTTATAAATAAAGAGGGTCTTAAGATAAATTCGGCATGGATGATTGCCAAGAAGCTTAACGTCGACGAAAAGGCAAGAGCGCTTCAAACTGCTGTTTCTATGCACCTCCTCCTGGTCCTCTGTTTGGGTAGTGTAACAATATACAAAACTTACAAAGTATTTTAAGAACAAACTTCAAAATGGATTTACATATAGCTGGTACAACCCAATCCTGACCACAAAGACACACACGAATACACATATATGGACACAGATACACGCCTATGCTAAATGCAAATACTTAAAGCAAGTGGAAAAATGTTGTCACCACCTCACACGAACATACGCATGTGCACCTACATTTTCCTCGTCCACATCTCAACCTCATGTGGCATGGTGGTGAATTAAAGAAGGGAGCAGTGAGTCCATTTCCCCTTTAATTAATAACTGTCTTTGTAATTATCAAAGCCACACTCATCTTTAGCAGGGAGAAGAGAGGAAGTCCTCCCGCTATACCTCATAAAAACCAGAGAGGGTGGCGAAAGAAAAGTTTGACATCCACAGCAGAAAAGTAAAATACAGGACATTTGAACTGTAATAGCAGTCAGCCAACACGTTTTGCTACTGCGTTGCTTTTTCTGTCACTAATGGTTATGATGAGGGGGTACATGCATCAGTAGCACAAATTATACATCTTTTAAACTATGGTTGCAAATTTCTAGCATGTCTCCACATGTTTTGTGATGGTCTACATGTGTATTTGTGCTGCACGTATGTGTGTTTTCATTTGTGTGAGCTGTGGGGGTTATCAGGACTCAGGTCTAATAACAGCCTTGATACTGTTCTCACAGAGGCCTCTGAAGTTGCCTCCACTCCATCAAGTCATTGTGCGGTTGCCCGGCAACCGAGGGTCCGGTGTTCCCGAGCGGCGCTGTTTGTTCCCACCGAATGATCCACCAAAGTGAGGAAAGATGGGCGGAGGTGAGGATGAGAGAAGGAAAGACACAAATTGGTAAATGGAAGATGCAGCCTCAAGGGGCCCTGAATCAATGCCTGAGCAAACAAGCTCTGTCTGTCTCTCAGCTGCCATCTTTCTCTCTGTTGGATGGTACTTCTGCTTCACTGTCTTGTCCTCTCTGACCCTTTTTCTTTCATATAGCCTCTAATTCAATTTTCACTATTTTAAATGCACTTTGTAAACTAATTAACTCCAATTTTTACTTTAAAATGTTCTTAATTTCCTCTAAATTATTCAGCTTTGTCTCACCCCACGGGCTATTGTCTACCCAATTTTCTCTTCACTTCTGTTCACACTTTTCTGTTCTTGTACCATTAATAAAGATTGTGTCTCAATATAAAAATCTAATTTCTCTTTTCCATCTCTCTGTAGCAACTGATGAAAGGCTATAATGTATCTAGTGCCCAGTGATGAGTTCAAAGAGTCCATGCTCCTAGAGGAAACCTTCTGCTATTAGCTTTCTAATGAAACTACTCTATATGCACGGATACAACTTTGACATTGGCTATAGGATTTGCTAATTTAATATATTTAATGACAATAACTTTTATATTACTATTTCATTTTTCATTATTTAGTAGCAGTTGTTACAACTCTACTAAAAGTTTTGCTTCTGTTCAAACATTAACCCTTATGTAGCTCCAATGGTTTGTCACTTTCATGTCAGTGACCTGCAATTTATTCAGTGCTAAGAATTGAAGCATGAAGGATCTAAATACAGCAGAAGACTGATTACATGACAGCAGAGATCAAGGTTTATTAAAAAAAAATTCTGGTATTTTACAAGTTGGCTCAGTTCAGATGGTTATACTAGTTCTACTTACAAGTACACATAAATTCTGAAACCAAAAGGCACCCCAGCAACTGGCATGTTCATCCAGTCAGTTACTGAGTTACTTTATAATAGTAACATTACTTTATTATTGCAGTTTGTTTTTTTTAAATTAATGTTACTAATAGTGTTGAGTTCCATTAAAGTCTTGCAGTGTGCGTAATTGTAACCACCGACTTAATAAAAAGAATAAGTTGTATGTGCGGGTAAAGAAACCATGGTAATATTTGAAATGAACATTGCAAAGTGGTGATGGTATTGCCAGATATAAAGAGGTGACAAGGGAAAAGGTTGCAGAGAAAGCAGAGATGAGGGATGGTGAACAGGGCTGCAGTGGAGGAGTGGATGGATCTGCATGGCACATCATGAAAGGGGCCTAAGATTCTGCAGTTAATGCAGTTAGAAATCAGTGACAATCATATGATTGGGCGGGGCAAGAGATATGTGGGCAGTGAAGTTTAGTATACAAGAGTATTTAGTAGTTTGTTAGAGTGTAACAGACATGCAGTTGGCCAGTCAGGAGTTTGTACTACTTGTGGGTCAGTTAGTGGAGCAGGAAGGACATGAGCCTGGATGTATGGAGAGGGTACTGACAAGGATGGCCAAGGCTTTAAACTTGTGTTGAAAGAGTTTGAGACTGGGAACTTTGGAAGGAGAAAACCTGTTTTACTACTGTTGATTTGTAAGAAAGTTTTAGGTCACCTAAAACCAACCCGTTCTTAATTCTGAAATCAGTAATTTTGCTGGGTCAGTTTTAATTCTGGGTGCACCCGATAATACAAGCAAGAGGATTGTGGGGTTGGTGACAGTCCTACCACAGTGTTGTCATCAAAATGAGGGAGTCAAGGAAGAGAGGTTTTCCTCCTCAGGAGTGATCGATGAGGTTCAATGGTGGCCATCTGTCAAGGAGAGAATCCAAGAGATCTCAAAAACCTGTATAATAAAAGCTATTACTTTCAGTCCCAAACTATTTATGGCCCTAATGAATTATGACATCAAAATATGCTATGTTAAAATAGCAATTATGATTTAAGCTAAATAGTTTATTATGAAATGTCTTCTCTTTTGAAGACAATGAATTATGATTTTTAACCATGAATCATGGCTCTTAACATTTTACCAATACAACTTACCATGAATTGTATTGCATGTATTTTTTAAATGTGACATTTAGGGGCATACATTTTCACAGTCTCTCCCTATTTACAAATAATTGTTTTAACTCTGGCAGGATGTAACAAGATCAGCCAAGCTGCAGTGCATAGATTTTAATATTCTGCAATAGTGCAAAAGTACTCAGTTAGCAGCTAAATAAATTATGTAGCTACATCCCACCCCTCCATTCAGTATAAATGCAGAAATTCACTAACTTTGGATTTAACACCCTTTAATATCTTATAGCAGTACCTCATTTCAGCCTGAATGCACAGTCTCCCTGCAGTAATTCAACCACATGCTGACTAAGGTAGATAGATATGTTAGCTTAGCCCAAATTCCACTCACCAAAATATTGCAAAGAGTAATTAACCGACGACAAACAGGGTCCTGGGTTGTCCTCAGTACTGCTTGGTTTCAAATACAAATTCATCATCTTAACATTTTTAGTGTCAGTTTCCCACTCCTTCCACTGCTCTTATTTTTCCTCTCTGCGTAGTGTTGAATGTGCTACCGGGATGGGTTACAGGTAATCACTCTGCTGTCGTACCAATAAGAGACCAAACGTAAGCTATATGTCTTGCAGGGTCCTTCATACTGCAAAATCAAAACATCCTATCCAAGTTTAACTAGCTAGAACAACCACTGGTAGAAGAAATCTCTGCAATCAAATTTGGTGCTCCTTTTGAGCCAGAATACAGTGCAGAGAAATTACGGCATATAGAGGAAGAGGCAGCCCGTTAGTGTCACATTTTGTCAAGCCAGTAACAAGGGGTTGGACCCAAATGCAGACTAGACACAGCAGGTGCAGTAGCAGGATTTAATAACAAAAATCACAGGTACAAAAGGCTTACAGTGTGATGAGGCAGGCAAAACCAGTGAAGCAGTCCAAATGAAGGAAAACAAATCCAATGGAGCAGGCAAGAATCAAAGTCCAGGCAGGGTCCAGGAAAACAAGGAAGTTCCAAAAAGCACTGGAAAGAGTCCAAAGTACACAGGGAGAACAACACTAGAAAAAAAGGCTGGACCGCGTTACGCAGACTGAAGAAGAAGATCTGACACAAAACAAAGGAAGCACACAGACTTAAATACACTCAGGTGAGGGGAGACAACGAGAACAGGTGAAACCAATCAGACAAGGCAAACATTCAAATCTGGCGAGAAAAGCAAACAAAGACAGGAAGTAAAACTACAAGACACATGGAGGAGAGGAGAAATACAAAATAAAACCAGAAACGTCAGTAGAAAATCATGAAACCAAGGAAAACCAAAACCAAAACCAAAACTAAGAAGCAAAGCAGGACATGACAGTTAGGATAGCGGTGAAGAGCTACCCCATGCCAGTGACAACTGGTGGTGCCTCTGTGGTAAATGTGCACCAATGGACACAGAAGTGGAGTTGCTGTGTGTTACACCAAAGCTTTTGGCCACATATGGACAGGGTAGTGCTTGAGACATACTTCAGGATCCCGAAATGAAACTGGAAAAAACAACCAAAGCCAGTGGGGTGAAATAGATGTCTGAGCATAGAATAAGTACAATAGCGACAGTATTCTGTTACTAGTACGGCAACATGTGAAAACATACAATACACGTTTTTATGAGGCTTAACGCACTGCCCCAGTTTGCCTGGCGGTGCTAGTTTTGCCTAACGCTGTTTGTAGGAGTTAGAGGTTTTCTCTACTGGGTTACACAGCTTTCACAGAATCATTCACACTCCACTAGAGTAACTTGTGTTTTTGTTACTTAATGCGCACCTGATAGGTCATGTCTTGCCTCCAGGGGGTAATATTTTTGACAGTCCTCCATTAAGGACATTTTTGAGCACTAAATGCCTGAATTTGGTCAGTTTGCTCAGATAGCAGAAAAGGAAACGTCCTTTAGTATGATGTATGATGGTCCTGCATCAAGGCTACACAGTGACTAAAGTAGCCAGTGAGGTAAAAGTTACCCACCAGAGACAGTGAAGTAACCTTGTCATGCCAGGCACAGTAAGTCCAGGCTACCAGTATCAAGTAGACACTTAATTAGGTTGTTGTAAAGAAAAATCTGGAAAGAAATACAGGCCTATTATCATTTCTGGAAGGTAACACAGTAATGAAACCTAAATGTTGATGTTGGTCATATCTACATTATGGCTGGATAGAGTATATTTACCCTTCACTAAGTATAGTGACCCAGCTGACGTCTTTCCCATTAAGACTTCCCTGTGTGGCTCTGCAGTTCCAAAGCCAAAGCACAGAAAATGCAAAGAAATGGCTAGATTATATGACCAATATTTCTAATACAATTTGCAATGTGAGAAAAAAAGGTAGGCTCTGCTGACTTTCACAAGCTGAACCAAAATAACTGTGGCTTGACAAAATGATTCCAGAGGTCAGGCTATGACAGCAACAATCAAAACAGATTCATACACTGTGAAGCATTATGTGGGAAAATGTGGAGATCCAGTCATGGTTTTCATTTTGAGGTCTGTGGAAGCTATATGACATCAGTGCATGTCTTCACGACTTTGTGAAACACTGTTTAGCAAGCTATAATTTCAGTAAATGTTATGAAAGTATCATGTTAAACTAAACATTCCTTTTCTTCAGAATAGTAAGTTAATGGATCCTGACAGATCTTGTTCCACAAAGGTTCAGACAAAATCAGTTTGTTAAAGTTGGTCCCAATTGAGTCAGGTTCAAAGCAAATATTGAATGCACACTGAAGAGTGAGAGTGTACCTGGCCTTTCTGCCAAACACTGAGACATCAGCACTGAGACTCAACCAGCTAGGGGCCAGAACACACACACACACACACACACACACACACACAGTGCTCCTCAAAGGACACAATGTCCTCAGCACCATCACTTGTTCTTTTCCTCCTTTTTCACCCTTTCCCCCTTCCTTAACCTAATTATATCTGTCCTTATCCTTCTTTCTCCTCCCTTGCACTGCAGTGCTGGCGTTTGCACCGCCACTAATGACACGGTGTGATCTCCACAGAGTCCCCAGCCAGCGAGCTGGGGTCACATATGTTCTATATCATCTCCTGATCACTTCCATATGGAAGCATGCCACCTATGCCAAGACCTGACACAAACACAGTGCCTCAGCAGGAGGAGAGAAACTAAGACAGACAGACTGACAGAAATAGTTGGGTGAAAAACAAGGGAATGAACAAATGGACAGAGAGAAAAAAATAAAGGGGGAAGACAAACAGAGGAGAGTGCAGAGAGAGAGAGAGCGAGAGGAACAGACAATTAAAACCAAAACAGGGAGAGTGAGTATGATGGAAAAAGAATACATACCAGGTCTACTTTTTCCCTGCTGGCTGTTGACTTAGGCAGACAGAAGCAGTCATAAACAGGAAAGCCCAAAGCTGCTACTGTATGTCTCTGTCCTCCCTCCCATCTTTTCAAGAATAGATTTGTTTTTGTTTTGCTTTTCAATCCGGGCCTTATTGGAATACAGTTTAAATAATTTGTTCAACCCTCACTGATAGCTTAAAAAGATATCACTCTGTGGCAGCTCCTTGTTGGGCTTAAATGAAACATAATAGGAGAATCCTTTAGGGCTTCTTAAATTCATGATGAATCTACTTTTTGAAGATGGAAATCCAATAGCATAGTCCGACATGTCTATATGTCTATGTGTTTTTGAGAGTTGCATGCTGTAAAACCAAAACAATGAGCGGAAAGACATCAAAATGCTCCATACACCTCTAGGGAACTAATTAAGCCCAGTGAGCAGCTATAGCAACTGCAAAGCTTCTCAAATCTAAAGCTATCGATCAAATTGTGCTATCCAACATCATATTTTCACATTTATTGTTCTGGGCTGGGAAAGAAATAAACCTGTCCTTAAAGTAAATAAGAAGATGCATTCTTTCCTCATATACCTGGTGATAAAATTTGGATTTCAATGAATGAACTCTGAATATAATGCACCGTTATATAACATACACATGAGAAGCTTGTGCAGACACACTCTCCCTCTTACAAAGCCTTAATCACTTGCTATGACCCTGAGATAAAGACAAATGAAGGAAGGACAAGCGATGGAAGGAGACAAACAAGTTGGTTGCCATGCAGATGTGTGTGGAGGTTGTGAGAACGCCGCTCTGCCACTAATCAGCCCATCACCCAGACAACATCAAGCCTTTTAACATTACAACTTACACCGACGATGAAGGGGCGAAAAGACCTGCTGCTGGCAGATGGGCAAACAAATAAAACAAGGTGATATGCATGGAGAACGAAATATTAACAAGTTTCACAAGTTTTTAACAAATGCAGATCGATATGTGAAGAGTGTGGACACGTAACACACACGCAAATACACACACATAGTGACAGGTAAATATAAAGTGTGAGTGTGTTTTTATTGGTAAATGTGATGTTTCGAGCATTATGCAGGGCTGTATATGGCAACAGCCTGAGCTGTCTTTTCCTCCAGGGTTGACATATGGTATGGAGTGCTATAGGGGGCAGAGCAGCCTGTTCATACATGTGTTCAGTGCAGTCTGTAGCATACAGGACACACACAAGAGATGTACAGTATTTTAAAGCTGCATAAAAGGATTTTTTTGGTCACTCAGGGGCAGTGGAACAAGGTGAAAACACAACATTGACATATTATTACCATTTAAATTTGTAATTATTACATTAGCAAATGCTCATATATAAACTCGAGGACACAGTGCAACATTGGCATTCATTTCGAGTCGTGTTTCTGGCCACTTGATAAATGTAAGTCCAATATTCACTCTCCTTTTGGCTCGGTTTCAATCTTCCTACCAACCCCTGAAGGGAAAATCCATCATGTTAGCTGTTAAATGTTCAGCTATGTTCACCAGCTAGTCAATAACTTTGATGGTTGGGTAGCTACAATGGCTTCATCAGAGCTTTTTTGTTAAAAGGCTGCTGGTGGAAATAGGGTTGATGAGAGTGGTGAGACTGAATCAAAACAATGAGCTGATAGACGCTATAAAGCTCTGTTGAGCTAAGGAGAACCGCAGAGTCGGGGGATAATTCTCCTGGGGTTCGCCACTAAGCAACACCTTTCACATTAACCATAGTCGTTTGAGCCATTGTTAGTGCTGTAAAGAAACTCGGAAGACATTGAAGATATGTCGTCTATGTAAATCTTCGTGCAATCATTTGAACTGTTATTCCTCAAATACAGCCAAATTTTACAAATAATCCCATAAGTGAGTGTGGGTGGTCCCTTTGCTTACAGTACTGGTTTCTGTTTTGATGCAGTAACTGACATCCTTTAATGGGATTTTGAATGTAACCTACCAATGTCTGACACCCACACATCTGTGTGGGACAGTAGACAAGTGATCACAGAGATATGTGATCCTCCCTGCGCTCTGTGAGATAAAAACAACACAATCACGGAGCGCTTAAAGTGAGATATTGTGTTCCCATTACCCACTGATAAAGTGATGAAGACACACTGTGTGAAAATTTGAAAATGTAGAAATTGTGTCCTTGATATGATGTCTTCAATTCTCTTGCTGTTGATGTGAGATTTTTGGTCAAAATATGAAAAACATTGTTCATGTTACTCTTGTTATTTATAGACAGTTGTTCATGCTTTGTGGTGAGAGTGAAGTCAGGACAGTCTGGTCTCCTAATCAGGGACCATATTGGAGTATGTCTGTGTTTGTATCTGTTCTTGTATGTGAGAAAGCCAAACACGTGGTGCGCACAGTCTCTCTCTCTCTCACACACACACACACACACACACACACACACACACACGAGCAAAAATTCAAACACAGCATGGTCTGCAGATGTGCCAAACTCATAGCAGGCAAAAACTCAAATAGCATCATGTGTCATGTTTAGTCTCATATACTTAAAATGTATCCATAATAAGTTGCATGTGCCTGCGCGGCACCCTGTTAGTGTCAGAGGACAAGAGTGTGTGTTGGAGGATGAGATGGGCTGATGATAATGGCTCAGTGGACATATGATCCGAGGAACTCTCATTTGCAAACATACCTGTCCTTGAATTCTCTGTTCCTTCACCACAGGTTTCCATGGAAACCGGGGAAAGCAGGGAAGTTGTGTGTGTGTGTGTGTGTGTGTGTGTGTGTGTGTGTGTGTGTGTGTGTGTGTGTGTGCATGTGCAAGAGAGAGGATGAGAGAGTTTGCAGGTAAGAAAGTACTTGCATCTTAGAGAGCTCATTTCATTTTTAACACCTGGTTGTCCCATTAAAATGTGAGGCAAAGAGTGATTTTCAATGATAAAAGGATGCTTGAGAAGAACAGGTGGAACCATAACACTGTAAAATTCAAGTTAAAATGGATATAGCTATACAGTGGTTAAATGTTTTTTTCAAAAGTCACTGTTTTGTACAGTAAACACCTCTGGGAAAGACCTTAAGTGAACCACATCTACGACTTTGCCCTTGATACCAAAGTCAAAGATCAGGCACATAAGCACTGGGCTCATTCTGAGGCAGCCCTCATCAGCCACAGCAATACCAATGATGTATTTACAAGCAACAGACAGAGAGGTCCCAGTGAATTTTTAATGAAAGCTCTGTTTGAAATTTTGAACAAGCTCAAATTGATTCATGATTTTTTAATGGGGCCTGTGGAAGCTTCCAGAATTGCTGATTGTTTCCCCCACGATGAGCAAACATCCACAGCAGGGGGAAGGGAAAAAAGGGGGCCGTGACTCAGACAAATGCCTTCCATTTTCTCCCCCACACACTCTTAACACAAATTTTAAGAAGCCAATATCTTGTGAAGTTATTCCTAATGTAGCTTGATGACACTGGGAGTCGAACACTTTGTAGACATGTCATTCTGGAGAGCTTCTCCAAGCTCATTTTAAATTGTTTAGCTAACTTAAATATGCCTGAATTTGACTTTGGACCTGAAGGGCCAGGAAAAAAGTATCCCAGAGGTGATAATATCCACATGGAGGTCAAACTAAAATGTAATAAAAACAGACTTCGAGGTCCTAACACCACTGTAGATTCCTTGGCTCCAGTCGCAGTTATGTCATCTTAGTGAGCTCACATCTAGAGGGACACTTCATTTTGGAAAATAAGACTATTCGCTTGTAAACATGGAGCTATAGCCGTGTTTATGTACGGTTTAAAGAAATGAGATGCAAAATGTCAATTGGTGAGCTTTAGAGGTGCTGATATGAGTATTTCTTAACTTTGGGAGAGCAGGCTAGCTGCTTCCCCCCGCTTCCAGTTTTTACATTAAACTAGGCTAATTACTTCCAGGATCTCTCTTCGAACTCAACTCACAAATATGAGAGTGATACACAAATGAGATACAGCATGATAATTATTGAGCTTCAGAGGTGCTGGTAAGTGTATTTTATTAACTTTGGGCTAGCGCTGTCCATTTTATATTTGAAATTGACCTTTTGAATGTGGGAAAAAATGTTCTATTTGATTTGATATGATCCTTTCAAATAGCACAACAGACCGTGCCTTATATTCCAGTGGGAGGCATTCCTAAACTGCACTTCCTGTCTGACCCATTGCTTGCATCAGTAAATTAGGCTATTTTTTGTTAACGCAAAGTGCCCTGGCGAGCTTTGCTGAACAAATTACACTAAACTATGTGACAAGTAATGTCTGGAATTTTGGATTTGACACCACAGATGGAAAAAGCATACAAAGACTCTTTGCTGACCTTGTTAGTTTGTCACTCAAGTGGAACAAGAATGAACAGAAAGTTATTTCTGCAATGTATTTTAGGATAGGCTACATGCATTGCAGTTGAATTCAAACAAAATATAGGTTGATTCAAATTCATTTCAGATTTTTAGCTATTTTCACTTGCTTCCGGTTTTAATACTAAGCTAAGCTAATTGCCTCCTCCAGTTCTGTAATTAACACACAGACATGAGAGTGGCATCAATCTTGTACCCTCACTCTATTTCTTAATCAATAAGAAGACTGTGTATGCTAAAAAATTGACTGACAATGTAAAATATAAATTTACATAAAACGTGTTACAGTGACAGATGCTACATATTCTTAATGCGTGTGTTTTGAAGCAGAGAGGGTACATTTCTTGCCAGCAAGCTAGTACAACAGTCTGTGTCCAGGATGAGCATGCTTGTGAGCAGAAGGAAACTTTCACAACAAGCCCTTCTGGTTTGTGTTCCATAATAGAGAATTCCTGCTGTTCTCCAAGTGCTCTGCTTATATTTTTGAAAGATTCAGATTCAATCGATCTGTAATGAAAATCAACAACATCTAAGCCTCAAAGGGACACAATTTTTATTGCCAGCCAATCTTTAAGTCTACTTTTTTGTCAACACAGGATGATAGTGACATATTCAAAAGAAATGAAAATTAAATATATAATCCATAAAGATCCTCCTCTGGCAACCTCATCACCTTATTAAAATATTTGAGATTCTCTGTAAATAGTCCGTCTCAAACAGCGATGCAAGCTTATCTCAAGTAGTCAAAACCCCAAGCAGAATATAAATTCAGATGAGCAGCAGCCAGGGTAGTATGGTAGGATGTCAGAGTTCTACTTGGCCTTGTAAACCAACAGTTTGCTTGTTTAAAAATTGTCTATAAGGTCACTGGAGGAGGTCTTTAGTAGTAAATCATGAGACAGGAAAATCAGGTTGCAGCTATTGCTTAATGGAAGAGGTTCAGGTGTCCATCCCTTCCCCTCCTATGCCCTCACTTAATTTATATTACAGGTGTAAAGCAGTCTCAGCTCAGCTAAAGGTCTCCTCCAAAACCCCCAGGGCCACAGCTCGCCCCGGCATGCAATAATTTATGAACAAAGTTGTCAGGCTTTACGAGACAGGAGTGCCAAGTTTGTGTTACCTTTAGCTATTCTGGACACGGACTCTGACTGTCTAAAATATAGATCAAATATTGTGGTCTGGGTATAGATTAAGAGAATGTAGCAAGGACAAAATGGACTCATTTACAAAAAAACATAATTCAACTGTAGTTTAGTTTGGTGTTTGTGCAGGAACCAAATCACGAATGTTGTTTTGCTACAAAAACGCCTGTTGGTGACAGAACAGTGGTGTCATGATGATATGACATTGAGGAGACGATACCTGCTTTCACATGTCAACGTAAAGAGGACGTTAAGCCTGCAGGGAGATCATTAGACCAGGAAAGAGCCATGGACTGGAGCTGCACTGTGAGAAGACAAGCAGCCTGTCAGAGCTGAGATCTTTCTTGTCTGCCTCTCAATGTCACACTAACCCTACTCCATCCCTGGTGTATTTTTTTTATTTAATTTCTTTGCTTTTTGTTTTATCTCATTTTCCCTCTCCCTCTAAGTCTCCCCATCCCTCTCAGTTGGGCTATTTGTCCACACGGCTCTCTCATTCTCTGCGTCTGCAACACATCCGAAGGAAAGCCACATGAGAGAACCTGGCACACCGAATGATGGGAGCAGAGGCCACACACATCATTCTGCCCGGGCAGATATTTGTTCTCTTTTTTACGAAGAGGAGGGCAACTCTATCAGACTGCTTAGAGCCATCCATCATCCTCC
The DNA here is from genome assembly GCA_011952105.1 of Coreoperca whiteheadi. Lineage (NCBI taxonomy): Eukaryota > Metazoa > Chordata > Actinopteri > Centrarchiformes > Sinipercidae > Coreoperca > Coreoperca whiteheadi. The sequence goes on from CM022490.1 coordinate 13,890,171, forward strand.
AGTCTGACTCTGCGCTTGGTAGCATCTCTCTTTCAACTTTTTGGAGGTCAGAGGAACAGAGTGAGCCATCTTATTGTTCCCTGGCATTTCTGCTACGCGCCAGCGTCACGGAGCTGCAGGGCCGAGCGACGGTGGGAAGGAAAAGGCTGCCATTTCTGCGAGAACAGGCGTGGGGTCAAACTAATAGACTGGTTTCTGACAACAAACACTCAGGTGTCACCAGGCGCGGGTTAAAGAGATGGCGGGGCAGCGAGTACAGGTGCCCCCACGGGTTTTGTAACAGGAGGAGGTAGTTCAAAGGCTCCTACTGCTTACACAACAGACATTTACCACCTCTCTACTGTCTGTCACTATGTTACACAAGCGTCTGTGCAGCACTGTGAGGAAATGTGGATTTTCTGGAGACTCTGTTGCTTTCCACCAGCCTCTGCTGGCTAATCTGTAGGTGTGCTATCCTCTTTACCATCTGCATTGGTGGAACATTCACCTGAAAGGTATGTTTTGGGTACTGGCATCAGTTCCCAAGGAAGTTAATACAGTCATATAGTGTCCATCTGTGTGTCTGCTGGGTTTCAAAGAATTCCAAACATGTGCATGCACACACACAAACAGCTGCGTTACACACACCATGAATACAACTAACACATGAAAGACAAACAGGTTGATGGATGGGCTGAAAGGATGGAAACAAATGAGGATGGAGGCAGAATCACTCATCGATACAGGCAGGTTTCTGCAGTTGAAGCCCTTTACCTTGTCTCATGAGAACAGAGCCATCATGTGATCTCTACCACAGGACACAAAGGTGCTTTTTCCCAGAATTCTGAGGGGCTCACACGCCGGCTGCATCATTATCTCTTCTCACCCCAGCTCTTCCTTTCCTTCTGATTCTCACAATAGCTCCCATTCTCAGCAAAATTATTCGTCAATCCCTTCTTGAAAAAGTAGGTTTAATGCCCTTCCCTTCACCCAGAGTAGCGAAGAATACAGCCCAACAACAACAATCTGTCACTAACCTTTCCCTTTTCAACAGACCTGCAGTGGAGGGTGGCCAAACATAACCTGCATGTTGTCTTGTGTGACCTTGTGTGACTCAATGATGTGTTATTTGAACAGGCATGATGGACAGAATAAGTAAAACAGTTAAGTTAAACCAGCTTGTTGCAGGCTGTGTGACTCTGTGTTAGCATGGTGAATACAATAAGTAGCACAAGCGTTCTCATACAGGCGGACATGCGCTCATTCACACACTCGCCTTGAGGATTGCTGCAGGACATAATGAGCCGAGCGAGATAAGAAGTAGTACATGATAAAGCAACAAAGACTGCATAATGAAATGAAGAAATGAAAGCAGCAACCGGCCACAGAGGCAGCTGTCAGTACCTCTGCCCTCAGATGTTGGTCTGGACAATAGTGATCAATATTCAGAGACAAATGCCTTCCAACACACACACACACACACGCACACACACACACACACACACACACACACTGGCTGAAAGACTCAATGAAACCCGCCCAACTAATTTGTCTCTTTACTCCTAATTCCTTGTCAAAGCTGTCATCAAATCACAGTCCCTAAGTTGCCTTTCTTAGTTTCATTTGCACACTGAGTTGCTCACTGGAGCCCGACTAAGACATTGCCCAGGCAGATATTATCGGCAAAGACACGTGTCAGTGAATATGTTAGCCAATAAGTAACAAATGATACAGAACACAAAGATATGCAACACATAGACAGAAACAACATTGTTGATAAATTATTCTGAATTTATAAAGATGAATTAGTCATTGGTGAAAGGCTAGCTTAACTATCAGAAATTAATTGAATATTCATAATGCAGGCTTCCCCATACCACACAGTACTTCAGTGTTTATTATAGTTCAGTATAGTTTATTATACAGTAGTTCTGCTTTTTAATAAGCATTTTGCATTTATCAGATAATGACAACGGAAGAGTCAGACTGTAAACATTGACATGTGGTTGAGTGGTTGTGTGTGTGCAGAAGCGCTCGACCAATACTTGGATTTTTGAAGCCAACACGAAATCGATATTTCCTAAACAATATGTTGACCGATTTAAAATAACATTTTAATATAAACAAACAATAATATTTGGTAAGGGACCTTTAAAACAGCGGTTCTCAAACATCTGTCGGGACCCTGCCAAGGGATCCCAAGATAACGCGGAGGGGTCACAAGATGATTAAAGGGATATAAGGTAACTCAAAATTGTTAAAATGAAACTTGACTTTGACCATGACTTTCTTCAGTAACCAGAACTTGCTTAGGTGTCATCACTTGAAAAGCATCAAAGTCATCAACCAGGAGTCAGCCCGAGAAAGATCAAGAAGGTCATCCACATCTGACATACATGTCATCCACAAACAGAGACAGGGTCTTGGTGACCCAGTGGTTAAGGTGCATACCATATAACTGCACAGCCCCCCAGTTCGATTCTGCGTTTGTTGCATGTCATACCCCTCTCTCTCTCTATTTATGTTTCCTACCACACAATTATTTAGCTAAAACCCTTTAAAGCCAGATTGCAAATATTACTCATCTACAGTGGTAGCTCATTTCTGATTTACACAAATTTCTGCAGTCTGTCACTTCCCTTCTCTAAATAGTTTGAAGCACAAGTGTTTTCATGTATAAACATGAAGCCTCCTGAGGTCATGTGTTTGTGGACAGTCAGACAAGATGAGATGTGTATCTCTTACACCAGACTGTTTTTCTCCCGTCAAACCTCACTGACCCATCCCACTCTCAACCCAGCACGCAGTGTTTTGAAAACGTGTCAGCTGTACTTCCAAACTATGCCTACAACATCCGCACTCCACATGTGTGTGTGTGTGTGTGTGTTTGACTGGATCTGGGCTGAATTATCTCTCAGGCTTTAACAGAATGAGCTCTCCATATTCCTCTGTGTCGGGCTGGATCAGAAATCTTTGTTGTTTACATGCAAGAGTGAGGCAGACAGGCACACAACACAGACAGCAGTCGCTCTTAGAGATCTGTAAATTCAGCACACTTACCTGTCAGTGTCTGCATTCTCCTGATGCAGCTGCAAACCAGCCACACCACAAAAACATCCAACTAAATGCCAAGAATGCTCAGAATTGTATTAGTTGAATTGAGACACTCAGACATACGCAAAAACACAGAGAGGGCAAGTTCAACATAGTTAATCATTAACATCAGCCTGCTAGCTAGGCATTGATATGAGGGTGTGCAGACAAGGACCTTGTGATGAATGCAAGTTGCATTTGTCTTTAAATTGGTTAGTATTTGGCAGGAGGTGCTCAGAGGCCTTCGCTGTCTGAACAAAAGACACTCTGAACTTTTGAACCAGAAGCCTGGATTAACAACTGACCTGGGAGCAGCAGAATCTGGGAAACTATAATTAAGGTTGATTAGAGAACATTCCTGGGGTCTGTTTCTGCATGTTAAGTGAGCTGCGGAGTTTGCAGGAGACCTGGGCCCCCATCAAATGGACAATTTCATAGCTGAGAATGAAATATGTTCCTTCATCGTGAAAAACGGCACAAGGCGCCACACCAAAGGGATCACAGTTGTGGAAATACACATGCACATGCACGCATATATACATATTTTGTATATACACAAAAACATACACACGCAAACAGAAATTCCCTGAATGTGTCCCATAGTAATATGAACACAGAGTAAAACAGAATGCTTTGGAAAGCCAACCAGTCATTACTGCAATCATCCGTATGGCGTCCACAGTATAATTAGGTGAAACAGGCAACACTGTACCTATAAATAGCAGAGACTAAACAACAGTAAACAAAGGGACAACCGCAGCCAGCAACCTCTCACATTAGACTTCAGATCTTTCCCGCAAGCTCTGACAGCGGCAGCATCAACAATAACTGTTGCAGCATAACTTAGCAATCGGATGCTAACCGTTAAACCTCACTCAAGTTATTTATTACAGAAGCAGCTACAGAGAAAATGTCGCTTTGTTCAGGTCATCGTACTTTACTACATACACAACCGGAGCATCGCCTCCTTTTCCTTCTGCCTCCTTTTCTTCCTCCCTCCTCCTGTATGTGCTCTCCTCTCATCCATCTCCTCCCCAACGTTTAGCAAATGCATGTCAGTTTCATTCGATGTGGTTTGGCCACTGTGTTTAAACGAGCATGGAGTTAAACCGTCCTTGTACTTCTGAGACGTCTGGTATGACCACTGAGAAGCAGGTCCAGAGGGCAAACTGGGTCAGAGGACGCAGGAGCATCATGTCACAAATAATATGAGAGGCTGCAGCTATAAAGCACAGGTTTTTCAAGCCTGTTAATCAGCCGGCTGACGCTTTATTCATAACTTATTGGTCACAACTAACAGCAATTAGTTCATACTTTCTGTTTCTGGCTATTTACAAGTTTTATGACTTTTCATGTTTTGTTCTAATTCCCCGGTGAAATGGCTATTGCAAAGATCTCAAATGTGAACACATTTAACAGTAATTAGATAACTATAGAGACTTGAATAGTGTTTTTTGAACAAAGCTGAAGTTTAATGTAAAGGCTGATCATACTTTTTTTAGTTTCAATAGGATACATTCAGAAACAGACTGTATTAATTTCACCTCCATTTTAAATTGCAGCACAAGCAGTAGCCTTCAGCCATTGGCTGTGCTTACAAAGGTCAGCACAGGTGTGGTCAAGGTTTAACAAATAAAACATTTTGGTGTAGCGAGACATGAGCACGGGACTTTCGTTTTGGGAAAAAAAGACACCACATACCAAAGAATGGAGGAGAGATAGGCAAAAGCTGTTTTTCTGCGATAAAGTCTCCACTGGTTGCCTGGCAGCCTCACGCTGATGACAAGACTCCAGGAAGTCACTGTGGCAGGTATCAATCTTCTCATAACTCTCAACAAGAAAGTGAATAAGCGTATTTTCCAAAATGTCATTGTAATTCCTTTACTAAACTAAGTTTCAATGCATGACGATAGCGGGCAGAGGTGACTGTTCTGCCGTTCAGAAGAAAGTACACGATCACAGACATAATGATGCAGCTTCTGACAACCACCTATTGCTTATATCCTTAACTGATTGCATTTTCTTTTCTTTCTTGCAACACACCATCATGATTGCCTGAACCAAGGCTCCAGCCATCACCGTCTCCTCTCACACTCATTAGGCTTTGGAAACACACACACACACACACACACACCCACAAAAACAGGAGCTGTCATACTCTACTCCAGTCTTTGCTGGAGCCCGTGACCCACAGATGCGAGTGTGCAGGCCTCGAGTGACAGACGAATGCTCCCAAGCCCCGAGAACAATTAGCACTGCCAGCACTGGAGACAGAGAGAGGGAAAGAGAGAAAGGGAGAGCGAGAAAGACTGTCATATGGAGGCAGCTCACTGGAGAGAGACGGGGGGTTGCGACCCTGCTCCAGCGCACTGTGTTCAGTCGCCAGATGCTCCACGCTACGAGACTTATTGACAAAGACAGAGAGAAACAGAGACAGTGACAAACACAAAAACTGAGCTGAGTCCAATTCTCACTTCTAATTCCAGGGTCTCCATGGAGAAGACTCCCCTCACCCTCGACAACAGGTAGTGTAATCCTAGAGAGTCAGGGAGGCCGCACAGCACTGTCTCTGATAACTTCGGATCATTAGGCACACACTGAGCCTCCAGACTCACATTGTGCAAAAACATCTTTTAAATAGTGCAAAGTCACTACTGGCTTTAGCTCAAATTCTTTAAAGGATTTTCCTTGAATAATTGCAACTTAACCACAATCCATCAAAACACTGACAAGCAAGCAGATCGTTGCAAGTCTGACCTCTCACACTTACACCACAAATAAACTCAGGAAACACGGCACATTGCATTGTTTGGAGAAAAATCAGGGCATGTGCTATTTTTCCTTTTTTTTTTTCACAAAATACATGCTGTGAATTCTTGGCATGACTTCACAGGCTCACAGCCTTGTTTTTCTGTGCTCTTTGTGGATAATATATGTTGGTGGTGGCAGGGGCGCTGCTGGTAAAGGGATTGTTCATGTGTGCATTTGGAAGCAGGTGTGCTAGTTGGTTGGTGGGTCCTCCATCTCGATTAGGTCTGTAAATCTGTTGTACCTTCTGTCATCTGTCCAACATGTTTAGAGAGAAAACAAGACATATAAATTCTTAGAATAAAATGCAAATAATCCTGATTTTTTTTTTTTAATTTACTGTAATAATTCTCCAATGTAGAGCATACAACCAGCATGAAATAATTCAAGGTTGCATTACTTTTGCATATGTGCCTACAAATCTTAAAGTTTAATTAAATAATGAATCATTAGTTTTAACCAAATTTTCATTGTTTAATTCATTGTTGTGGTTCCATTGGTTTTGTTTTTGTAGCATAAAGGAGCTGCCTTCTTCTTTTCAGATAATAACTTTAATAAGGAGGAGCCACAATGGCACATGAATGAGTGCATTCAGCAGAACAGTATTATCTATGTTGCAGTTGACTGCTGAAAACAATTTTACAGATACTGTGCACCAAAGCAAGTCTGCAGGAAACATACTTAAGTTTAGAGTCTGTCTGCCTTTCGCAGACATTTTATGATGTTTTTTATGACCTATGACATAAACAGCACATGACATCTTAAAATATGTTAAAGGGGGCTCATCCCAAATAATGACAATAAAACTCAGCAATGGGAAACAGCCGCTGAACAGCCGAATGAGTGTAAATAAGGGAATGGGCAAGGGGAACTGGAAAGTTAACATTTATTTTTAATGTTAAGAAACATTAAAAATAAATTTCATATTATTTTCCATTAAGCGTTACTTTTTTCACAACACTGTTCAGTAAGACGGCAGCAGTTAGATATAACAGCTCAAGCTTGTTTTGGGTGAGTTTCTCTTCTCTGGTCTGGTGAGTTTAACCTCAACGCAGCCTCACAACAGGTGACTTCAGGTGATACACCTGGCTGGTGTTTTACACACACACACACACACACACACACACACGCACACACACACACACTGTAAAACATCAGACAGGAATTTTGTGAAAATGTATGTGAAATAAACACTCTTTTTATATTATTAACTTTCATTAACTTTAATGTAAATATATAAGTTGTATTAATTTAAAGTTAAGTCAACTTAAAAAAAAAATTCAGACTGTTCTGCCATCAGGTGTTTATTACAGGTGTTTGGTGATTTTGTAGAATTTAGTTTTTCTATGATCAGCTTACTGATACCAAGCTAGCCACTAGACTAGCTGTCTGCCAATGTGTTGCTGGCAGTTAGTTTGGTAACTTATAATAGCGCAGGCGGGACAAAACGAGAGTCTGACTTAGCCACACAGCTATTTCCTGGAAGCAATACTTTACCAATGTAGACCCGGGAACAAATCGAACTCGCAAAAGTATCCGTAGAAAAGAAATGTGTGTTCAGTTTTGGCCAGCACTACATTAGGCAAGGCAAGACAAGTTTATTTGTATAACACATTCAACAACAAGGCAAAACATAAAAGAAACATAGGGAAATATAAAAAGACATTACACTTTAAAAATTTTTTAAAAGAGTTCAATACAAGATAAAAACAAGATAAAACAGGAGGGTAAAAGTTACAGTGCAGTGTAAGAAATTAATCATAATTCGATTTAATGAAAGGCAGCAGCAAAGAGAAAAGTCTTCAGCCATGATTTAAAAGAAGTTCCAGCAGACCTGCAGTTTTCTGGGAGTTTGTTCCAGATATTTGGTGCATAAAAAGTGAGCGCTGCTTCTCCATGTTTAGTTTGGACTCTGGCGACAGAAAGCAGACCTGTCCCAGACGACCTGAGAGGTCTGGATGGTTCATAACATAGCAGAAGATCAGAGATGTACTTTGGCCTTAAACCATTCAGTGCTTTATAAACCAGCAACAGTACTTCAAAATCAATTCTTTGACAGACAGGAAGCCAGTGTAAAGACCTCAGAACTGCGAGGACGCGGATGCAGCTGTCTGATCGATATTTAGAGAGACCTGTAAAGACACCGTTACAGTAGTCGAGTCGACTGAAGATAACTGCATAGAAAAGTTTTTACAAATCCTGCTGAGACATAAGTCCTTTAATCCTGGATGAATTCTTAAGGTGGCAGTAGGCTGACTTTGTAATTGTTCTACTGTGGCTGTTGAAATTCAGGTCTGAGTCGACGACCACGCCAAGATTTCTGGCTTGGTTTGTGGTTTTTGACATTACTGACTGAAGCTGAGCGCTGACTTTTAATCATTCCTAAAACAATTACTTCAGCTTTATCTTTGTTTAATTGAAGACAATTCTGGAACATCCAATCGTTGATTTGTTCGATGCACTTACTCAGCACTTGTTTTGGACCATAGTCCCCTGGTGACATTGTAAATGTGGTATTACATTAAAATAACTTATGAGAAGACTTTGAACTAATTATTTAAGTTGAATCAAGTTAACACATTTTTAAGGCCGCAGGGAAACTTTCGATTTTAAGTTAAATTAGCTTACAATGTTTTACAGTGCACATCCTCGATCCAAAGCTGCTGGTGGCCAGTACACATGACTCTCAGGTCTCACCTTCCTCTGTAATGGGACAACACCACACCCCATGGTTTAACAAGAGTAATAAAACACACACACATGCACTGACACAAGCATCTGCTGCTTTACAGACCAGCAGATGCTCAGGTGTCCCTCCACAGAAAAAGCTATTGCCAAGCAATCATTATTTTGGTTAAAGTTGCTTCATATTGTTTCACGGTTTTCTGTCACTGCCCAGGTTCACCGTTGAGGTCAGGATCGTCCTGATGTGATCAGAAAATGACAGAGATTTCAGGTTGTGTGTCTGATCTGGCAGGTCCAGCCTCAGTTAGACACACTCACAGCTATATTTCATGTGCTCACATTTCTGGAGCTTAACAACCTGAATCCACGACCATGGAACCCAAAGAAATATTGTGAGAGCGTGTTAGGAGGAGTTGGCTGAACATCACACAGGCAACTGGCCTAGTAGTCATGCACACACACACACAAGTAGACTCACTAGTGGGAATTCCAGAGGAAAAGGATAAAAAAGGATGATTGAGTGGGGGAGGAGGAATAAAGGAGAATATAGAGAAGGAAGAAAACAAGCAGGAACAAGAGAGGAGAGATAGAGGGAGTCTACATCTGCAAAGGACTCTACAGGCTTTGCAATCATGCTGCCACGTCAACACAAGAAAGATAGTCCACAAACATCAGGGTGAAGTAAAGAGGACTCTGTCTCTTCTCTCCCCCCTTCTTTCTCTCTATACCGAACAACAAACTCCCTCGTTCCCTCTAAAGCCTGCTCACGCAAAAACACACATTTGGACAGCTGTTCCTGCTAAAAAATTCCATTCAAAAACAAAAACTTTTCATGACCTTAAGAGGGAAAATTTGCTCTTGGACAGCCTTTGGTATTCTCTTCCAACTTCCTAACTCTCATTTTAAACAGATTAACTCCGCTGAATTATGGCAGCATGTTTAAAAAGCCCCTGGTTGCCATATGAGCACAATCAGGTGAGAATTATATTTAATGTCCCAGTTCATTTCAGGGTAATAATAGGAAGCCTTGTGGCTCTTAGTTTGCACAGAACATCTGCAGCATTAATAGGCATTGACTATCTACAGAGGTGTGTGTGCTAAAAACTGAATGCGGATTTTCAATTATTTTGTTCTGCAGAACTTGGCTTCATTTTATGATGCTATTTGTTGCTGTCTCTCCTGTGGGCATCTGTTAAAGGTTTGCCTCCACTTGTGCATGACTCTCAGGTTTCTTCTGCGAACAGTGCATCATGTGCTGCCCCTTTATGAAGGTGATGGTGGCTCACGTCCCTGCAGCTCTGTTAACTGGTACTAATTTCATGGACACAGCTGCAGCCCACTATGTTCTGCAAAATGTACCAGCCCAACAGTCAGAGGGAAATTAGTTTGCACAGTCAACAAACACAACCACTAGACGTCAGTGAATACCGTATTGATTAAAGGATAGTTGTGCAGCAAGTGTATCAGTTAAGGCAAATTTTCTATTTATACTCAGATCTAGGGCTGCAAGTAAAGATAATTTTGAAATAACTATCATAGTGAAGAACACACGCACACTGTGAGAAAAAGATATTGTGTGTGCTTACACTTGAGAAAAGAGAAACCTTCTCGCGCATGTGGAGCATTTGTCACCCCCCCCACACCTAGTCATACATGCGTTAAGTGGTAAAGTAATAACATTACACATAAATTGTAGCCAAGAAAATATAAAAATCAATTATTGTGTTGTGTTTTGTTGTAAAAGCGAGTGGTGTACATTGAATAAATACTCCAAAGGCACAATAATTAAATGTTATAGTGTTCGTATAGTGAAGTAGTGCTCAACTACCTGTCTCACACTGTCCCTGTTCTCTCCAGCTGATGTTAGGAGCCTTAATGACTTGTTCAGACCTGGCATCGAAACTTCTTCAGGAGAAAAGATGGACGGATCAATTTCCTGCGCCTGTTTGGAGATGATCCTCTGGCTCCATCATGTGTCTACAAGTAATAATACACAAACTGTCATCCCCGGGCAATTTTAGGTATTAAATGTTAATGTTTAACGCTATCGATCCCCAATGGGAAATTCTCTTTTCATTTGCCGTCCTGGAGGAAAACCAAAAGGTCAGGCTCGGTTACAAAACAGCTCCCGTGGTGCTGATAATGGTTCAGTGTCTTACTGAAGGACACTTCGGGGGGTGAGTGTACTTGCTGACACGGAGGCTTCGACTAAGATGGCCTCTCTAACCCACTAGTCTGTGTCACAGAGTTGCGTGTGCGCAGGTTTTAATTTCAACCAAACACCCACGGATAGTGACATCATTTAATTAAGCTGCGGCAGAATTCAGTTGGAATGGAAACCTGCTAACTCCTGGGCCTCGTCATCCAGCCTCCACTAGCTGTTTTCTACATTTGAAATGACTGATAAGGTTATTGGACTGAGCAAGAGGAAAAAATGAACACTGTAAAGAAACAAAACCTCTACAGTCAGATTGTGTTGTGTCTAATGTTAAAGCAAGTCTGAGTAAGACTGAAAAGACTAAAGACAAGAAAATTAAATTTAGAAACAAGGAAGCCAAAGGGCAGATATAGAATTTATTTTCAATATCCAATGCAAATAAAAAGGTGACACAGCTTGAAACAGATAATATAGAATTTATTTTCAACCAGAAGTAGGAAAATACATAGGTAGGTGTAAAGGAAACAAGCAGAACCTGTCAAACAGAAAAAATAAGAGAACAAAACTAGTCCAAAGAGAATCGAGAGGACGGCTAAGGGGTACAACAGAAAGCATTGTTTACCATTCAGTTTCTTTTTAAAACAGTATGCGTTTATTTGAAAACAGCTGCCTTGATTTCTCATCTGGGTTAATGGACATTCTACAACATTGTGCAAGTGTTTTGTCATTCTTTTTTTTTTTTTTTTTTTTTTTTTTTTTTTTATTAATTGTTAAAAATTTTTTGTCCATTGCATAAACACAGTGACACAGATCAATATATGTACTCAGCTGACTACGGATAGACAATCCTGATCATTGAACAACTAACACTAGATCGGCAGGGAGAAGGAGATGAGCAAATATACAAGATGGATGAGAAAAGGGGGAGGGGGCAAAATAAAATAAGAAAAAAGAAAAAGATGCTCAGGTGACAAAACGGTCCAGAAGGTTGAAGGTGGAGAGTTCAAAAGCAAAAACAACGGCCACATTTTGAAAGATGAAATAGCTACATTTCCCAGATAAAATATTTAAAAACCCCATTCTGAATGTGTGTTGAATGTTTCTGGGTATTATTGCCAAGTTTTTTGGAAAAGGATGCATTTAAAATGAGTTGAGAAACCAAACTGCAACAAGAGTGACAAGTATGAATATGGATGCAACGTGTTCATGTGATTCAAGGAAAAGGACAAAAAGTACCTTGCTTTCCTTACAGCCCTACATTTCATGAAGACTATGATTGGGAGAAAAATGGGTCTGGTTGGTGAAAGAACTACAAGCAGCTTTGGTGTGCACCATTACGAAGAGGTGCGCACCATTACGAAGGAGGTGCAGCCTGGGAAAATCACTCTATGCCTAACAAGCCAACTACGAAACACAATGCAACAGTGGAAAGTACAGAGCCAACAATGTGATCACTCGCCAAAGCCTAAAAGAGTGACATAACTCAGCTTAATGATCTGCCAGATTTTCAGTCAGAAGCCAGAGTCTGTGGTTTAGCAAGAGGGTGATGGGGGGGGGAAATCAACAACCAAAAAGATTTAAGAGTCAAATCAGTGACTATCAATAGTAGCTAGCTAGTTTAACAGATTTAACCACTGTGATGCACAAGAACAGAGTGTGGACTAGTAGTACTCAAAGTCATCACAAGACCAGTCTAGCGACCAGCGGCAGGTCATTAGCTTAGTCTTACAAACACGTTTCACACCAGTCAGAACAGTGTTCTCTAGTACTGAACTGCAGCCACCAGTAAGACAGCTCTGCTGCCCTAACCCTACAGGCACTAGCACTCTCCAGCTAGTGCCATGCAACATCCAAAATAAAGCTGAAAAGTAAAAAAGAGAAATAAATTGAATATCCCTGTGCTGAAAGTTTTTTTTTGTTTGTTTGTTTTTTTTTTTTAAACCGATACCAATGAGGTTGGTACTTTTCCTCCGATAAGCACGCAATCCTTCATTCTATGAGGCATCGTCAGGAACATTCAACTCATCTAATCAACCCATCAAAACTATGTCTCGTCATGATTTCTACAAAGGATTTGGTTTGTGATGGGAATAAGAGTATATGGAAAAACATATCTTGAGTAAAAACAATGTAGCAAACATAACCCCATCATAGAATCCATGATTTACACAACAACACAATTCAATATCTTTTTAGAAAGGAAACATGAGATACATCTTTTATTCACACTTTACAAAAAAAGCTAGCCTTTAAATCTACTACAATACTAATGCCATTCAGGAAAGGAAAAAAAAAAAAATAAAAAATCAAAACTGGACACATTGGTTGCCAAACAAAAAAAAAAAAAAACGGTTAAAAAACAAACATGTAGGGGGAAATAAATAGGTCAAGAGACCTTGATCTGAGGACTATACTTCCTGTTTACTTGCTTCCCTCTTGCTTTAAAAATGTCATTTGAACATACATTAAAGTAATGAGATCTTTATTTGCTGATATGATGAAACAGGGAGTGAGGGGGGCTGCGTCTGAATCGACTAAGTGCTCATCGTCCGTTGTTTTCGTGTAAAAGCATGGCTGTTGAAATAATCGTCTCACCACTGACAGATTTCATTTGTTTGTTTGGGATTCGACAAATTTGACTCATAGCAAGCACTTGCCTGGCTTTCAGAGAGAGAAACAGCTGAGCTCACTGCCTCTCATCCCTTGTTCATCCCAAAGCAGAGCAAAGTGGGCCTCCCACCTTTTCCAATACAGAGGTAGGGGGTCCACAGATGGCACTATAGCTGCAGTGACGACGGTAAGAGAGCTATACAAAGTGTTTGAGCAAAGGGGTTTACAAGACACAGCTTGAGTAATATAGTGGGTAGGAGAAGTCTGAGGTTGGGCGGTTGAGGGTGGAGAGTATAGGGTGGACAGGCTTAAGGAGATTTAAAATTCATGGCCAGGGAAGGCGCTAAGGGCTAAGTATTTTGGGGGTCTGGGCATGGAGCCGTGCTAAAGTACAAAGAGGGAGCAAAATAATCCGGAGGAGTGGATTTAATAAAGATAAGACATCCTACTCATGTTCCTTAAGGTGAGGACAAAGGGTCAGTGGAGAAAGCATACCTGATTACTAGAGAGCTCAATGAATAGGAAGGATATACACATCATCATAACATTGTCACAGCTCATAAAAAAGGAAATCAACATTAACAAAAACCAATAAAAGGACATAAAATCTTCACAAATGTCTCAACAGTATTTAAAAATAAAAGGAGAAAAGGTTGTTCAGGCGTTCGTCAAATGTAAATAGTGCAAGACAACGACAACTGCTACAGTGAGGCACGATGTTTTGTTGTAGATGTGGGATTAATATAGGTGGTATCAGTCACACGACACTAGTGGTGTGTGTGAGATATACAGATGAACAGATGTGGCGTCACAGGTGGGCTGTGACTCATCCTTGCGTGTCCTGTAGTCTGAGCCGATGGCAGCAGTGTGGATCAATGGCTTTCTTAATGGGCAAGAAGCAACAGGCAGAGTTTACTCAGTGTCTATTTACAAATCGCAGCAATATGCCGGCAAATCAAATCAACGGCGGGGGGGGGGGGGGGCGACAATACTCATACATTAATTACAGTTTATCTCTAGGGATTGTAAAGTAGTGACAGCAAACGCCTTGAACAACCTCTTCTTACGTCTTTTGTACAAGCTGGTAATATCAATTCATCTTAACATTAACTGGATAAAAATTTAGCCATAGTTTACAATACAATCTTTTTTTCAAATCTGATCATAATTTACTCTTAGTACAAAAAACGCCAGAAAACAGGTCTTTTGTGGTTCATATACAATCATGTAAAGACTGAGTCTAGATTTCTATTCTGTACAAACACTTGTGAAAAAACCCACTGCTTTTGTGTATGGAATTTATGGCTGGGGAAAGTCACTACTGGCCTCAGAGACAGTGCTACAGATTAGTCTGCAAATTACCTGTTATGTGTGTGTATGAAAGTGTGTGTGTGTGTGTAAGCTTGCATGTGTGGAGTTGGATGGCAACTCCAGACAGTGAGAGGAATGCTGGTTTTACTCCTGTGTATTAGCCATTACTCGCTCTCTCTGCCTAAAAGCAATCAAGACAAAAAAGATTTGTGAACGCCCCTCACCACTTTGCCAATCAGCCTAAATCCCTTGCCCAAGAATGGTGGTACATGGGCCACGAGCTCCTAAGCACAAGACTAGCCTAACAACTATACAAGCTGGGGTGAAACAGATTGCAAACAGGATGGTAGCTGCTCTCAGTTTCTCACCATTTCCTTCTTTCACAAATTAACACCACATACCACCCGTGTGAAATCAGGCAAATGTAGTTTGTGGACGTCTGGTTCTTGAGGCATCTGTGGGTTTGGTAGCTAATGCGCCAGGGATGGAGTCAGAGGTGTAGACTATCTTGTAGCACCACGGTAGGCCGTGACCACACAAAAGGCCTCAGCACCACAGAATGACAGCAGGAAATCTCACCTCATACCAGCTGCGCTACATCCACCTCCAGAGACGCTTAACTACCAGCTAAAAGCTGCTCTAACCCAACAACATCTGACTCAAACGTGTGTATCCAAGAAAGAAGGATAAATTATGCTGGCTTCCAAGAGTACAGGGGAAAACGAGCACAAGCCAGTGATGGAGGTCTGAGACTGACAAGTCTGCTGTCTTTGCTGGTTTCAGATTTATACAGGACAGACAGACAGGCAGACCATCAGCTATGGAGCTTTTCAGGTGAATGTTGCCCCATCAGCCACTTCTAAGTTTCCCCTTGCTAAACCAAACAGTGCCCCATGTGACAAATCTGAATGAGCTACCATCCCCTCTAGTTTGAAAGACAGAAGCAAAGTGGATGGGTGGATTTGAGGAGGAAAGGGAGTCCAAAACAGAAAATATGATTCACGGACAGGACTGAATTGAGCAGTTAAAAAAAGAACAAAAAAGAAAAAGGAAAAAAGAAAAATATAGAATATCTATAACATTATACGAAATCCCTGTCGGCCAGACCTCACTGTACGAATATTTTACAGGTTGTGTTTTTTGTCTTCCTCCTCCGGTGTGGTGGAGGGAAGAGCTGGTAGTGGGAGGAGGGTTGGAAAGGGAGAGGCTGAGGTTGCAGCTCCCCCTGGTGGTGTGGCAGGGACTCACTACCTGCGTGCAGGCAGATGGAGCCCATTGACCTGGGGGGGCAAGTTGGGCAGGAGAAGCTCCAGTTGGGCGAAGAGGGAGAAGTGGTCAGAGGGGATGTGGGGATGTGGGCAGCCGCTGACATTGTTCTCTACGAGCCAGTGGGGGTCCAGGGGGCCCAAGATACCCAGCACGTTCAGGTGAGGCTTGGAGTAGAAAATATAGTCGATGACACCCTGAGAAGACAAGAAGACGGGAGTTACCTCAACAGAAATGTTTGCAGGAAAAGATTGATCCTTGAAATGGTGTGAATAAACATTAAGTCCACTTTGGAAATCAGGTTTGTATATTCTAAGTCTGGGCAAGACTGTTTATTGTTGTATCCTTAAGTTTTAACAGACAGATATAATTTGCTGCCAATGGTGCCTCTGTACATGTACAAGCAACACCATCAACTACTACCACCTATTTGTGCTATCAATACTCACCTTGAAGTCGAAAGTGTAGTTGGTGTAAGGCATCAGGCCGTTCTCGTAGGCGCTCTTCAGCTTGAAGCCATGGGTGATCCTGCCATTGGACGTGCTGTTCTTGCCATTGCAGTTGAATTTGGTCAGGCTGTCGCTATAGCGAAGCTCCTTGAAGTCCTTGTGGGTGCAGTCCACTCCGCCAGAACTAAGGTACTCCACTACGCCTGAACAGAGGGGAGACATGAGACGTAGCCTTCATCAGAATCAAGAAAAGTCAAGTGCACTTTAAAGTCCCAACTGACCGAGCCCAGTCTGCTCCTACAGTTACCATAGGTACTGCTAAATGGTATTTCTTAAGGCAGAAATTTTGGATACTCTAAGTTACCAGTAGTATTAGCTGGCAAAGCAGTTTTTCAAAGCACCCCTACATTGCAAGCCATGCCACGGTTTTTGTTTATAGAAACAATTTTGTTTCTGGTTCATCATTCTGACATGTGAAGGGAACATGGTCGCTCAAGATAACGGATTGATAAATTAGATGCATGCAGGTAAGGTGAGGCAGGTATATCTTTTTAGGGGTGTGCCATATCATATCGCTAACAATAATTTGGTACAATTTTTATATAAAAAAAAATTGTCATGTCGTGATAAATGGCAACATTCCGACTTAATGACGTAATGACATCGTCCCTTTATGCGCAGCAGCAACACACATCGCTGAAAGCAAAAGTAACCACGCAGTAGAGGCATGCAGGAAAAACACTACCTCATGCCCAGAGACGGGGCTCGCTGTTTTTTTTCTTGCTGCCAGATGCTTATCTGCACAGATAACCAAGTGAACTTTGTGCAGCTTGTTAGCTAGCCAGTGCAGCTAACCTATCATAGGTGAGTCCGTTCACCACATCGTCTGCCGGGATGAAAGCCCCGGCGTGACCTCTCCTTGCCACCGCGGGGCTGGATGACCTGGAGCTGAGGCAGAGAGCGTTTCTGACGGCAAGCATGGTGTTGCTTAACGTTACAGACCGACAGAAAACGGAGAGAAATGCTCCTGAAGTCGATGTCTGTCAGACCTGGGCTAGTTGCTCGTTAGCAAAAAGTAAGAGGTGTCACTCTGTCCCATTTCCCAATACCACAAACGCCCCCACTCAGTCATTCCCTTCTTCCTGACACTGCAATGGCGTATTGCTTCCATACTGTTACTTTTCCTTTTGACATTTATTTATAGGTTTTATAGAATCCAATACTGTGCAGATATTCCATCGTTTTAGTCCAGTTATCCAGGGTGAGTAAAGTGTGCAGTGCAAAAACAATTTCTCTAGCTGCTCACAGGTCTTTGAACAGCTTCCTCCTTTGAAGTGAGTAATTGTACCATAATGTGTAATGTAATTTTTCATTTTGTTCAAATTTTATTTAATCAAGTAGGTATAAAAAAAAAAGTATAGTTCAGGAGCCGGTATCAAAGTCAAGGTGTATGCACAGATAGATAAAATTATTCAACGATACCCGGCCCTAGTCTTATGATACTACTGTTGTAACATCTTTAACGCATGCGCAGTTTTTATATACTAACTCTGTGGTCACATACAGCACAGCTCTATTAACTTTGCTTACTTACCAGAGTCAGGCAAGGAGTTGAGGTCAGCGCACAGCACCAGCGGAATGGCATTGGTCTCACCAGAGACAGAGGACAACTTGAGGCTGCGTGTGGCTTTGTCCACTATGTTCTTCACCTCTGACAGGAACATCATGGTCTGGACCAGCTTGACGTCAGAGTACTCTGGATCCCAGTGCATGTGGGCATTAGCTACCAGGAGCAGTTGCTTCTCCATGCCGTGGAGTGACTTTCCAGCTGAGAGAAGGTGAATAAAAAAGGTAAGCAGGGAGAAGGTATACAAGGAGGAATTAAGACAAATGAAGGACACGGCCATAAGAACAGCACCATGGGCATCTGCAACACCAGCTACAGTCCATTGTCCTGTAACTCCAGTTTCTCAGACGTTTTCAGACATAATCAAGTCAGGATTAGCCGGTCTTAAAGAAAAACACACATGCAAAAGTTCTAGAGATGCCAAAGATCAAAATGGGGTGTCTACTCACAGGAGACCTCCATCATCTCTTTGCGGACCTCAAGCAGTACAGCTACCCCGATGTTGTCCTTGGTCATCACCCTGTTCAGCATAGCTTCTGAGCCCTCGGAGTTAGCCATGGCCAGCTGGTTAAACTCCACTGTGTGCTTCTGCACTGCGCTGAACCTGGAGATATACAGAGAGTGAGAAGAAGGAGCTTTACACAAGTTTTGTGAGAATTGGTGGGAATAAATGAATGCAAACAAATGCATAATTTATGATGTGCTGCAAATAGATGGGATCCTAACAGTTACACTCTAGATTAGAATCCAGGACCTCTGCATGACAAAACAAAACATACAGATTGTTTCCCACAATGGCGGTTACAAAATCAGGCCGTATTGTTGACACATAGGGAAGCCATTCTGACAAATTTTCATTAAGAGAAATCAGTTCTTAGTTTAAATTCTCTTGTGAACAGTTTCTAAAACTGTATTCAAGCGTGAAAGTAATGTTAACATATAGATGGAGGGCTTGACACAAAATGCTTTATCAAGATGAGCGCAATCAGCGATTTCACTGTCTGAAGGCTACAGTAAAAGCCTTACTGGGCTTCTCATAGCAGGGCTATCAAACTGGTTAGTAGAAGTGGGTGACTTGGCCAAAATCTATCATGGTTTATGTAATTTTATATCACAGTGATTATTTTCTTCTTTTATTTGGAACTTCCATATAATCAAAAACTCCTCCTGATCTGCATTTACAATTTCACTCTTGCTGATTTCTTATCACTCCTCTTCTGCGGCAGTTGGAAAACCAGCTTAGAGGTGCATTACCGCCACAAACTGTCGCTCTTACACCACGCGAGAACATGATAAACAGTTCATGCTGCCCAAATCACCTTGCGAGGCAGCTGGATTCTCAAATATCACAATATCACGCGAGAACACAGCCCTGATTTGCTACATAGCCTGCCCCAAATATACAACAGTCACTAAGTGATAGCTCGCGCTGTGGAAACAGTAATGCCAGATCTCCACCAGTGGACACATTTCTACTGTCTCACAGTAGTAAATATTGTCTGATAATGTTTTCTGCGTTGTGTCACTGGAGAGGCTACCGTGTGGCCACAAAACAAAAAAAGGTGGTCTCAATGTTCATGTTTCTTGGTCAGAACTGGCCTTTCCCTCGGTCCATAACAACTCTACTGCTTAGGTAGTTCAGCAGTGGTATCTCCACCCAGCTGATTCACCACTCCACAAAAAACAAGACAGCCATCAACATACCACAATACAAACAAACAAAGCACAGATTACAGTTTCCAAGTATTAATAAAGGGACCTGGAGTGTAAGGCTTACAATGCAATACATCATTTCTTTGTCACAATTATTTAATCTGTTTAATGGAGGGAAAATCTCAAGCTTAGTGATCAACTATAACTGTAGACCAATAAAGCTGTATTAATCGCTCAGGCAACAATATTACCTGCGATCCAACGGGGAAAGGTTACCTAATACGATATTGAACATGAGTTTATTAACTGGATATCCAGTGGAATGAAAAGTCCTACATCTTATCTCTCTCAATAATGAAAAATACCCAATTTAGTCTGATTTTAGTTAATATTTCTAAATTTGAAGAAAAGGGTAGAAGGACCTGAACTCATTCATTAGAAACTGACTTTCTTAGAGCTACAAGCCAGTGATGCTGGAATTTATACAAAATATATTTAAATGCATTTTTAACTGTAACAAAGATTAACAAATAATTCTAACTCCTATTAAGGCTAGTCAACAAGAAATAGAGGCCACAGGACAATAACTACATAATTGTAGGTACATACTTTTCCGTCTTGTAAAAAATTGCACAACCGTCCACATGTTTACGGTCAGACTCTGACATAGTCCTGGCTCGTGACTTTGGACTGAAGAACCCGTCGTATCCCTGCTCTTTCAGCTCAGGCAAGAAGAAACTGTAGTACTGCTCAGTCTCAACTTCCTGTAATCAACAAAAAACATGTGTCAGGGTGGACAACAGGAAAGGCTGACAGTCACGAAGTACAACAAACACCTCCTTCCAAAAAGAACAAAAACAGTCATTCTAGATTAACTATTTCAATACAAGACTGGGGAGAGTAAGAGACATGGCAATTGATATATACACACTTAGCACAATTTTAAACAATTCTAATGTTCACAGCTGGAAAATAGTGCAGGAAAGAAGAGCAGATGTAATACCGGCAAAGATAATCAGCAACAAGTTTACATTAACTCTGCTCCTTGCGATATAGACTAGGGGTGTGCCCTATCATATCATTCACTATAATACCAGTATAATTTTTAATATGATAAAAAAAAAAAAAAGGCGTCATATCATGATAATGGCAACATTTCAACTCGTTTACAGAATGACATCTTGCCTCTATGCACAGCAGCAACAAGTATTGCTGAAAGCAAAAGTAACATTACTACCATTGTTGTGCTGCTCCACAGTCGAGGAGTTAGTTCCAAAGAGGGGAACTACTTCAGTAGTGTAGAAGTGGATTGGTTACCAAAGATCAAGCAGTGTTTTCCCCACACTGTCTTTAATTGGTCGAGCCGGCCAGGTATATTAATGGCACCATACGTGACTGATTAACTAGTGGACAACCTCCCCTTGCTCTACCCCTCCCATGCGGTCTACTGACAATCGCACATGCCCAGTACAGAAACAGAGAGAGAGTCTCCTACTGATGCCGCGGTTTAGTAAAAGTTTGTAAGTGCACCTGTCAGCGCTGATTTCGTTTGTCGGTTTCAAATTGAATTTAAGCTTTCAATTTTTAAAAATATCTGAATAATAAGCAGATAAAAAAAAAAACTTGCTGCACATTTCAAAATCCGAGGCAGACAACATGTCTAACTTGAGATGTGTCAAATACAAAATATATGTCAAAGATGAATAGGGCACCGTGTTGTCTGAAAGCTATGTCCCTCATTAGCATGCCTGCAGCCAGCCGGAAGAAGTTAACTTAACCTCCATGGATGACTAAACTTCAAGTGAGGCAGTGAGGTCAAATGTTCTAAACAAATACCAATATTGAAATTGGTAAGTATGGACTTATTTCAAATGAAATTACAGAGTAAACTACCGAGAAAAAAAAAAAAGGTACCGTTGGGTACTTGTACAAGCGTGAACGGTACCCAACCCTACTAATGGCTGCACAACACAATGATTAGCTGTAACCCTAGAGCTGGGAATTGTCATTGATTTCCATAATCGATTCGATGTCAACTTGGTTAGGGATCTTTCAGTCACAATACCAATGATGCTTTGATATTAAAAGAGATTCTCAGATAATTAATGCTGTAAATTATGCAAGGAACTCTCTAACCTGGTGCATTATTAAAAATATTAGTTTACATTAAGAATTGACCCTGCAGCGTTTACTGTCAAGAGACAAAAGGTCAGATGATCCGAGATACATTATAAATAGACAGCAGCGATCTGCTGTGGCCATGCCTTTATAGCCTCTTTAAATCACCCCTAACAGAGCTTATATTTCCACGCAGAGATAGGGATGGTTCGGAGAACCGGTACCTGACGGGTCAGTACCAAAATATGGATTAGTTCCTGGACAAACGGTGCGGCTATCGGTATTTATGCAATTCACTCAGTCCCCTAAAGATGACGAAGCTGCTGGCATCAGGTGATTACAGTTGACGTTGTGTAACTGCTTGTTTACATTCTGTGTCCTACATGGCGGACATGGTAAACCGTTCAAAAGTGTGGGCTCACTCACTAAATTGAATGAAAATGCAGCTAAATGCCATATGTAAAAAGGTAGTTTCACGTAACAGGAGCAACACCAACAACCCTTATGAGTAGAGGAAACGTCTGCTAGCCACTAGGAAAATGAATTACTAAATTACTAATACATAACTATTTACATTCTCTTTTGGTCATTCTTACAGGGAGGATGGGGGGGGGAGGGGGGTCGTTTCGGTAGGAGAAACACTGCTCATACCTGCTTGGTATGAAGTTGAGAAGCAAAAATCATGTCATGTCTTTATTTTTTGCACCAAAATCATGGAGATAAGTATCAATAAGAGTATCGATAAAGTATTGGTATCGATAAGCAGAATCAGTTTCAATAAAATCCTAACGATACCATTTCTACGCAGAGACGCCTCAGCATTTCCCCTACCATTATGAAGAAATAAAAAGATGAATTAATAAATAAACTTGACATTTAAGGATGAAATAATGTCCCTTAATCACATATTGTTTATGCAATAGTATTGCATTTCTAAAATGTTGTGTGTTATTTCTCCGTTAAGAAAAAAATAAATAAATAACTGATTGTTAGAAAGATTAGAAATTTTTTTGTAAATGACTGTTCACTCAAGTCAGTCAGCGGTCAGTCAGATAAGTTCAGGAACTTGTATACCTGAATGACAGATTATCCCCAAGTATTGCGACCTTCCGAACTGCAGAGCCCAACTTGCTGCACTTCGCGGCCGGAGAAAGCTTCCTAATCCTGGAGAGGAGCAACAAACACTGGTGGCTGGGGTCCTGCTGCAGCTCGGTGGAAACCGGCTCCATTCCAGCCTCATACACCGAACGCAACTTTCTGACCTTGGTGGTTTTTTTCTCTTTTTAGCTACCTAGCTAATGTTAGTCTGCTTGCCATAGAAACTAAACCCAAGCGCAGCGTTTTTCTTTCTCACCGCTCAAGCGCTTCGTCCCAGCACGTTGCTAAATGGACACAATCCCTAACAGGGTTAAAGTGTCACACATCCATGGGAAAAGGCACAATAAAAGATCGATCTCAGGATTTTATATATTGATATTGGATAATTCAAATGAAGATAGATTTTAATCGGAAAATGTACTTTTTAAACCCAGCCCTGATTAACACTATGTCAACACTGAACCTTGGTGCTTCACAAAGGGAGCATTGTTGGATTGCATTACATTTTCCAGGTGTTACTTTTATTGCATCGACTTTGTGCAGCCAAAACCGTCCTGCTACCACCACCCAACCCAGATTTATTTTATTTTTATTTTGTTGGGTCTGATATACAGAATAAATGTTAATTTCTGTGAAAACCTTAAGGCACGCTTTGATGTCCATCTCTCACCTGCAAACTGATGATGTCTGCATTGCAGCCCAGGATCTCCTGAATGATGGATTTCTTCCTGTACTCCCAGTTTAGAGCCCAAGAGGGGCAGTAGCCATATAGCTGTCGTGTGGCGTACTTATCACACAGCACATTGTAGCACATCACAGAGAACAGTGCTGAAGGGAGACAGACATACGGGCACATCTTAGAAATCCTACAGCAGCTGATGATTTTAAGTTCCCACTGATAATTTTTATTAAAAGGTGGGACATTGCAACACTTGTAAGCGTTACAATTAGACCAAAATAAAATCTTGTTCTGCGCTGTATTGTTTTACCTGTCTATATACATAAAAACATTAATTTTATTCAGTATTCCGTAAACAGGGTAAACTATATAACCCCTATGTACTGCGTTTCCTAAAAAGAGAATTTTGGGCAACAGATCCAAAAGGATTATTATTGTTTTTACTATTTTTACCAAAATTCCTTCTAGAAGTACAATTTAACATACCTAGTAATCGTGCAATCATAAGGAGCACTGACCATCAAGTACGTCAAAACAACACAGTTACAGCCACCCCCAACAGGGTCAACCAACACATGTAAATTCTCAACCCATGGGAAACACTGGAATACTGTAAATATTTATTTTTAGTGCTCTTATTGCAAAAATGTTTGATAAGTTAGTTTTGCTCAGATTCAACCACAGGAAGTGTGCATATTCTCCACTGCAAATGTCACAAGTAATGATTATGGGTTAAGCCAAGCAGTACTTACACAAAACCAAATTTGGATCCTTACTACTCTGGAATTGTACATTGATGCAAGTAGCATTTTCTTCAATAAATAAATGTGACTAAAAAGTCAAATTGTTATGGATAAAAGCTGGATTCATACTTGATGGAACAGCTGTGTACTACAAAAAAGATTGATAAGAGTATGTGCATCTGTTCAATTTCATGTTTCGTGTATGTTGTCCTTACCTGAGGGCCGTGTTCGGTCTAGTTCCTGGAGAGAGATCCATGACCGAGCTGGGGGCTGCTCTGTTGGTACTGAACAGAGGAAACAAATGGTTCAACATAGGTAACAACATGAACACAGATGTCACACAATGACTTCAAAGTTAAGGCCACATAAGCTGTTGGGTTCACAAATCCCCATCTATAAATACAGATGATCCTATCTTTTGGTGAAATAAAGACAGCTGGCAATATGAAATTCATGTTCGAGTCTCAAAACTGCCAGAGAGGGGCGACTCACTGCGCTTGATAGCCCCTGCCAGATTGTCTAACAAGTAGTTGAGCAGTCTCCGCGTGCCATCAGGTTCCTGGTAGAGGCTCATAATTTCTTGTGCAAGTGGGTTTCCTGGTGGAGGAAAAGCAGCGCGCGCTGAATCATAGCTAAGAGAACAATGGGATTTCAAGGGTAGAATGGCTACAAAAACCAATGGTAAGCCACTCACCTTTCAACCCCAGTGTTTGTAACTGAAACAGTTTCCCCAATTCAAATGGCAGAACCCGCAACTGGTTGTTATTTAAAAGCAGTTCCCTGTGGAGAACATAGGGGAATTTGATCATTAGAAACCAGGCCTCTTGAGAAACAAACATCTTTATTACCTTTCAAAAAAATGATTTACTACATTGCTGCCATCAAGAAAGCCTATAGCTTGTCAACTTTAGATTGGACATTTTACGTGAAACTGAAGCATTCAAATAGATAAACTTGAAACATAATAGAAACCCAGGTAAAAATTGGCTGATATTCATGGATCAATGATTAACTGAAAAACTCACATAGCCTTAATGAGTGGCACTAGTGTGGGTGCCAAAGTCAAATTCGTGACCAAGCATGCGACAGCTATTCCTTTCCAGTGTGCACAAAATTAAGGGGTAAACGTACAGCCTAAAATTACTTACCTGAGAGACACCATGTTACCGAGCTCTGCCGGCAGGCTCCTGATCTTATTGGATGAGAGATCCAGGTACACCAGGTTGTGTAATTTGGCAATGTCTGGCGGGATGCGTGACAATGAGTTGTCACTAACGTGCAGGGCAGTGAGGTGGGTGAGAGACCACAGGGCTGTGCTGAGACTCCTTACTCGGCCTGCAGTGACATGGGAAAAGGACATACACAGGAGAACTAAGTTCCAAGATACAACTATTACTCCCCTCGCACCACAGGAAAAACCTTGGAATAACTTGATTCCCCATTCGTGTGAATGGGTCAACATGGATTGGCTGATTCCACAAAAGATAAAGATGAAACTTGAGCATAATTGTAGGGCTGCATTAATTTCCCCAAATACCAAAGAGACAAACACAATTACGTTTATCCAGTCTTAATGACTGGTGGGTGTAATCGACAGTGTAAAACAATTTTACAGTGCCCTATTTTAAACCCTGTAAAATCCAGTTTGAAATAATAGAGCTGAAAAAATAGATATATCACTAAATTCATCTTTGAAGCAAATTTTCCCAAGATTCACTGGTCCCCGCTTCTCTTCTGGCTTAAGTGTGGATATATGTTGATTGTCTTAGTTTTCTATGATAAATTGAATATCTTTGGGTTTGGGGATGTTGTGCAAACAAAACAAGAAAGCTGAAGTTGTCACGTTGGGCTCTGCGAAACTGTGGTGGACATTTAACACCATTTTCTGAAATTCGTATAGGCCAAGTGGTTAATTGGTAAATTAATTCATAATGAACATAATCTTTAGCTGCAGCCCTATATGGGAGTGATGTGCAGAGCTACAATGGCGGGCCCACATCTTATTTGAACAGTGAAGATCTAGTAATCACCTGTGTTCAACAGTGTGACATGAAAGGTGAATATACAAAGAAATATTACACGTTACTATAGGAAAAACATGATTTAATATGATTAAGCTCTATGAGAACATAAAGAGATGTACGTGAACAATACAAATTAATTCAAACTAAACTAGGAACTCCCTGACAATACTCACCGCTGATTTCCAGCTCAGCCCAGTATGACTTCTTCCCGTTGGCTGCCTCCTCGCTAGACATAATTGTGTACATCCGCCTGGGATCCGGCGGGTCATATTTTTCCTTGGGCATTCCTATAACACTACAGACAACATTTTTATTTTAATTGTGTTCATGAACAGAGTAAATGATCTTCCAATATGCCATACAATTTTAAATCAATTAATTGATTTGTCCTAAACATAAAAGCTGGAATACTCTGAATTAGAGGTGATTTATCAAGCTTAACAGGTAAGTTAACAATAATTGCATATATTTTATTTTAATAAGCTACCACATGTTGGCAAAAGATACTGAATGCAACCCTTACCAAACATAAAGAGAAAGTTTTTGATCAACATATGGTTCATGTGATACGGTGCTATCGATCGTTTATCTTGCAATAAGTAACATTTAACGTTAAACAGCTTCCTATGAAGGCTGTGATTTCATTGAGTTACATAATAATCAACATTAAAAGCAGCAACGTAGTGCAATATTTGTTCTTGCTAAACGTGGCTGTTAACTGTGTAAAGCATTAATTAGTTAGAAATTGCATTTTTAAAATGAGTAAAAACAGCTAACGCTAGCTAAAGTTAACGTGGCCATTTTTTAGTCTAGTTGTCGCTAGCTGATTAGCCTATCTTAACCTAAATAGGAAGCCATCAATCTAACGTTATACATAACAAACGCTAAATAGCTAACGTTAACGCTAGCACGCCTGCTAACTATCAAGATGGAAAATAGACACGCGAAGTTAACGTTAGTGAAACTGAGCAACTGACTGACTTTAACGCCCTGCCCAAGTGGGTTAGCAGAAAAGACGCAAAATGACATTAAAATAAACTGTATAATTGTTGTTTACATAATAGCTAAGCACTGACTTGCGCATTAACACTAGGCCACGAAACAGCACATTAGTTAGCTGCAGCTAGCTAGCCCCCAGTAGGAAGAATCACTATCACCGAGATAAACAACCAGCAAACAAGCTCACAAGGCTACACAATGCTGGATTTAGAAGCAATTGCGAGCTATTTAGCTTAGCTTCAGTTAGCTTGCTAGCTCTTCCAATATAGCTAAAAGCTAACAGATCCCAATTTCGAAGCTGACCGACTTCCTATTGAAATACGTCCTCCGTCGGAAAATGACCACAGCACTTTTAACGTATAACGTTAAATAATTTTGCGGTGAATTAGTCCAGGTCTAAAAGAAATGATTCCATTTTTACCTGCAAGAGCATACCAAATCGCGAGGACGACTGCGTGTTCTCTTTTGTTTTCTAGCTACTTCGCACCCGTTTCCGCTGCTGTATCATGGCGACTGTAGGGTTTTTGTTTTTTTTCTCTGCCGATAACAGCCCTTGATCCTATTGGTCACCGTGTAGACGGTCCAACCAGCTGTTGAGCCAGGGTAAATAAAATCCTTAAGTGATGATTGATGGACCATGAGATGGACGGATAGGATACCACAGTTCAAATTAACTGTGGCTTATTTAGAAATGATGCATTGTTAGCAGAATGACCAATCTCATCTATAGCTGTGTAGTCTATCTATCAAAGTAATGATGTAATGATTGCACCTGTATGGAGATCCAAGGAACATTATGCTTAGTGGAACTGATAAATGCCCTAGCTAGCTGAACACAATATAATTCATTAACAGAAGACCCAACACGGTAAGGCCTTTATTTAAAATTAAAAACAAATTGTACAAGTCAACTCATACACAAATATAAATATTAAATTAATATAATGCTTCATAAGAACATTAGCACAACAAAGAGTTTTTAATTCAACACTGACAGACATCTAGCAGGTGATCCTGTAGATAGGTGAGGGACTCTTCCACATGGAGAGGTAAGGCTTGGCCGAGGTCAGCCTGGGATCTGGACAGGAAGGCCTCCACAGCTTCATGAACTGCGGTCTTGGATAACATATCATCCGGCTTGTAGACCAAGGTGCCAACTCTGCCTCTTTGTTCACTGACTGAGCTGCACAGATAACCTGGGTATAACAGAGGAAAGACGTTCGGAGTAAACCAAAGTGGGGAGAGTCAATTAAAGTAATTGTACGTATTGTTGAAATGTTTTAATATTCATATTTCCTCTGACCTGTAGTGCCGCTTATCCATGTTGATTTTTTTGGAGAGATCGGTCGTCGAGATGTCTGCATTTTTTTTTTTATATAACAGAACTATGTGGCACTTGGCTAGTGTTGCTCAAAGCGCCACGAGATAATATTCTAATAGTTAATAATAATAGTAGAACTAATAGTTCCCACATGAAACTGCTCACACCAAATCTGTGGATCATCTTGAGTAACCGGGTCATGATTTCTGGAAAGAGACGTTGCTGTTGAGTTTTTCAAATCTATTTTTTTGGCGCTTTGAGCACCACAAGCCGAGTGCCATATTAGTCCAATTATATATATTTTTTTAAATGCAGACAAACCAAATGCATCTCTATGGCAGATATCTCCAAAACAATCTAGATGGATAAATAGCACTACAGGTCAGAGCAAAAATATGTAATTTTGATCAGGCGGCGAACTGTCCCTTTAAAAAATATGCATGAAGTTCACCACTATTATATTTTGTATAACTCAAATTTGGCATATAGTATAAGATGAAGAAAATTATTCAGTAGAGAACATCCACAATAGTTACCTGAGATGAACCAAAGACACAAATACCCAAGAGGGAAAATTAGTGTTAGAAGACAGAGAATAATGGTACATGTAAGTAGAGAAGAATAGGAAAAACATTTGACTAGCTTATCAGACTAGTCAAGCTCTTGTTTGATCTTTTCAACCAAAGTAAGGACTTCAGCTTTGCCCTCTTTTCTTTCTCTGCTGTACAAAGAAAGATTCCAATACAACAGTTCAGTACAATCCTATATGGTATCACAGGCTACAGGCACTGTCTGCTTCCTGGCAGCAGGCCACTGGAAAGGCGGCCTAGTCAGTGAAGTTGTTAGTTTTATGATAAGATCACCTGACTAACCATATATTTTTTTATTTGTTGCATAACAGGGAAGCTGATCATGTGTGTATAATGAACATTTGTTTCATCATTCCATGACAAACTCCCATCGCCACTTCCAAAAATGATGTTCTCTTCAATTTTACAGAATTGATGGACAGTGTACTGGTATTTCCCAACATCTCACCTTTCATTGCTTTGTCATAGCTAAGCAGCAACATCCAGAGGAGACGTAACAACTCTTCCCATCTCAGCCACCTTTCACTACCATCCTGGAGAATACAGTCATGGATCAGTTGCATTGAACTCTCGCTTGTTGTGGCTAATTTTAAGTGTTAGATTCCCAAAAATAAATAAAAGATATCTACTTCAAGTCAATTTTATTTATATAGCCCAATCTCACAAATCACAGTTAGCCACAGGGGGCTTTACAATCTGTACATCATATGACACTCTGTCCTTAGACCCTACTTTGAAAGCTTTTACTGATTTTAGTTCAATTCAATTCAATTCAATTTTATTTATATAGCCCAGTATCACAAATCACATTTGCCTCAAAGGGCTTCACAATCTGTAACATACGACACCCTCTGTCCTTAGACCCTCGATTCGATTAAGGAAAAACTACCCAAAAAAAACCAGAGTGTTTAGTGTATCAATACACTATAAATCAGATATGCTAACACCACTACATCTGTTTAGAGCAAATGTTTGGCCGATAAGGTAAAGATGAAAACTGGATACGAGAGTGATATTCACCGTAGGGTCTGGTGCCAGAGTGCAGTTCTTCAAAAAGTGAAGCAGAAGACTGAGCGACATGGGCAGAGAGATTTTCAGAGGGCATGAGTAGTCTAACAGATGTTCCAACAGCTTACATCTCAGCAGCTTGCTCTGCAGGCTCTCCAGCAACAACATCCTGGGTGTCAGAGACAGATTTGTCAACATTAGCTTGGAAAACTGGGGAAAAGAGGAAGATTGTGCCATTGGATTAATTATATATTTCTTTCTTGTGGTTAATTATGAATTAGTTGATTGATGCATTTAAAAACCAGTAATAAAATGATGAAATTTTTTTGCATTTAAACAATGCAAATAAAATTTGTAAAACATTAAAATCATTATTACATAAATGAAAATCCATTTCAATATCCTTTGTTTAAAAGATGAATACAATCCTGACATTTTCAATAGATTAAGAAAAAATGTGTCCTGTCACGGTATACATATCACAAATTATTTGTCTGCCTGAATTAATGTGTTTCTGTTTCATCCACACTTAAATAAAAAAACAAAAGCCTCTCTAATTAAAAAAAAAAAATGTAAGGAGGTCCAGGTTAAAACAGGAGGAATTAATTTCCAATGCAATATGACAGAAGACTCAGTGGATGGAATTTTAAAAAATTACATTTAAAAGCCTTTATGAAGATCATTTTGTGACTCCATTTAAAATGTATTAATCAATCATTTAAAAAGGCAAATTCGATTACTTTATAAATTGTTTTCTGAAAGTACCAATGAAATCATTCAATTATAATTAACAACTTCAAGTCTATGATAATTCCAGTGGCACAATCCACAGAGAAACGTAGGCTTTGTATATTAAAGAAAATCATTTCTACCTATCACACTTTAACTCTCCCTTAATGGTGAATACAAAACCTGCTGATCTTGCCTCCTTCACTCGTCTCATCTCTCCTCCTCACCTGTGTGCTCGTAGAGGTATATTGCCGATGAGCATATGGAAGAGCTCCTGGGACAGCTTGGCAGAGTTTAGAGCTGGAGAACGGTCCACCTCCAGAGCCAAGGACAGCATCTTTTGGAAGATGGACACCATTCTGAAGAGGAAAAAGAAACAAAAAACGTAAATGTGGAAAACACAGGCATAGAAACTGCCATAATTATATAACTTGCATATAAATCGGAGTGAGGTTACATTCCTGTTGTTCCCTTCTGCTCAAGTTAACAACTAATTAAAAAAAAGAAAAGAAGAAGTAATTTGTAAATTTTTCTTTGTAATTCACCTGATTTGTTCATCTCTCTCTCTGGCTGCTTCTTTATTCTCTCCATGCTCTGTTGATTTCATAATGGCAGAAAAGAGCCACTTGATGACATCCCTGGAAAACCAAAAAAAAAAAAAAAAAAAAACAAAAAACTGTCAACAGCACTACTTGAAACAAATTAATTATATAAATAGAAACTTACTAATTGTTATCCATGCTCTATAATGTGATCACCCTGGCACCCTGGAGTGATTTGTAATATTTTACTGTATATGTCATAATGTGGCCTGCATCACAAAGCAAGTTTAAATTTGTGGCATCTCTTTTTATTTTATCCAACCTCAGGCCGGCTAATAGTAATCTGAACAGGTCTCACAGATCTGGTTATCGACCAACCCTTGTTTTCTTAACGCAGCTTCGAGTTTTATTTACACAAAAGAGGTGGAGTTTTTGGCAAACAAAACTTGTGCGGGCAGTTTACTTGTTTCAATCAGATGCCCTGAACTGAACATGCTCTGAAGTAGGTTAGTTGTGCAGTATACAGCATACTGAGAGGTGTTTCTAATATTTTGTCCCCCCTTTAGAAACACCTATCAATATTAATACAATATAATTAAACAGCAACACAAAACTACACCTTCCGAATACTTTTATGGTGATGTACAATGAAACTAAAATACCTGGGTCCAAAGTTAGCTGACTAACCCTCTTATCTTGCTTTACCATACAAGCCCCTTTTTACCGAACTCACCTGACGCGAGGGAACTGCTGATCGCATGACAATGTTGCCTTGGCGATGGAGTGGTGGAGGGCAGAGATGGAACGCTTGGCCTGGAAATCATCCTCCAAAGTCTGCAGAACATACTCCAGGAGCATGCGCACAACCTGACATCGATGTCTCTTTGTATGGTCCTAAGGAAGCGAGAGGGGCACAGATAGGGACATGTAAGTTTACTGAAATGACAAAAAAAGATGTCAATATGTCCGCATATTAGGGCAGAGAGATAGTGACAAAAAGAAATATCTAAATATTTGTCACTAATGTGGATATCACCAATGCAACAATACTTTGGGGGTGACTTTTGGTGCTTTCAAAAAGTATTGACACACAAGAAAAGCTTTTAGAAAGCACAATGTGAATACAAAAAGCATCCACATTTGTTATTAATGTCCCTCAGAGAAGACAGTTCCATAAGGTCGAAGTGCATCACCTACTCTAAGTGTATTTCAGCCTCTGAGACCAGAACATTTAACAACATTTAAGCTATGTCACAATCTTACAACCAAACTCCCATTCAATGTGGTCTTGTTCAACAACACTGATGGTACCGTACATTATCGCCCAGCTTTACAGTGTCTTCACACATTTTGCTGCGTGGAGTAGTACCTGATTGGCAATGACTGAGGTCAACAACTCCCAGTCCCACGGAACTGCAGTTTTATCAGCCATGTGGTGTCTGCAATCAGAAACAGCTTTAATCTCTGAATTCAAAAATTGAAAGGGGTGAGACAAACTGGAGGAGAGGACGTAAAGGACAGATTAAGAATTTAATTAGGAAAGGCTAAAATGAATTACTATTAACTCTTATTCCTATGGTTCCCTCACCTCTGTGTCCTCATCAGCAGATTAAAGGCCTGCGCACACAGGTGATAAGGACACCGTGGGTCAAGCAGAATGCCACGCAGCAGGTGGAAGGTGATATCTCTGGGGGGATAGTAACCAGGCTGTAGCAGGTCAGACAAGAGCTGCAAAGTGCCCTCTGGGTAGCTCTCATCAATGGTGCTGTAAACCAGGCTCAGGCTCTGACGGCATAACACCTCAGGAGTTGCAAAACCTTCATCTTCTTCATCAATCTTTAAAAAAAAAAAAGAAAAGAAATGCTTTACATTCAGCCTAACATATCATCACATGGAATGAGTTAATGAGAGCAACAGAAAATTAGAAATGTCTCTTACCAGGGCTTGAGCTGGTCCAGACATTATTTTCCTGAGTGTAACTGGGCACACAAAATGCCTGTCCTCTCCACTGGCTGCCCTGAACTCCATATCAAATCTGCTCTCTCCATTCACTTGTTCACCATCACTCCCCTCTTGCCAAAGAAAAGACACAGGACTGTCAATTCCCAGATCCCCTCTATATGCCCCGGTCCCAGATCCGTCATCCATGTCCTCCGTTTTAGACACTGACAAAGCAGGTTCACTAGGGATGCTAGAACGCAACAGGTCGGGGCTGTTTGAGGCCTCATCAGCCTTATCCTCCTCCGACTGCCATTCAGACGTATTCGCAGCGAGTGTATGTTCAGAGGTGGGTGTTGGGTCAACTTGGCTCATGCGGTTATGAGATATGGGACCTGTGTGGGGCAGAGAGTTGAGGTCAAAAGGCTCAGAAGGGTTCAGTCCGATGGTAGGAGACTGGGGGGATGAGTGATCAGAATAATAGCTTTGTCTAGAGTCTGCTTTGTCTAATTCCAGTTGTTCCAGGTTGGAGCAGAGGACTTCTCTTTGTAAGGAACCCTTTGCTTTATCTTGGCATGTTGGAATGTGGATGAGCATGAATGAGCAAATGTCATCTCTTTCATCTTCACATGTGCTGTGCTCCTTTGAGGCTGCAACAAAGATTCCTTTATCTGAGCAGGGAGAGTCAGCTGGGCTCTGTAGACGCGGAGATATTTGAGCATTTAACTGTGTGCTTGCAAATTCGTTACTATTCTCTTGTTGTTCCTGTATGATAAGAGAGTCAACCCCTTTAGGAGGGGACTCGTCCGCTGAAGGCTCCTCGTGAGGACCACTGGATGCAGTAGTTGTCCTCAAATTACTAACGGATTCTTGTGCTTCACGGTTATTGTTTAGTTGCCTGAGGTTCAGTGACATTTGGGTACAGTCTTTGGTTAAATGGACAGAACAACTTGATATTTGCAGTTCTGTGACATGTGTTTCAAGAAAAGGCAATCGTCTTAATGTTACAGTTGGTGTGCAATGATCGGTCTGCTTTTGGTGTTGTGTTTGAGAATCCAAACGTCGCTGCTTTGGCTTTAGGTCACCACAGTCCTGCTGTAGTGCAAAAACCGTTGGGTCTCTTGAAGAGCTTTTCTGTAAATTCAAATCTTGTTTGTTTGAAGTTGGATGTTGATTTGTAGTTTCTTCTTTTATCTGACAGTGATCTGGTGGCACATTATCGGTCTCCTGTTCTGTCCTATTTGCTATGTCGCTCTCAGTCAAGTCTACCACTGATGGGGAAGTAGAATTTTGTCTTTTACGCATCTTCAGCATTGGAAGAGTCCATCTTGGATCAGTGAGGTCAATAAAACGCTAGAA
This sequence comes from Coreoperca whiteheadi, assembly GCA_011952105.1. Classification (NCBI taxonomy): domain Eukaryota; kingdom Metazoa; phylum Chordata; class Actinopteri; order Centrarchiformes; family Sinipercidae; genus Coreoperca; species Coreoperca whiteheadi. Next base: position 13,924,958 of record CM022490.1, read on the forward strand.
AGAGGGAAAAATAACAGAAAAATATTTCAATAAATGCTGTGCTTACATACTTACAGAATAGGGCTGCACAATTAATACATTATTACATTTAGCACCACAAACTATAAAGCACATGGATATAAGTTTATAGCTAACTAACGTTAAATAACAACTAATGGACACATTTTTCATCACACTGATTCAACGTTAAGCTAGCCAGGTTAGGGCATGTGATGCTAATAGCTCAGGGGCACATAACTTTGTATAGCACGCATCATAATTTAGCAGTATTTCACAACATGCTTGTGGGAACAGACACACTGCCTAAATTGTGTTAACGTTGGGTATTACAATAACAGAAACAGCCCACAAACACCCTAGGCTTTGTTAGCTAACGCCATATTTAACGTTAGGTCAGAGAAAAATGACTCCTGTTAGCTAACGTTAGCTTTAATCTGATACCCTCACTTTGCTAACCTCTTTAATTGAAGTTCAACGTTACTTGACTGAGGACGGCGCTAGTGAGCAGACTGTAAGTTACCTGATACAGACTCGTTTTAGTGTAGCTTAGCTGCGGCGGTGTCTTAAGGTAACGTCAGTTAGCTCTACGTTAGTTTCCAGCGGCTGAGAAGTTTGTTTGCTTACCGTTGGGACGTTGGCAGTCACGGCGTCGACGTCGACTCGCACTGCTGTGAGGGGCAGTGGGTCAGCTTTGGTCAGAAAGTTGACGTTACTGTAGGTGCCGACGATTTCCACATCAGAGTCGTCTTTATCACTGTCGGAGCTGAGGGTGATCACAACATCCATCTCTCCTCACTCATTCAACCTCATACGAGACAGAAACTAAACTAAAGCATCACCGAAAGCAGACCCATGGTAGTCGCCACAGTACTAAAGAACGCAGTGCTAACGCTAATGTGTAACTCCCCATCATGTTTTGCAGAAAACACAAGCTAAACTTTACTCTAGTGAGGCATGTAATTTTAGGACTTGAGTCATTTCCTTGTCAAGGTCGTCAGCTACATGGTGGTTTTGACGCCACAAGTTTACCACCTAGCTTCAAGGTTACATCTAAAAAATCAAATCAAACAACATGACGTCCACATTGGGTTCCACTTTACAACTGGCACAACTGACATTTGACGCTTCCTGGTTTTTGTTGTCACTTCCCGAAGGCGGATCAAAACTGGATAAAGTTGAAAATATCTCCACCTGCTGTACAGGAGCGTGAGGGCTCAACCTGCCATCATTTCCGCAAATAAAACCTGTCCTCTCACTGAAGTAGGAGCCCTAACCAAACGTTTTTGACACCTGAACGTATTTGATGTCTCCAAATCACTCATCACATATGCCTGCCCAGTGTCTTTCATTTAAACTCCAATCAAGACCGCTGAGATCCGCCCCACATCACTCCTTTGTAGATTCATTAACCCTGTCACAATTCACAAATCCTTCTTACCCATTGCTCCCTTACATTTTTGCATTTTACATTGTGTTTCAAGTGGTTGAATTAGTTAATTTCACCATCATTAGGTTTAAGGGGTTGAACACAAGTACCTCAACATGTAATTCTGTAGCCTACACAATGCAAAACACATTCAATGGAATCTTCCAATAAGATATTAAAATAAAACTCAATAAAATATTTCCTATGGAGCAGTAGCCTACAATATGTACAATATAAGGCTATTGGATCTAAGTGTTATTAGTAACACCTGTTTTTTTCCCACTGTGACAAGTCAAAATGTCTGCTGTGAAAGACCTTTGACAAACGTGCAACATTGAGAAATTCTATATCAAATTGATATATAGCGCCAAAGTTATTTATAAAAGTAGATATTTGTATTATTGAAAAATATCAGTCAAACAAAAAGAAGTAATGATGACTAAACCATCTTCCTCTTCAAAACAACCTTTTGTTGTTGTTTTTATTTGACAACTTAGTTACAGTAAGAATTAAACTTGTTAGTGACTTGAAGATAACAAAACAGCTTTGTTTTTGCTAAAGCAAATAGTGCCAGATGTGTTTCATATATTCCATAAGCCTAATATGCTACACTAAATGCATAAATAAATAAACATCACATCTCCCTATCTACAGTGAGTTTTGTGGCATTGTGCAGTCTCACACATCACCACTGGAGGGCACTCATGTTGTGCAAAATAATTTGAAATTTCTCAAAAAATGTATGATCATCCACATCGGACTGCTTGTAACAATCAAACATCTGTGTGCTGCTCATAGAAATGTCCCTAAAGTGAACTGTGGACAGAACTACTTACAGCTCAGAGTAAAACCTGACTCAAGATCAGATCAGTTTTTATTTGGTCCTATTCACCTTTGAGCTTGTAACCTTAACTGTTCACAGGGAGGCACATGCATTTTCCTTCCCTTTTCCTGTTTGGAAAGGGACTGTATGTTGTGCCTCTTTGATGATATGAAGTGAGACACGTCTTTCAAACATATACTGCAGCCCTAATGCTAATCCTCTGTTTTCCTCTTACTTCTCTGATGCCTGGGCATACATTTCCGATACTCCATGGACCCATTGGACAAGAAAAACTGAAAAAACTAACTTAGTGTAACACAAACCCTTAAGTTATAATGCTATAAACACAGTGTCAGGGTTGAGTAGGCTGCAGGAAACAGATGTTATGCATTTTGTGTATTGGTAAGCCATCCACAGATGACACATTAAACCCCATGGTACATGGTATTTTACAGCTTGATTTCCCCTTATAAGCATAGACGAGAGCTCTGAGTGATTTTGTGGTGCCTGCCATTACTAAAAGCTGCTTCCTTTTGATGAGGAGCTGTATCACGTATACACATACTGGTGTGTTGAGTTGATATGAACACTGTAACTGTGGTAAGTACATTGCTTAAGCTGTAGAAAATGTGAGTGAAAGTACAAAGAGTCATCGCAATCTGACATACACAACCTCCTGACACCGATTCAGTACTGTGAAGACTTTATTAGGATGGTTATGGAGAGAAGGTAATAATATGTGTGCATGTAAGTGATAAAGGCTGTGTGCTCAAGTCTGTGCGCACCTGTGTCTTTTGTGCCTTGTAAATCATCCTTTAACTCAGAGTGTCATAATGCTATCAATTGTGGAGCACACAATTTGCTTCAGTTTCAAAACAGACTATGCTATACATTTTCAATGAAAGTAGCAAGTTATTATACAGGTAATAATGTCTGACACACAATGGTGGTTAATGCCAAATCATTATTGTCAGTCAGTCCATATTATTGTATTCAGCTCATTAGTTCTGAGAACACAAATATTGCTACAACGTCAAACCTAATTCAGCTGGTAAAGGTGGTCCAAGTTCAATTAGACAGAGAGGGAACGCCATGGAGATGTTTGAAATCCCAGATGAACCTCCAGACACTCTGCTGCCCATATATGGACACAGATTAAGGATGAAATACTTTATCAGCAGCAGAGCATGCGGTTTCCTGTTTCAAAAGGTGAACAAAAGCATGTCTGCACTCATTAGTAGTTACTTGCATTGCGAACCAGTGATGTCTGATTTGTGGCCAGCTGGCTTTAGATAGACATGTTTGAGGAGATCTGTGAATAGCATTGGACTGAAAATAGAAAACTGTGCAAGTCTTTCCTCTCAAAGAAAGCAGGCTGTGAAATAAAAATTCGTAATCTGGAATTCAATTGACCAAATATAATAGCTGTATAGCTGTAAATAGTAATAGCTGCCTACTGTTTGACTAGTGCTACAGTCTAGCCTATTATAAATGTACAGCTACCATCTCTGAACAAACTTGATGGGAATTAAAAACCAAAATGTAAAAAAAACCATTAACACAGGTTATGTGAAATAATTTCAGCAGTGACTTTTTGGTGTCTCCCATGGATGCTGGGAACTTTATAGTTATGACAAGACTCCATGAAGTGAAGTCTTGTATGGTTAAGTCCACTTACTGCAGCTTGCACTCTGTTTGTTGAGTGCACTGCACATATTTTGTCAATCAACAAAGTCCTTGGGCAGGCAAAGTTTCAGTCTTTATCAGCTGTCCTACACAACATGTTCCTCAATTTCAATCCACTCTGTCTGAAAATAATAGTATTCCTTACAGCATACTAACAACAAAAGAAAGCAAATTAGATTTTCCTATTTTCCTTTTGGGCTGTCTCAGCAGAGATTCTCACAGGATATGGAGTACCAGAAGGACACTCACCTGAGACAGGCAGCAAAGCATGCTGGGAGCAGTTATTATCCAGTGACGACATCATAACCCCACAAAGTTCATTTTCACGAGTTTTGAAAAGAAGTCTAATCTTAAAGTTCCAGACATTTTTAAAGAACAGAATTGGTGAATGATTTGCATTCATGCCTCAAGGCATAATAAATACTTTGCACATGCAAGTATACTTTGTTACACAGAAGAATGTGAAAAAGTGTGATAAACAATTGGAGTGTAAAGGTTTTTCTGGGACATAGAGTACAAAAAACATCATTTTACAACTACATGCCTGAGTAAAAAAAAAGGTAGATAACAGCAATGGAATCATCAGTCAGTTTGATGATAAGTAGTCTCAGACTCAGATAAGAGATAAAGCAAGCAGAGAGGAGGCCCAAGTAAGACAGGTATCTCTGTGTACAGCAGAGCTGACAGTGAGTTAGAGACAACTGTGTTTATCCCTTCCTGTCCCAGCCAGAGAAGTCTTGGTGGCCTGTGACACTGATAGAGGAGCTAGCCAACACTCTCTGCTGCAGTAGGTCAGAGGTCACATCTGCTGTCTTATCACATTTAGAAGAGAATGAATAACATTTAAAGCTCCAGTGTGTAACATTTAGGAGGAGCTATTGGCAGAAATGGATATTTATAAGTATTTATAAGTTTTCATTAGTGTATAATCACCTGAAAATAAAAATTGTTGTGTTTTCATTACCTTAGACTAAATTGTTTTTATTTACATGGGAGCAGGTCCCCATGTTACACTGCCATGTATCTACAGTAGTCCAGGACGGACAAACCAAACACTAGGGCTGTTTGCGTTTTTCGTGAGTTTCATGGCCACCGTAGTTTCTCCTACACGCCAGGAAGGGGAGGGTGGGGCAAGCAGTATTCAAATGGTTGCCAATAGATGCCACTAAATCCCACACACTGCTCCTTTAAATAAGAAAGTGTTATAAATGGTCAAATATGGACAATCGACAGCCTCCAAAAACACTGTATTTTGAGTGTGCAATCAACGCCATTAATACCTTGAGACAGATTGCTTGACAAATCCAGTGTTTGCATAACTCTAAATGAATACCAAATATTGTAGGAAATGTACACTCTTGGCACAGAATGACACTATAGTTCAAGGGAGGAATAATGTTTCTAACTGTATGTGTCACAACTGGTTAAGACGTTGGCAGCAAGGAAGAGAGAACCCAGTTCAGTATTTATTTGAAGTTTCCAGGCAGGTTGACAGGCAGACGGACCAAGGTTGTAAGCATAAATCCAAAACGTAGACAAGCACCAAAAAACTCACAGACAGACAGAACCAACTCCATACACGAGGACGAACTGACACAGAGACAGGGAAACACGCAGGCACTTGGGAAGGGGAGCCAACAGACACAGGTGAACAGAAAGACACAGGTGAAAACAATCAGAAAATCAGGAAGGGAAGCAAAAATGGCAGAGACAGGAGGGAACAGACAAATAACAAAATAAAACAGGAAGTAACCAACCTCAACCCAAAATCCAAACCGAACAGACAATTTCAAAAGAAAACAAGAACTCCACAGTACAACAAACTCAAAATAGTGGAATTAAAAGTCAATATTACCCAGTGAATTGTAGTGGTGTATAAGTACCGAGTAGCATAAAATGGATATACTCCTCCCTACTTTAACTTGTGGTTCTGTTCAATATGCAAAATCCATATTTACACGGGATGGTGATGGTCAGGCTGTATACTGTTAGCAGGTGTGGATGCTGGTGAGTAGTGCACTTCTGTGATCTTGTGTGATTATGGAGAAAAGGGCCCCGAGCACTCGAGCTATGGGGCCGTTGCCACAGAGCAGCATGGCAAGCAAGAGGGCTGAGCATCCTATAAAACCCCAACAGATGGTCAGGGCAGAGGGTTCCCTCTCATGGAAATGCGACGTGACAACATGAGAGAGAGAGAGAGACAGAGAGAGAGAGAGAGAGAGAGAGAGGTAGAAGTAGACAGAGGGGTGACGTGAAACAGCAGCTTACAGAACCAACAGGTGTCAGCTGTCACCACAAGAGCATGCAAGAGACAGCAAGAGAAAGAGGTCTGACTAAGTTAGACAGGGATGGGTAACACAAGGACGCTGTCTGAAAAGTATCCAACAACCACCTCCTCACTTTTCTGTTTTGCTGTCCACATCCATCTCATGCTCTTAAGCTGTTATGACCATGCCTGCCACACTTCCTGCTTCACATAGCCATCAATTTCAGGACTGTGTCAGTCACCTGTTTTTTTTCCCTCTGGCTGTGGAGCAGCACAGCATCCCTAACAAGGTTCATTTGACTGGCAAAGCATGCCAGGTACAAAGACAGAAGAGGCTGATGGTGGACCAGAGCCCGATGACTCAGTCTGCAATCTGTGACCTCAGAGGCTGATGGGTGTCGCAACAGGATCTTTCCCTGGACAGCTATATACTGTGGATATGAGCTACTAAATGCTATATGTCAGAAGACTGAAAATATATTTTGGTATCTGTCATTTTGTAAACATCTCAAGATTAAAAACAGTGTGTCATGTGTAAATGTTAAGATGCCTTGTTCTGCTACAGTGCCTCTCTCAGAGATGGAGCTTCATCATGTTCTCTTGTTGCCCTCATAAAGGACAGTCTAGCAATGTCAAGTATTAAAAAAAACTCAAAGTTATTTGAAGCGTGTAAGTTACAATTTCAGCTCAAGTGGAAGCCTTGGTTATGATAGTTATCAGAAGCCTCAGATGAATATTGGATTGCATTAAAATAGATTGTATTTAGATTGTATTAAAATAAAGTTGACATGTGTTCTGTATTCAATAACAGTTTATCTTGTGGCTTTAATATGTGATCTTTGGTAGATTTTATTTAGAAATTAGTTTTCAACTACTAGTGAACACTAGAAAAATACTAGTGAATCAAACATAAAAACATAAAAAGTAAAGATAAAGGTCCCATTTTCCTTTCTCCAGGTTGTTTATTAAATTTAAATAATGTGCAGTATCTGAGAGAACAGCACAGCATTGTGTGCCAACAATTATGCTCACGGTTACTAAACAGAGATGTTTTCTGTGACAATAAAAAGGCAAAATTGCACTGTGCAGCCTGACGCGAAGATAACAGCGAACAAGGCCAAAGTCAAATTGAAAATGAATGCTCTAATGAGCACTTGGCCTGGCTGGAGCAGGAGGGATACCTTGAATACTAACAGTTTACGCTCAAGAGCTAGATGTGGATGCTGCACTGCAGAGTAAGAAAAGTGGCAAATTGGGGAAATTAAGAGTTAACAAGAATTCATTTTCACAGCTGACACTTGAGGACATGGGCCTAATTCCAAGTCACCTAATGTGTTGTTTGAGAACTTTCTCTGTATCACAGGGTCACAAGTGTGAAATCAAATTTTAACACGACAAAGAGTCTACACCAATGCTAGCAGTCCTGTGAGGCTGTACTTCAGTTAAATGGTAACAGCATGCGAACATGCTCACAACATGCTCAACATGCTGATGTTTAGACGGTATAATGTTTACATGTTAAGCATGCTAACAATTGCTAATTAGCAATAAGCAAAGTTTAGAGCTGAAACTGATAGGAATGTCATTGCATGTATTTGGTCATATTTCAGTCTGGACTAAATAGGTGGATCCAAAGGCCGGAAAGGCCGGATTGTCATCCCTACAGCCACGCTGCTACCATGGCTAGTAAAAGTACTGTATGTATTTTAGTGGTCCCTCTGCTCTACTGAGTCAGATCACAAACAAAACATTTGAATCTGGGATTCGTCTGATAAAATGTTGTCGCTAAAATGCATTAGTATCAAGTGGTGTGCAGGGTGTTTGACTTGCCATGCCTGTATGTCAAATTAAATTAGTTTTCTAGTAATGGTAGTGGTTCTAGTGCTGGCAGTCATCTTGGTCAGTCAGCCATGTACCCTATCTTAATGACATTGGGGATCCCCTGATTTGTCTTCTAGAGCCACCAGTAGGTAAAAATTTATACTTGTCCAACATTTAATTCTTGACCAAAATCCTGATAAAAGTACAGATTTGATTTCAAGAAAATGGCCTTTTTTGGGCCCCACCCTCAGACCCATCTGTAGGTTTTACTCTTACAATGTGTGAATCTAATAAAAGCAATGTGTTTCATCTATTTTTCATTCATCGAACAATTACGCTCTCATGTGTAATTAACATTACACCGGCTTCATTCATAGCGTAAATATACCCCATCAAATGATTGTAATGAATGAAATCACATTAGTAGAGCATTCATGACCCATCTAATCTCTAATCATCTGATAACTCATGTTTAATAGTTTATTATAATGACCAATCATAATGGCTTTAGAGTCATCAGTGAGTTCTGACTCATTGCTGCACTTCGGTGTTGATCCCACTACTACTACTTTTCTTTCTTTTTCAGACAAAATAAGGCTTGATTTGCTTAAGGCCCTCATGCTCACTTGTTGCCTCTTATTTCTCATCCATTTATCTTAATTTTAAACAATGCAGTTAAACAAATCACACCAAACACCTAGAACATCAGCCACTTTTAACCACCTACAAGTGTGTTCTTTCCCTTAAAATAAGATGGAGGATCTAATTCACTGAAGTGTTTTTGTAGGAAGTATATTCTCTAGAGTCTTGGAAGTGAATTTTAAAAGCGTCTTCCTCTGCTGAATGTGTACACAATCATTACAGCTCTTTATCAAAGATAGAGAGATAGATAATCAAAAGCCTTATACCTCATTCTAATTTAGAGAACAGCTGAGGAAACAAGTTGATCAGTTCCAGTTTAAATATATTCAAGGCCTTTTTAATGATCTACAGAAAGGACATAATACCGGCTTATTAAGTATTTGAAATGATTATAAAGATCCAACATTGTTTGGAAATGTCCAATATAAGTAATTGGCGATATGTTTATTGTCCACTTCAGCTGAAATGTCTTATAATCGAGGAGGCACTTTTATCAGGGAATATGCTGACATGTGTGACCTTCAAGGCTTCATTAACCTACACTTTTAAATTCCAGTGTAGTTTAGTCAAGAGCTGTGGAAACATCTAAGGGAAATCTTTTTTTTTTTTTGGGACACAACAAAGGTCACCAGTGATGTATTTATCCAGACCCGCCAAGCCTACTGACAGGAATAGCAACACTAGAAGAAGGTGGGAGATGTGGAAAGATGTGTGATCTGATGAAAAAAGAACATGTGAATCACAGTGTGGCTGTGACACACACGCAGAGTCCTCTCCCACTCCCTTGTACACAATCTCCTACAAGTATACACATCAACAAGAGCCAAGGATCCTGTAACATGTGCAAATAATTATGCATATACTGTATTTAAGTAATCATATGGGGTCCTGGCGGAATTTCTGAAGACTGAATTCCCTGAAGAAAATGTTTACTATAACAAATCACCTGCAACCTGAGATGAGGTTTTACCACACCACCTCGGGCCATTTATTCCTGGAAAGTTACATAACACAGCAGTGGGTTCTGCTCACAACCAGCCTTAACAGCCTCCTTTCGAAGACACAGGAAGGTAAGAGGATTGAGGCAGCGAGACAAACAGCCATCAGTCGCGTCTTTAAATGGCTGCCCTCTCAGAGATCTTTTCTTTTCATCTACACAGTCTTGTGTGGTCAATAAACAGTGTTATCAGCATCATATGTCAGCATACCATATTTTTCTGCATTGCCTCTACTCATAAAGGCTAATGTGAAGTGGCAACCTCTCTTAAATAGTCTCCTGGAAGCCTGGACTTTTGTTTAGGTGAGCTGAAAAGCATCTATGAGTAGGTGAGAAAAAGTATGTGTGGAGCTTATAATAAGCACGCTGATTTGGCAGTAAAACGGTGTTCAGCAAGCGTATTAATAATCACTGCAAAGGTAATGAATAATTTCTGAGGGCAATTATCTCTAAAACCACATCACTCAAAACATTACCTCCTGGCAGTGGGACAAGTTGTCAAATCACGGCGCATATCTAATGATTGATGAGCTGACAAGATGAAAGCCATTTGGGTGACTGTAAATGTTTGTGCTGCTCCCAGTGGTTCTGTGGCTTCACAGAGCTTCTAATATTTTAAAATGTGACAGTAAGTGAATCTGGCATCTGCGTCACAGAGGGGTCATGTGTGTGAAAAAGATGTCAAACATTTAACATGCTGAATGCTGATTAGTTTTGCCTGTTCAATGATGGATTTTACTCTCAATTGGAAAATGTAATTGTTTGATTTGATTTGAGATTTGATTTGTGTACTTTCTTAATTTGTCGGAAAACCTTTAGCCTCACAGAGGCAGGGACCTAATTAGGTGTGATGACTGCATCATAACAGGAAGCTAGATCCAAAATGACAGGATGCTGGGTATTGTTGTATTACTCGGAACAGAAAGTACGAAAGGCTGGAAGGAACATGCCTAATTATTTTTCATATTTAGTTTTCCTGAGATCACAAAATAATATTTCTGTGACAATGTCAAAATGGTTTCAATTGCTTTTTATGTCAAGATACAATAAAAAGTAAATGTAGGTTTGTATATATACACTATGTATGGATATTTGCTTGTGTGTATATCTATTCATGTATTTTCTTTCCACTTTTCTTTTCTTTATTTCTTTTTGGGATATACAGTATGGCACATATGCCTTTTGTGATGTGTATGAAACGTATGATGGTGTGCGGGTGTGTCTTTGCGAGTGAGTTGTGCATTACCTCATATTACAAAGCATATTGAAAAGTTAGTACAGCGACTTTCAAGAGATATTTAGCAAAATGCGTAATGTAACTGTAAATTCTGTACCTCTCAAATTTGGGATTTGAGAAGACAAGAGTATTGTGGAGACAATTTTGTTCGTTCTCTCTTGAACAATTGTCTGCAGTGCTCTGCGTATAAAGTAAAGCCAGAGCACTAACAAGACAAAACATTTTGTTGATGCTTTGACTGGATTTTGTCAACACCTGCAAGCAGAGATATTCAGAAGTGTTGCATAATTTCTGTTTTTGCCATGGTAAAGGTTACAGGTGCAGAAAGTATTGTAACATTTTCAGTGGTAAACTGTATGTTTTAATCACTTTTTGGCTTTGTCTGGTCTCTCCTCCAAATCAATACATTTGTTAATGTCCTTTTAATGTTAAGCTGAAAAGCAATAATACAGAGTAAATGTGTGTAATTGCATCTTTCATCAAATTATTGCATAACAAGACTTGCTCATTTGTAATAATTAGAATTGTATGTCATGTCTTGGATCGTCCTCGGGCTATACAGTCAGACACAAAAAACTGTCTTTTTGTTTGTTTTTCTGCTTGTATAGAGAGCATGTTTGTATTGGAGGACGCTGGTTACTGAGGTCAGTGTTTTTCTTGTTTTTATGCAAGAGGTAGACCCTTAAGGGAATGTCTAAAGACCACTGATATATAGTGACAGTCACCCTTTAGATGATCTTCACTGTTTTTTATGTTCATCCTAGGGAGTGAGATCATAACAAGAGAAAGCGAGGGAACAGAGAGAAAAGCGAGATAGGCTGTCCAAATCCTCCTCCACGTCCTCCTCCAAATCTACTTCTGTGTTTCGTCTCACTGTAGTCACTAAAGGATGTTCTTGCTGAGCCTCCAGACAACTCACTTTCAAGGATGGACACAGATGCACACACACACACACACACCAACATTAATATTGGCATCCATCGAACAGATTTAGCTGGACTGCAAATCCCATACTGACAGGCTTCCAGCAGATGCTGTTTACTTTAAAAATAGATTTTTAAATCCAAAACTAGTGAAGAGAGCAGAGGTACAGTCTGCTCATCAGCTCAGCAGCAATTTTTTTTTATTTAGTTTTATTTAACATTGACCCCTGACTGGCCTTGTGCATGTGTGTGTGTGTGTGTGTGTGTCTTTTTGTATCACTCCTCACTGGTAAATAACCTCCAGAGCAAAGAGGTTCAAGCTTCTCGGCAATAGGTATTATGGTCACCTCCATGTTCCAGTACAGACCAATTCCAGATTACAAAAAATGGTAAAGAGGGAAGTTGCATACAAACAAGTCTAGACCTCCGTCAGAGAGGTGGGCCATGAAAAATGTGCCACTAAATTTCACAGATAAAATTCAAGTGCAGATCAGTCAACCACTGTTGCATGAAAGCCTTTTTCTGTGGACACATATGGCCTCCTAATTAGTAGCCCTGCAGGGCTGATAAAGTTCAGAGAAACCTCCCACTGTGCTGTTTTATCTCTGTATTCATCAGTGACTATTGATAGTCATGTCACCCTTAACATCCCAGTCATAGCACTGCCAATGCCATGAAAACATTTTACAATAATAATTTAAAACGATTCATGGAACGCTACAGTGGTACATTTTGTGCTGCAATACAATACTGTTGGTGTTTTCCACTCTCTGCATGCTGTAGAAAAGTTAAATATGAAAAGAGAGAAAACAACAAAGTGCGAGTGTATGAAATCAAACACAAGAAGCCCGAGGGCTCGCCTGAAGAAAAACACTTCCATTTTCAAAGAAATCTCTGATCCAACTGTCTAAACATTGCGTTCTCTCTCTCTCTCTCTCTCTCTCTCCCTCTCTCTCATTCCTTTAGGTTTAGAGATGGGCTGGTCCTCTGAGTGATGTCACCCCACTCCTGTATGGGCATTCATTCCACCAGCAGTGTGCATCTCCCGTGCGTCTCCAAAGCGATGCGATTCACCAAAGCGCAAACCCGGCATTACGCACGGCGATATGACAGCAGAGGAGCGACTTTACTTGTGGAGCCTTGGATTGTGAACTCTGTTCTCTGCCCGTGGGGACTATATGGAAGATGTGATGAAGGGTTTCCGATTTGAGGAGATGCATGTGTGCAGGTACTGTGTCTTATGCGGTCTAAACTCTGTTTGCACTACCCATACGCAACGTATCTCCATGCGTTAGAAGGCAGCTCCGCGCACCCAATCTTAGCTGTTTTGGAAAGAAAAAGGGTGCAAAACAACAAACATGATACGAAATGACAAATTTGAGACAGAATGGATTTAACCCAGTTAAATCTGTTGGCGGAAAACGTTTCCAACGACGAGAACACCACGGACGCACCGCTTGCCTTGCCACACACGGAGGCAGCTACTGCGCTCATCATCGTGGTGGTTACTGTGATCATTTCGGTGACCATTGTCGGTAACGTGTTGGTGATTGTAGCAGTGCTGACCAGCCGGGCTCTCCGTGCGCCCCAGAACCTTTTCCTGGTCTCTCTGGCATCAGCGGACATCCTGGTGGCCACGCTGGTCATCCCCTTCTCACTGGCCAATGAGGTCATGGGCTACTGGTACTTTGGAAGTACTTGGTGCGCCTTCTATCTGGCTCTGGACGTGTTGTTTTGCACCTCATCCATCGTGCACCTGTGCGCCATTAGCCTGGACCGCTACTGGTCAGTAACTAAGGCGGTCAGCTACAACCTGAAGCGGACACCCAAGCGCATCAAGTCTATGATCGCTGTAGTGTGGATAATATCTGCTATAATCTCCTTCCCTCCTCTTCTCATGACCAAACATGATGAACGGGAGTGCCTGCTGAATGATGAGACCTGGTACATCCTCTCCTCCTGCCTGGTGTCCTTCTTCGTTCCGGGTCTCATCATGATTCTGGTGTACTGTAAGATCTATAAGGTGGCCAAGCAGCGCTCATCCACCGTGTTCGTGGCCAAGAATGGTCTGGAGAGACAGCCCTCTCAGTCCGAGACCTGTTTCGTCAGGAAGGACCGGTTCGAGATGGAGAGCCCGAGTAGCCAGAGCTCCGGCAGCCACCAGCAGAGGCAGGGGGAGCTGGACGACATCGACCTGGAAGAGAGCTGCTGTCCGTCGGATACTAAACCCCGCAATCATCGCTTCACCAAACGGAGAAAGGTGGAGGGGTCAGAGTGCTGCCCGCCCCAGAACTGCCGTCTCTCCTGGGCTTCGGCACGGGCGTTGCAGCTCTACCCCGAGCAGAAGAACCCAGCTGCGCGACAACAGCTGGCCGCGGCCAACAAAACCAAAGTGGCCCAGATGAGGGAGAAACGTTTCACCTTCGTTCTAGCCGTAGTGATGGGGGTGTTTGTGCTTTGCTGGTTCCCTTTCTTCTTTACTTACAGTCTGCATGCTATCTGCAGAGACAGCTGCTATATCCCTGGCGCACTTTTCAACCTTTTCTTTTGGATCGGCTACTGCAACAGTTCTGTGAACCCCATCATATACACTATTTTCAACAGGGATTTCAGGAAAGCCTTCAAGAAAATCGTATGCAGAACTTCTAAACGCACATAAACACAGAAATGGTTCCTGGGACAAACCTGTTTTGCCTCTCTCCCAAAAGTGTTGGGAAGGAATTATATTATTAGAACTCATTCTTCTGGGCTGACTGTTTTCCTTCCCTAAAATCATTTTTATGTAAATACTTTCATTGAAAAAAAAAAAGATCCAGTTCCTGTACACATTTAAAAAGTCTATGAATAAATTGTAAGTTGAGCAAAACAAAAAAGAAATATTTTTAGTGTGTCAGTGTTGCAAACTTGATACAAGCATCAAGCATGGTCAGTTATTTAATCATTAGATACATTTATGCTACTTGGTGTATGCAAAGTTGTAATATATAGGTCATTGTATAATAAGTCCTGCAAACATGCACCTTTGAACACGAAATCCCATATTGAGTCAGTCTTTTATCCTGCAGCAAGCAGGAGGAAAGAGCTATGTTAGAGTAAAATTGAAGTCATGAATGCAGCTGGATTCCAGTGCTGACAGCTGGTTCAGTGGGTTTTTGTGTTGAGATAAACAAAAGATTAATCTCCACCATCTATAAGATAATAGCATGGGGATAAGAAGGAAAGCAAGTACTATGTGTGTCTTTGGGGAAAAAGACATTAAATCCTATAGATTAAATGATTAAAACGAGTTGTATCATCAAGTGTAGAATGTTGCATGATTGAAATGTTTGGCATTAATACAGGTAATTCAGAGACACCCGTTTATCTTTTCTTGCTGCAGTTAAAGGTGCAGCAGGGCTAACCGGCATTTCTTATCAGCGAACCCCCAAATTTACGTAAGCATCTAATCTCACACACACACACAAATACCATCACACCACCTCACACCAGAACAATGGCCAAGATGAGGCCTGCGTGTGCAAAGTCTATTGGATAAATCTGTGTATTTCCTTTCAATAACCCACAATACCTCTGTATTTTGTCAGTAAATGTTTAAACTGTGTGAGATCACAATTCTGCTATACAATCTGATTTCAGTGCCATGTGACAGAGATCAGATCTGGCTTACATTGTCCAGCAAATATTACCTTCATTGTGTCATAAAATTCTTTTAAAAAAAAATTCTCTTACAAATAAAATGATACTGGCAAGGCAAGAAAAAGAAAGTCTAGTAGATTTGAATGACTGCGACATACTTAAACATGCCAGAGGAAAGATGCTCACATGTGACACAACCATAAAACAAACAGTGCTCCCTCTACCTTAAAAATAACTTCTCTGGACACTCTCTCTGGTTTTTGCAGGTAGAGCTGGACTCCCATCCAGCATCAAATCTCCTCGGTTCGATAAGAGAGCTTAATATCTACGAGCCAAGCCTCGGGCTGTAATCCTCTGCTTTATAAAGCTGCATTATCACAGGAAAAATCCTACAAAGTGACTTCAACTCTCCTCTAACTTCCCACCTCTTAAATATATAGAAATAATTCACAGCAGGAAATGGTCCTCAACCTTTATCGGAAAAAAATATATTAAACAATTTACAATGAAGACATTTCTACAGTTTACATACATGAAAAGGAAATATGGTCAGATTCAAGGGTATGTTTGAACTGCACAGCACTGTTTTCCATACAGCCTCAAACTGAGGTCAATTCATGATGCATCTGGGATAGAAAGTGTATGTGAAATGTTGAGTATATGATGAACCTTTCATGAGAAGGCCTATGCTTCTCTGGGAAAAACTCTGGTTAGTGAGAAGAAGGCTGACCAGCTCTATATCAGCCTATTGTCTGCATGGGGGTGCTGGGGACAAATACACTATTTATATCCTCTTAGGAATAGCTTCAAAGCACTCCTACGGCTCTCTGGCGGCTTGCCAAAGATAATCACACTGTTTGAGGGGTGTCATGCTTAAAAAGATTTTTTTTTTTTAAAGTTTAATGAAGTAGTTTTTGTGAAGTGTGCCCATATTCATGAGAGCATTGTTAAAATATCATCAGGGGAAATAAGAGTAAAGGTGGTGGCATATTTCCTTGTCTCTTGATGTGCAGCACCATTTTATTCATGAACAGAGTTAGACAGTCTAAGAGAAGCGAGGAAGGAAAGTTCATCTCAAAGGGATTCACAAACTCTTGAAACGAAATGAAATGTCTGGGCAGAGTCACACTCACAAGAGGCGGTAAAATTAGGCTTGTATCATCCTCCTGAAGAATTGCTAGGATGAAACTGATGTTAATTGGGACATGGGTAACATAATGGGATGCTGTTACTACATGTAGCTTCGTTTCTCTGAGCACGGCCATTGCTCTTAATGCCTGTTACATTATCCGAGGAGGAAATATTTACATGAACACCCATATTTAATTTTCTTTCTGATAGTTTACTAATATCCGACAAGACACACAACTCCCTTATTAAATCTCACTTCCCAATTCAATTATCTTTCTAATCAACTGCTCCATTGCAGTGAGAATGGAGCACACTGCTTTTAATTAGCTGTAGTGTTTTCTGTTACTTTCAGTAATGTGTAATCTCTCTAGGCATGTCTCCTCACACACTTCAGCTCTTTTACATCTTTTGTTTCAGAGTCCAAATTGAGAGACCTGGAGCTGCATGGCATGTTATATTATCTTCATTTTCACTTCAAAAAGACAAAACACAGATCCCTCACAATCCCTCACTATTCATGAGAAAAATGCTCTGCTAATTGCATTTTTATTCAAGACAAAATGAGTGTTGATGTGCAGGCCTCACTGGTCTTCCATCTACCAAGCCTTTCATTCATCCCAGACTGTAAACAAAGTTGGAGACTAGTTCAGGAAAAGAAGCAGAGCTGTGGCGAACCCTCAACCTCCCAAATCCTTTTCCAAAGGCTTAATGAGAGCAACAGACCAAGTGGACAGAGTCAAAACATTTCCTGGCGTGGGATGTTGAAGGGAAAGCTTTATTCGGGCCTATTTAAAGGGGAGGAAGAGTGGAGGGTCAGAGCCGGCTGCCAGGGTTGTTTACAGTCAGCAATGTGGGCAAGGCTATTTGCAGTCACAATAGGAGATGTGGTTATAAATGTTTCAAGATGGGTGCAGTGCAGAAAAAAAGGAGCCTCTTAGGACAAGCGCGAGAGAGAATGACATAGAGAGCAGTTGCTTGTTGTCCTCTGCTAGATTACCTTGTTTCTCAGACACAATGCAGCATCTGCTGGTAATTGCTTTTTTCAATTGTCTCTAACAAGATAAGGGTTGGAGGCGAGCAAGACCAAAACTCACCTCAATCCCAGGAAGCTGCGTATCTGGAGAAGGGGAGCCAGTTTGTCATTAGTGTAAATCAGCTGGTGTCATGTCATAGCGAGTGTGGGACTGAGCTCACTGTCTCCACGCCATTCTGATACATCACTGTGTTCAACTCAAACAACCAACCATGTGTGTCAAAGAAGACCAGAAAACTGTAGTGCTAACTTAAAGATGACAGTCAGATTACTGGCCTCTGTGTTTGTGTCTCTGCATGCAAACATATATGCAGATGAGTATCCTCCATGCCTCTTGCTAGACCAATCAAGTGGAGATTCTACTCACTAACAGTCACCATGAAATTAGAAATTTCAAGATCTATTTTTTGCAACTTTAAAGGAAAAGCAAAGTGATATTGTATATTTGTCCTGATGCCAACCAATCCCACAAAAAGACTGAAACCAACAATGAACAATGCCGATGAAAAAACACAACTTACTCCTGTTTGAATAACTTTTGCTAAATACTACTATTTTAGAGAATTTTTTAAAGAGTGAAACTATATATTTGTGGCCATTTAAAAAAATGTTATGCCTTCAGCAGGAACAAACAGATTGAAAGGGATTGAGAGCCACAGACAGGCTGAGTATTAGTAGATGGATTAATGCATTGTTGCTCTTGGTCTTGTCAAAAATTATATATATATATATATATATATATAGAATATTGCCAGCATGCTTTGAAACCCTTTAAGAAATAAAGAACACCAAATGAAATCAGTCTAACAAGGGGCCTGAACCAACATCTCCTGTTTTGGTTTATATAGTGAGAAAGTGTCTCTGACATGTTCAAACAAAAGTATTCTTTCCCCTCTTCTATTCTTGTAACTGAAGAAACAACTCTAGGGTGTGATTAATGATTTGTAGCGTGTTGGAAAACTTTGGTGCAACTACGTTAATCTATGGATTTATCTACTCTCATGTCCTGTAGCCTGCCTTGTTGTTAGTTATCCTTATCCTGCATTAGGTACACACATAGTTATGACACTAAAGGGAGATCTGAATGTGTGTCTCTGTCTCTCTGTTTATCTATCATTTATTTTCATTCCTAAATGAGTACTGTATGTTTGTTGAAGAAATATTTGTATGCAAAGATGTTTCCCTTTCCACTTTATATTCAAATCTTTGCTGTTTCACATTGTCCACCATTCATCCACAACATACAGAACTGAACATTCAAGGAATTTTTGCAGCTCACCCACGCAAGTTTACCTTGATGAAACGCCTCAAAGACCACAGCAAACACATAGTATAGCACAGTACAGTAAACATGGACATATGTAAGGTGGACAATGAGGATTCTGTTATTCCTGAACATTGTATTGCTGTTGTTTGTCTTTACACATCAGTGGGAGATGCTGCTTCTATCCCCACACACTCTATTTCATAAAGTGAACATGCTTCCTCAGCAGTCTGTGTGAGATTAAATGTTCTTCTGTTTCTAGCAAGCGTTTACAGGCAATATTCAAATCCAAAAAAAACATCCATGAAGCCGATTAATTTTCTAGGGAAATGTTGTGTATGTCTCTCAGGCACTATTCTTGTGACACTGTAGTGCTTCTCTTCTGTTCCTGTATTGAGGCAGATTAATGGGATGATATGCCCTGCTTGACCATAGTGCATCTCTCTTCCTATGATCATCTTTGAATGCACACATACACGCACCTCCTGCACTCTGCTATGTGTACTGTATATCCATTTCACACATTGTGGCACAGTAGCCACACCATTAAAAGGACACCAATGACCTGTGATATTATGGAAACTCTGATGTCTAAAAACAGGAAATGGACTGGTTTTACCATCTGCAAATCGGTCACAGCTGCACAAAAATTCAATTTTATGTAATAATGTAAGCTTATTTAAAATCACCTTTGAAAGAACACCCGACCTGTCAGTACAATTAAAACAATTCAGTCTAGAATCACAGTCTCCCTCAGTCAGGCCTTTAAAAGATTATAGATTAATTTTTAATCTCCCAAAATATTTCTATCCATCAGTGTTACAGTGTTTTTCTTGACAATCAAAAATAGTAAATTCATAAAAGGCACAGAGAAACGGGAATTATTTTCTTTGGTTAAATGTTTTTTAGACTCAACTGCCTGTAGTGGTTACTCCTTGTAATATTATCGAGCCGAAAGAGCTCTAATGGTGACACCTGCAGCAACAGTAACTGTAGGTGTGCAGCCACGCCAACTAATATTGGGAGCCAATGGAGAATGAGTATTAGAAATATTGATAATGAGGGTAACTATAAGGAATTTTACCAGCTTAAAAACCCGATGTGTGTATTTTTCTCAGTCTGGAGAGATCAGCTCTATTCTTCTTTTACAACCAACAGCAACCCTACAATGCATACTCTGCCCCAGTCTCAATGAGTGCCTAGTAGATGGTGGGTGGAAATGCTAAGGGTGTAATTAAAGGGCCCCCATGCTTGTCTCTGCCTTGGGCCTCCAAGTAATTGAATACACCCATTGGTGGGACACAGGCAGAGACTGTAACATTTCTCAGCCAGGAAAAGGAAAAAAAATACAAAAAACTAGAACTATTTCAAGGAATAATAGACTACATAAAGCCTCATTTATTGTTGTTTTTTAGATGCACATCCGCTTGTTGTTGTGGATGGAGAAATTTGCCCCTAAAAGATCTGTCACAAATGTTCAATATTAACGTGAGAGATTTTTTCTGTTGTCAAGCATTTCACATCCTTGTGACATGCTGCATGTGTATGTCACTGCTTTGTTGCCATCAGCTAGGAACTGTTGATACATTGGTAGAGCTCTATGACTCTCCTAATCCTAGAAGAGATGTTTTTTTTTGTTTTTTTAAGCCACAGTAAGAAGAGGATAACGTGCTTTTTACTCCTGTTCCTAAAAGTAGGATCAAATTCACATTACTCTGAGAATTTATGGGTAGTTGTGACCAATGTTGTACTCTGAGGATATTTAGAGGCTTAAATGAAAAAATCCAGAAGGGATGTTGGTAAAACTGTTTCGCAATTCTTAGTAAAAAAAAGCTCTGATAGACCCACTGTACACTACCTGCCGAGCGCCAAACATACACAATCAGCGATAAGCTGGTGAACATAGAGGAGCATTTAGCAGCTAAAGACTCTGATATTTCCCTCCGGAGTTGATGGAGACCAAAATAGAATGAATGCTAAGGTTGCTGCTAGATGTGTAAATAGGCAAATGTTTGCTAACACATTCACCATATCAACATTGTAAGCTAATAATATGTCAGTGTTGTGTTTAAAGGTGTTGCTGCCCACCCAAGGAGCCAAAATATCAATAAATGAAGGGTTAAACATTCTAGTGGTCTAGTAACTTGTAAACATGATGATATACATCAGGATAATTGTTAAAGAGAACACATATTTAATCAAATAAGCCCAAAAACAGATGAAACAAATACAAATCTCATGTTAATTAATAGCAACATAAATTGGTATCTAGCTTTATGAGACAAACAATCGAGTTCAGTGATGTTGACTGATGCAAAGTTTTTTTTTTGGTCTGTGTCCGCCACCATCTGCTCTCAATACATATTTTCTTTGTAGAAATTCTCCATCAAAACTGAAAAATGTTTAATGATACATGATCACTTAGAGAGGATGGGGAAGAGCCAGCTGTTGGGACAGGAAGTGGAGGAAGATGTGGGAAGGGTTTCCCCGGCCCTGACCTCAGTCTCAGTGACTCCGGGCTGAACGCGGCCAAATGAGGCCTGACACTCACTGCACAAGACAACCAACCAGCAGAGATTTGTTATGTATCTGCTTCGTACACTTGTTTATCGTTGTGTGTGGACAGACCAGTCTGATATGTAGGTTATGTGCTATTTTAGTAAGTATATAAGTAAGTAAACTTTATTTGTTTAGCGCTTTTCACAGATGTAAGTCACAAAGTGCTTTGCAAAACATTAGCATACGAGGAAGAAACGGATAAGATGACCACCCAGGCCACATGTAGAAAAGTGAAACTAAAAAAAAAAGAGTACATAATAAAACTACACAATAAATACACATTATGTAATAAAATACACAAAAAATTAACTTTACATAATAAAATACACAAAAGATATTTTAACCATGCTAATCAAGATGTAGTATTGTGGAACAAATGGGTTTTACCCCCATCCACCACTCCCTGAGGGGCCAGAAGACACTCGGGTCACCCACACACAACCTTATCACCGTTATCATCCTGAGATGGTAAATTCTCACAAGCCTCCAACCTGTCCACAACCAGCCAAGCTCAGGAGGGAGAGTCATTTTGTTTTCCATCCCGACATCCCTTTTATCTCATCCCCAGACTCCAAACTATTTTAGACCCCATAGCTAGGCCCTGCGGTCAGCGCTCCCAAGCACCAGAGGAGCTGGAGTTTCAAATTGTAGCTACACAGACATTGAAGTGAAATTCAGCAATCCCAAGGACAACAGGAAGTAATAAATCAAAGAGAGGGGCTGATTGAAAGCGACTGCTGACAGCTGTGCGAGATAGTGGCCTCTCATATGTAATGGAGATTGTCAAAATCCCACTTTGGCATCAAAACATAGCGGAAAAATAAAGGAGTAATGAAACATTAGCTGACGACACCCTAAGGAAATGGACTATTGTCCCGCAGAGAGAACAACACAAACTAGTCCAAACAAGGGCAATGTTTATTTTCACGACCTTTGACCCCTTTTCTTCAGCGTCTATTCGCCTACGTCTCTCTTTGCTTATCCGCTCAAACGTCCTCTTTACAAAATAAAGTTTGTGTTTGTTTTATTTTTTCCAGATTTACATTCCAGAAGCATTGTGTTGTAGTGTGTTTGCAGGGTCATAAGTATCCTCTCAAGCTTTGCCTCGTCATTAATATAATAAAGATTTCACATTAACAATACAAATATTCAAAGAATGAGCCCAACTTATATCATCAAAAGAGAAACTCTATTATTGATCATAATATTTCTGTGAAAAGGCCCAATCCATACCAAGTTAATACAAAATAGAAGTAATCCATGACCCTGACTACACATTTAGCAGGCTGTATATTAGAAGATTTATCACCTTGCACTTGGCAAGCTCTTAGAGAGGAAATTCATCTTCATGTGAAATAACCCCTGCTTCAGGTGAAGTAGTAAACGTTTAGCTGATAGATATCTGGTGATCGGCAGCTCATTAATTGATTTCAGCAAATAATGGGAGGTATTTAGTGAAGGTATTTTCAGCTGTTGCTTGAGAAAGACATATATTTTTATGATTATCGCTCTCTGGAGGGTGGTTTGACAGCACATCAGTCTTTCTGATTGAGAAGATATGCAGGAAGCTAGTGGAGGAAGGAGCTGTTGAAGGCTGGGTACTTTATATCAATCATGTATTGTGCCTCCTTTTCCTGCAAGTACTGCATGGAAGCAAAAGAAAACCCCCCAAAAAGAAATGAATAACTTTTCAACGCACCACAAAGTTACGCCTCACCTCTTTTCAGCTGACCTTGGTGTTATAATGTTCTGCCTGATTTTTTTTAAAAATCAAAATTGACTCACCCACATAATCTTCTAATAATTCTGCTTTTGTTGAGTCGTTTTTCTTAAAGGGCCTTTGAAGGTTAAAGAAGCAGAAGCAAAGTACTGCTTTAGCTTATTCCAGACCTCAGCCTTTCAGCAGTGACAGCCATGTCCAGTCTGTCACAATAATAATGGTATCATGGACAGTTCAATGAAAGCATGTACAGAAAAGGTCTGGTCTTAAGGCAAGTGAAAGGCACGCAACTTGTCATGTGACTTGTCATGTGTCATGTGATGTTTCCTGACAGTATTTGTTGACACTATAAGATACTTCTGAGTAAAAGGGCTGCATTTCTCAGCATTGAAATTGAATAAACCTTGTGGCCCTGTTACCAGTCTAGAAATCTGGACTTTAGAGAGCGTAGTCTCTAAATTGGGACGCAGCGTGTGATTTGTGTGTACTCGGCATCTGTTGACATTTTCAGCCTCTGCCATGCTTCTTCACCTGCCCACTAGATGTCATCATCAAGTTTTCCCGCTCCTGCTGATCACCTGTCTGCACAGCTGCACCGCATCTTGTTAGCCTTTTAGTGCATATAGTGGGCAGTTCATCTCTGTAGTTTGCCAGATAGGCCCTTTTCACAGCAGACATTTTTCACTAGTATGACACTTGTCATACTAGGTGTTAAATAACATTAACAATGTTCCAGTAAGACAGTGTGACAGTGAGCCAGCATGCACAATACGAGGACTCTGAAACTGAAGCAGCTAAATGGAATTCAGACATTATTACTCATATTATTTACACCTGTGCTTTTATTAGTTTTTATTAGTAGTACAAATTGTATGGTATTGTCTCTCCATCTATGTTTTCTTCATATTGTTTGAAAGTGTTCTTAATCCACTTTTTCTTACTGATGTTTTGCCAGCATGTTTTATTCACTTGTTTTTTTCACCTGCATGTCACAGACTGTAAGCCAGTCTACCCTTTGAGCAAAGTGCCTTTTAACCACCCATGTCATGTCTGCGGAGTCTGCGTTTGGGTCCTGACCTAAACTGTTACAAATTCAATGTGCCAACAGGGTCACTGTTTTTGTTGAGCTCTGAAGATTTTATTTCATCTCACAATGATTCATCTGCTAGGACATAAACACTTTAATGGTCAATATAACACCATAAGACTGCACTCTACACAGAACATTTTAACTCTGAGGTCAGAGTATCCTCAGAGCACTATTTGAAGTCAATTCTATCTTTTAGGCAAAGCTTATGTGTCATGAAGGATGTCCAGCACACAGCAAAGGCCCACAGGAGCTTGAGCTGCTGAACACTGGGTTGCTAAAGTGCCGAAGAGTGCAATTCTAGATTAACCATATTGGATATACTGGTGCATTGCTAATGAGCAATAGTGGTTGAGGCTTATGTCAAAGGGCACGAGTGATGAACACCCTACAGGCCAATTAGGCCCATGGGCTGTGAAATAATATTGTTAAAAGAGTAAATATAATAACACACACGCACATACTCCACAATAATGCCTACATTACCATTTGAAACAGGGGAAAACTTGATGTGGCACATGAATTCAATCCCTAAAGTCTCTGATTGGTCCCTGCGTAAGTTTTAGTCCCCCCTTGTTCGTGTGTGTGTGGAGACAAGAAGTTAAGGTGGAGAGTGACACTTAATTTCTCTGTGTAAAAGTTAGAAAGGAGAAACTTGTGACAGTCCCATGACTCACACATGTGTAGGAGTCATGAACTGTGTGTGTGCTTGCATCCATATGTGTACTGGCTTTGTGTGCTTGGGTGTTCATGCACATTTTTTTATGAAGCTTGTGGATCCAACTTTGGTTATTACCATGTGGGTTGGTGTCTGTGTTGCCTCCCAAGGGAATATAAGCAGTCCTCCTCAATTAAGTATGACAAACTACCAGTAAACATAGCCTCTGGACTTTGACTTTGATTATTGTAAACTTATGGATAAAGCAAACAAACACATGCACAGAGGGAATATGATTCAGGCAGATCACAGTATTGAGGCAAGTTACCAAAAGGGAATCCCTCTGATCTCATTTTATGTACAATTTGTAGTGTGTAAAACCCAAGGAGATCTGCTCTGATGAGTAAGATGCTTAAAGATGAATGCCACAGCTTTGAATGTGCCTGCTAGTCTTTAAAGCTAAACATTGAGTAAAAATTGTCAGCAGTGCTAAGAAAAGAGCACGAAATTACTTATTTGGGTCATATATCCAGTCACATGAGGCACAAATCATCTTTAGGAACCATTCCTGCACCAGGTACAGACGTGGGTGACAATAACCTTGTTATGTTGTTGCGAACTGAAAGTAGGTGCTATGCTGACTGCTAGCTAAATGAGTGGGCAGTATCTCTGCTGCTACTGGGAACTAAGCTCCACGAAGGGGGAACAGGTGCGGGGAGGGGACAGCCTGCGTGATCCAATTAGCAGGCAGATTGTGGAATAGAATCCATCCAGGAGCAGAGAGAGGTCGGTGAAAAGAGAGGACTGATAAAAATAGAGAGAGATGCAAATCTGCAAACACTCAGACGCTCAGAAAGGTAAACATGGAAGAGGAACTGAGGAGGAGAGAGAATGTGCAGGGAGGATTAAGTAGTAAATGAACTGACAGCTAACAGTCAGGTGATGGATGGATGGATGCAAGAGAGAAAAGACATACACTTCAGTGATCTCATTTTTTAAATTATTTAAGATTATGCAGCCATATGATGTTTATCCCTATTTTTATTTTTGCTAATGAATTTGGGCTGTGCCCTGCATCATATGACAGACATTGACTATCAAATTCATTTAAACATTTAACAGCTCACTGCTGCATTTATGCTTTTAAGCCACACTAGCTGGCTGGCTCTGGATAAAAATGTCAGTCAGTCAATCATACAACTTTTACATACAACGTTTGTAAGAATTGCCATGAAAGTTTGTACAAACAGTATGAAACCAGAGTATGAAACCTGGTGACTTTGGTGATCCCCTT
This sequence comes from Coreoperca whiteheadi, assembly GCA_011952105.1. Classification (NCBI taxonomy): domain Eukaryota; kingdom Metazoa; phylum Chordata; class Actinopteri; order Centrarchiformes; family Sinipercidae; genus Coreoperca; species Coreoperca whiteheadi. Next base: position 13,951,161 of record CM022490.1, read on the forward strand.
TTCCTCTAGCGCCACTATCAGGATTATGACCCAAGACCAGCAATACTAATTCCCATCGGCCTCAGCTTTACTTTGTGTTTAAATGTTAGCATGAAATGTTTTCAAGTTTAAGCTAGTGGGCCGCTCAGTCATCAATATGACACGCTCAATTTGTTGACAGGTCAGCTGACTGGTAGGCTGTGGCGTGGCGAATGTCAGTGTCCGATCTATACTGGCTGGGATATTTTTTTTCCTAGGATGGCGAAGGCATGACCCTACTCTGCCTCTGATTGGCTTACCCTGAAATTCTTCCTCTATCCAATCTCACTCCTCTTGCATAAACCCAACCAACCCACATGGTGGCACTAGAGGAAAAATCAGGATCACCAAAGTCAGTAGGATTAATCCCCTGGAGACCATGAATGTCTGCACAAAAAAACCCTGGCAGTCCATCCAGTAGATAAGATATTTCAGTCTGGACCAAATCGGTGAACCAACAAACTGACAGACCATTCCTAGAGCGACGCTACTGGCAAGGCTAGAAATAATGGGGGTCTAAAGATGTTGACAGTGTCCATGGGTTAAAAAACTGTAGAAAGTTTTCTGAGTGAAATAAAGTAGGTATGCTGAGTCTGTAAGGACATGCTTGTGTTTACAATTACCATGACTACCTACAGCACACTGTATTCTTTAGTAGTTGATTTTCTTTTACATATCATCCTGTTCTTTGCTGGTGGAGTTGAAGATTCATGTCACAATGGCTTATTACAGTGATGGGTCCCTGTGCTCTATGAATTATGCAGTACTCGTGGCTTAGACAACAATGCCTGACAATGACAGCAGTGTAGAAATTCTTAGCATGGTGCCCGGATTCAACTCAAAATCCTCAGACCGGTGGCACTGTTACACCTTGAGGAGCTCACCCAGATTGAATTTGGTTTCCCAGCAGATTTAGATGATGAAAGCTATTGAAAGACAAGGTGGGCAAAGCCCTCTCATTGTTTGACATAAACCCATCAAAAAGCATTTCTAAATAGACAGTCTTAAACGACCCGTGACTCTCTTGTGGTCTTCACATACAGTATTGTGATGCATACAGAGAGACAGAGAGGGTAAGTCAGACACACAGACAGAGAGAGGAGCATGCTAAAATAATTTAGGACCATCAGGCACAAGAGATTTTGTCCAAAAATGTCACTGCCTCTCTACTGTAAAAAATAAACAAACTGGGTGAGAAAACTGAAGAAAGTAAATGAATAATTGTGAAATGTCTTCTCGTCTGTCAACAAGTCAAGGTACTCTGGAGCCTTCATTTCAACCAAGCACTAAAGCGCCTGATTTCACTGATTAGCACAATGATAACCAGTGAGCGGATGGAGCCTAATTAATGGCCTCAGCTGCTGTCGCATTTGGTTGGAAGGAAACCATGAATTCTGTTTGGCTAAAAAGATACTGTGATGGAGTAAATGACTCAGCCCACAATTAAGATTCAAAGCCGCTCAAAAAACAACTGTAGGACTACAGCGTAAATGTGAGTGTGTCTGTGTGACTGTGATGCAGGGAAGTGCTGAAAAAAAGCAAGTGTCCTTAGGAAAAGCCTTACTTTAAAGCTGCTCGATTTAATATTTGTATTTTAACAGTGGATGAAATGAATATTGAAGAGGTATCTCATATTGACACACCCATAGAAAATTATCACCTGACTCGGTGAAGAGTAAAATAGACCTAAAAGCAGACTGAATATTGCCCTTACATTCATTAGGTGGCCAGAAACATGGCTTCAAATAAATGCTAATGGTGCCCCATGTCTGCTGGTTGAGTATACAGCCAACTTCTGGCTAACATGTTCGCTATGTCAATTTTATTAGGTGATAAAATCTCAGTGCACACACACACACACACACACACACACACGCACAACATCACTGTGCTGAGACATCTGCGTTCAGTTAGCAGGAAGCTTTCAGTGGCAACTGAATGTATCAAAGACTCCAAAGTTCAACAACAGCTGAACGTCTGCAGCAGTTCTCTCTCCCAGCATGTCTCTGCTGAGAGCAAGAGCTTTAATCTTAAAGACACAACCTGCTCTGTCTCTGTCATGGTTAATGAAGTCTACGTGCAGTTGTGTCACAGTTTAGGGGAGTGTTAAACTGAATGAAACATAACACAATAATGGTGAACATCATTTAGGTCTCTGAATATGGGAAGTCTCGCCTTTGGCCTCTCCTGTAGTTATTGATGGGGTGCTTAACTGGCCCTCGAACAGGAATCCTCATCAGACCTAAAGCATCTCCAGATGTTCCTGTATATTAATTATCCTGTCCACTGCTATATACGGGTCCAGTGTCACACTTTTCAAGCCTTTTGGCACTTAGTTATTGGTGATGTTGGCCAGGCTGCCTGTTTTTCCTCAGCACTCTAACTTAGCCTGCACCTGCTCCCTGTTTCAAACTTCAGCCACTATAAGTTCTTATTTTCCTTACCATTGGGACAGTCTGAGTTACATTCTCACCACTGTGTCTGCTGAAGTCTGCAGAACGACATCGTTTTTAGTGCCTGCCAAAACTGTTACATAACACATATCAATTGTCCAATTTTCTAAACTGCTGCCACTGTGGTAAAGGTTTGGTAGGGTTTTGGCATAAAAAACTACTTGGTCAAGGTTAGGAAAAGATTACAGTCATGGTAAAACAAAGTAATGTTGTGGTTAGGAAACTGGAAACAGGCAGTTGTCTCCTATGCCCAAGTCACATGCTTTGCAGACCCATCTATCCATCCCGATCTCTTCCCTACAAGGGTTTCTGCCTCTAAAACAATACCATGCTACCTGTGCCTTTGTTCCTGGCACACAGAAGTCGTAATTCACACTAGACGTCCTTGTCATGGTACATACAAGCAAAGGGTTTTTAGGAATTTGTTTTTCTTGTGACGACAGATTCACTTGTAAACATTCCTTTATCAAGTCTTATATCAAGTGCTATTCAAATCATTTGGAGTTCGTTCACAACAACCTCAATCTATTTTCTCGCCTCCACACTGACAAAATTACTGTGCAATGGTATAAGTAAGTCAGAAAGGAGTTAATGGCTGTCAGTGGCCTGTTGAAAACTCAATCGTAACATTTCAAATTATTCCCTTTCAGGCAAAATCAAGACACCAAAATATGGAATTTTGATACCTGTCTGAATGAAAGCCCTTCTAGTTTGACATACACACTGACATACCAGATTATACAGTAATAGATTGATAAATACAGAGATTTCCTGAAATATCTGAATAAAGGGATAGGATGATAAGGATACCTCTGAGGATTATATGATGTACAGACTGTAAAATCCATTGAGAAAAACATTTGGGATTTGGGGATATATAAACTATAAAGTTCACAACTCTGGACCTTTGATTTAAACACAGAAATAATGCTTCTTTAGAGAAAACTTGTGTTTTGACTGTGGTAGTGAAATGTTGCCCAGGCTATTTGGCTCCATTCTCACCTGGAAATGATTCAACTGGATGGAACAGATACCAAACAAGCTGCACAGACACTAGTGTCATGGCAGGATGAAGCTATAGTGTATATGTAAAACTCATAAACACACCAAAAGCACATACTGTGAGTACATATTGTTTATTAAATATATATTAATACAAATATAGGCTACTAAAGACAAGAGGCAGAGCTGGAGGTGGCTGAGCTTAAGATGTTGAGGTTCTCTTTGGGAGTGACGAGGGCGGACAGGATCAGGAACGAGTACATCAGAGGGACAGCTCATGTTAGATGTTTCGGAGATAAAGCCAGAGAGGCCAGATTGAGGTGGTTTGGACACGTTCAGAGGAGAGACTGTGAATATATTGGTAGAAGGATGCTGAGGTTGGAGCTGCCAGGCAGGAGGTCTAGAGGAAGACCAAAGAGGAGATTTATGGATGTAGTGAGAGAGGACATGAAGTTAATTGGTGTGAGTGAAGAGGATGCAGAGGACAGGGTTAGATGGAGGCGCATGATTCGCTGTGGCGACCCCTGAAAGGGAACAGCCGAAAGGAAAAGAAGAAGACAAATATAGGCTACTGTACATAAACAATTACATCTCAATATTTCTGTATCTCAATCTCACAGTGAAACGTATTCATCAGCTCTCACTCTGCTTATTGGAGACAGAAGTGGAAGTGAGCTGAGATGCAAAGCAGCTGGTGGAGCAGAGAAAGGCTTAGATCAGGGTGTAGGCCTCCTCCTCATCCTGACAGCACTCCCACATGGACATGCTAATGCAGCAGCAGCCTCTGGGCTACCGTCCAGTGTCTGGTGTGTGCAGTTCATAGAGTTCAGAGGGGATGCATGTATGCCTGCTGTGTATGTGTCATGGGAAAAAAGTATACATTATAGCCTCTTGTGTCCTCTGAGGTTAAAGCGGAGGCTGGACAACTGTCCACAGGCACCAGAACTCCAGGGTGCCCAGAAAGCTCCAGGCTTACTGCTCGTCTACTGGTTTGTACTAATTTAATTGGCACTTTGGGAATTGGGAATATGTACCATTAAAACACAATAACAACTTACATGATAATGGTCCTGCTGTTGAGGCCCTTTCTTGAGGAGGGTCCCTGTGCGTTTATGTAGTGTAAATCCTAAATTGATGTCCGTTTAATCAAATTACCACCAGTGGGAGAAATGGGAGCGTAATAGGGGCCCCAGGGCTCCATAGAAGATCAATCCATGATTAAAGGGACAGTTCAGTTTCTGGGGAATTCTGCTACTTTTTTCGGACTTACCTAGAATGAGAAACTCATGACTCAAACTGGTTTGAAGATAAAACTAGCCTGAAAAGCAATGTTTCACTGCCCTCTCTGGTTGAACATTTCAAGCGGTAAGACGTGTGCTCTGTTTCTCCTGTAATCAAACCCAACAGTGATGTCATGGTGCCCTGATGTTCACCAGTACATCACTGCAGTAAGGGGAGAAGGTATACCAGTGGAGGTGAGCAAAAACAAGCTTTTCAGGGGGTGTTAAGTTGCTCTTTAAATCTGCATCAATTTTCTTTTGGCCACTTTGGGACAGAGCATCAAGCTGTAAAGACAACACGGAATATGATAGGTTGATGGTAAACTGTTGTTTATTTACACATCCAGCAGAAACAGAGCAACATTAATACTGATTTGAAGTCATGTTTCTGGCCACCTGACAAAAGTCCAACATTCAGTCTCCTTTTAGCTCTTTGGTCTCCTTTAGAAAATAAAACAAAATATCTGGCACTATAGCTTGTAAATGCACCAGCTAGTTGTGGACTTTTGTGTCTGTTGGTGCTGGGTACTGTAGGTTGTTAGAATAAAAATACTGATCAGAGCAGGACAGTATCTTAGTCAAAGGCAATAGTACAAGTATTCAGAATGATGTCTTTTGAAGTTGAAGGAAACAGGGCGAAACCTATGCAAACAGAGCCCAGAACAGTTTTGCTGTAAGGTGACAGTCCAAATCACTGAACCACCTTGCTGAAAATTTCTCTGCATGTTTGAAGATATTAATGTGACTTAAGCCTAGCTTAATTTGCCGGATGTAGGACATCAAGTAGCACATTCAAAAGGGGAGACATATACCTCCTCCACTGTTAAGGATTTAATACTTTGTACATAATTAGTCTGGTGTTAACATTTTTCAAACACCTAAAAAACCTAACAATTAACTTGGAGCTCATTATTCCTCCACTATATTCGCATGTAACTAGAAAGACTTTTTTTTAATCTTATATCTTTCAGTGACACAGGTTTCTTCCCCGTGGGTGTGCATTGTGTGTATCTGGAAGAGAAAAAGGTGTGATATACTGATAAAATGTAGCCCCCAATGGAGGAGGACTGACTACCAAAGCGTGGTCGCTGTCCCAAGGAGCAGCAAAGGTCAAAATGATCACATCACAATGAAGTGGAGGCCACGGTGCACGTCCTACAGATGCAGACGTGCTGAAACACTGTTGACTTCTGCTGGAGAGCTGGATGACAGATGGGAGGAGGAAGGATAGAGGAAGAGAACAAAACAAGCAGGCTATGTGTGTGAGAGTATACCTGCCTCATATTCAGTGACAGATTGGGAGTCAGGTGTTAAGCCTCTGTCGTTCTTTTTCCTAATGGAATATCATTTCTTGCAGTCCAATATGACACTGACAATGGAAGGAGAATAATCTAATTTGCTCAGTTGGCAGCATAAAGCCATATATGGTGTTTTTTGATTTGTTGATTTTTGGTATCATTATAACCCACAAACGTAGGCCTAATTTCTTATGCAACTAGTATGCCATGAAGATTGAGTCAATCCTGCAGCTCTGAATAAATAACTCATCATAGAAGTCAATTCTTATATAAACGTAAAATTATCAAAAAATGTTGACAGTGCTTAGTTACTGTGAAAATGGATGAGTTTTCTGGGGATAACACCTTGCCATTTTGCTCACGTTAGCATTTCATGAAAATTAGGGCTTTAGTTGGGCTTATGTATTTCTTGACCAAACGTCACAAGATTGTATACAAATATTTTCATCACCAAGATGAACCCATGGAAACAAAAGTCATTTCGCCTCACTGATGTTTTCATCTTTCAAAATGTGTTTTGTTGAGGAAGATGTCAGTTTGACCTCCTCACTCATTTGGAGGGACCTAGACTGAGGCTTTCTGCACCCTCACAATAACCCTTTTGTTAGTTTTTGCTGTTGTGCTTCCAGCTGAACAGCAACTTAAAGGGGTAACCCAACTGCAGCTGAAAATCTTGTTTTTACCAACCTCCAGTGGTGGGTGTTGAGTGTAAGTGTATTCTGGGTGTAGTCAGTCAAGACCCTGACGTCGTTGTTGGGTATGTTGTAACGGTGATGTAAGAGGGTGCTGCAACAGACTTGAAGCTTTCACCCAAAAGATGTCAGTGCAAAAATGCTTTTCAGAGTTACGTTTTGAATAAAACACATAAATTAAATAACCACAAATTTCTGACTAGGCTTCTGTCAAGACTTTTTTTTTATTAGACAGTTAAAGCAAACTTAGCATCTTTATTAGCAAAATTTGCTAATGATTAAAGACAAAGATGATGAGGGTGATTATTATAGCTGCATTAACTGAGTTTTGGGCCACTTGGAGCAACGTAACAAACTGTAAACACAACACTGACATATTATCTCCTTATAAAGTTGATATTTAAACACCCAGCAGACACTGAGTGACATTATAGCATTCATTTGAAGTTGTGTTTCTGGCCACCAGAAAAATATCTGGCTGTTTAGCCACTTAATGCTGCACTATGTTCACCAGCTAATCGCTAACGTTGTCTTTCTGCTGTTTTGTGCTGGACAGGTAGCTTTATTGCAGCATTTTGCTAAAAACATCTGGCTGCTGTGTCTGGAAACAATGCTCATGTGAGCGGTGAGGGTGAAATGGTAAAGTTGCCGAAACAAAAGCAAAGATCCAATAGTTAATAACACACTGTTGAGGTGAGGGGAACTGCAGAATTAAAATATAATTTGTTGGATTTGTCAACTCATTTCACATTACACATTCATTTGACCCATTGTTCAGATAGCAATATCAATTAGTGTAGCTTTAAATTTTGAAGAACAACTTTCCTGATCATAGTAATATCTGAAGGAGAGATTGCTCAGTGTTTCCTAAGAAGAAATCCTATTCCCAGGGTAAGAACTACTTTCATGCATCACACTCAGCCCTACTAATCTTTATAATCTGTACTTCTGTTTGTCTCCAAATGTAACCGCTTAGAGTACAATCCCAGGAATGAAAAAAGGCCGACATACCTGCCACCAATAATTCTCCAGCCCCACGTAAAAATACTCGTACGCACTTTTAGCTCAAAATTGTTCAGCAGTTTCCTGTGCTTCTCATTCGTATAAAAGAAAACCAAAGTCAGCAACTAGGAGCTTAAACCAAAAGAGTGAATCGATAACTTTGCTTCTTTACAATTTTTCACTTATCTTCTTCCATGCTACTCCAACTGCCAAGAACATAAGCAAGCAGGTTTATCAGCTAAGAGGCACAGAATGGCACAACACACAAACATAATAGAATTTCTCAGGAGGTCTAAATGCAAGCCTAGCCTTCACGTGTCAATGTGGCCTTCACTGCCTCCAACACATGAAAGGTTTACATGACTGTGTAACATTCTGAGAGTGAACACTGTGTACACGCTCTGACTCTAAAGATGTCAGTCGAGGTATTTGCACATAGAATTGTGGCTCAACATAGCCATGTAATGAATGTACTAGTATAAACCAAACTTGATGCAAAGAAACTGTGATTCGACGAGTTATATGTGTCAGTGGATTTCAAATGGGAATAATCTAATCTTTGATTTGATTAGATAGATTTCAATTGTCGTGTGTCAGGGAACATAACAGCTGTGGCTAAATAAATCCACCTAAAAGAACTTGCACAACTCTCCACTCAATTTCATTCCCTATTAGGGGAACTCTGTTTGGTTTTGAATGTGTCTCAAGTGACGAATAAAAGAAACGAGTTGCTGCACAAATCCTTTGACGTATTGAATGAAAACAGACACAATAAAACAAAATCCCCATCACAATCAGTGTTCTTACCTCTGAAAGAAAACTCATTTTGGGTGAAAAAGACGAAGTGTATGAAATATCTCAACTGTCTGCCTCTCCATCTCTCTTCTTTAAAGCTTTGCTCTTTCCCACTAGTGCACTTCTAGCCTCTACTTTCTGCGATTTCACATATCTCATGTCTCAATCAGCAGCCCACTGCGAGCTCAAAGCACGCAGCCCAATGAACCTCAGCTTAATTTCCACACAAGATGCAGTTTATGACGTGTGAGAACCACAGTCTCTGTTGTTACAATATCAGCCTTCAGAGTTGCTTGGAAGACATGCTGGTACAATCACTCTAAGGTGCTCAGTGTCAACACTGGGTATACAGTATGTAAAGAAGCAGAGCCCCATCATCACCTGTTTCAACAGTGAATCATGAAGGCCACTTATCACCAAAACCTGCAAATAAATACAAAATCAATCACAGCAAACTACAAAATGACACATGAAAAGAGCTGGGCTGCTTTTGCAACTGTTTGATTCTGCCTATCAGCCTGTCTTTATTAATCTTTTATGCTTTTGGTTTATCCAAATCCTCCACTTTATCTCTGCCTTTACTCTAAGGCACAACGCAGTTGTGCGATGTGTTGTAGAGATCTAATCCTTCGACAGAATTCATTTTTACATGAATCTGAACCACAATACCAGTTTTTTCTTAAAAGAGAAAACGCCACTGATGGCTTCCAATTTATGTTACCTACATCAATTTGAAACCTTTAAATAGTGCCATTGTGTTCATTCTTCCCCTCCTTATCTTTTTTTAATTCCCCTTTTCATTTAAACAAGAACTTTACTCTGTCATTCACTTGCTGTTTGACATCATGAATGCCTTACTTTAACTTGTGCTTAACTGTTATCTGTGCTTTGTTTTCCAGTGATTAAGAGCACAACTTCGAAACCATTTCCAGAAACAAAGTGACGTGTTTCCGTATGTGATGTTATTCATGACTCCTGCCCACTGAAGCACAAAATCAAAGCCAAATGAGTCCATAAACAGACTCTGACATGCAAGCTGTCATCTGATGGACATTTGGCTCTGCCAATGCTCATTTAAAGCCGGGTTAAGTGAGCATATGCATGTGTGCACAAACACACATACATATACACACACACACACACATACATACTCAAGGCATTAGCACCGACAGTGTCATTCCTCATTGGAAACCAAACCAGGTACGTCCCTCATGTATTACGCACTGCACATATCCAGGCCACAGTGCAACAGGAACCTGTCAATTTAAATGGATTCATTCAGCTCATAGTGCACTTACTTTAACCCAGAAATGAGGGGGGGGGGGGTTAAGAGAAGAATGCGAGAGGAAGGAAAGCATAAAGGGAGAGGAGGAGAGTGGAGAGTGTTTTCATATAATGACATCATAAGTACGTGTGAAAGCAATCACAGTTATTCACACAGGCCCACAGAGTGTATGAATGCACCAGTGCGGATGCTCTTAGTCATTGTCTTTTGTGGAGTTTCACACATAATCACAGTGATGCTCAGTGGTGACTGCAAACTGGAAATGACTCCAGTTGGGATCGTCATGGCAACCTCTGACCCCCAACCCCCCGTCCACCACTACCACCAGCACCACCCTTTTCTCCATGAATATATAATGATCACCATTAATTCCAATGAAAGTTTACTACCCACTTCTTCATTGTTGGTCCTCTCGACACCTCACAAGTTTCTTTCTCTGCCTTGCACACATGAATAAAACAAAACAATATCTTGATAAAACTCTTGGTGGCTTTTAAATATAATATATAACAATAATATATAATATATAAATATATAATTTAAATATATACATAATGGTTTGAACATTTCAACTAGTTCACGAGTTTTTAATGCCCAGCTGTTTTCCTGGGGACTTGGTATTTTTTGTATTTTGGCCCCACAAAGCTGTCTGTAGGCTTTTTGGCCCCTACGAATATAGTAAACATTTTTCACATTTAATCATTCCGTTACCTGTTAAATAAGATTATAATTTGCAAATTGAAGGTGCCCTGAAATGTGCATATACTGCTCTGCCAATCATCATCATAACAAGCCCAGTTTACAGTAAAGCCCCTATAGAAGGGTTGTCATGACTCTACATGGCATGGTTTCACACACTGAAGGATTAGGGTGAAGAAGTCTACCACGTGCAAGTCCTCTGTGACACCAATATGCAAGGCGGATTATCAACCAGGCATAACAGGCCCCTGAATCACCGTGGTAATCAGTTTGTGTGGTAATATGCAACAAATAACCATTAAAATCATAAGTACCTCCTTTAAGAGCCATTTCATGCACAGTTTATATTACACCTACATTTTCTAAAACCTTTATTTATTCAGTAAAGTATCCCTATGAGCCCAGTTCTCTTTTGCAGTAATGCCCTGACCACACTCACACAGTTACACACATTCACACCTGGAAGTTGCCCAGTCCAACCACAGTCTGATCTGTTGGCCCCCTTGCTCGAGGAAACCTCAGTGGTGGTAATGAGGAAGGGGCAAGTCCTGCTATTTCAGTTTCCCCACCCAGATTTGTCCCGGAAACCTGGAAATATACATCTTACATGGTGTATATTGCTAAATATATTTTTGTTTAATCAAATTCCCATAAACCAACTGGCACACAGCAGTCTTGCCGCAGTATATCATTCCAGCATAGCAGTATTTTTTGTTTTCAACCTGTGCTGTCAAGAGTGGGAGCAAAGGGGATCAAAAAGGTCCCACAACCTCAGTTTTGCCTTTGAAACCCCTAGCGGGGTCATATGGTTGTGTCAAAATGGAATTTAAAAAAAGGCTGTAACCAGTCATGGGGAAGCAGGGTCTCAACACACAAGTGACATGAATGTGAAAACACTCCATGGCACACAGCTGTGTGAGTTGGTAGCACTGGTCCCCACTGGTACAAAAGACACAAAACACACAGAATTCACATCCCTCAGAAAAGCATAATATACACAGTACTCATATGATGCAATTTCTTCTCTCTTTTCTCAGCATGGGGTAGATGGGGAAAAAGCAGTGAGCTGCACTGCAAGACATGATGTTCTTGAAGTAAATCAGCATTTGTACTGAGTGTAGCATTGCTCTGCTCCCCTCAAATTAGCAAACAGCTTGAGTGGACTGATAGCACTAATAGTTTGTGCTGGTCAAGTAATAAGATATAAATATGCTATGAGGAGCCCTGTTCTTAAATAATATTTGTTAAGACAGATAATCCCAAAGTTTGGGTGTTTGGGTGATTTTATGTTTTTAAACATTAAATTAATACATTTTATGTATTTGCACAGCTTTGCCAACATGCACATATACAAATGTATTGTTAAATCAGGTCATGCGCAAACACAATGCATTTAAATTCTTAATTGCTCTACAGATTCACCAGGTCAATGTTTACAAATGAAGTGTTTAAGTTGTGTGGGAAAATGTTTTGAAAATTAATTTGAAACTGTATTGTATTGTATCAGATATTTTAGGTGAGTAGAAAAAGTAATTTCCATCAGTTGACAATAATTTCAGTTTAGGTATATCACACCACAACCAGGTTGCTGTGGAAAACTTCCCCCTTTGACATATGGGTCACTCTTTTTTGGCAAAATTAATTAAATTCCTCGTCTAACCAGAGCCGCCAACAAACTGTCAGCAACAGGAAGAGAGGGACCCAAAAAAAGCAACATGCTTGGACTGAAGAGAAGTCACATCTCTCTCTCCATCTGTCTGTTTGTATATCTGCATGGAGCGACCTGTCTACAGTCTGTCTTCATTTGTAATTAAGTGGAGGCGGCATCACAAACGGGACTTGATTGACATGGATTTTCGCAATGTGTCATTGTTTTGAGACACACAAAATGAATTGTGCCTTAAAAAATATTAAATGGTCTGTCATTTTTTTGCATTTGATTATTTTATCTTACCCTTATCTCATGGCTGTATGTGACGAGGAAACTAACACCTACTTCTGCACCATTTGGAAACCTTGCCAGAGTTTTCTCTCAGTCTTGCAAACAGAGGCACTTGACTTTTAAAGATCAAAAACATGTGGTCCAACCTCTTATCCATTTAAATGAAGAGCACTCTCCTTGTAGAGTCGCTGACAGACACTGAATGACATAACAGTACTTCACACTCTGCTGGAAAAAACATCACTTCATTAGAGTTAAGGCCAAAGACCACTTAAATAGTCAATAATAATAATTCCATTACTTTTTAGCACATGGTCATTCAAATTGAGTATGATTATACTTCTCCAAATGTAGTAAAAATGGGGCAATATAATGCAATATCATGCAGGATTCTTCAAGTTGTTGGTAATACACAAAATATTTTTGCAAAATTGTACATATTAACCAAATCCAAAATTCCAACAGTGCAAAATAAACTAAATAATGTATGTAAAACTACAGAACAAAACAGGAAAATATAGAAGCACAGTTATTTCATGATCACACCTTACTATAACAACAGCATAGAAGTAGGGTAGATGTAGTGCTATAATAGTATAACTGCACATTAAACAGAAAGTGGGCATTGGGTTGGGATTGTTTTGTCAAAAAGTATGCCAGTTTTCATAAGAAAGAAACTATAATGACAAGGTACTCCGTAACAATAAAATAAAAAGCACACATTCACATTCAAAGAGCAATACTATTTTTAAAAGGACTACAGCAAGGCAGAGGATAAATTATAGAAATGTAATGGATAAATTAGTAAATAGCATACGTATTGAGTCCAGTTTTATGACAAAGCACTGATTAACAATCTGTTCATTGGTCAGAACAGCAAATCCTATTAGCAACATCTAAAAACAGGCACAATGCCAGCAGATATATGTAATACTAAAGGGGAAACTTTTCCAGATATCCACTATAGTTATACAGTTTTGTTTTGTAACCTGAACTATACACGCTCAAGGACCAAAATTAATGGACCTGAGAGGACAAAGAGGACAGCAGGGAGTTAACAGTTCACTGATATAATCTGGCTCCAGGCCATGACGCTCTGTGCAAAACTGAGGTAATGTGGGAAATAATACTTCTAGGTCAGTACGTCTGGGTCAGTAGCTGCTGAATTGTATGAAATCTGAGCTAAGTCATTTAAACACAGCATTATAATAATCAATGCTAATGTTGAATATGATTCTCTCGTCATTGCTAAAAGACAAAACCACCTAAATTAAATGAGTTATCTCATTGCACTTTTCATACAGAGCAGGTCTTGTCTGTACTCCTTATAATATATTTACAGAGACCCAAAAATTCCCACCGAGAGCAAGCACTTGACAACAGTGACAAGGAAAAACTTCCTTTTAAAAGGCAGAAACCTCGAGCAGAATCAGAGTCTGGGTGGGTGGCCATCTTCCTCGACCTGTTGGGTAGAGAGAGAGAGAGAGAGCAGGAGGTAAGAGAGCATACAGTAGCTCAATGCAAATTCCACATTGAATTTTTAAATAATAATAATGCAATGGTAGTGGTAATATTAATATAAATGAAATAATAATAGTAATAATAATGATGGGAATAATACTGATAATAATAATAAGACTAATAATAATAATTGTAGCAGCAGTTGTCGAGCAGGAACACGGGGACAGTACGTGGCTTGCAATCATAGATCCAGACTCTACAGGTCTGGAAAATTGCTTTAAAAAACAATTAATGACCAAGCCATTTTTGTATGCTGTCCAAAGTAGAGTTTAACTCACTGTAAAATATTACACATAAATTCAGACTTAATGACTTTAAAGAATAGTTCAACATTTTTGGCAAATACACTTATTCGCCTTCGTGCAGTTAGGTGAGAAGATTGATACCACTCTCATGTCTGTTTAACACTGTATGAAGCTACCACCAACAGTCACTAATTAGCTTAGCATAAAGATTGGAAACGAGAGGAAACAGCTAGCTTGGCTGTGTCCAAAGGCAACAAAATCTGCCCGCCAGCACCTATAAACCCTTTACTAATTAACATATTACATCTCTTTGTGTAAGTTGTGGTTTTCAGCCTTTATGCCTAGCTAAGCTAACTGGTGAAGTCACTGGGGGTTTTTTTTTATGTATACCTGCACATCATTAGCTAAAAAGTGAAATGAAATGTTACGATGATAAACATTATGTCCTAAGGGAAGCATGTACCATCAACAAATAATTAATAATCCTAAACCTGGCTATGTAAAAATGTGTTTCTCTAAACTGAATAAAAATGATATACGTAACATTGGTGAAAATTATACCACCGGCTGGAATTTTTCTTCACCCTTCACCTGTTAGCTTATTACTTTGCAGTTACAGAGAGCACTGATACATGCATAGCATCATTCAAATCAACCCACCGACTTTGCCCACCGAGGAGAAACGTTGTTTGGGTCTGAAGACTATTACTGTGGGGCAAACTTTTGTATATATGTGTGTTTGCGTGTTGTTCAGCAAAATGAATGGATGGTTGTGTGCGTTTGGGACGACTGCAATTAAGCGACCATTTATTTCTGTTTCAGATCCTGAGGATAAACAAACACATTGTCCTGCTTCCCTTTCAGTAATTTGATGGATCATTTGGCTTGTGTTGTATATGTGTGTGTGTCCATGTTTTGGTATGCTTGAATGAGTGCATGTGCATGTGATTAGAGGGCTATCCACAAAAACAAACGAGCTGAGGCAAACTCATCCATGACTGCTGGTCACGACACCAAATGTTACCAGAGAAGATGTCCAGTTCACACAGGTGAGGACTATATGGGATTACAGGAACCTTTTTATCAGAATGAGAACTTTATTCTGACTCACTGCTGAAAAAGACAGAATACATTACAATAACTTCAAGATAGCAAAGAGTTATGCTCACAGTGGTCCTTTAAACAGCTTTAAAAGACCTGGCACTTGTTGGTGCTTTTGTTATCACATGCTGGCAAGATCTACTGTGAAAATTATAGTTTTGCCAAGATTCATGTTCCTGTTGCAAGACAACCCCCGTTATTATATCACAGGCATTTTTAAGAGAACTGAACAAATGTACATTCAGACAAAAACTGAAGAGAAGAAGGAAGGAAGAAAAAAGGGAGGACAAGAGCTACATTTCTATCACCAGCAGGCTGCCATGCACCACTGTTGAACTGTATCTTGTTGAAAAGGTCATGGCTATAACAAAGCCTGTTATGGAGCAGTAGTCCAACAAACCAGTAACTCTGCTCTATATTTATGTTCTAATAACAGCAAGTCAACACTGTTTTATAAAAAAAATGCAGACATTTGGTTGACCACAAGCTTGAGAAAACATTTAACTTTGTCACACATTTTATGGCTGACATACACATAACTGTAATTCATCAGTAGTATCTTTGTAATTCTGCTGCCTCGTGTTACATTGAAAACACAAGTCAAAGACAGTAATTGTATGACATCGCTGAGTCACTGATACACTTCTTTTGAGACTGTTGGCAGTGGTTAATTCTCTCTGTTTATCTTTAAAGATACTTTCCAGCCAGCCATGGTAAATAAAATCCAACGCAAATAAACCTCCCACAGTAAAAGTCACTGTAGCACAGGTCTGTTGGATCAGTTCTGTTTGATTAGTATGTGCTGGCTCCCAGTAGCTAAGTCTTTATTATACTGGCTAAGCCAGGCACTGCTGTTGGTCAAAAGACAAAACAATAAAGCAAAGTTTATGTCCTCTCGTCCGGGTGTGGCTAAATGACTGATGGTTTGTGTTTCTTTTGCTAAAATGTTCTGGCTCATGTACAGTACAAGTACCTTCTGTATATCTGACTTATAGCTAAATCAACACAGAATGTCAGACACTGACCTACTTCATTCAAGTCATCATCAGTGTCACTAGAGTTGAGGGACCACAGTGATGTTACTGAAACTTATTTTTTAGCAAAGCTTCAGATGTGTTTCACACACACTGCTCAGCGCTGGTAAACAACTATAAGATGAACCACAAATCCCTAAAATACATTCACATTCATTTGTGGTTGATTAATCCCAAATCCCATTATAATAGAGATCACATCAATTTTACATTATCTTTCAAGACAAACTTCAACAGCATTCTCATTTTTGACTGCTTACTCTGCAATAAAATGAAACCAATACCTTAACCTCAAAACACCCTAATTCTCAGTGAAAAGGTTTATTAGGTCATCATTGTCGTCAAAGCACAAAACAAAGCGAAGTTGAATACAAGCTGGTCATTGGACGGTCTCAGTTAATGGATTTTGGATCAATTTAATGGGTCTTTTCACATTAATAACCCACTAAAAATACTATAAACCATGTCTAAATGTCATAGAACCCATGAATAAATTCCTTAAAATCAATTATCCTAATCTGTACTTTTTGAAGCTATGACATTTAATAAATGAATGGAGAAATAAATGATTTGAGAGATAAGTGTGTTTTGGTTCAGAGTCTATATAGGGATAATGTTTACAATTTATAATGACTCGCCTGAGTAGCTGCCTTTCTTATTCTGATTTACACACTTCTAATATTTCATGTGGTTTTTCAGATGTTTTGTCTAATAGTCACGTGATACTGTTCAAAATATTGCCTCTCACCGTAAAGAGCTATCCCTGTCAGTCATGTTTGTTATTTTTCAGTTCAATTAAAGTCCCAGAAAGGTTTTATGAAATTTAAATGTGCTCTAGCCATTCTTGATAATCTTCAACACCGAACAAAGGTGACAGATTTAATATTATCAGTCAGAAGCCTGAGTTCTCTTCCCTTTTAATTACAGGGTTTTCAGCTGGCAAGCCACCACTCAACCATCTCATGAGCACTTGGTCATTGAGTTCATGGCACATCTTGAATTTGGAAAACTGAAACCATCATCTCATTGGATTACATTAATGATTCCCATGGGAATTTGGGCAAAAGCAGAGAATATACAAAATGGCACTGGAATACTGACATAATCTACATTGGTTTTTTAGATTTAGAACAAAAGTACAAAAGTGTAAACATATTTGTCTTTACTTTTTACAGAATAAACAATACTGTATAAGTGTGAAGTGAAAAGCTTGATTAAAAATGTAAACATATAATGAGAAATGCCAAGTAGAGCAAACACAAAATTATAAAAAGAAGTTCGAATTTACAAAAAAATGAATGTAGTGCAGGATTTGTTTGTCACATTATCAAGTGTACAGGAAAAATGTATAGAAAAAAGTATCCAGGCATACAGTTACATGTCCGATTGGGCTGCTGAGCATCAAAGAAGATCTAAATCACTTGTGTGTTTTTTGTCTGGAAATCAGGCTGCTGGTCTGATGTTGTTTTCTACCTTTCCCCCCAGTCCTGCTATTTATGGTCTGTTCTGTTTACGTTCTGCATGTCATGGTGACAGAGCAAAAGTAGAAAAGTAGAAGCCAATTTGTTATGTAGACTTAAGATTCCTGGTACCTCAAAACTCTGTTTTATTGCATATTTCTGTTGTTTACACTCATCTTATTCTGCATTTTACAAGTTCTGCTTCTTGTCCCACATTATGCAAATAGGAGAAATGTGTCCTCTGTTTCATTGTGGTTGAAACAGAGGACCAACACAAAATGTTGCTCCCTGGTTTTTGCTGCATTGTAACATCATGTTTGCACAATGTGTAAACACTGGTCATGGAGACCCTGACCAAACAAATATTGGAATTAATGGAATGTATCAACACATTATGCAAGATGTATTGTCCACCCAAAGCTTGAAATATTTCCCAGCACAGCACAAATTGCATATGGCCCAGAGGTTAGCACAATTCCCACTGTGACACACACACACAGTTGTTTTTGTATTCTTCACTTGGTGTACATGTAACCATGTGTTTCATCATAGTGACAAACCTATTTTTCAAAACGTTTGAGAAATTGTAGGCATTAACATGATCCTACGTAGTTAAAAATAATGGTCGAAATGGCTCGTGGAAACAAGGATAATAATGCTGCACAACTTCCTGTTTAAACAAGAATAAATTACACATTCTGTGTATGCTAACTGAAGGAAAGTATGACTGCATTAGCCGGCAATCAGTAATACCTAACATGCTGTAAAAACAACCTTCACTAACAGCCTCCACACAATAACAGCAGCAACACAGAGAGCATTAACGCACATATTTCAAATGAACCAACTACCCACCTTGCCCTGCAGGAAGAGAGCTTGTTTTGCCCCAAAAGCTCCATCTGTTTTGTTAGTCTCCCTCTCTTGCTCACTCCATCTTTCTCCTCTATTTCAGCTGCATTCAATACAAATGTGTTTGTGCTGCTAAGGAGGTAATTATGTGAGTGCAGCACAGATAAAGAGGAGAACTGATAACTGGTTGATTTAGGTCAGTTTTCTGAAAAGCGGTTGCATGCATTCTGACACCAATCATTTTTTATTAATGAGAACTTTTCAAACTTCATATATAATTTTCTATATCGATTTTAGTGTTGAATACTTGAACCTTCCATATTGTCCCAAGTTAACTTTCCCCACTTTTCTGCCTGCATGAAAGTTGTGCAGCAGCTTTTACAATTGTGAAGTTATTTAACACTTTAAAACGAATGGCAAAGGAGGATTTCAGTGATAATTAGGCCCCTGTGTGTGAGTTTGATTTAAATTCTGAACATCTTCTAACCTTTAACATTATTCCCAGTTGTTGCAGTGAGCGGTGACCATGACTGCACTGAGAAATACTTCAGTCTTCACCACTATTACTGTTTAACAAGCTGCCTTACCAGCTATGGCTGGGCTAATGCTCCCTTTGAAAGCGCAAAGGGGTTTTATATGTTACTCTTCACCATACCTCAATACAGTATGTGCAGGGATGCAAATCTATTGGAACTATCTGGCAGAGTTTCAGGAGCAGGACCACACCTCAATTGTGCCACTTCAGGCATTCCAATAAATACCCACGGAAAACCAAGGATCTCATTCAAATGCATCATCACAATTCCATTAAGCGCATTATTGCCTTAGAAGAACACATGCAAACGCATAAACCGTGCATTACATGACATCAGTGGCAAACTGGATTCATGGCAAAAAGTCTGAAGTATGTGAGCAGCACCTTCTGGCCCACACAGTGCTGACTTAACAACAGCCACCAGCTGTGCTGAGTTCCAGGTGTGTGTGTCTTAGCACGCAGGCTGCACACTGGAGTGAGAAGAAAAGCCACTACTGTTGACTTTCGATATTCATTAGGTCGAGTTATCTGCAGAAGGCACTGAGCTAGAGTCTGTCTACTGTAATTATTAATGTACTGTGGTACTCTGGGTGGCTAACCTGCACCATTGGTTAACTTAATACTATAGTGCACCGTTTGAAGCTCAAAGTTGATATTGACTACAGGAAATTTAGAAAAAAAACAAAAAACCTATTGTGTTTTGTTATCATTGTGATTATCTTAAACTCTCAAAATTACAGAGTTAACGCTGTTCGTTATTCAGTGCAGTTGGGGAATAAAAGACCCACAAAAAAAAAAGTTTGTTTTGTGTCTGGTCTCATCATTCTTGACCAGGCAACATTTGGATGCAGAAACCTTAATATTTTCTTTAACAATCTTTATTCTGCTAATATGTGGTGTGATTGCTGTCAGCAAGCCATCTGGCTTCATTTGCTTTGTAGTGATATTTTATGAGTGGGCTTGGGCATTATTCTTAATCACTAAGTGCAATTAGACATACAGTGATCTAATGACTAGCTATTAAAATATTTCAAATTGAAGTTATTTGTAATTATTGCTGGAAGCAGCGCAGTAAACACAATGTATTCAAACATGGCTACACAAATGGAAAGCCTCCACACGCTGTTAACATGTTTCATTTTAGGACAATATTGCAGATTTGGATTTTAGTGATAGCGGGCAGACCACAACATTTTACCACTCTCAGTAATGATGTCTCTGGATCATCATTTTGATTGTGTAGATTGTAATCCCTTTGAGAAATACTCTGACAACATCTAACCCTGCAAGAAATAAAGTTGCTGTTCAAAGATTATTGCTGCATCAGCACCTGGGTAGTGAAGCAAATTGCTTTGGAAGCAAAATCTGAGGCGCTTGAGGGTTGAAAGAGTTCGTGAAATTAGCTATTGAAGAACGTGGTGTGACTTCTGCCCTACATGAAGCAAGTTGTGCTTCAATGGCAGAATGAAATTTCAGTCTCTACAGGATTTACTTCCTCGTTCTGTAAAAACACAAACACTCACTCACACACACTGTATCCTCTTGCCACCTGGGAAGGGATGTAGATTCAATGTGTATGAGTGAGCGTAGGTTAGGAAGTAACAGATTCCACAACAATCACAGGGGAAAAACTGAAAATAGTCCCAAAAAAAAACTATCTTTGCAGACTCTAGACAAGTGAAGAAAAAAGGTCATTGTGTTAATAAAATGTGCTACTTTGTATCTGATAATAATAGAACAGTAAAGATGACAGCCCTGGCAGCTCGCAGGTCCTCGCTGTGAATCCCTGTACGAGGGCTTGGCAGGACCGTGAACCGACCCTGCTGGAGTCCAGGACTGATCCAAACTGCAGTTCTCTCTGTCTCAATCCCACACCGCAGATAATCAGCACTCAGATCAGCTCTCACTGAGAGGAGAGGATGGGTGTGTTTTTGTGAGTGCATGCACGAGTGAGTGTCGTGGTAGATTCTTGTTTCTGGCTCCCCTCCCCTTCCTCCTCAGACTGCTCTCGAAACCCTCCGAGGTTCACATTAGACTCGGCAGGATGATGCAACCTCTGTCCAGACTGCCATGTCTGGTGGTGGGCTGCATCTCATTTAAAACACCAAAACTTTAAAGAGCATGGCAGGAGCAGAGGAGTATGATGAGAGGACAAGTCTTCTTACTGAAAAGGTTTTTCAAGTAAGACACGCAAGAATGAATGAACAGATGAAAATGAGCTTTTAGCTTTATCTGGTAGAATACATGTATTGTGCGTTGTCCCTGCTAAATAAACAATGAACTCCAAGCTGTAATTTTACCAGCAGAGAAAGAGTCATTTCATGTGCACTTTCATCCTGTTTGCAAAGCGCTCTTCAAAGTGTCATTCCTTTGTCTGTAAAAGGGAAAGTCTGACTTTACTGTCTCATTAAATCAGCAGACTTCAGAAAGTCAACATTTCTTATGATCAATTGTTACAGTGCAACAGAGAAAACACAGCACATATTCACACATTGAGCAACACCTCCCGAGTGTGCATAGTCTCCCACTTAGACGAGCGCACACACACAAGCACATAAGCTACAACACATTCATACACTCCTTTGTAGAATACATGGCTAGTTAAAGCAACCCTGAGGAGTTTTCTTGTACACAAACAAGAAAAAGTTAAGTTTACATTTAGTGTTTCTCACCAAAATGCATTCTGTGCATCCTTGTGGTCTAAATGTGTTGAGCGCATTTCCTTCCTTACAAAATATCAAGCCCATTTTTTTTTAGATCTTGCATGCTAGCTGGCCGTCTTCTTTGAAGAATCATGCTGCCCGCATGCCAAGGTGTGCTACCTTATGCCTTCAAACAAATATAGGGAGCTACTTGTAAAAAAAAAAAATGCTCAGTAGCACTACCAATGGTCCAAAACTCCTCAGGGTACCTTTTGGTCATATCATATGAGCTTTATCAGCAGATGGAGTTTGTCCAGTTGAGCGGAATTTGAAGCTGAATATGGATGAGAAGTCGTCAGTAAAATGGAAAGGTGAACATTTCCATTCCTAAGATAAATGGACAAACTCTCTGCTAATGAAGATCATGTAATATGATGAAAAGCTCCAGAACAATTACTTAGTGGTCCTTGAGGTTAGATTGTTTTGTCTTCATCATGACTTTAGAGAGATGGCAAGTCGCATCAACACAGGAATCAAAGCCCATAGATAGCTGTTTGGTCTGGCTTACAGCTGCAACGTTCAGTCGATTCTCAGTTGATGTTTTCCAGGTTATAATCTCATACTGAGCTCATGATATTCATGCTTTTATTTCCAAATCATTATAAAATGGCTTTTGTCAATCTTACTCTTCCCACATTTTTGACAAAATGGAGAATAAAATTGGCCTCTGTCATGAGTTTGACTACAGTGGCGTGCTGTTGCACCTCTCTAACCCTTTTAATTTAAGGACCCGTACACCGGGGCTGCTCTCATCCAGGTACAGGACTGGATTGTCATGAGCCAGCTCTGCCTTCCTCTGGGCAGACTCTTTCTTCAGGTCGACAGAGATTTTCTGTGTTGTGATGTGCTCCTCGTCTTCTCCCTGCCCCTCCTCGCATGTGAAGCTGCAGCAGACAGTTGCCTTGGTGATCAAGCGGTCAAGGGGTTTGAGAGAGTGCATCCACTGGGGCAAGAAGTCCCAAGTCTGGAGCTTAGTGGGCAGGTGACTAGGGCTGCGGGCCTGCATCACATTTACCATGGTGATGAAGATGGTCACTCCCAGGAAAGGAGCCCCAACGCCAGCCATCACCCGCCAGCCTGCCAACGAGAGGCCCAGCACCAGCGAGGGCAGGAGCAAGAAGCAAAGGAGAAGGTACAAGACTGCAAACCAGCGATACTTGGCAGTGCGCTCACCCAGGACACGAGCCATCCTTATCGGCAGACGCATAAAGGGAAGAGGATACCACAGCAGAATGCCAAAGACGTTGAAGAAGAGGTGACACAGAGCAATCTGCGTACAAAAACAAGACAAAGATATACAGGGCCAGATGTTTGAAGAAAATGGCATTGCGCAAATGTGTGCTGTGGTTTCCATTGAGTTTGCAGCCACAATTTGTATGTATTAAGCGCATGATTTACTAAGGGAGAGGCTCATTTCACATTTCATAATCAGTTCCTGGACTGTGCCTGGTACTGGACCTCCAGACGGACTCTGCCAGTAAAGAAGAGCTTACAAGCGCAGTTCACAGTGGGATTTCTATGAGATCACTAAGCTCAGAAAATAAATGATAACGTAGTGATCTTGATTACAAAATCTATATTTTGGCCAACTCCACCTGAGAAAAACTGTTAGTATTTCATAATAAGCTACCTAGCCTGCAAACTGACGTTAGCGGTGAATATTCTGTCAAGTTAATACAAAAAAGGGGGGCGGCATCATAAAACCAAAAAAAGAAAATAGATACATTTCTCCTCTAGATTTGTTTCTCAAAAGAGAACACGTGACAAGTGATGCAGAGCAGATGCTGTAGCAGACAAAAAAAAAATCTATTTCATTTTAGTTGGACTTTAACAAAGAACAAAGAACAAAGAAAAGAACAAAGAACAAAGAAAAGTTTAGTTGCAGCCTGTAGTGATTTTGAAGTCAATTTCAAATTAAAGTTTGATGAACACAAACCACAACATCCGTCAACTATTCATTTACGTTACAGTAATCACATATTTTGGTAATTGTTAAAAGCCTAATTGCTTAATTTTTGTTATAAATAATCAGTTTCTAGTTATATACAAGCCTAAGCAAGGGAGGATCTAAGGACAGAGGGTGTCGTATGTAATTTGTGATATTGGGCTATATAAATAAAATTGAATTGAATTGAATTGAATTTTATTTAATGCACGTTTCTTTTCCCACTACAATCTGTGCTGTGTTTACTCCTCAGTAAATCCAGCAGAATACAAAATCAGCCTCTGTTAACACGTCTCCTCTTATTATTTGTGTGATCGTCCCTTAAATGCATATGCAATGAGGAGAGAGGCGTACCTTGCAGACACTCGCACATATGACACGCAAAGTGCTGAAAGACGTAATTCATCCCAGTCAATGTGTGTTGTCATTTACTTCCTGACAAAGCGTCTAAAATGGCTGTTGTATCTGATAAAACAATGGCTTACTTGTATGGCTGCTGCTAGCTTGTTCCCGGGACTGGCCAGAGCTGCCAGCAGGGCTGTGGCAGTGGTGCCAATGTTGGACCCGAGGGTGAGAGGATAGGCCCGCTCCAGACTGATCACACCGATACCTGAGAGAGACAACAGAATCATGCTGTGTCAGAGGAAACAACGACAGTTAATAAAGATGGTTAACCAGGAAACGTCATAGCTAATGTGATCTTACTGATGAAATATTTGCAGAGTATCTACTACTTTCTCAGAAACTAGTTGATTCACTTGATACCACTTCTGTGCACTGCGATCCTCAGCTCTCGAGATGCAACAGAGACAAGTGTCAGCCATGATAAACTGTATCTTTTATCCCAGTACATTTGTCAAATCAAACTACACTAATCTAGCTTGTAAAACATGGAAATCTGTGACTGGGATTCCATTTCTGAGCAGCTGATATAATCTTAAATCACTGCTTTTACAAGGATTAGAAGCAACATAGAAGTACAGCAGAAAAATAAATGTTCTGAGAGTCACGAATACTATTCTCCAATGGGTTTAAAAATAACTACTTAAACTATTTAAACTATTCAAACTATTCAACTCAAATTACATTTCAGATAAATAGACAAAATATAAAATCCTTCGTAGTTGGTGTTCACAATGAACAAAAGCCAAATATTTGAAAAAGCAACAGTGGAATCATAGAGGCTGAAATATGCCTTTGCCAGATAAGATGACTAATGACTGTCAAATGAGTGGCTGCTTGACAGCAACTGACAACCAAAGTAGGGCAATGCTGCTCTATGAAGTTAAAATAACTGAAATTGTGTGAAAATGGTTTCTCTCCATCTGTTATATTTTCTAATTTTCTTTCAATATATGATGCTATATTATACTTCACTGTGTATATATTGTATGGATTAACATTTTTATTAATTGTTGTATTTAATATTTGATATTATTTGACTGCTGTTTGCAAGTCAAATTGCTCCTTGGGTACATTAAGACTTTACTCTACTCGACAATGACATGGTAACAGCGAGTAAAATAAATAGAAACGCTTTATTAAGCATATCTGTGGTTTGTAAATCATCTTCCATAGCCACTTGCCTTTTAGCATTTTCTATCAAGCTGGTTCATTTCTCCTGTTTAAAATGATAAATTATTCCCATCTCACATTTATCACTGTATAGCAGGCTGATGACTCAGTCATCACTGATTTTACATGCTTCATTTAGCCAGTGGCATACAGTGCCGGTTATGCAACATGTTCTTACAAACTTCACAAGACTCGATCAGTGGAAATAAGCAGGTTTTTGTCCTTATTTGGCCCCATCTAACTAGCAAATGAGCTATTAGCCAAAAAGGAAATTTGAGGTATTCTCTCACTAGAATGAAAACGCACTTAATCTTAATTAGGCTAGCCATTAAATACATGACTAAGGCAATCGGGTAAACCTTTGCTGTGTACAGTTAACAGTTTATAACTGTAGCAGTAAATGTCCGTTTAGAGGTCGTGGTGTTAGAATTTATAATAAAAACTAGTGGCCTTGGAAACAACAGCCCAGTTCACGTAAGTTTGATTGACAGTAAAGAGTATGTCCTGTTGTTTTCAGGCATTCTCTCTCTGCCACATTTCAACTACTTAACAAACAAAGTAGTCTCATAAACTGATGCACACGTTCAACATGAAATGAGATCATCCATGTACACATACGCAGTGGCTGTGATGTCAAACCTCAAACGCCAGAAGCAGAGTTAAGGCAAGTAACATGACTGAAAGCCACCTCTGTACAGTGCTGGCCCACTCAAGGATAAGCTCTGACACTCGGCACAGTCAGAGTCGAGTTTAATAAGACATTAGAAGAGACAATCTGCCTGAAGGCCTGCACCGAATGAAACAGAGCCATTACTGCAGGGTCAGGATGAGAAGAAACTTCACATCAGTCCAACCTTCAGACTGGACACTTGCTGTGATCGCCCCCGGAATATGAACAGCACTTTCTCTGAGATCACCCAACACAAAAACTGGCAAAAACTAACCAAACTGAGCAGCAAAGTAAAGATGGAGAGTGAGAAGTGGGTGTGGTGTTTGCAAAAAGTCGGGACAAGTTGTTAAAACAGCTGGTTGTCTCAGGGTGGGCGGGGAGCATCTGAACGGTGAACTAAAGTTATCTGCCTTTCAGAAAAGTAAAGTTATGAATATGAACAATACAATTGCACTGCTTTGCTACACTCCTTTGTTAATATGTTGATGTTACATGTTATCCACTCATCTACAGAGACGTGTCCTCACACAAAAAAAAGCACATAATATGCGTAATGTGTCACGCTGGCTATAGTCACACAAGTATTATTTTAAGCATTGTTTTATCCAATCCAATTTTACTGTATTCTACGTCTGAATCACAAAGAAAAATTGTAATAAAAGACTATAATTTGTAATGAATGAGTAGAATCAGTTATGAGAATACAGTTGGATTTTGCATAATGCTATATACTGATGTAGAACTAACAAAAGTACCACTAATTACCCATCAGGCTGCTACAAACTTTCCAATAATTTGGCTGAAAGTATTTCTATAGAGAGAATCAAGTGGTGGAAAAAAGGGATCAAATAGTTGTTTAAAATTACTCACTTAGCATCTATAAACTGTAAAAACCAAGTGTTGCTGCCACAGGTTTCAGACCGAGGTGATGACAGAGAGTGTACAAGGTTAAATTGATATTATTCAGTATTTTAATAGCTGGAGGTGTAAAAATATGCCGTCTTGTTCAGACTCCTGTGGTCACTAAGGTGGGCGGTGAACGACAGTACACATCCAGAAGAGTAAAACAAAGCAATGCAGCAAGTTCTCTGCTTATGCTGTGTTCACACTGTACGCTATTAGCAGCCACTTGTTGAATAGGGTCACAGACTGAAGTGCAAACACAACACTAAAGTACTTTAGGTCACCGAGAATTTGTGACATTTTATTTCTAACCCTAATCCAAACTGGCAACACCGGTCCACCAAATAATTGCAGAAGACCAGTCACTGATTATTACTTGTCTCAGGTGCAGTGACAGGTATCTATCAAACAAAGAACATTTATTTGATATCTTTGCAGCAGCTGTATTTTTGATATATTTGCAATTTAGTTTGTTTGTTAAATGCTTCCCCATGTCTTACTGTGGCTTTACAAGTGACTTTGCGCCATTTCGCTTGTCAAAAGGGCTGCTAGAAACCACTGTAAACTCATCTTGAAAGTTTCCACTGGATCTTAAAGTAGGCTGTTTATCCTCTGGTGTTGGAGCTTTGCCAAATACACTCACATGGTTTTCCCAGATTAAAAAAAGCATAGGGATTCTTGATTTTGTACTTAAGCCTACTTTAACTGATTATAATTCATAATACTTAATGTATTTATTTGCCTTCAAAGCAACATCTGTCATTGCTTATAACAGTCTGTTATATAGTCCAACATCTGTTATTAACAGATATTGCATAGCATTTTAGTGGATGTATTATGTTGGTGGATGTCATGTTATTTTATGATTTCATAATTTAATAAATTAACTAATTTATGAGGTTTTAATAACAGAAAGTAACACCAGGTTCTGTAAATGTATGACCTCTTAGTGGACCTCATATTTCTGCATGTTCAGACATTTGACTGCTTTTCTTCCCATTCTTTGAAGTTACATATTCCTCCCACTTTTTATGTATAGCATATGAATTTTGAGCACATAGATTTTCATGCTTTAACTCATTCGATTCTGTTTCACGTGGATTGCTGATGATGATGTCTTTTCTGTGTCCTACTTACCTACACATTTCTCCCATTAACATTTTATCTTGTAAATGTTTTAACTTACAGAATGTAGTGTATACTCTCCACACTTTAAGGTTCACATAGTGTTCCTAGGTGCAACACTCACCTACAAGGGGAGTCATGGCTGAAGTAAAGACAGAGCTACTCTGGACCACAAATGTTACCCCTGCACCCACAAACATGGCCATGAATCCTGCCAGCCACCCAAATGGATATGGCAGGTCTGTTGAAATAAAGAGAGGAGAGACCCACATGTATATACAATAAACACAGCAATACTAGTATCTTCTACACAACCTCTTACGTGTAATTCACATTCAAAGCAGCATATAAAGCATGCCAACCTGTGTTGATGATTTTATGGATGACCTTTGCTACTTGGCCTTTAAGAAGAGAGTTGAGCAGCTTGACCAGAAGCAGCAGACAGGTGCAGAGGACAGCCAGGGAGCCTGCCAGGAGAATCAGGCCCACAGTGAGGTCTGACAACTCGGTAGACACAAACAAATGCCTGCCTGCAGAGTGACAGGACCAACAATCATCAGGATATTATACCACAAACACCCAGTTTCATTTCATCTTTAACAGGATCAACACTGAAAAAAAAGCATACTAGAAATGCATAATTATTCCAGAATAGTAGTATAATTCACAAGAGTGTGTGGGTGGGTTACATATATTATTGAACTCACACTTTTGTGACGAGTGAGACATGTCATGACTGGGGCCACAGTTTTCGGTGCTCAGATTGCCAGTGGACTATAGAAAGAAAGTAAGAAAGAAAGAAAGAAAAAAGAAAGAAAGAAAGAAACACAAATGCAGTGACTGGCTCTATTTGGCGCCAGTGTGTGACACAGTTGTCTGTATGTGCAGGAGACAGCAGTGGCGACGAGCCATTACCATAACAAGGTCAGTCTGGCACCATTCTTTCACCAGGCTCCTGTTCCACATGCCCTCATTTCCCATGGCGATCCCCGTGATCACACACTTGTCTAGCTGAGGATGAAAGGAGAAATATTTTTCATCTTTTGAGTTCAGTGAGATAAAGGGGAGCACGGTTAAATTATTAAACTTTCAGTCTTTCAACCAGGCAGGCCTACGTTCATCACATCCCATCACAGCGAGTGCCCTGCTGAAGTGTCTCTGAGCAAGACACTTTGGGAAAGTTAAATTCCTCCTTGCTAAGCTCCGCCCCACTTAGTTACTGTTGCTATGCCTATCAGGCTTTCCCTTCTTGCACTGCACATGCAGTTTACAATAATAGCAGCAGATTTACCACTTGAAATTCTTAGTCATCCTTAAAACAATGTGACCTTAATTTCAGATAATGCTAATTAATCTAACGTTGGCTACATGAGTAACACTGTCTCCATCTGCCGGTTTTACGTTTCCAGTGAACTTGTTTTAAAATGAGAATCTTGTCAAAGAGGTCTTTAAATATGAATTTGATGGCTACATACATGGTGTCATGCTAAATGACTGGAGATAAAGCTGCATGTCCCAAGCAAAAAGTTATCCTAAAACTTAAACAGCAGGTTAACATTAGCCTAAACTCTGTAGCATCCAGGACCGGCTTCCACACAGAAAGACAGTGGATGTGCTCGTCATGAATGGAGCTTTTTATATTGTAACCTGTAACCCACAAACTAATGTAACCTTATTGATGTGCTCATTGGCCTGCAAAGTAACACTCAGTTACTACTGTAGGTAGTAAGCTAGCTAGCCAGACATGTTTATGACTGCACCTTACATTGGAGCAGATATACACAGTATTTAGTGCTTTCCTTACACTTTACCTCCAGCCTCCAAACTCTCTCTCACTCTTATGCTACTACCAGAATCCAAAGATTGACAGACCTGCCATGATTGCTAAGCTATGACTGGACCATCGCTGTTTGGGGGAGGGGTTTAGCAAACCTTAAGCTACATTAAGGGTTATTAGCTGATCGTTTTACCTGTATGATGAGCTTGGTGACTGGCTCTGTGATGACCTTGAGCAGCTCAGGCGCTTCCTCCCCAGGTTGAAGCTTGAAGCTGGTGACCAGCAGCTGTGACAGCCGGGTCATGGGGCCACTCACCACCTCCAGCGGCAGCAGAACCAGGACCGAGAGCCAGTTGAAGCAGTCGTGGATTGTTGCGCCGGCAAAGGCACTGCAATGGGTCACAATAAATTTCTGTGTTAACTAAGGTCAGCCATCAGCATGATCAACTACTCTAAATGATTGCTTGTTAATCTGCTTTTCGTGGCTCAACATTTTTGGATCCGTGTGATGTAACCAGCATTTTAGTTTTGACTCAGTGTGTGAGTATATTGTGAAAGATTAATAAAGTCAGTTTATTTTACCAGACACTGATTAGGTAACATGCCATCTGTTCAGTGCCATA
Source organism: Coreoperca whiteheadi (assembly GCA_011952105.1). Classification (NCBI taxonomy): domain Eukaryota; kingdom Metazoa; phylum Chordata; class Actinopteri; order Centrarchiformes; family Sinipercidae; genus Coreoperca; species Coreoperca whiteheadi. The sequence goes on from CM022490.1 coordinate 13,981,692, forward strand.
TCTTTCATGCCAAAGGGTTACTCGCGTGGGATCAATGTGGATTGGTGCCATTATTGTCACTGAAATTACACTCAAATGGAGGCCGAAGCAAAGAGGCATTGAACAGCTGCTAATACTTTCTCTTCACCCTCCTCTGCTTTCTCTTCTGCACTTCTATCACTTTTATCCTTCTTTCCGCCATCTCCCCACTTATCTTCTTCACTTTTCCATTTCAATTTCTTCTTCCCTGCTCTTCAGCTTCCCCTCCACTCGTCCTCTGCCTTGCCACCTTGCTTCTCTCACCGTTGAAACTCGGTCCTCTCTGCTGCTTGCATCATGGCCACAATGGTGTTCGTGACTGAAGTCCCAATATTGGACCCCATGATGACTGGGACAGCCGACCTCACTTCTAGCACTGTGAGGTGAGACCACACAGAAAGATACACTTTACTTGAAAACCATCTCGATGACTCGTAAAACTAAATGCATATATAGTTAAACAAAAAACATTGTAAATGAGTAAATGTCTGCCTTCATTGTGAGTGGTAATCCATCACACAGATAATCACTACAAATGACCTTCCGCATTTCAGAATGCTACATGAGTTTTAATGGAGATGAAAGGTGATTGTAATTTGCTAGTAAGTGGAGGCAGCTTAGCCTTCACTGCACGGGGGTTTATTGTTGAGGATGCCACTAATGATGATGACCTAGAGGACATGTGCATGCATCCACACACTCATACAGACATACATCCAAGCCTCTGCAATCTCGTTTTCTCTTTGATAATTACCTATAATCTTTCTCCTAGTTTTCTCACAGAAAGGATTTAGAAGCAGAGAGGCAGCTCCTGCATAAGGATATCATTCACTTTAACTACATAGACGAAAGAGGGGAGAACTCGGAGCCTGCGCTCGTTAGAAACAGACAAGTCATAACCTTACATTGTAATGGTCGTCAGAGGCCTGATCAACTGTAGACTGAGATTACAGGGTGTGAAATGGTTTGACTTGATTACCTCTCTGATCTCAGTCCAACCTGCTTGATTATAATAATTCTCAGATGGTATTTAAAAATGGCCACCACAGTACTACAATCTCAAAATGGAAATTCCAAGATTAAATTATGCAATGCTTAATCATTTAGTCATCTTAATTATATTTAAAGGATAATGCCAATAATGTTTTAGATTTTTCTTACTGTCAGTATATTGTATTTATATTGTATCTTATTGATATAGCTTATTATGTGCCATGGACCTCCATTGTCCAAAACCGATTAAAAAGACATTAATGAGCCACACTGATGACATGTTCCCTACATTAGGATGAACATGGGCACTGTAGTTTATTTTGAGTCAATCCCATGTACACCATCTGGCCACCGGAAATACTCACAAGAGCCCTGAATGTGTATTAATCCACAGCTGAAAATGGTAATCAAACAAATGCACTATTTACTCCTGTTTGAGTAACGCTTGCTAAAAACTTGTGTCTAGCTGTTTCAAGAAGTAATTTAACCTTTTTAAAAATACGATTATGGAACACAAGATTTGATCTTTAGCAAGGATGAATGGACCTGAGACAAGGAACCACTGACAGGGAAGTTGCAAAGTATTGAGAAATCACGCAACAATTTTTGGGGGATTTGTTGACAATAAGATCAATACAGAATAGCGCCGGTCTAATACTTTAAATTATTTTACAAAATAGGAGAACAAACTTCTTGGCTCTTCATTTTCTAGTTTACAATTGACTGCTGGAGAACACTAAAGTATGTGTGTGTATATATATATAGAGCTAAATCTTCCTTTGTCCTAATACACATTCATCTACTTACACTGATGTGTTCAACATAAGCTATATTTGCTAATTTGGCCCTTAATGCTAAACAGAAAATGAAGTAGCATTATTTACTGTATCCTCCAGAGTGAACACAGCATGAGATTGGGCTATAGGAGCCAGAAAACTGAGATCATAACCATAAACCGCAAAATAATTAGATCTATTTGATACTGCCACACATGCACCACGAGCTTTCTGTTTTAATATCTTTGGATGCAAAATAATAGCCTGGAGATACACACATGCATACAGAGTGAACAGTACGCGCACACAGATGTGTCTCAGACTAAATGATCACACTTTTATGGGCATACTCACGTCCGGAGGCCACCAGACTGACGATGATGGAGGTGGAGGTGGATGAGCTCTGGACCAGCACAGTCACCAAGATTCCCACCACCAGCCCTGCCACAGGGTTAGACAGCACCGCATTGTCCTGGAAAATGTCCCCTACCACTTTACCTGGTTAAATATGCACATACACACATACACATACACACAGAGACACACACACACACACACATACAGAAAATACTGGTCTGGGTTGCCAAGAGCAATGTTAAACAAGATTCAAACTGCTTGTTTCCCCAAATCCAAAAAGGTCACCAGATGAAGGTTTTCAGTAAATTATACAGCAGGCCCCCAGTAGCACAGTGTGAACTGTTCTGCAGTGACTCACTTATTTGTCAAAGATCAACTGGCTGAGTCACGATCAACCCGCTGATAGGGCAGTGAGATACGTACCCCCTGCTAACTGGAAGGCAGAGCTCAGAGTGTCCAAGGAGCAAACAAAGAAGAAGAGGAAGACAAAGAGGAGAGGGACCTTGGATAGATTTATAAGGAGCTGCTTGATCTTGTTCGGACTCACTGCTGTGGTCTGTGGAGAGCTATCTGTTCAAAACAACAACAACAACCAGAAAGGGGGTTAGCCTCACAATGTGCTCTAAATCTGGAGCACAAAGTTGACCTGTTTTCAAAAAATTTATCACAGATAACACAAAAATGTGTTTATGTCCTCTACATCATGCTCTTCTTCTCGTTCTTGTGATTTCTGTTCTAAATGAGAGCCACAGCCCCAGTAAGCAAACTGTAGAGAGCAAAGCCATCTGATATACTACATTACCCATATGCAACCAAATACTGCTGTGTGACAGCAGGGCCTTGCCTTTCTTGCCCAGGCTGTGTGATCCAACTGGCCCTGTGTGTCTTTTGAGCATGTCTTTATCTAATGAGCATGTGGTTCATCTTCTGCTGTTGTTATTGGCCTTTTCAAAGAGATCAGACCTGCTGCCAACCCAGGAGATGATTGTGTGATTCTCCTATTCATGCCACTCTTGTACCTCTCTTTTTAGGGAGCCTGTCTGCCTCCCCAAGTGAAGGTGTATTGGAGTGGTGATTGGTATGTTGGTTATAGCCCTCAAAGCTGCTGCTGATGTCAAGGGTAGAGCCGATGCCAGACTCCCTGTCCTCCTCCAACGCGAGTTTGGGCTGTGAGGAGAGCTGAGTGCCATGCATCCTCAACTCTGATAACAAAGAACATGAGTATACACTCGGGTGGTGAAGATCAGCTTTGAAGCATTTCAAAGACATAAAAAGCAGAATGATGGCAATTGAAACTAATAAGTTACCACTGTAGTCAAGCCCTGTGCTCCGTCCAGAGGACACTATAGTTATAGACCGAGAGGACATGCTGCTTTGAATGCTGTGTGGAGACATGGAGGTAATTAAAATCACAGGATGACACCATTGTAGAGGGAACAAATGTGAGAGTGAATGTGTTTATCAGCCACCTGCAGCGGTAAAAAGAAGCCAGAGGGGACCAACATGACTGTACAGCATATGAGCCTATCGCTCACCACGCTACTGAGATCAACAGACAAAGCAATTTGGAGAAAACAAAGGCAGCCCACATTGTTTGTAATTGGCAGCTGTCCTTGATTCCAGGTCAAATCACACATTTAGACCACATACACCGCGGGGCATCGTTTAACCTCTCAACAAATGAACGCCTTGTCAAAATCAATAAGGAAACATCAGTATCCATGTAACTTGTCTTGTCCTCCATTTCCTGCAGCTGCAAGTCAGCTCTTAAAGGGACTCTCCACTGTCTATAGAGCAGCAAGTCCCTTCAAAGGGTTTCACGTTCTCGGTTTAAAGAGACCGTTTTTCCCCTTTTCATGTCAGCCAATTTGTTGTATTTTGGGGACCCCAGTGGAGGAGGGAGTACTAATGTGTCTCTTAAAAGCAAAGAGGATGGAAGTGAGTTCGGTAATTACAGCAGTCGAAATTACAGTAATCACAGTCACTGCATCGGCCTCATTCTTTGTGGCATCCTCCTGCAGGTTCTGATGTGCAGAGAGGCCCAGTTTTGTACGTCTAGCTATCTGTGTGTCGGAGTGTGTGAGACAAGTTCCATAGATTGCAGCTGAATAAACTCTGGAAGCACTTGTGCATATTTTGTCTGTGTGGGTGTGTACTGAATGTTATCTTCTAATCTATCTGCCCCACGCTCATCCGTCTGCCACTCTCTCAGTATCTGTCTGAGTTTCTCTACTATTTGTGAGTGTGCCTTTAAATCACTATGACTCACGTGTATATTTCTGTGCTGTTTGTGCTTCACCGAAATTTTACTAATTGAGTTTTACTGGAAGTAGAAAAATAAAAGGATTAATGAAACATTTAGTAACTGTTGTCAGTGAGTGATGGCTGACTTGCCAACATTTTCTAAAGGACGTATGAGCTGTGGGTCCCACAGCTTTAGATAAAAGGCCAGAATTCAATTTAGAATAAATTATTCAAATAATAACAGAAAGCTTCTCTGTTGATAATAGTGACTTTCTACACATGGTATTTGTATGAAAATATTACTTATCATAAATATTTGATATTGGTATATGTAGTAAAGTATCTTACCTTGCCTGAAACAGTCTTAGGTGTTGTGTATGACCCCCTGGAACAGAAAGTATCAAACTGAAGTGTAAATCTTCTTTAAATACGCTACCAGATCTGAAGGTGTCAGGAGGAACACCTCATCTCTTGTCGATTAACTTGCTCCATCATCAGAGACCTCATTGTTAATCAATAACACAAAGCCTTAACTTACTGATGCATAAGTTGGGAAAACATGTTGTGTATTAGGTGATGAATGATGTCTGCTCAACCAGCTATTTTTCACCTGATATGGGGCCAGATAAAGATTCCAAGATGAAGAGGACTGTTCAATGTGATTAATGATGCTTGTTTTAGGTTCTCCTAGTTCCACATATAAGAGCAGGGGAGATCTGACATCTAGTGGTAAATGTTGGAAGGAAAGTAACAAGTTCTCTGTTTTCATCACGTACTGTAGCCTGGCAAAGATTAAAGTCAGGGTATTAAATGATCATTTCTTCCAGGAGATAAGTCAGTGCAAGCATTTCAAACATGTTCAGTGTAATCTGCGTGACTTCTTAGGTACTTTGCCAGGACTCAAGATCAAGCATGTTGTGATTGAATGTGAACTATTAGGGAGATTTTCTGAGATCCTACACGTACACACATTTACTTACACAGCCCACTACCCACAGGCATGGGAGATGGCCGTGATGGCCTGAGTAATAGGGTAATTGTTAATAATTAGTCCAGCTATGGTTCTGTCATATCAGCAGTGCTCTCAGGCATATCTGCCAAACCTGCTGACCTCAGACTTGCATCCATGAACTCAGAGGAGCAGAACTTAACAACCCCCCTAGACTGAGTTGTTACTTTCCAAACTGTTATGAGTGCTGGGAGCCAGAGAGAGATAGCAGCTCTGTTGTTGTGCAGGCAGCTGGACTGGAGCCGAGGCGGCTGCTGTCATTGGTAGCGAGTGGGGGAGAAATCCTTGAGATTTGGTGCGGCATTATGCAACGGAAAAGAGAAACAGAGGCATACGGACACACAAAATCACTTATTCACATACGGCTAAATCTCTGGCATGGTTCCAGAGCTCTTTGATAAAAACATCCACCATGATGCTGTTAATCCCCCCTCCAGATGTACAAGTCATAGGGAGGTTGCTGCCACTGCTCAGCTTGGGGGTAAACCAAACAGAGGCCACCAGGTCATAATTCACCATCCTGCCTCTCAAAACACCTGCCAATCAATGTGCTGTGGGTGCACGCTGTTAGCCCCCCTCTGAGCCTCAGTAGGCTGTGTTATCCTGTTAATCTTACACTGAGGCATTTGATGCTTTCGGTAAGCTCGCAGTCTGTTATTTGAGTGAAGGGAATCATAGAAACATGTCAGTTAATTATCTCTTGACATATGGCAGGTGATACGTTGACGTCCATGCGCTGTACGTGAAGAGATTTTTTTGCTTTGACCATTTTTACCATCATCAATGTGTCACACTGATCACTGACACACTGCTGTTACGTAGACTGAAGGAATAATTAAGTTTTTAGTGTAAGCAAAAACACAATTATCATTGTAATTTTTGTGATTTTGTTCCCAGGCATGGTGCAACAGTAGCAGTTTGGAGTACAACTGACACAATTTGTCACGGGGATGCCCCATAACCTCTAACTTAAGTAAGACATAACACATTGTGTGTGTGCTTGTCCACCAGTCACTTTGAAATACTGTACCATCGATTCGGCAGGTGTCTGGGTTGTTTAGTTATTAGTACAGATTAAGCGTTGAAACCTTTATTTGACTAATTTTTGTGTTTCTCGCCTCTCCTCTAGACTACACTTGGCCATCCTCTGGTTTGGACCCAGGAACTGCCAAACCAGTCCCCACCCATTTGGATTCCCTTTTATGGTCAAGTTTTATGGGGTATTGTGGCACGTGATATGTTGATTGAGATCATGTTTATGCCTTTAAAATGTTTTTAAATGTTTGTTAACTTTTAAAAGTTGTTTATTGTCTATTGGATAATGGATAAATCTCTGCTATACATTAACTGATTGAGTAATTGTTATTCCTGGAGTTGGAGGAGCTACTGTTTATAAAAGCAGCAGCTGGAGCTTCTCCCAGGGTTCAGATTCTGATGGCAAGCAGGCCACAGTGACTGCCAGGGGCCCAAACGTAAATGGGGTATAGCCAGGTGCAGAGTCGTTCTATTGTTAGTTACCTTTAATTTAATTTTTTCCCTTATCTTTAATTTGAGACTTCCCAGTTATTTTTCATTTTCTTCAGTTTTCTGCGGTTTGGGTCAAGCTGATCTGCACTGTGATTACGCTGCACTAATCCACTTAAAAAAACATCTACTCTGTAAAGAAAAAGAAAAAGAAAGATCTTGAACTGTTGAACAGTTCCTTCCTTTTTGAATTCACCGCTCAACCAACCTTACACAATTATTAATCCATAGATATCCCATGAATAAACTGAAAAGTTATTGGCAACTGTTTTGAAAAGGAATTAATCATTTAAGTACTTTTTAAAGAAAAAAGTGCCAGAAATGTATTGGTTCCGACTGCTCGATTGGGAATATTTATTGTCAACTTAGAGAGTAAATTGAATGTCTTTGGTTTTGACTGTTGGATAAAACAAACTATATGAAGGCGTCACCTTGGACTCTTGTGATGGGGATAGTTCCCTATTGAGTTTCCCCTACAAACTCAACAGCTTCCAAATGAGTCAATCAATCTTAGAAATAAAAGTGTACAAACCATGATTGAGTGTTTTAATATCATTAATTATAAAATAATTAAATTATTAGAATAATTTAATTCTACTCAACATCATGGTTTTGTCTCCTGAACTGCTGCTTGATTGTATTATTGGTATGGCCAAAATAATTGGGAAACCCCAGATGAAGCTGAGTGACTGTCGGAAAAAAAGATAAGCCAAGAGCAAAAAGAGATTTCTCATCTGTTATTCCCTCAGTTTGATACTGACCTCTGGAAGGCGCTATAAGAGCCTTTGACAAAAACTTTTTTTTTTTTATTCCAAGTGCAATTAGCAATTTTAATATAAACAAATGTAACTGCAATCCTCACTTCACTGTATTTTATTTAATGTTTTAAGGTTTTCTGCTTTGTTTTTTTTTGTTTTTATCCAGTAGTGTGTTGTGTTTCATACCTGTCCCATTATCAGAATTTGTTTTATATATACATCTTTGTGCCGCTTTTATGTTTTGGTGACCTAAAGACAATTTTCCACTCTGGCTGCAATGAAGTCATAGAGTTGTGTTTTATTCTGCTGTAATTTCATTGTTACTGGGGCTGTCAAAGTAATGATAAAATAACCTCTCATTTGTTATCCAACGGTTTAACTGGGATTTGTTTGTGGAATTTCCCATCAACTGATGATCACCTTAGCTGAAGGATATTTAAAGTATCTATATGTTTCTTCTCTCTGCTGTTATTATAGTCTATGCCTCTTTGCCCCTCCACCTTCCACCACCAGTGCCATGGCCCAGTATGTGGTTCCAAAAGGGAATATCTCCAAAGGGTTGCTGTTACGGTTTCACCCTTACAAACTGATCTAAAAGAGACTTCCAGTCAAAGTCAAAGCCTCTATTAAAGCATCTGCATTTGTTGCGCTCATGTGGTGTTTTTTCGGATTGAAGTACGGTTATATGCGCACACACAAACATCATAGCAGATGTGAGTTTTACAGCATATTTTTTCACCTCACAGTTTTTACTCCTTTCTATCATCACATGAAGATATTCAAGATGTATAATAGTCATATAGAATATATAAAAGACAGATTCACTCGACATCACTTTATTGTCAATGAAACAGCATCATCATGGGTGTCCTTTTGTTTACAAGCAATTGTTTCAGTGTGCGTGTGATTTTGTATGAGTGTGTACAATTTCCTTCAGCTAATCATAAATTCATTGCTTGCACATTTTATAATCTAGTTCACTATCATCCTCAATGTTTATATGTTTCCCTGCATACATATGTACATTATTATGTAAGTTGTGTTTATGATGACCTTGTGACTTGATGGCAACTTTAATGTTCTATTGGTCCCTCGATTTATCACTTCAGTTCCTCCGTGGAGGACGAGGACGTGTCAGAGCCATCAGGACACTCCTGAAAAACAGGGAGACTCGTGCAAAAATACAGCTCCAACTCAACTTGCATTTCCATGTTTGAAATAAACTTTATGCTTTAATACCACTACTTATCCAAGGGATTCTACATGAAGTGTACAAGGTAGAACTAAATGTATAACAGTATCATACTATTTAAAATGTGCTTAAAAACGCCCCGAAAAAAAGCTGCATTCAAGTACACACTCATTTTCTTTTTTTACAGGAACCCATGCACTCAGCTCACCTTCACTTTGTCCAGCTCTGGTCTGCCGGGGAGAGATTTTTGTGAGGAAAAGGCCTGTAAGGTAAGTCAGGGCGGTCACAATAGATCTGATGAGCTTGGAAGTATGCAAGTATGAAAAATTAGTATGTGGATGAAACGCTAAGAGGTTTGAATGTCAGACTGCTGCCCACCTTCTTCGTCTGTTGCATCTCCTCTGTGGATTTGGACCTGTTCTTCATGTGCTTCTGAGGAGAGGTGGTGGTGGGACACTAGAGAGACAAAGAGAGAGAGAGGGAGGATCATATTAGACAGGGCCAAAATGGTTCAAATATTTTGTGTATCAGGCATTCACACACCTCATTCGCCTTCTGTTCCATGGCTGACTTGAAGATTTCTGTCAGGAGAAGGTCAGCGCTGATGCAGGTTTAGGATGGATGGTGTCCTGTGGAATACTGCGGCTGTACAACTATATAGAAAGGTGAAACAAAAAGAGACTTTACAACCATGTAGTTGATTGCAGCAACAGTGGTTAAATGCAAGACCTTTCACAATATTTAAAGACTTATTTTTACTGACCATTTAAATATGAACGAAAAGCTAAACTGATCCCCGATTGATGTAGCTTTCCCAAGAGGCTCCATGAGCACCAGTCAGAGATCATAGACAAGCTGACAAATCTGCAGTTATGACCTCTTTTCACTAGGTGGCGACTCTGATTCAGGGACCCACCGGTGCTACCACCTCGCTGAGCCGAATATTTTGCAGGGGGATTTTCCTCTGGGGATTGACCCTTGAGTTTGGTACACTGCTACCATTATTGCTTCTCATTTTGATTTGTAAAGACAGATGGAAAAGAACACTGTTCACTGAACAGAAGAATGCTTGAAAATAAAGGCTTGGGTGAGTCCTAACAGCAGAGATGCTCCACAGTCTGCCAGGCATTTTGTTTTAGACGCAGCAGGAACAAGTGAAGTAAAAGTTCCAGAACTGACATCTTTGGAAGCTCAAGATTAACACATAAAATACAACTGATATTCACTAAATAAAAAGTTCATCCAATAACCAAAATGCAGATGAAATGCTTTGAGGAAACTTAATGACTGATATTTAATAAGAAGAATCCAGCGGATAGAACTAAATATATCAACACCCTCACACACATGGAGCCATGAAAGCACACAAAAAAAACGATTTCTGCTCAGCTGAAAGGCCGCAAAGAAGACCAGCCAACAGTCACAGCCAGATCCACAGCTGGTGTCAGGAGCCCTGGCCGGGGACAAAACACCTCTGGGTCTGGGTCCATTTGCAAATCACAGTTTTTTTTTTTAATTCTCCAACGATCTCAGTGCTGCCTGTCAATGTCTGTGTCTGTCTGACATCTAACCAGAGAGATCAGATCAAAACACTTCCTGGCATCTCAGAGTGAATGGGTGGTTTACTGGTTTCCTATTCTGCCAGACCTTTACATAGTGGAGACACAGATGAGACTGTAATTGCAGGGTAAGATATCAGAGAATTTTGAAGATGTGGTTCACTGATGTTGCTCATAATAAAGCGGTGATTTGCGTCAGGTATGCGGAACACAAAAAGGGTGCGTTTGAAGGTTAATTCTTGACCTTGGAAACAGTAGTTTGGGGAAAAAAAAGAATCTCAACACAAGGTCAACTCACTCAGTGTTTCCGACGCTTTCAGCTATGGAACACACTACCTGTAGATATCAGGGAAGCCAGCTCGTTAAATATTTTTAAAAGAAGGTTAAAAACTAGATAACTAGACGTGAGTTTCCTGACACAGGCACAAAACTCTTCTGCTCTTTGCCTCACTTTTATGCACTGCTGCACTTCTTTTAAAATGCTGTTTTACTAGATTTGATGCATTCTAACTTTATTTTTATTTACTTATTTTTATTATTATTATTTAGTGGGTTTCATTTCCCATCTTATGTTAAGGCTTTCCTCCTTTGTTTGTTTTTTACAATAAGTATGGCATTCTATGTCGATTTTTATGTGAAGATGCATGTATTCCATTCTCATCTTATTTTTCCTCTATTTTACATTAAATATGACATCCAGTCCCTGTTTTTGATGTTCATTCTGTTGTTTTTATGTGAAATACTGTGCATGTATTTTATCTATTGTAAAGCACTTTTGTATTAAAGGTGCTATACAAAAAAAGTGTATAATTATTATATATTACTAAATATCCAAAACCAAAAAAGCCACAAAATAAAAACATTCTTTAGGTATTAGGCTATTTTGTGAGCGTTTAACTAAAAACTCACCTAATCTGCCTCATCAGGACTGTGTGGGTGTGGTTTGATCAGATTTGATTGACAGTGACCAAACAACCCACCAACTGTCATTTAAATCATTCAAATGTTGCTAAAACCTGCTTTGTGCACAGAAATTTGTGACATCGTCTTTGTCTTCAAACCAGTGAGAGGAGTACAGGGGAAAAACAGAAATGTGTAAATCTTTCAGGTAAAATAACCAAAACTGTTCAAGCTTTAGAAGATAATTGAGTGTACATGTAGGATCCCTTCATGTATAGATTGAAGCTGATTGAGAAAAGACATTTTCAGGGCCTTTAAAGCAAGTTATCATTGAGTTTGATTAATTCTGTACATATAAGTGATGAAAAAAAAATGATTTCTTCCTGGAAAGTATGTTTATAATTTTGACACGTCTCTCAGGGCCTGGCCTGGCAAGACACAATTTTACAGAGAGCCAAGATCAAATATAATGTAGAATGTCACTTTATAATCTGACTGAACTGACAGTGAATTGTCTGCCTCCCAGTTCAGCCTGCCGCACTACAGGAAGCCTTCACTCCAGGGCTCATGAAGAATGAATTGGAGCTCATCGACAGGAGCTCGCTCGCCCTCCGTGACGGCTGACGTCAGCAGACATGGTTGTGCCATATTTGATGCTGCAGGGAACTCCATTAGAAAGTCTACTATCTGTGATATTCAGCAAGGCCAACTGAATAATCTGTTCCAGAGGAACTGACTCGGGTGGGTGTGCCCAGTTTCTTTCATACATCAGGCCTATTATGCACATACATGTTGGTTCACTTGGCACACCCAGGGGGTTTACAAGACTGTTGTACTCCATTCATTCATTCATTCTAATGATGGCAGGCCAGGCATTCAGGAAGGGCTGAATGCTCTCTCTGACCAGCTCACTGAGGGAAATGACCTCACTGGGAATGATTTGCCTGCTTGCCTCACCCTGTCTCTCCCCCTGCTTTTCTCTGTCACTGTCTGTCCGTCTTTGGTTAAATGAGGAATCCCTCCTTTGTAGGCGAGGCAAAGGGGACCAAGGACCGCATAGGCTAGACTAAAGCGGGGCTGAAGCGCATCTCCTTTGTAGCGGAGGTAGAAAAGCCCTGTGGCTTTGAGAACCACTTCTCCACCGATTAATCCACATGAGCAAGCTAACAGCAGCCAAGGTGGCACATCCAAAAACACAATGCCTCTTTGAGGTATGCATACAAAAAGTGCACACGCACAAATGCACAAAATGCTCATACATTATTATGTGGACATGGGCATATACACACACAAAAGCGATATAGAGAATTTTAAAAGCTCATCAGCAACTCTTTCTGCAAGGATGAACAAATGTAAAAATTTGCCTTGCAGTCTTTTCCACCCTTTTCCTCCTTCCGTCATCACTTTGACGGAGACACTGCAATACGAAGATGATAAATTTGAGATAGAAAAGTTTAATAAGAGTACTTAGCCTTTGCAGTCCGTAATAAGAAGAAAATCTGTTCTGAGGATTTGAATCCATAACAGCGGCAGACCGAGATTGACCCAGCTCAAATCTTTGTTGGGTCAACACTAATTAACTCCCCAACTGAGAAGCACACCAGAACTTTCATTTCAAAATTGAGAATTTCACTCGAACATAAAACATATCGAAGAGAGCAGTACAGTCAAGGTACATCTACATCATCTCTGCTGTCTTCTTGAACTTCTCAATAACAGGTCTGCCCATGTGCCAAATGACACAGTCACTTCTGATAGTGTCTCCACCTGGTGGTTGACGATGACTGAAAAGATCCTTTCAGCCGTGAGTTGAGTGATAAACACCTTGGAGATACTTTCCACTCTTTTGGGTCAACTAATCCCCATAATTCCAGTCCAGGAGATGAAATTGAAGCCATGTTTGGACACTGCCGCCTAGCAGGATCTGTGCTGTTGAACATGCTAATCACAGAAGATCACGTGTATAATTATGGAGGCTGTTATAATAGCCTACATACATGCACACAGAGGGGTTTAGAGCACCGAGGTGTGGACAGGAGCTGCAGCGGCAGCCGGGTAGAGAGCACATTAAGACGGCTCACATTGGCAAGGACATTATGTCCTGTAACCGATGATGAAGGGTTTAGTGTTCTGCCCATAGACTGTATAGAAGGTTCTGCCACGTTAAGGTGTGTGACGCGCACACACACAGTCCAACTCTCCCCAGCTGGATGAATTTAGGCAGTAGCCGACCGACACAGCTGCTCCCAGCCTGAATCACAGCTCGACCATGTGCATCTCACCTGATAACTGAGTCAGCACTAATGAAGGCACTATCGCTTATTCATTTTTAACACACTGAGCACAGAGTCTGTCCTTCACCAGCTGAGCAGAATCTTTCAATGCAGAGTAATGTGCAAGCATTGATCTGATGGATGGGTTTTGTTTTACACCACTTATGTATTCCTCTGCAGAACTCTCAAAGGCACAGTGAGTACCATTCAGAGCTCCCATTAGCAGAGGATTGAGTTCAGAAAATAAACACTTCCAGATATTCACAACCTTTTTGTTATTTATCCCAATGTGGAATACTGAAAGCAGCAAACAACAAAAACAGAGATAGGAGACAGCATTGGCGCTCAAGCTGAATGAAAATGAATGCTTTTCGATGAATGAGGAGATGAAGAGGTTTATCTCAAGACAGCATAAGACATTTAATCAAGAATAGAAATGCATGAGTGACAGACAGGAGGAGAGAATGAATGATGGGAGTGACAGCGAGAGAAAGGGCAAGTAAATACATCTGAGTGAACAAGCATCGAGATCCCCCCCCCAAAAAAATGAGATTATTGAAATGCCTGGGGGAAAATTCAGACACTCACCTCCTTTTCTCCTTTCTTCCCTTCTCTCAGTACAGACGTGCAGTGGAGTAGATGGCACTCCTCATCTCACTGCTGCTACGGTGTCTGTGAGAGCACACCCCTCTCATCCCATTCATAGCTCCGCCGACGCACCACTCATGCAGGGACGGACACACACACACACACACACACACACACACCAGGTGTGCCAATCATAGTTGTGAATGCATTTGGAAGCTGTGGGTCTCACAAACTGGCTTTGCACCTTAATGCTTTCTTACACAGCTCTGTTCATTGTCTCAGGTTAATTACTTCAGTGACAATCACATCTACAAGGTGATGATATAGGCAAGGTGGGCTAATGAGATGCTTCCCAAACCTCATACTGTCAAGTACTCTGAAATTTGCATGCTGCTGACATCCTCAATGTGGATGAATCCATCTATGACTCATCTAATTTGTTTTGTAACCCATGCAATAGCCAAATACACCCCATAATAGTCCTCCCAGGCCTCAACTGGAAAACACCTTCCAGCAACAAGTCCGTAGACAGATGAAGCAAGTCATTGGCTACAAGCCCTTCCTAAAGAGCCAATTGCAGCACTGCAATGATCCACATCACTGTGCAAAAATGACATCAATACATGATTGCATTTTAGAGGGAGGTTTCACTACCAGGATACACCAAAGACACAATATAATCAAAGTTAGTTACAATTGACCTACACAGACAGATACACATCCGGCTGGTTTTACACTGCATGAGTCATACAGACAGTCCAATGGGGCAGTGGGGTCTGGCTGCACTACATAGAAAACCAAATCACGTAGCATGTGTAAAGCCAGAAACTGACCTCAGTGATTCATCCAAACAGAATCCTCACTGACGGCTAACAGACGTCTTTCCCAAACAACAAATACAGACAGAAAGGATCAAAATTCATCGTATAAACACTTTAATTCTTCAGATACACCCTGTAGGATATATTTGATGATCACATCATCTGATTAATTCCCTATAATACCAAATTACTAATTCATGATCTGGAGCCTGAGATGTAGTATGGGACAGGAAAGCAGGACTTGACCAGGGCTTCTCAAAGTGCCATCACAGCAAACAAAACACATTTCAGTACCGCATACATATATATATATATATTTGAAAATAGCAAGTAAAGCACACAAAATGAAAATAAGTAATTTAAAATATTAAAAACTCATCTCAGTAAAAATACTCAATAATCTTATTTCAAATGAGGACAAAAACAATTGTGCAATACACTTTTAAAAAAAACCTTCTGGACAGTCCTGTGCAGAAACATGTTTTTGCTTAGAGTTCATAGAAAAGCATGATTGCAATGTGAGATTGTGAGAAATAAAAGCAACGTCAACCACAAAATCAGGGAACACTAAAGGCAAACACATTGGCGTCAGGGTGAAATGTTGAGCTAAAACTTCTTTTCAAAACATTTTTGGATACATTAAACACTTCATAGCTAACATCTTTTTCCATTAAGATGTGTAGTGTTTTGAAATGACACTAGAAATGCTTGCCATGATCTTTCTTCTTCACACATTGCCCCAAGAGGCTAATAATCCGTAGCAGAGACGGTAGCACACTGCTATCTCAGAGCTTATTTGTAAACAATTATAAAAAGTGCTTGACCAATTTTCACTAACAATGTGTCTTTTGACATGATTGGCAACATGATGCTGCGAAATGTTTGTTGTAACGTTTGATCGCGTCTGTGTCCACCGCACACACTGATGTCTTTCAGACTGCGGTTTCCCTTAAGTCTTTGGGTTCAGATTCCGCAGCGTCAGGGGTTTCCTCCACTGCTCCAGCTGAACTTGGAGTTAATGATGTGTTGTCTTCTTTGACGTCTTCCTCTTTGGAGTCTGCAGAGGAGGAGCTGGTTGTACTGGGATCGTCTGGCTTCGTGTCCTGCCCCTGGTCTGAGGGCAGCTGCAGGAAGAGAGGAACCTCCAGCTGATCTTTGGTCAAAAGGCCTCGCTGGTCGTCAACCCTGCTGCACTGAGCCCTCGTCAGCATGTCTAGAAACCCTGACACACACACACACACACACACACACACTATATCATGCTAATTCTGGCATTTGCTAAAAAATGAATAACACTGCTATTTTCAATCTGGCTTCGGTGTTTACATTTTATAGTTGGGACATATAGTTAAGCAACACCTACTGTCAACTTATTCTCAAAAATAAAAAATATTATACAAATTTGAAATATATAACAACAATGATGAGGTAATTTAATTGTGTTCTTCAAACCCCTCCTGGCTTGATATGGATAATATCTTTCTATCACGGCATTTACAATATGAATGTATACCATAATATAGTACATACCTTTTCTGGAGATTTTGATCGTATTGCATAATCTTCCTCAGCAGATGGAGTTTGCCAAGTCGTCATGGAATTTAAAATCTCCCCCCCCCCTCCCTCTGCTGAGAAAGTTGACCAAAAGCTTCTAATGTCAAGAATTGTGAAGAGAAACGCGACTAAAAATATTTTCAACACAAGGTCCGCTTCCTTTGTGTTGGACCTAGTCCTCAGAATTTCTTTTTTTTGGTGAAGCCGCTGTTTCCATGGGCAAGAATGAACCTCCAAGCTCAAATTGAGAAACTATTTAAGGGGTTTCACCACACTGATTAAAACATTCTGTAAATTCAATATTGCCATAGATTCCTTGTTATAACTGATGTGGTAAAATCTATGACGGTTTTCAGATTTCTATCATCTTACGGCATATATTGCCATATCGCCCAACCCTACTAGACACTGCTGAGATGTCCTACCCTCCATGTCGCGGTTCTTACTGGGCTTGGGCTGAGTCTTGGCTCGGATGATCGGGGCCTCCAGACCACCTGCACTCACTGCTCCTGCCTGGGACCAAATTGGATTCCAGCGTTAACAATATATGAAATAATGTTGCACAGGTTTTAAATCCTAGTTACATTGTAGACTACAAATTATACAAGGACTAAACTTTTCATCACTCAGATAAATGTTGACGCTTTCCAACAAGGATTTTGGTGGTGTCCAGGAGCCTTGGACTATGACCCAAACCACTCCCTATACACTCTAGTGCACTATATTTACTGTCAGCCAGTTTATGAATGTGAATAAATTTTAACTATACAATAGAAAAAATAAATGTATCTATATTGTCTATGCAATAATTAAAAACAAAAAAGCAAGATGCTGACATTCTCTTGTCCAAATTGTTCAAGTATAGCCTTGGCCTTCAAAGGAGAATCTTCATTATATTATTATTTGGCTAATGATAACAGAGAGCATCTTGCCTTTTTTCCTTGTAACATTCTCAAGATTGTTGAGAAAGTAATAAAGTCACAGCTTTTCAAATTGTATTATTCCAAATAAATAAGCAAATAGTTTCATGACACAAAATTGGATGACTTTGTCAGTATCGTACAGAAACAATCCGAAGTTTCTTATGGCAACAAGATTTGTGTTTGTTAGCAGTCTGTTAACACTGTCTCACCTGTGCGGCTGCAGCTGAACTACTGCCTCTAGAAATGCTGCTTTGGTCTCTTCCTGCTGAAACCAAACAAAAGATACAAATCAGCTTCTAAAAGTACTTCTACTTCCAGTACAAAATCAGTCAGTGGACTGCTGACGATGCTACAGAACCTAATTTCCCCATTGCGTTTAACACTGCTACCAGCCAGATAAAATATTCCTGACAAGAATGAAACTGGTTCTCCTGCGATACAGCCACTCTAATCGACTCTATTTCCCCACTTCCTACATGCAGTGAGTGGAGCTGAGGCAGGGAGCACTGATCCAAAGTGAAGTTGGTTCTGGTCTCTCAGCAGTTGGGAAATGAGGTGAGTGAACATAGCACTCAACAAACCAAATGGACTCAGACATTTCGACCCCACAGAAAAGAATGAAGAGAGCGAGAGAAACACAGAAATCAGAGTAGAGGGAAAAGAAACACGCAGACAGTGATGCAGAAAAACCAGGGCACTAAAGTAGACAGTGAAAAGACTTTCTTCGCCGCCAGCAAAGAGCAAGCGAGGGCCAAGAAATGCAGAAACACTTTCTAGGACCCATTAAGAAACAACTGAATGAATAAGGCAAAGCCAGGGTTCAGGCTGCAGAAGAGAATACACAAAGCATTACCGATGTGTAACCCACATCATCGGCAACAGTGGATGGAGGGCTAGAATGTCCCGTTATCTGATTTGATTGAACTCATTGGTCAAGTAAGTTTATTTCCATCCTGTGGCTGCTTGTGCTTTTAGGAGAGCAGTGTAGTTAATGTTAATGATGTAAACATGATTAGCTCTATTTCTCAGTCACATTAAAGTCAAATATTGCGTTTAAAAAAAAAAAAATAATAATAATTTTAAAAAAAAACTGGTCAAGTATATTAACCTTTGGTTTTGTCAAGCCGTAATGTCTTATTGGCCAGTCTGAACACTGTGCCAGTCATGTTCACGGGCTCATCGCTTCCAACCTAAAACGAACAAGGAAAGGAGACATGAAGGATTCCAGTCGGACAGATGCGGACACACGATCAGTTGCACAGTTTTGTGGGGATGAATCACCAAGACCCCACAGAAAAATGATGAATCACAGAGAAAAACACACATTAATGCATTACCAAGTTGGGTAACCCTCATTGCTTATTCCACTAACAAAATAGTGTAACACATTCCATTTTGCAGCAATCACATTAAAATTACAGATTTGACATTAATATTAAACATGCACACTGACGCAAAAACTGTTGCCTAGCAATAGCTGCTGTAGGCAGGAGCGGCAGAAGAGCACTGACAGGACAGAACCTTTAACAACATTCAAATACGTCAGACAAGTCTGTTGCTTGTCTGGAAAGTAGAGTTGAGTCATTAATGTGAATTTACTTCCCAGAAATATACGATTTTCACAAAGAGATGTTAGTTATGTTCAGAAATACCTGACAACTTCACCAACTCTGTTTTTTGTCATTGTGTCTATCCATGTTGATTTACAGGTTTCAGAAATTAACTCCGTCAATTAGCAGTGTTCTTAAACCAGCGTAATCAGTTAACTCATTCCTTTACAATTACGAGAAAGTAGTTATGTGAGGAACTACTCAAGCACTAGCTACATGTAATGATCTCATTAATTCATACAGACACTCACCATGGTGACCAGGGCCTCTTGCAGCTTGAGATGGTGTTTCTGCAGCACCGCAGAGAGGGCTTCCTGCAGCGTCTTACTGGACTTCACCATGATCCCCACTGTCTTACCAGTGAAGGCAATCTCCAGCCTGAAACACACATGCATGTCAGTAACCTCCCCTCACAATGTAAGCACAAACAGTAAAACAGCAGAATAGAATCATCAAAATCTAGTCATGCAAACCTGTATCACAGACAAATCTGCCACCCAATGATATCTTAGCAGGAAATCCAAGTTTGATCATTTGGCAACTAATTTGATAAATGTAATCAATGTAAATGATGACTAAAATGATTACTGTGCAGAGAGCCAGTCTCTATGTCTGGTGTTAACACGACGACTTCCCTCCAATATGGTGAGAAGTGGCATGCTGTAGTGGGGATGGGGCTGTGAAAGCCTGCTAGGGTGACAAAAACAGAAAAAGAAAAAAAAAAAAGGAAATGAAGGAAGCAACACAGCTGACTCACGCAAACGTCACCCTGAGCTCTAGAGAGACCTGCTGATCTCTCAGTACGGAGCAGTCCTGGTCCAGCGATAAGGGTTGCTGTAGAGGGAGCAACGGTGTATCAGACAGAGAGAAATCAAAGTGACTTTCAGAGATGTCAGCATCAAATGGGGATACTCTAAATAAGTTTCACAAAGTTTCAGAAATGAAAAGAGGGAGTAGGATGAGGCAGTATGAGGATGAGAGGATGTTAGAACAGGAAGAGGGTAGTCCTCTTTGTCATACTGCCTGTTGCAAAACAACTTTGCAGTGTGGTACAGTAGATATTTTTCAACAGTTTCTTGATTTTTTTTGGTGCTGTAAACGAAGCAGCTAAGTGCTCACCTTGTCCTTGCCATGAAGGTAGATGATCACATCTTTCAGCGGGAAGCCTCTCTTCTCACACAGGCTAGTCAGCATGTCTTTGATGGGCTGGCCATTACGTGTGGGGGCCAGGGAGGCACTGCCATCAGGTAGGTAGACACAGCAGTAGCCCCCCTCCACCCCTATCCGACACCCACCACCTTGTTCTGGAGAGCGAGCACTCGGTCTGCCATTCTACCTCACAGATGGAGAAGAGAAGAAAGAACTTGAGTGAAAAATATACTTCTAAAGTTTGTAACTTAATGGCAGATTTTCCTCTAACCTGTGATATTTGTCAACTTGAGGACTACATTTTGTCATCCACATGTGCCTCTCTAATCATAAAACTTTAAATTAACATTGATTCCCCATAAGCCAGCACCAACACCAAATCCTACTGTCACAAGTGCACTGACCTCTATCTGCCTGGAGAGGGAGCCGAGCTCCACACTGCTGCTTGACTTGACCGACACATGGGAGGCTGAACCATGGATGTTGGATGGATCTATTGTTATCGATGGGAAGAAAAGAATAAGCAGCGAGCCAGGCAGAAATTGTGAAATAAAGTCACAAGGAATAACTTAGAAGCACAAAATCTGCCATTTGACAGGCACTACCTCCCCAGGACCCTCTTTTCTGTCGCTGTTTCTCCGAGGCACTCTTACCACCTGGCAAGCTGTTAGAGTCTGACGTCTTGTGATGAAAAAAATGCCATAAAAGAAAAGTTTAAACCAGAATCACGTTTTTCTCTTCCCTGCCCCTCAGTCCATTTCCTCCCAGTCACTCTACCTTCTTATCATTTAATGAGTGACTTCTGGTGGCCACGTCCTCCCAGGATCCCATGCGAACCGGCTCTGTAGACAGCTGAGGTAAAGGTTTGCCTTCTATATTTGCCATGGTGCAGCTATGGTAGAGAGGAGAGCGCACAAAGCGCCTGTAGCTGTCCATCTTCATCAATTTAAATATCTGAAACAAAGCCAGGACAGTGGTACACAAAGTCAGCCAAGGCACCAACAATGTATCACTGTATTACTGAGCTAAAGTGTGAGTCTGGACTTCAAACAGACCTGCACTTGAGCCTTGTTAAACATGTCAGGTGTGGGATGTTCCAGGTCCTTCTCCTCCGTCTTGGCCGTGTCATCGATGTTGACCGAGTAGGGCGCGCTGTCAGACAGGTAGGTGTTGTAGATGGAGCGAGCTGCTGTTTTTAGCTGCGAACACAACAGCCCCATCAGACTGAAAACCACTGAAGATTAAACAATACCTAAACTTTGTTTCCTAGTCATTGTTTCTAAGCTAAAGAGACTTATTTTTAACTAGAATTGATATGAACCCTAAAGCCACAGTGAATCAGTTTCCCTTTGGATTTGATCTGAGTATTTAGCTAAGTATGTAACTTTCAATCTCCATCTAATAAGTCACCCAGCGCGTATATATCTAAACACTGACTTGGAGTCTTTCCTCGTTAAAGTACCAAATCAACCCTTCCCAAGAATCCACACAATCAATAAGTCACTAAAAGGCAATTCATTTCCTAGAGAGCTGAGCAACCTCAGAAACTCGGCTGATGTGTGGACAGTCAATAACCCTGTCAATTTCTGCACTCTGTTTCTTTACCAATAGAATTTAATTAACCGAACAATATTTCTGCCTGGATGGTAAAAAAATAGACTAAAAGTTGGTTATAGCTTTTAAAGCTTCCTTACTGCCCACTTTTATTTGAAGGAATATTATAAAAGAAAGCCAACACCTCAAAAGGGATGGTTGAAAAATAGCTTCATCGGTCACTCAACAGTAAATGTATACAATATTTACTGAATTATTGATTAATGCTGCTTAAGACTTGTTAATGTAAAATAATAAAAGCAATATCAAAGCAGAAAAAATTTTTGCAGCTGCAGACTGCTACACAGATACGATTATAACAATGTAGCAACCAAGTTGCCCTCACTGTAAACATTCAATATCTTGACTACAAAAATAAGTGTCAGGAAAATAACAATGAGTATTTATTTAAAAAAAATTTAAAAGTGTTCTAAAACTATAAAGTGAGCTTATGCAGAGTAAAACACACAATTGCTTAATGAATCACATATGACAGGCAAGATAATTCACCATGTAAAGAGGTTAAAGTGCAATCATACCTCACCCAAGGAGGTGGCGGGGATCTTCCTGAACTTTTCACAAGCCTGCCAGAATAAAATGTTCTCCGCACTCACCTCCGACTTCAAGAAGGCCTGTGGAGAACGACACATACTGTGTATTAACATACGTGGCACAGAGTGAGAGCTTGTTAGAAAACACCAACACTCAAATTCTTCCTAAACTTGTTGAAACATAACACTGTGTTGAATGTGTCTCACCGTAAAGTGGCCGACTCCACGGGGGTCCTCCAGCAGCTTCTCAAAAGAGACGGCCCAGCTCAGCACACTGTTGGCTGGGCCGGCCTCCCTGCCCGCGGTCCCGGGAAGGCTGGAGCTGCTGCCTCCACAGCCCCGTGCAGACATGTTCAACTCTACAACACATCCAGACACAAACACACCCATTTATCAGCACAGAAAAGCATAGGCAAGAACGATACTGAATCAGATATTTTCTTGTGTCATGCACAGACATGTTTCACTTTGTTAGATATGCGAGATGTACAGGATTGTCAGCTTGCACGTTGGTTGTTCATGCTCACCTCCGTCTGACACTGCCTGGCTCTGTGAGGAGGTAGAGAAAATTCAACATTCACTTGATTGAATCATAAAATCATGAAAGGAAAGAACTTTGTATTTAAATTCATGTCTAAGATGTGGCAATCAAAAGTAAATGATAAACTCAGTACATTTTAACATTACATTAACAGCTTTACAATATACATAGCACAGTGTACTCAAAATTGTATTAATACAGAAACTAGACATGTATATTTAAAAAAAAAAACAAAACAGACAGGCATACATTAAGGAAGTGAAATGTGAACACCAGCTGCAAATGTTTTGCTTTTTGTCCCCCCCCTATCACAATGTAGCGCAATCAGCCAAGGCTCTTTTCACAGGAAGTGGTTGTGACACTGACGACAATGGCTCTCATTCAGCTTTCAGAGCTCACAGAATTCACAGCTTGTGAGAGTTCTTTCTGTTTCAATTCAAGCACTTTCACAGTTATAAATACTGTCAACAATTTCTGCAAACTCTTTGCACACAAACCTGTGCTGACAACCATATTTGCATGCTACCCATGTATCAGGTTACTCAGGTAACCTCAGGTACATCAATGTACCTAGTAATAGATCAAAACCCCCCATGGGAGGTAATTCAGAAAAAGAATCAGCAGGTTAACTGGATCTGTTTTAATTGAAATGGTTGGAAATCCTGGATGCTAAGTTCTAGAAGTGGCATTCACACAGAACAGCTCCTGCTCAAGAATCCAGTAATACTGACATGGCACAGCAGCTCACAGCACCACAGTGCTGGGGTTTTATCCATAGGCCTTTCTGTGTGCAGTTTACATGTTATTTTGTCTATCTGGGTTTCCTCCCACATGCAGGTTCAAACTCTAAAAATTACCCAGAGGTGTGAATGTGAGCGTGTTTCTCTGTCTGTGTAGGTTACCTGCCCAGAGTGTACACCAGATGTAAAGTTCAGAAAATAAAAACTTCTATTCAACATTTTACTGATGAAACAAATGAAAATGTATTGTTATTATGCCACTTGATAGGTGGCACAATATTGTCCGTTCGGTGGAAATAAAACCCTTCAGATCAGTTGTTTTTCCATTTGTGTTATCAGTAAAATGTTAAACTATAGTTTCCTTTATCTTACATGAATGTAAGATAAAGGAAACCTTGAAGCTGTCTTGAAGGTGACAATGCTGCTTTAAAGTTTTTATTTTTTAAACTTTACATCTGGTGTACATTCTGGGCAGCTAACCTACACCGAGAGAAACACACTCACATTCACACCTCTGAGCACTTTTTTATGAGTTTGAACCCACATGTGGGAGGAAACCCAGATAGACAAAATAACATGTAAACTGCACACAGAAAGGCCTATGGATTAAAACTCAGGACTGTGGAGCTGTTAGCCACTGTGCCTGGAACCATGCAGGCTTGATCAAGACAAGCCCAAAGGGACTAAGCCCACTGCTGAGTCACATGGAAAAGTACATGTCGAGATGTGTCGCATCTATTGATGTGACTCAACAAAAAAAACAAAAAAAAAAACAGGTCAAACCACGGAGCTAAAACTTAGGAAGTTAAACAAATCCTGGGAGAGAGAGGGAATAACTCAGCTAAATTAGTATTAAACACGAGACCAAGGCTGAACTCCTATGTAGAAATAGATGGTCAAAAACTCTAACAAGAGGAGTACACCCACAATATTGTTTTTTCCTTTAAACAAATTGCCAGCTCAAAAGGCAACAGCTCGTGGCATCTGATAAACTTTGCCCATATAAGGTTGATATGGGCTGGCTGTTTTTGCAGGTGTGAGCGCCACTGTGGCCCCACCTCTTCACTTTTTTGCTCTACTGCTCAAACTCGGGCTCCAAAAACACAACATGTCAGTGCCTACAAATACACTTCCAAGGAGACGCCAACAGACACTTAATCCAGTTTTCCAACAAAACTGTAATGAAAGCAAATGATTCATCGTTGTCTTGCTTGTACACCTTTCGCTCTTGTGCACCGCAACAGAGAACACTATCTAAGGATTAGGATTCTCTGCAATTCCATTCAAGGAGAGACAAGGCATGCAAACATACTCGATGTGAGGGAAGAGTCTGATGCAGCACCAAATATAGGAACATTTCCAATCACACAACATGTGAAGTACAGAGCAAGTCCCCTTTTTTTAAACCATAGAAACATCCAGGTCCCCTCTGCCTCTGTGAAATACAACGCTAGATACACTTTCGCACTTTTTGCAGAGCTGAGCCGATTTAAGAAACATAATGCTTTTGATGCGCTTATGCTTTTTGTTACCTTGTGTTGTTATATTGCTTCCATTGTCTTCCTCAAATGTAAGTCGCTTTGGATAAAAGCGTCTGCTAAATGACTAAATGTAAATGTAAATGTAAATGCGCTCGCACAGAGTACACCGAAGCCAACTCAGCCTACACATGACAGATTGGCAAACAGGCATGGCTTGGTTTCCGCTTCTGACTCAGGCAGGCCTGGTCTGTTTTCAGTAGCAACCAACTGTAGTCAGACAGCCTGATTGGTTCTGGCACTGCTGAGGAGTTGGGACAGACAAGCCAACACAAGAAACTGCTCTAACGTACTCTTGTCCTGAATGTCTACGCAATAGTATGAGCATGGTTTAAAAAAAACAAAAACAGACTGAAAAGTAGTCCAACATTTAAAAAGACATTCCTGTTTACCAAATAATTACAAGGATACAACTTCAAAAAAGGTATTTCACACACTGAACTATAACTTATTCCTCTTAAATATAAGTATGCTCACAGTCATGAAATGCCACTATGTAAGGGCTGATAAAGCCTCCTCCTTTATACATCATACATGCATAAACAAACCACTGGACGCAAAGGACAGCTGCAGAACCGAACCAAACAAGAGGGTTGCCAACTCACCATGTGGCCAACAGGAATCCCTAGAGCATTGCAGTTCTTCGCCATGGTGGCCCAGACAGCAGAGTACAAGCCGAAGCCTTAATGTGATGTGCACACTGTCAGGGGACACAGTAAAGTGCTCCACCCAAACACGATGCACGCTCTACATACACACACTCAAAAACTCATCACTTGGGTCTTACGGTCACTTCCTGCCTGGAAGGGAAGTCTTGCCATAGCAACAAGCCACAAAAGAGGAAGTATGGTTACTATGATCAAACTGTTCTCCGCCTGTGTCTTGAGAAACACTATGATGTGGGAACACCGACAAGACAAACACACTCATTCTTCTTTTGATGTACAGTCACTGTACGAGTTACTTACAACCATTATACAATCTAGACAGCAATTTTACAGCCATTGAGTATGGGGTTTTTTTTTTTAAGCACGTCATACTTTTCTTCTCCTTTTTAGACAGAGAAGTTTCCTTTTACTTGGAAGCCATTGAGATTTAGGCATTAAAAGTAGAAAACACAATGCCTCTTCCTGGTATTCACTTAGTTTATGATTAGTAATCCTCCCATACAGCAGTTTCATGAGAGTCCAAACGTCGCTAAAATTCTACAAGATGTAGGAGTAATTTCAACTTTACATCCCTCAAACAACTACAGGCTTTTTGGTTTGAAACAAAAATTAAATATCTCCCTTTAGCTGTTCTTGTGAGCAGACTTTCATGAGTTTTGGTACACAGAGCATCAGTAGATTATGATACGAGTAACGTTATTATTCTGCAGCTATAGAAATTAAATTAATGTAGAAAGTAGTGTGCGCAAGTTGTCCCAATTATACATTACACTTTCTGTATTGCCAGACACCGTTAAGCACTGTCCAATTAGCTTGTGTTTGAACTGATTGTCATACCTCTTTGTTCGCCATGGTGCACCACTTGGCACATTTCCTGAATTGCTTTTGAGTAGCAACTTCTGTCAGGCGGGAGAACCTGTGATAAAGTCCCCTCAAAGCGACCATCTTCAGAAAAAAGAAATGCAGCGAGTTAAGACGAGAGAGAGATTATATCCTGCAGAGTGCTGGAAATTTACAGGTCCCAATTAATTAACAGCATCGATCTTAGCTATTTGCCGAGTCCTGACATGCGCACAAGCTCATCCCGGGAGAGGCAGGGCATTTTAATTAACGTTAACTGCGCGCATTGTCCTTTAAATTATTGTCAATTAGCTTAAGTGTCAACAACTGTCCAGTCTACTTTAGCTTGGATATCAAAACCTTTTGCAAAGTGGTCATGTGCTAGTTGCCCCTAGTTGTACATAATGGCAACTTTCCCGAGTTAGGACACAAAAGATTATTTACTATCTAACGTCACGTAGTTTAGCCTACAAACAACAGGTAAAGGGAAACAGTAACAGAACATGAGAAAACAAAATTGTAGCATGAATGAAAACTTTTCATGTAGCATGAATAGTCACGCTGTTATCCAGCAAGCGGCACTGGTGGCGTTGTTGCTAAGTTACAGTTGTAACTGCAGGCCTCGTGACACCATCGGGTCTATAGAGTCTGCAACATTAGGAGAACATTTTCTGAGTGTAACACACCCCAGGAAGTGTGTTTTTGGAAATTCCCACCAGGTTCAATCATACATTAGCCTGCTAACATGCTAACGGCTTGCTAAATTGCTAACATTAGCTTAACATGCTGACGTTTAGCATCCGATGTTGGACGTTAGCATGCCAACGGTATTAGCCTGTAAACATGTTAATGTGTACAGCATGACGTTGGTGTAACATGCTAAACGTAAATTAATGTTAGCATGCTGCAGTAGCGTGTTAGTATGCTAATACTAACGTTATGAGTAGCAGAAGAGTTTCAGCTGAGGCTTCAGGATTTTGGTCAACCTCTGTTTCCCCTTTGAGTAACGTTAGCGCTTTCCCACACTGTTTCTCTTCATTTCTGGGGTCCAATCATTGTTGGGATAACTGGTTTGGTTTGGTTGAAGTTAACACGAAACACAAATTGGTAGGGAAACAACACTGGGCTACTTTGTGCATTAAACTTGATTTACATTACAGTATCCCGCATTATCACGAAAGAGCGGTAAGGTGGCCCGGAGGCCATTTGAATCCACAAATCGATTCTGGTTATTTCCGTGAGGAGTTTGCATGTTCACCTTGTGTCTGTGTGGGTTTTTGTTTCTGGTGCTCCTTTTTTACTCCCACAATCCAAACACACGTAGGTCTGGATAAATAACACTATAAATTGCCTTCTGGCTGGTAGGTTTGCGTTTCGCAATATGTCCAGTGTGCCTCTTTCCCAGTGCATGCTGGAATAAGATCCCGCTCCCTGTGACCCTGAACCGGAGTGTTAAGAAAGAAGATGGATGATCAGCAGCACTCTCTACTGGCCACTGCATGAATAAATACTGTGTATGAAAGGCATGGATGACTGCAATGAAAAATAATACTGCATTTCCAAGCTTCATTTCTTCAAATTCAGTCAATTTAGCCATAAACCTGAAAATTCTGAGCAAAGTTATCCCTAGTGTCACATTGTATAATGTATGCAAAAGGCAATGGCTAGTTTGCATATGTAAACCATTGTTTTGCTGATAACAGGCTATACGTATACTGTACCTCTCTGTCTCCGTCTCTGCCTTTATATCCCTGTCTGTCTCTCTGTTCATTTCTCTTTCTACCTGTGTGTGTTACAAATCTAAAAATCCCATCATTTTAACCTAAATGTTACTTAACAATATAAAAAGCTTCATCAGCCTAACTGTCATCGTTGCCACCACATCCACCTACAACACATACAAACAGCAATATTGTTTGTGCTGTTTAGTTTGAATTTATTTGCATTGGTATCAGTGTTTATGCTGCCGTTCTGCCTTGCCGTTTTTGACGCAAACACCAATAAGTTAGGCAAAGCAGAGCAGCTCTGCGTTCAGCTCTGTGTGTGAGGAGACAACACCACCACAGGTAAAAAGAAAGAACACTTAAGCATTATAATATTCGTATTTATCTTTATAATTGTATTTAATACCTCATGTACAACATGTTACATGTGTCAGTGAGATTTTCTATTCCTAATTTGTTTAGAAGCGACCTTTTATTCTTAGAGATTCTGTAATGGATTGATGAGGAGTGTGTACTGTTACTTATTATAAAGTTAAAGCAATTTAATGATATGAGTTTTTTTCCAACAGAGAATGGTTATGAGAGAGATATCTGTTTATCTTTTGCTGAGTCATCTCCAAGGTAGGCAGCCACTTTGAATTTTACAGTTATATATATATATATATATATATATATATATGAATGTATGCCTGTTTAGCTCCACACATCCTTTTTATTTTGTATGTATTCTTTACTTTATTTCAGCTGCTGTTGGTTTTGACTGTTTTCCTGGCCAGTGTCTGAGATGTAACGTAACAAGAGTAATTCATGCAGGTAAAAAAAAAAACCCAAACCTCTCTCTATTTATAGCCTACATTTAAACATGTTATGTAGCAGCTAATGCACCTGAACATTGTCTGCTATTAAATAAATGCGTGGCGAGGAAAAATGTTCTTAATGCTATTCCATCCATCTCTGTTTTCCCTATAGATTCTTGTGCACTCTGCTCAAACAATTCACCACCGTGCATCCACAGTTAGTGCCATTTTTCTTTTCATTGTTTTAAAAGAGTTTTACATATGGTACATTAGATACAGTAATTGGTGGTGGGGTGTGGTAGTGCAATGAGGTTGACTGGAACATGGCAAACAGGAGACTTGACAAATGATCTAAGTGCTCATACATTTGATTGCTCTTCTTAACTAATGTATTGCTGAGGCTTTTACTGAGTAGAATAAGTTTGAGTAGGTGCATTTATAGCTTCAGAAAACGCAGAGTACATCATTTTTTATCTTGAAAAGAACTTTATAAATACCATGGATGTGTCACGTATGCTCTATTTTAAATTAAATGCTGACTGTGACTGTATTCATTCATTTCCATGTTCCATCTCTAGTACCTCCAGATATTCCACCAAACTGCAAAAAAGGTAACCTGTAACAATATCCTGGTTACTATCTGATTACCTAACACTATCACTGTTGCCTCCTTTCCCTTATTATATATTTACTCTGCCCATCAGACTTTCAGGTTACTGTCAACAGCACTGGAAACGTGGTACAGGAGGGTGAGGACATCACTCTAACATGTGTCCATAACCTCCCCAATTTGACCCTGACGTTTGGATGGAAGAATGGGAAGAACATCCAGAAAGGCGAAAATAAAACCGAGCTGGTTCTCAAAAAAGTGTTCACTACAGTCCAGTATAGCTGCTTTGTGCAAAGCCCATGTGGCTGTTACGAGTCTTTGCCACTTTCTGTCAGCGTAAACAGTAAGTAAACCTCTCCCTGCTTATTTCGCACAGCCACAGATTACCTTTGCCTTTATTTTGTAAATAGTGCATTTTTACTCTTTCTGAATTGAAAATGAAGCAGCCGAAACATTTAATGATTTTAAAGATATGAATAAAGAAATGAATACCTCAATGACCTTTGATAGCATCTGTCTTCACTGTCTGTCCGTACGTCTTTGTAACTGTGTTCTCATTCAGGCAACAATTTGGTGCTCCTGGTGATCTGTGGTGTTTCCGCTTTGGTCCTGGTCGTGTCTATGGGGCTGGCTATGAAGTTCAAGATGAAAAGAGACAACGGTAGGAGTTCAGTTCAGGCTGTCGGTGGTACAACACAGGGGCCCAGATAGAAAGTGTGTGTTGGTGGGGGGGGGGGGGGAACCTAACAAAATCCACCCACCAGTACCTCTAAAGCTTACTAATTAACAGTTATATCTGGTTTGTTTAATCCATGTAATAACTGAAGAGTAAAAGTGCAAGGTGCGGTTTTACAGGGGGTTTTGAGCCGGACAATTTCTTGGCCAGGAGCAAGCAGTGGACGTTACTACCCCTAGCCAAGAAATGGGATGTGCCCAAAATAACTCTATATTTACTATAGTGTACTGTATTTACTGTCTGCCATTTCATTTAAGGTTCTGAATTGTGTGTGTACATTTCGCCACTATATAGTGCCTTCAAAAATTCCTCAATGGAAAGAAAAAAGCTGTCTCCCTGGAATGTACACTTGTTTCTGCTCACAATGCAATGCATTACATTTTCTAAATGCCAAAATGACTGTACAGCTGTCAGTGATGATGCAAAATGATAGTGTCTGATAACTGTCCATATTCTCCATTTACTCCTCACTATTATTATATAGGGACTAATAATGAGCAAACAAGGCAGTGATTTCAGACGCATCCAGTCTGGCACATAACTCCATGTAAAACTGCAAATTGTCATTTTTACAATTTACTACACGGGTACTGAAAGGTAGAATTTGTTAATGTTGGACAGAGCAAAGCTAGCAGTTTTCCAGTCCTTATGCTAAGCTAACTGCCGGCTTCTGACTCAAGCTATACATTTACCGTACAGACGAGAGAGTGGTATTGATTTTCTCATCTAACTCTCTACAAGAAAGCAAATAAACATATTTCCCAAATTGTGGAACTACTACTTTTAATTGTTGCATAATGCAAGCCTCCGTCTCTCTCTGCAGCTAAACACAAAGAAAGGATGAAGCAGAGGGCACAGGCTGGGCAGAGTGGCGGTCCAGCTCCACTCACACCAAGAGAATCCTAAAACAGTACAATAATGAAACACTGATATTATTTCATAATTTACTGTTGTAGTATTTCATGTAGAAATAAAAACTATTTAATCTCTGTCTTTGAGGTTAAGTGTGTGTGATCAGGTGAGGTTACAAGCTTATGTTTAGCCATTTCCAGACCAGGGTGGAGCCATAGTTTAATGCAGCGTTCATGTTAACCATGACCACTGACCAGAAAGCCTGTTCAGTTGAGGAAAAGAGCCTAGAAATGTTTTTAATCCAGACACAGGACAGGCGTGCTCACACTAATCCTGCTGAATGCTCTACTCAGAGGAACTCGCACTACAGACGACCCACACAGAGCAGCTTTATGGTGGCTGGCATGTAATGGATATATGGGGTGATAATGCTATCTCCTCCTCCAAGAGAGGGATGGATGTGGGATTTGAGAGTTGACCTATGAACACAGAAATAATACATTCCCTGGTTTAATAACATCAAATAATCCTTTGAAGTGTATGTGTTAAGATCTATGCATACCATCAGTGTCTTTGGTTTTTTTTGCATTTTTACAGAATTTTCCATGCTCAGCCACATGGCAAAATGTCTGAACTTTTTTCTATTGTTCTCACAATATCCATGTGTGTGTGAGTGTGTCAGGAAGTCCTGTTTATTCAGTTTCCTCCTATAGCAGGTGGCTAAGGGATAATCCAGGTAAAGCCACTGCAAAGTGGAGATGGAGGTATGGACAGAGGAAGGGGGAGGGTGAATGGGGTGGCCTTTGCATGGATGACTAGGTCTAATTCTGGCCTCCTAATCCCAGTCCCATCCGCCCTCCCCCTCTTCCTGCTTACTAACTCCACGGCGTCAGTGAGGAGCAATTTGACGCCCAGGTAGATATTACTATCACATACACACATAGCACTTAACCTACCTAGTTTACAGAGGAGGAAGAGGGAAAAAACTGTTGGTAACTTTTCTGGATAGCTAACCTGGTTGACCTGGATAGCTAACTCACTTGTGTGAGCTTCACTGGAGAATGTAGCTGCAGCCCTCCAGCCAAGCCACAGGAAACGCCACCATGGGAGAAGCTCAAAAGGTAAGTGACCTGATCTGAAGGAACAAATACCTTTGGTATACCTTGCTATTTTTTTGATAAAAGGAACTATTTACAGGTGGTTATGACTCCAAAAGGGTGTACCAATTAGTGTCATACAGTATTTCTGTTTAGAAGTAGCTCTCTGCTATGATGTTTGGATTATCTAAATTGCTAGGCTTGTCAAATAGTGTTGATAAAATGATTATACAACTAAATGGAACCGCTAATACCTTTTGATGTACAGTTAATCACACATACACTGTAGTACCTATCACCTTGAATCAAATATTGAAAGCTACAGTGCCTCTTTTGTCAGCAGCGTGGCAGTCTGTGGCTATAAAACCTTGCTTCAGACTAATCATATTAAACAGTGCACCCTTATATGACTGGAGCTCTATTCAAGACCAGTGCTTTTCTAAATGAAGCAACAGATTAATTCTTCTAGAATGGGGGTGGGAGCTGTACAGTAGCTCCAGAGAAGGAGGGCTGGATATCGGTGGGTGGGTGGAGCAAGATGTAAAATTCTGTTTTCCAAGAACATAATGTCAAAAATAGCTGAGCCCCTCACATATTGTATTCTAAACTGAACTTCTAAACATTATAAAATGTAAATATCAAATGACAAATGACACAGGCAGACTTCTGCAGAAGATAAATATATTCTACAGATGCTAAAGGATGCTGGGAATGCTGTAATAAGTTTATGATCTGATCTATCCTTCCACCATCCTCCCTACACGCAGGGCTTACTCTCTGTCATTGAGAAACTGAAGGGATCCACAGAGCAGGAGGTCAGGATAGTGCTTCTGGGTTTGGACAACGCCGGCAAGACCACCCTGCTGAAGAGCCTTGCCTCAGAGGATGTGAACACCATCACACCAACACAGGTAAGGGGAAGTTATATGTTAAAGCTCTCACTCACACAGACATCATGACCTTAAGGAAAGAAACTCACTGTACAGCATAATATAGCAAGAAACACCACTGACTGACATGCTTGCTTGCATGTTTTTTGTGTCCTTTTTAATTCATCAGCTTACCATGAACAACTGTACCATTTCACAACATCATTACCTGATTTTCATCATTAAGTGTCTTTTAGATATCTGCCGGAAATATTCCGTCAATATTTTGTTAACCAACAAGTTACCACTCTTTAAAGTCCAATGCAATTTGTCTGCTGTCACTGAATCCTTTTGCAAAAACAGGTGACACTTTTTTTAACGGTGATGGATTTCTCTGGTTGAGGCTTTTCTAAACATATTTTGCATTTTCGTGGTACTGTAACACTGCATTTTAACAGGCAGGGGGATTGTATGTAATCGTGTGAGACCAGCTGGACCAGTGCAGCTCAAAGTAATGAGATTTAGATGACCTTTGCTTTACTGACATGCTGTGAAATGAAATGATTGGTCTTACAGTACACATGCTTTAACCACCAAGCAGTAAAATCATGATTTGAGGATGTCAGATCATCTTGTTATATATCGTATGTTAAATAATCTTTCAGCAGGAGATAAACCTAGGGCCTTATGTGACCTTCCTGATTTGCATGCTCTCAACACATTTTCCGAGAAGATCCTAATGTTGTAGAGAGGTCTCGCCCTCTTTTGATGTGATTATCTAACCTCTAATATAATTATCTAATACCCTTGCATTACTCTGACAAGGCAAGACATAAAGCAGAAGTACTGCCAGGTCCTGGTGGAGTGTGACGGCTCATCAGACACCAGGCGGAGAGGATGCAGTCCAGTATGACATGGCAATGGTCACTGCAAAGCTAAATCAGACTTGACACATAAACACATACACTGCACTTGATCCTTCCAGTCTTAGCCTCAGATTTGCTCCTCGGCGGGCCCTCAGGATAAAGTTGTTATACAACCTCGCTGACTGAAACAGAAAGGAGCCACGTTATGAAAAACGGCTGCGGATTAAGACTCTGGCCAATACCTTATGAACGCTTAGAGCACATGTTGCACTCCTGCTGATACGTAACAAGGTTACAATGTAGAGTAACCAAACAGTGATTAAGTAAATACACACGCCTGTGCTCTAGAACATTGCCACTTAATTAATTGCGTCATAACCATTTGCAAGGCTTTCCAGGTGCTGAGTATTGGAACTGTGTTAAATTGAAGGCAGTGATGTGCAGTGAAGTGCAGTGACTCGAGCTTTGTGTTTCACTTCAGGGCTTCAACATAAAGAGTGTTGCCTCTCATGGCATGAAACTCAATGTTTGGGACATTGGAGGACAGAGGAAGATCAGGCCCTTCTGGAAAAAGTACCTGGAAAACACAGACCTGTTGGTGAGTGACTAAACTTAATTCAAATGAAATTCCCTTTTCCCCTGAGAGACATTTGCTTTATTCTCCATTTGGATTACCTTTTACAAAGTGTCTGCTAGTCATCCACACAGCTCTACACTGAAAAGACACCACAAAAAAAGCGTGTGAAGTAATAAAAATCCACGACATTGAAGTATAATAAAATACATAAATGGTCATGCACTCACAGGACATAGAGGTGATGCATGATGTTTATACTCAGAACAGGACACCACCTATGTGCACAAATTAAGCACTATAATTGTATCTTGATAAAGGATCTTGTTAGTAAAACTCTAAACGTTGTGCAA
This sequence comes from Coreoperca whiteheadi, assembly GCA_011952105.1. Taxonomy (NCBI): domain Eukaryota; kingdom Metazoa; phylum Chordata; class Actinopteri; order Centrarchiformes; family Sinipercidae; genus Coreoperca; species Coreoperca whiteheadi. The sequence goes on from CM022490.1 coordinate 14,016,889, forward strand.
CATTTTCGAAAGGAAGACAACTGTATCTTCTATTCTCAATTAACACTGAATTTTTGGCTGCTGTACTGGAGCAGCCATCTGCTAAAAGAGTCACGGACACCTTCAGGAGTTTACATGCTGACAGTAAAATGTTGATGAATTTTCTGTGTGTACTTTTCAGCAAATTTAACTGCTACATATTTGTTCTTTCAGATTTATGTTATTGACAGTGCAGACAAGAAGCGATTTGAGGAGACAGGACTGGTGAGCTTGAAGCACAGCTGTCATTTTTGGAACACACTCCGACAAGAACCATAGCAAAACTACCTAAAGTTAATTAAATTAAGATATATGAAAGTCATTGTGTGTTTTTTTAAAAGTCACTAACTTAACAAAAATGGTATGTGTGCTAATGTGCAGGAGCTGTCCGAGCTGATTGATGAGGAGAATCTTAAGGGCGTTCCAGTGCTCATCTTTGCCAATAAGCAGGATCTGGCCACAGCGTCACCGGCCAGTGAGATCGCTGAGGGACTCAACCTGCATACGTACCGGGACCGTGAGTGGCAGATTCAGGCCTGCTCAGCAGTGTCTGGAGAGGGAGTTCAGGTCAGACCTAGTCCAAACTTTAATTTGATTTCTCCTCGCATGACACCTAATTAACCATATAAAAGTGCTCCCTGCATTCCTGTTGTACATTATTGTACTGTAAGTCAGTCTGAACTGTTTTAATGAAGACTTAAAACAACCTCTTTGACTTGCTTAGTTTGATTGTTTTGACTGTTTGCCATCTTCAAACTGTCTGGACTCTTCTATGAAACTGACTTAGACAGATTTATTTTTATTTCCCCCCCGACAGGATGGCATGAACTGGATTTGCAACAACATTGTGAATAAGAAGAAGTGAACCAGTGTCCCAAGCAACACTGACCAGAGTCAAACCAGCATCACATAAGGGATTAAAACAATATTTCACTTCATTTAATATCAAGACACCTCACCTATGACCTGGGATCCTGCTCCCCTCACAGATTTGAATAATTATGTTTTTACAATTTGTGTCATTTTTATAAATATGTTGCAAATGTAGCTAATTTAAAGAAAGCTACAATAAGTGAATTAGGCACTTTGTTCCCATTATCCGAAGGATCTTTGTCTGGTGAATCTGTGTGCTTTCTTAAACACAGAGAAAGCCAAGCTGAGTGTGTAGCCATGTAGAACTGTGGCGGTTTGTCAGTTACATAGACATCATTTCAGTGTGAGTGTAAAGTATGTGTTTTGAGATTTTTGACAATAAAATAATTGGTCATTTCTGCTATTGAGATTTTTTGTTTTTATGTAGTGATCAAATTCTCAAACAATACATACATACGTGCACAAACTAATGGTCAAATAATAGTTTTAAAAAACATCAGTGAAATGTGACTGTAAATGCCAACGCTTCCATGAGTGACAAGGGGAACGATAACAAGCTGATCCACTTCTGCTCAGCTGTCAACTTCCTTTATTTCCACACCACGATGACAAGCACTTACATTGTACAGTGAGAAAGAGTGACTAATTGAAAAGTAGAGTTTACAATTATACACTCACAAGGCAGAACAAGATATCAAATCTTCGAGGCACAGCAGAACAAACAGTGCAGGAAATTACACACAGAGAGGCTGACTAATTTGCAGCAGGGAGACTTTTTCTCAAAATGTTTGTTCTGTATGTTAATTCTGGGACTATTACGTAGCCTGCAGTCTCTCTTGGAGCAATGAGCATGTCTGTTAGAGCTCGTCAGGATCCCTTTTCACAGAGCTATTTGGCCATATGACACATCTAATGTCCAGCTGTGAACACTGTGTGTTCTCACAGCAGAAATACAAATAGTCTACTTTGTGTGAGCAACTCTGAGGTAAAATCCCTCTTCACCTTCTGTTCTAAGACCTACAAAAAAGACTGTTTAGACCATTGATTTCAAAAGACTTTACCAACATATGGTTCATCTCTACTGGGACGACAGCGGTCAGAAACCCGCCCCAGGCTTGAAGGCCCACACAGCCCTGTGGTCTTTCTTCACATATTTGTCCATTAGACTGACCTTGGTGTAGGCTAAGTCCTCTATTCAGCCATTTTGGCTCTACTCAGCTGCAGTTGGATTTAATGGATCTTTTGTTTCTATTGTCTGGAGCGGTATTTAACCATCTGAAAGCACTCTAAAATCACATCAGCTGGCAGGCTTTGTTCTGCGTCCTCTTCCACATGAAATTATGCTAATGAATATTTTTTCTTTTCTTTTGTCTGGTATTTATGAGTGGTTTTGAAAAGAAAAACAGCTCTCTGGTTTACTTGCTAAGTGTTAACAAAATGAATGAATATGGAGTAATCTCCATGGCAACTAAAATTTGGTGCAAGTCCTAAAACATTTTTTAGGCATTGACTCCTGTTGAGTGAGCTCAGCAGGGGGTGTGGGACCAATTACAACTTGTACTAAAGGATCATTATGGCTGTTTGAAAGAGACCAGACAGCACAGGAGCTGGGCAGGTGGCGAGATGAGTTTTTGCTTCTTGCAGCTTGTTGTTCAGTGCTGCTTCTTCTACCAACAGATGGCAGTATTAGAGAACCTGATGAATCTCAAGGGGTGACGAGGAGGCTTTGCTCTTTACAAATAAGTGATTTGACACACTCTAATTTCTGTGGTTCCAAAGCTCAGGTTTGATTGGGCAGGTACTTTTCTTCCTGCACAGCCACAGAAGAATAACAGTAAAATTATAAACCTAAATCATTTTTCTATACGCTACAGGTGATTTGGGTGAACATGTTGTAGCTTTAGTTCTGTATATGTTTCTAATTAATTCCACTGTCACTTGTTAATATTGGTATACTTTAAAACACAGTCGTAATCTTAATGCTAGTAGCCCTTCAGCAAGTGTTGCCATGGCAACCCTCCTTGTTATTTGTGGTCCACCAGCCACCTCTCTTCTTCAGTCCAACCCTCCCTCTCTTTTCCTCCATTTCTATCATTTTCCCTTAGCGCCGCTCATTAAAAGAAAGCCTGAGTCCTGCTCAGAGAGACAACAGATTCCAGGTAAGAACAAAAGACACGTTCGTGTTTGGTTGGATGTGAGGAAGATAATTAACCTGCTGCTTTTAAACATGTGAAAGTGATGTTAAAATGATTGATGTTACATTTTTGTAACCTGGCTTATTATTACACTGAAATGTATTGTGTTAAGAATCTGAAAATCATTCAAAGTTAATACTATTGTTCGTATCTGCTGTTTTTCGAAAGGTTGATTTATCATTAGAAATCTGTATCTTATTTATCTCTGTCTATTGTTTATCTGTGCATGTGGTAAACCAAACTTTAAGATAGGTTTTTTTCCCTTAATGCTGCAACAAAGTATCCCTAAACCACTGAGGGGACACATCATGCCAGTAGTCACCCACCTGGCCTCCGTGAAGCCACAGTTACCCACAATGACTCCTCCACCCAGTTCCAATGCTACCCCGATGACCTTCAGCCTCCTGACCAGCACCACACTGCTCCCATGGGAGGAGGTGCACATGCAAGTGCACACCATCCTGATTGTCGTAATTTTTTGTGTTGTCTGCTTCCTGCTCCTGCTTTCCTTCTTCTATGCCTTCTGCTTCCATTGCTCCATCGGTTCATCGCCTAAAGACTCGCACACAGCCAAGAGATGCAGCCTAGACCGTGAGGACGCCACCTATAAGTGCAGCTCTTCTGATACCCAGTCACTGGGGAACGCTGTTTGACTGGGACACTGGACCAGGATAACTGATATTTGACCGTCTATCAATGTATCTGTGTTAGGATTACACTATTGTTGTTTTAGTGGCATGTATGGATGTTTAGCAGAACCATGAGGAACATAGTAATTACACCTTCCTTAAGCCAAAGCATGGTTTAAGAGAAGTTGGTTTAACTTCCATACTGATTTGATATTTGCTTTTGATTTTTAAAGTGACAAGATCAAGAATTTTGAACACTGGTCTATCACAAAACATGCTGTTATGTTTCATATCCAAACATATCCATATCCATGGAGAATTGTGTTAACTGAAAAAGTGTAAAATATATGCAAATGTAAATGTGACTATGCCTTTGAATGACAAGACAAATAATATAAAAGGGATCCACTCGCGACTCAGCAGTCATCTCGCTTTATTTTCACTGAGCTGACAAGCATTTACATTGTGCTGTGGCTGTGTGGTTTTGACGTGACTGATATAGAACAATGAATTCAGACATGCAAGGTGAGGGAGAGAGGAGGGAGAGGGACGAAAGAGAGATTCAGAGCGATTTCTTCACAGGATTAAACAAGATGTCAAATCTACAAGGTGCTGCAGAACAATTAGTGCAGGAAATTACCAAGCTTGTGTCCAGCTGAACCATGTGGCAGTGTACACTTCCTGGTACAAAAACATGTTACACAATAGGTGCACAGCAATATTTTAGTGGCAATTGCTTTGAGGTATTAATTGGAGAAGTTTGTGCTCACACCTAGGGCTAGAAAAGCTTTGAGGCAGCTGTTCAAACTGATCAAAGTGTAAAAATGAACAACAGCTGCGATTGATTTCTGTATTGTCATATAAAACTATGCAAGGCCACTAGAAATTTAAAGCATTACAGACTAGTCCGTGTGTAAACAACACGTCATTACAGATTGTCTTGGCATCACCACAAGAACTCCTCCAAAAAGGCAAAAAAACAGCAAAAACTGCATTCCTATCTGGTATTTGGCCTAACATTCAGTACTTTGAGGGAGTTGTACAAAAAGCGCTTTAGAAACAGTAATACAACATGAATTCCTGGATATAGCGTCATTCGTTCATGACACGGAGCACATGGCACTCTTGGAACAGCGGGAGTCACAGGAGCTGTTACGGGACTCCAAGATGGAGTCTCTGCCATCAGACTCAGCTGAGTCCAGTTCCAGGTGAGAGTCCTGGAGGCCGTCCTGCAAAGCGTCCTTATAGTGGGACTGGGGGAGGACGAGCTCATTTTAACACACCGATAACAAACAACACAAGTGTAAAGGAGCATTAACAGCTAATAATTACCCAGGAAGGGAATCATAGTGACGGTATGGATGAAAAGAAAAAGATTACAAGTTGCAGTTAATCAATCATCAAAAGTCTAGCAATCTAAAAATCCTGGCACAAGATATTCCCTCTCACCTTATGAACCAGCATCTCCTCCACCCGACACTCCTCCATCGACTCCTCCAGAGAATGGCCTGAAATCTCCATCTTGATATGATGAGAGCGAACAGACTTGACATCATCCTCGTCCTCCCCTGCCACCAGTGGGAAAACCTGAGGGCAAAGTTAGAAGGAGACTCCAGGGATCAGAGACGATGATGGTGGCAATGAGGCAAACGAGAGTGTATACCCTTCAAGCAAATTTTTACCAGTCCCTGCTCCTCCCCTGTGGCCTCAGGGCCTGCGATGGTGGCCTTGCTGATGGCCTTACTTATGGTCTGGGTCTCAAACTGAGGACATGCTGCCTGAGCATTCCCATCTTTGTCCCTCTTTCCTTTTAGCCAGTAGGTCTCAATTTCAACATTCCCCTAAAAATGGAATGAAGAGAATAAAAAGGTAGAAGAGAGAATTAGGTTTAGACATCAAGGTGCCATATGCAGAAATATTCAAAGACTCATAGGCTCATAGGAATAATTTCAGCGCTAGAGGGGAGTAAAATGGCAGGCAGCAGATTTTCAGTAGTCAAGATTCCCTGATGAGTCACTCTTGCTTTCCTGAGATTGGCACCTGTAATCAGCTGCCTTAGAAACCTTTGGGAGTAACTTTGCTGCCATTATCACTGAATGTACAGCCTCAAAGTCAGACCCAGTGATAAAATAGTCTGGAAATCAACAAGCAAGCTGCAATTACCAGCTCTGAATACTAAGTGTGCTAACTCCACAGAGCCAAAACATTGTGCGTTATTATTATTTTATATATATTTTAGATTCAGAAATTTTTATTATGTCTGATTGCTGATACACAAATCTTCCATTAACATATTTTACCGGCTATTGTGCAGATAACTTTATATTTAATTTTAAGTGGAGATGATCAGACAGACAGTTCTGAACATGCCCACATCATCGCTGTGTGTTGCTCATTTTCTACAACAAATCATATTAATTACATGTTGTTGTAGTGCCTGAGTAAATGCAATTGATGTGGTGAGTCGTTGCTGTGGTTTTGACCCCTAACCTTGATGGTAATGATACCCCTCCTTTCAAAAATAAAGTGACTTCCTTTCAGGTGCTCGTAGGTGGCGCTGCTGAGCTGAATGTGCATCTCCTGAATAAGATGAAGAATAACCAGGCAGTTACAACAAAGTCACTTCATTATGTCATTATATATACAGTACGTATGTGTATATATATATATAGTGGACATACTGACTTAGCATCTTAACCTTATTTCTCTCTCACATCGGTTGATACCTTTCTTTTGCTCATTATCTTTCCCTACCTTTCCATTACTCTCCATGGCAGATGCAGTGTGGACTGTGTCCCCGTGCAGACCGTAACGTGGCATCTTATGTCCCACCACACCTGCCACAACCATCCCAGAGTGGATCCCTGCAACCAGAAACAACAGGTTAGTTCACTCAGTCAAACACCAACATGAACACACAAATAGGTCCACACAACATTCTACCCACCAACACGAATCTGTATGTTGTTGCCATTAGAGGGGTCTTTCAGGTGATCTATGGAGCGCACCATGTCCAGGGCCATGTCACAGATGTTATGAGCGTGATACTTTGTCTTCTCTGGAGCCCCGGCTACCACCATGTAGGCATCCCCAATGGTCTCAACCTGGAAAAAGACAAGAACAGCAGCTCTTACACAGCAGCACTTATGGATAAAGTATATTGAACAGAAGAAAAACGCACACAAACCTTGAAGACGCGGTGCTTCTCGCTGAGCGTGTCAAACAGTGTGTACATGGTGTTGAGCATGGAGACCACCTGCATTGGAGTGATGTGGCTGCAAATGCGAGTAAATCCCACTACATCACTGAAAAGTATGGTCACATCTGGGAACACCTTGGAGAAAAGAGATAAGGGGAGTTGATGAGCAGGCAGGTTGATATAGTGCACACACACAAACAAACACACACACACACAGGTGAGGGAGGCATTCATGAGCGATTTCCTGTGCCTATGCTGTTATGCACCCTAAGGAAGGCACTTTCAATCAACCTGAACTTTACTATAGAAAAAGTCTCCAACAGTATGACTACGCAAATAGTAAGAATTCAGAGGATTTATATGGATGTGTGTTTGTGTGTGTGTGTGTGTGTGTGTTTATACTGTAGGTACCTAGTCACTATCTATACTGGGCAAGAACCTCCGTTTGTACCTTGTGATAGATGATAGAAGATTAATTCTTTAATCAGACAATTGTACAACAGCTGTTTTATTTGCTTCAGTACATGAATGTGAGAGAGTTAGATGACAAGGCTGATATGCCTGTATATGCCTGTATATGTCTCTTATGTCTTAGCTTAGCTTAGCATAAAGACAGGAAACTGGGGGAAACAGATAGCCCCTGTAAACAGCTAGCCTGGCTCTGTCCAAAGGTAACAGCACTTCTAGAGTTCACTAATTGACATGTTACATCTTGTTTATAATTAGTGGACTTCAGAGCTGCTTGTAGATGTATTTTGTTACTTCAGACAGAGCCAGGCTAGCTGCTTCCCCTTGTTTCCAGTCTTTGTGCTAAGCTAACCTAACCGGCTGCTGTAGCTTCATATTTACGGTACGACCATGAAAGTGGTAACAATCATCTAACGCTCTGCAAGAAAGTGAATGAGCGCATTTCCCACAATGTTAAACTATTGTTTTAAAGAGCAGCAAAAAAAAAAGACTGAAACTGTTGCTTCTGTTGTTTTACATACTTAGGTAAAGTTACTTAAGGTGCTACACAACAAGGTGTTTAACCACAGTGGCATATACAGTATATGGCACTATCTACAATCCTGACCTCACAAGTGTTTACAGCCGGCTCTCCTTTGCGCAGCCTTTTAGCCACTGGCTTGGGAATCATCCTGTATAGAAGGTCATCCGTCTTCTTCATCTCATAGTCCAACATCTTCATGCTCTCCTCCAGCTTACTTGACTTCTTTTGCTCCTGCACTCACAATGGGGAATAAGACAGAATAACACTGTGAGTTTGTATCTAGTTCTTTCATCTCAGGTCTGTGGGAGGTAAGTGATCTGGGGCCGTTAGACTGAAAGAAGGGCTTCAGAGTGACTTTGCATAACGCAGACTGACAAGTGAGCTGATCGCACATATAAAATGCAGCAGCACTTTGACAGAGTGAACCTGTATGAGAGCTCTCTTCAGCTCCTCTGACTGCTGTGTGCCCGCCAGCACCAGGTCTCTGCTGGAGTCGTGCATGCTCAGGTCATTGATGTACAGGCCGGTCTTAAACATAGCACTCAGACTCTCCATCCTATACACACACACATACACATACAGACAGTTAAAAAGTAAATAATAGACAGATGACAACAATGACGTATTAAAACAGTTACAGAATATATTTAGAAATACCAATAGCAGTATATATAGATTATATAAATAATCTGTAAAAAGTTGGGGAATTAAAAGAGAGTAATTCTGAGAGTTGTTATTTTTAGTTTCCTGCAGTATAAATAATGTAAGCAGTTTGATATGGCATTTAACATTTCCGTAGTTTTGTCAATACAAGCATAAGAGCATTTACTTGCAAAACAAAATGTTTTAGAAGAGGAGGGAGATGTTTTGGTAATGTACTCTGTGGAAAACACTCTCAGTTGCAAATGGATTCCCATTAGGCTCACAAGAGCTGCACTGTCTGATTACAAGCTAATTAGCAGCTCATTTCATGCATGGTAAGTGCTGTTAGAATGGGCCCCTGATTTGATTCACTGCCCAGGCTTTTATTTCCAGCCTCGTAATTCAGTTTAGCTCTTGCTGCTTTTTAGAATGTTTTACTTTTCAACTGCAGCGTTTTAATAAAGATCTGTGTCTGTGTGTGTGTGTGTGTGTGTTTGTGTGTGGGCCTTACACAGGGGTTCCCAGGAAAATGATGGACTCCCACTCTGGCATGTATCTCATTTGTCCTTTTAGTTTTAGGCAGCGGCTCCCATCGCCCCAGCTCTCCATCGCATTAGCGCTGTTACCATCTAAAAGAGGAGCACGATTAAATGCCAACAAGACAAGCATTTAGAGAGGTGTTTTCGGTTCAGTTTCAGCAGTAGGTAGAAACTGCACTGTGTTAATATTGACATCCCAATGGATTTAGCAGTTTAGCAATTTAAAGGAGTGGTTGGACATTTTGGGAAATACGCTTATTTGCTTTCTTGCTGACAGTTAGATAAGAAGAGAAAGCAGTCGATCAGCGTAGCTTAGCATAAAGACTGGAAGCAGCTAACCTGATTCTGTCTAAAAGTAACCACAATTAATGGCTTTCAGTGGGTTATGTGCTGGTCTAATTCTTGGACAGGAGCAGTGACTTCCTGGAGTGTCCACTGGTTGTCTGGCAGCCACACAGTGAAAACAGGACTTCAGAAAGTCATTGCTCCCAGCCAAGAAGGAGTCCTGCACATAATCCCCCCACAAAATCATTAATTTTCCTCTTTTTCAAGATACAAACAAGTTCTAACATGTTAACTAGTGTGCTTTAGAGGTGGTGGTAGGTGGGATTTTGGTACCTTTGACAGAGTCAGACTAGTTGTTTCCACTTGTTTCCCATTTTAATGCCAAGCTAAGCTAACCCCCTGCATCATATTGAACATACAGACATGAAAGTGGTCTCAAACTTCTTAGAAACTCAATAACTCTCAACAAGAAAGCAAATCAGTTTATTTCCCAAAAACTATTCCATCAAATTAAGATTCTTTTGTGTTTTAATGTATCTGTTCAGTTCAGTGTCTGTCTTGCTATGTGTCTTTTTAGAAAACAGAAAGGTCATGACCTTTGTAATCATCTCCAATGATGGACTGGAAAGCCATGAGCTCTACATCTACGTCAGCAGAGCGATTGGCATTTTCATAGTCAGAATCTGTGAAAAAACAGGGTCAACTATCAGAGCCATAAACATTCATATTCACACTCTCCACCCATGACAACCATGGCTGGGATCAGTTCCACTAAATTCAGTCAATTTAACTTCAGTCAAGACACATCAAACAATTCCTATTCTGCAACTGCAAGATCTATTTAACTGTAATTCAGCAATGTTTTGTGATTAAATGTTGATGTTTGAGCTCTCGTACAAGAACAAACATCCATTTTACTGCACACCTGCTCTTTCTTTTTTATTTCATGAAACTGAAATTGAGCGTGTCTTTTGCAATTGACTGCAGTGAAATTGATCTGACCACAAGCCAGTGAGTACTCGCCCACCAGACACACACCCCTGCAAGTGTTTACATGGCTCCCACTCTTACTCTGGACTCGGTTGTGAAGGTTCCTCTCTCTCTTCACAGGCTCCTTGGACATGATCTCAAACAGGTTGTTGGGATGGGAGATGATCTGTGTACAGATTGCTAAGTCAGTATTCTCAGCACTCATCGGCACCCTGTTTAAAGCTGATGTTTTAAGATACATTGTTGTTGTTCATTGCAGAATGCTGTAGCTAAAGTTTGACCTGAATTGGCTGGAAACATTCAAATTGTCTCTGTCTGAAACAGGGACGTGTAAAGTGATGTCTTACCATGTTCCAGGTGAACTCCACTAGGGGGCGAGCCAGCAAGAAGGCATCGTTGATCTTCTTTCCATCAAGATCAGGGAAGACTGTGGCAAGGCCTGAGCCAACGTTATGCACCACCATGTCCTAAAGAATCAAAGCATTGCAATGACTGTTCATTCTTACACTTAATTCTTCATTTTATTCATAACTGCACTTGATGAGATTACAGTTACCTGTCTGAAGACGATGTTAAAGGGGAAGACCTCAAAGAAGAAATCTGAGGTAATGGGCAAAATCTCCTGCTCTTCCTCATCCTCCTTCATGATGTAGCGGTAGGCAGAGTTGTCAAAGTTCAGCCTACACAGACATACAGTTCAATATGTTCTCTAAAGTTTAAAGTTACAGTAAGTACAAACTGTGGTGGAAGAAGTATTCAGATACTTTACTTAAGTAAAAGCACCAATACAACACCATAAAAATACTCTGTTACAAGTAAAATTGTTGCATTCAAAATGTTATTTAAGTAAAAGTACAGAAGTATTATCATGAAATTGTACTTACATTTTTAAAAGTTAAAGTATTCATTGCAGAAAATTGGCCACTGTGACTCATATATTATTATATATTTCATGATAAGATTGATATTACTGATGCATCAGTACAGTAGTATTTTACTGTTGTGGTTAGCCACAGTGTAGCTACTTTTAACTACTGTGTACACAGTAGTTTAGTCCAGCAGGCCCCAACCTATGCGTCAGGAGCCCTTCAAAAGGTCACAGGATAAATCTGAGGTGTTGTGAGATGATTAATAAATGGGTAGGACAAAAGAAAAAACTAATATGTAATTTTGTTTGTCTAATCTATTTTTTTTCTTACATCTTGGATAATTTTGCCTCTTTGAAGCCAGCTGAGAAGTTTAGAGGGAACTGCTAACAACACACAAGACACTGCTTTTTTGTAAAGGTCCACAAGCCAAAAGGTTTGGTAACCACTCGCTTCATATTATTTTTTTATGTAAAATCTCAATCTGAAAAGTACCCAGTAACAGTTGCTGCTAAAGTAGTGGAGTAAAAAGTGCAATATTTCCCTCTTAAACGTATTGGAGCAGAAGTATGAAGTAGTATAAAATGGAAATACTCAAGAAAGTATAAACACCTCGAAATTGTACTCATGTACAGTACTTGAGTAGTTACTTTCTACCACTGAGCATAAAAAAGCTTTTCGTGTGTGTGTGTGTGTGTGTGTGTGTGTACACCTCATGGTAACATGGGAGTAGTCTCCGACCATCTGCTCAGACAGCACCTCCACGTGGATGTCTGTGTCGTAGAACTGTTTCCCCATCTGCCTCAGCTGACCCATTGCATAGTGCAGGTAGCCTTTGCGCTTACTCCTGCCGGTCACAGTGGAAGAAAATTCAGTATCAGTCTAAAGAATTTAATCATACAGCTTTCTCTCTGTTTGCCCCTGCCCCTTCGTGTCTGAAGCCTGATAGTCTATCAATCTCCCCCCTTCAACCCACTCCAACCCTCTGTCCTCCTCCTCCTCCTCCTCCTCCTCTTCCTGCTCGCCTCAGACCTGTAGTGGAGGGTGACTCCAGTGGCCGACTCCTCTTGGCAGAAGAAGGTTGGAGGCTGCACCTTGGGGTAGCTGAAGCGCAGGTACTCGTGGAGATTATCAAGGCCATTGACAAAGTCACGTACGTGACGGCCCAGCACCTGAAGGCAGAGAAAAGTCATTTCTAAGATAGTTGCTCTACCTTTTTGTCACAGCACATTTAAAGGGACAGTCCCTTGATTTTAGACAAAAAGGTCAGCTTACTTGTCATGGGAAGTACTACTCTACTACTAACTGTAAAAACAGTTGTATAATATCTGCCGTGGCTCTGGAGGTCTGGCTTGTTCTTGCGCTTGAGGATAAACCATTGTAAATATTTTAGGACCAAGCATTTTTGGAGCTTGACCCATACAAGTGATTACAAATCAGGATATATTGGCCTTTGCTACTTGTGATTCTTTTTAAAATCTGTCTATTGTGAGTCCCGAACCTTCATGAAAGTGCAACACTAAATTGCTGAGGTACCACTTTAAAAATCTTTCATGTTTTGCTCCCACTTTGCCTGAAAATTATTTTATGATATTAGAGCACTGAGTGCTCAAATTCTTAATTTGTAATTCTTCAAAATATGGCCCCTGCAGAAATTTTCAAAACAGATAATGGTTGATAATTAGGGCTGGACAGAAACTATGACCAAAACTTGGGTTAATAATGTACCAAACTGCAATGCCTGTGTGAGTGCATTTAATCCATTCATAACCATTTATTTCGGAAGTTATGCAAAATCTTAAAGGTTGTACATTTATATGTAATGCCCTAATTTTCTACTGAACTTATTAATTCCTCAGTTGTCTAAGTACTACATAAAGAGGAAAATGTACTGTTCAAAACCACACTAACACTCACAATAATCTCTTTAGACCGGATCAACAGATTTTGTGTTTGAAATTTCAACCAAAAAAATAGGACACAATAAGATATATGAGACAGTAAGAAAAGCAAAGACTTAGAAACCATAACCTTTCACTCGCACAATGGGAAGGAGTTCACTGAGTATTTAATCATTTTCTCACACATCCACCAAAAGACAAGAGCTCTGACAGTTTTGAGTCTGAGATCTTTTTTCACCTTGAGGATCCTGTCATAGCCGTACTTCCCAACAAAGCCCAGGAAGTAGACACCCCAGGAGTTCATCAGCTCATTGTAGGGCGTGCCTGTCACTCCACTGGCTGCCTTTGCAATACGGGGAATCACACTCTCACTATACACCTGCAGACACACACATACTGTAAATAGATTTTGACACCAGGACTATGAGGCTTCAGACAAAAGCAGACAGGTTGACTTAGATGCACAGAGACTGCAAAGGCCTCACAAGTATATCACTATTCAATGCATACATACAGAACTATATCATTCATTTCAGAAACACAGACACTGTACCTGGTGAGTGACAAAGGAGTGCAACCTGACATCTGCTCTTTCTCTGACCAGCTTCCACACATCATCTCCGTACGACTCCTTGATGAAGTCATGAAGACTCTCACACAGCAGCCCGTACATTATGTCGCTCTGGATTGGAGCTCAAACTGAGCACTGTCAAGACAGCTCCCCTACTGACTGACTTCCAACAGTGCTCCCAAAGGCACCTGCAAGCGAATAAGAAAACTTCAGAATGATGACTTTTTCAGTGCTGCAAACTGAATTTTAATGCATTTAGCTTTCAGCGTGAAGCTATAAAAAGCCATAAACTGAATATTTCTGCTTTTGTTTTCTCTTGCTTTCAACACTACCTGTGGAGTTTTGAACTTCCTCAGACTAGCCAGCCAAATATGGTTTCATCTGAAAGCCAACAGGGCTAATGGTTTTAAAGGTGCCCTAATCGCGCAAGCCCTTCAGTCTGAATGGGCCTCTATTGTACTTGTGTCAGCTGTCAGCGCCTGGTGGCTGTGCACCTCTCTCTATGTGACATGAACACACTGCGGGAGCCACCTCTCAAACACAGATGTCACCAGTCACGAGAATTTGTCCTGTGTTCATTATCTTTTTAAATCACTGAATTATCAATAAACACGTGTCATAACAACTTCATTTGTAATGAATTGTAATAAGCCACAGGTTTAAATAAACTGCAGGTGACGGATTAAGGCTCTGTGTAATACAGCACCAAACTAAAGCTGGAATTTTATTTGTTAAATAACCTACTCTGGTATCTTTTTATAAAGCAAAGTTGCTTTTTTTCTACTAAACAAACACTCTTAAATAAACTCTTAATGTGCAGCTATTGCAGTCGAACTATTCAACTTCAATTGTATGTCTGCAGATGATTTTCTATGACTCAGGATGACTCCACATTTTCTTTCAGAGGCGGGAAGGCTTCCCACTGGGGGGATAGTGGCATTGTGGAGCAGGGCAGGTGCAAAATCGATATCCAATCTCAACAGGGATAAGGAAAATGTTTTTTCCCTCCAGGCTCCTGCTGAGCTCAATGAATCAATTTGTGGGGGGAAAAGCTGCTCGATAAAGAGTAACTTGAGTTCAAAAAGGGCAACCAAATATAAAGTTAAAGGGCATCACTGCTAGTGTAACACAAAATGCGAGTTAATGCAGAATTCACAACTGAAGTTTCTCAGCAGTTGGTAAGCCTGTAAATAAATAAAAACACAGTAACAAAAACACTGTATTGTTATTTATTACAATCTTTAACACTACTGAATAACCGAGAGGTATGTAGACTGCCCATAACTCATAGCAGTGTGAAAGAAACAAATGTTAAAGGTCTTACACCATCAAAAATGGAAGAGCAAACTACCACGGAGTTTAACCTTTGATCCTAAACTAGAAAACTGAATCACAACCTCTGATCGCCTTATCAATTTTACAGCTCCCGTAAAACTGTCTGTATATGGGAAACACATGGTGGGTGTGTTTGCAAGCATTTGAGTATATAGGGCAGAGTAGTTACAAAGCACTTTACAGAAGGGACAAAAGGAAGAGAGAAAATAGTGATTGTGTTTGTATGTCTAAGTTAGCAGTGGAAAGGTTGGATGCTTGGCCTCTCTGAGAGCTCAGTGTCACTGTCTGGACAGCAGCTGTTATCATGCGCGCGCACGCACACGCACACGCACACACACACACACACACACACACACACACACACACACACACACAAACACACACACACACAGAGGGGATCAGATTTTTATTAGCAAAGAGGCTCGAGGTCAGGATGTAAATCTTTATCTCCCCCCGCCATATCCATCCTCACTTTCTTATCCCTCTGCTAAAATAACCAAGTGAGGTAAGCCCCCAAGGCATCCTGGGATTACTTTTATACAGACTGTTCCTTCTATGCTGAGGAGTGTCAGAGTGGAGCATGAAAGCATCCCAGCTCCAGTACGGGATAAACCACACGACCATCCAGACCAGCTCCAGACACCTGACATACAGACAGGCAGGACACACAGGTAAGGGCTGAGGTGAGGGGGGATGTAGGCATTTACTATGGTCAAAATAAGCAGTGACAGAAGGCACTTCTTACAGTCTGACTGTAGAATCCTTAGGTCCTTTAATGAACTGTAAACAGGGAACTGATAAAATCCTACATTTCTATGATCCTGGAGAGACAGCTTTAAAATTTGAAGATGCACTGTGGCTCTGCTGCAATGTGACACTTTTGATTTTTCTAGTTATAATATTAGAAACTTAAGCAAAATATTAGAAAAGGCATTGCCTGGACCCACGAAGGATAAACACATGACTGGAGTAATTTAACTCCAACAAAATAAAGGTGCCCTTAATATAACTTATAATTCAGGACTTGTGATATATCTAAGTTTACAGTGTACAGGAAACCTATAGAAATGTGTTTTTGATTTTTTTTTGCTTTTGTCACTAAATAAGAAGTCATACTAAAAGAGATTTGCAGCAGTAAACTAGTAAACAAGTAGTTGAAGTATCATAAAACAAACTAAAATATAGAAACATTCTTATAATTCACATGTGTCCATCAGAGGAAGATAATGCAGTCAGGCGTGGATGACATGACAAAGCAGAGGATGTTACAGATTAAGGCTCTTCACAACAAGGCCAGGGGAGGTAAGTTTGGAAGCATTGATTTGATTTTGTTCCAGTCTACGTCAGTACATGCTGAGACTGAGCTGACATACGCATACATAATATTTGGAAACATGTAAACAAGTAAACATGTATTACTTTCATCAATACATGTATATTAACTAATACAGTTTAAAATAGTTTACATGCTGGATATTGCTTCAACAAGTTGGTATGCCTCTTGTGTGTGTATTCAAACTGTCATAATTGGGTGATCACAGCCGGGGCTGTCAGAAATAATTCAGCCAAACATCAAAGTGTGTTAGTCCACAGCCTGGGGACACTAGCAGTGTGGTACACCCAAATCCCAGGAGTGCCAGTGTGTTGTTGAAATTCTCCAAACATTCCAGTAGGGACCGTCACAGTTTCACTGGGTTTTTTTCCAGAGCTTACTGCCAGCTAGTCTTTGAAACCAAGACCCCTAAACTCAGCAAAATGTGACTCCCACCACTGAATTTTAGACAGGCCGATCAAAGGAAGCTCCTGAAGGGTGGCATATGCCCAGACTTCTCCCAACACTTTTCATGTGTGAGAAAGAGGGCCATCCGCTCTTACATGAGTCTTTCTTCGAAAGATCCTATTTATATGCCCAGTTACCCATGCAACCGTGGACCACAACAAACATTACACACCCCTTGACATCATCTCGAGGCTATTTCAGACCCTCCACAGTGCCACGATATAACATGAGAAGAGACCCTGAGCAAAAGCTGTGCGGATACCAACTTAGTGATGCGGAACACTGTATGGCTCTGTGCCGCTCAGCTGTTTAAAGTCCACAGAAACAAGAAGATCAGAGGCGACATTACAATCTGCCAAAGGTCCTTAATAGTCTGTGTTAATTTCCAAATGGAAGTGGCTGTGACCATTGCCTTTGCACTAACAACTAAATGTCATGATGTATATTATGCAGGGTTAGAGTCACCTAGTCACCTGATGCCCTGCCACACAGCATAAAAAGCTGCGGACAATAGATTTCTCTACTCTGATACTGCCATTTTGAATATGCATAGGGATATTAAATGTAATCACTTAATAAACCGCCGCCGTTTGTCTGTCACGTTGTGCCAGAGAGCCTGACCCTGGGGAAGAAGATCAGCGTTCCAAAGGACGTGATGATGGAGGAGCTCAATCTTCCATCTAATCGAGGCTCTCGCATGTTTCAGGAGAGGCAGAGGAGGGTCGAGAGGTTCACGCTGGAGAACGCTACCAATGGTGCTTTCAACGCCGCCAATGTAAGGAACTGAGAGTTGGCACAAAGCACACAGACTCCTGTACACTGAACTTACTGCAACCAACACACCCAAACCTATGTACCTGCGTTTTCTGACATGTGGTTAATGCTTAATGACAGCTTGTTAGCGTGTCGAATTAATCAAAGAGCTATCATTAATGGCCAGCCAAGTCTGACTCTTCTCCGACCTTTCTCTGTCTGTTGTCTCATCTCTTTGGAGTACAGCAACAGGCATTTATAATCTCACCACAATAATTTCATGTGCAAAATGAGGTGTTTCCACCTTGATGAATGAGTGACATATTTAAAAAACAATAATTTTAATCAGCCAAGAATATCCTTAAGGAACAATGACCATTGTAAGAATAGATGTTACAGCCAGTTAGCATTGCACTTTCATGAGGTAGGCAGGCCCACAAGAGATACATTTGTCGAAGCAGCAGTAGATGATCTTTTTTTCGTTGGTTTGGGACAAAATCCAAAAATGCTGTATATACACTTTCCATAAAGCAATTCAGTGGCATCTTTTAGTGTCTCCTAAATACACTTCTTTCATACCCCACACCTCAGAGTTTGTAATGCAGGCTAATCAGTATAAAAAAAATAAATTAAAAAAAAGAGTCTCAAACCCAAGCTGAGATAACCCTGATGACATCATCATCCAGGTCCATCCAGAGGCCAATCCTCCCCTGCAGATCATCCCAGAGCCACGGGGAGGAAAAGAGAACCAGGCTTTCTCCGTCCCTGGTAAGCATAGCCTGATCATGAACCTTCAGAAGACTGTAGCAAAGAAGGGCAGTCCTGACGTCCTCGCTCCAGGTAAATGGTAACGCATGGTGAAGAAAGGATTGCCACAGACTGTCACTGCCCTAGGACTAGCTCACCGCAATGCCAAATGCTTGGGCAATGCATGGATACTGTATCTCACTTTGATCTGCTAGTGTTCACTTTTCATATGGAAATTTATTGAGCAAATAAATTGGTTTTATTATCATCAGTGGCAGGAGAGTTGGCAGTTTGCAGAAAGCAGTTATCTGTAATCATCTTTGCTGTGAGCTGTTGTGTCTTTTGGCCTGACAGAAGGCACAGTCTGACAGACAGTGAGCTAAGCTCTGTTTATTGTCAGGGATTCACACTGAGATCTAATTACTGTAGTTCCTATTGTTGATAAGAGTGACATCAAAGAGATGTATATGTATATTAGATCTGCTTGTGCTTGGTTGGGGCTTGCTTTTTTTGAAGTTACCTAATGGGTTTTGTAATTGGTTTCAAAGCCAAGGAATATCTATTTGTTTCAACACAGGGGATCTTATTTTGCATACTTTGAATTTAAAAGACGTAATTGCTCAAAATTATTAAAACACAGCTTTCACTCAACTCACAGTGGTATGTCATTTGTACCCACTGACATTAGACGTTTGTTTCTGTCAGGATATTCTGGCCCTCTGAAGGAAGTGCCTCATGAGAAGTTCAACACAACAGTAATCCCCAAATCCTACTGGTCCCCGTGGAGGGAGGCTTTGGGAGGCAGCGAAGAGCTCCTGAACGCCCTCAATACCCAGCTTCCCCAGCTCCCACAAAGGCTACAGCCTGCCAACTACAGGTGCTTCAACAGGTAAATCTGCTTTTCCAGTGACCACTCAGCTCACCCAAAAACAAAACATGAACTGTTAAAGCCTATTCAGCTGGAAGCACAGGTTTCGAGACCCACCCATCTTCAAATAGACCCACATGTGACTTAACCATGTTATCCATCACCAACATCTCCTCCCTCGGCTGCACTCCATGTTTCCAGTTAGAAAATGAATCCAGTCTCTGGCTTGCACCTCCTGGGAGTGTGGCTATTTGATGGTTATTTGGAACCCTGGCTCTTGACAGATGATCCACTGGGAAGGGCTGAAAGCACTTATTGCCCCCCCCACCCCCAAAAGACAGATTACGCACGAAAGGGAATCACCTTTCTCATGACACACAAGGAACTGCATCACACCAGTGAGGCATCACAAAGGTTAAGCTTGGGCAGATGGAGAAATAGAGAATATATGAAAGACAAACTCAGACTTTACTCAATTAAGGATGTCAATCACTCGGTTTCTGCCAGCCAGTCTGGAACTGTGGCCCCTGTGGAGGGATCTGTTTACACCCTTAAGATCACTATGAAATTGTGATGCCTTAATTAAATCTGAAGTCAACAGCTACACAAGTAGAAAAGGTTGAGTTCGCCACACACACACACGGAGTCATCCTGAATCCCAGGTGGTTTTCTCCTGTTAACAGGACCAGTTAAAATCAGAGAGATGACCAGACTGGGTATCATGTAAACATGTTTCCCCTTTTATGGGAGAGTGTGAGCCATATGATACCTAGGGTCATGTTCTGCCAGGAACATGAAACACAATGCATTCAGCCTGCTTAGAAAGGTATCTCCTTTTTGTCTCTCAGATCAGCCACGCCATTCGGTGGAGCTTCTGCCAGCAAGAGGGTGATACCTGTGATTAGCTTTGAGGCAGTGGAATCCCAGCAACTGCCTGGCATCGCTCTGGACCGCATGTGTCGACGGCCCAACTTCAACAGAGCACCCAGGGGATGGAAAATTGATTACTGCCCTGAATCTAATGAACTATGAAAAAGGGCTGATCAGCTAGAGACTGATGCACTGACCTATGCTTGCTCTTCTTTCTCCCACAAAGATGATCCCTCTGTTAATCAGTGGGCACTGCAGGGAGAGAAAAACACTCCTGCATGATATATACAGTAAAGAGGTTTGACCAGCTGAGGCAAAGTCAGGATGCCAGAATCAGTTCATTACCACAGTAGAGTCAGGACAATACTGCAACAGGCTGAACAGCTCTACCTAACCTTCCTTTTTGTCACGGTCAGCAGTATCTGATCCCATCAATGGCACCTTCATCCAGTCTCCATCTGTTACATTTCATACTGTGGATTTACATCGTTATCCCTTTGTCCCATACTATAGTGTAAGAGCAATAGTATAAGAAAATGCTGCTCGTAACATATTGGTTAAAAAAGTGTGAGTATTAATGAATAATATGCACTCTGAGATGATCAATGACAAAACTGCGTCATTTTAATGACAAGTAAAAACATTCAAAGAAAGGCTTACAATAAACTAAGTCCTTATGCTGTGGAATATTAAGATTGTGTCAAATAAAAAAAGACAATGTAACTGAAAATTAATAGAATTCTCCTCCACGTGATACTTTGCACGATGTTACAAATACAAGTTGAACCTACAGTATACATTTTTATATTTACAATGGCTCCAAACAACAGGAGCCTGCAAAAACCATGTGCCCCTGATCACGTCTTTTACTAAGGTTGACCTCCACTGTTCAGATGCTGTATGGTGCTTGTTAACTGCGAGTAGTGTCAAAGTCATCTTGTCGTCTCTCCAGACACAGATGGTGCTCCTTTCAGTTCATTCACTGCACTGCAGGTGGCATAATAAATCTGATGTTATCCTGTAAGAAATAACTATCTTTCTATGCAGTGTATTTCTCCCAGGGGTTTCAGGCCCACTGACAGCATCTGAAGTAAAAGCACCTGACAAGGTTTGACGCAAGGAGAAGAATGACACCTAATCACAGTATGATTTCACCCTAGCAGCTATTCACCATGGCGTGAGCCATGTGCAGCATGGGCACCCATGCGCTGAGGATCCTGGGAGGGGTAGTGGATTTGACCAGGAGGTCTCATGCTCATTGGAGGAGGCATAGGTGGAGCCATTGGACCCATGTGGTGAAACATTGGCGGGCCAAAACCTGATAGAGCCAATGAAAAGAAAGAATACAGAATTAGCCATCTTCCTTTTCTCATTTTGTTTAAATTGTTTATTAACTGATTACCAAAGTTAATAATAGTATAAAGTTAATGAGATTACTTTTAATAAATATTCTATTTTTGTCATATTTTGTATCTGATTTAGGCAGCATCCTTGAGATCAAGGTTGTGATTTTTACCTGGAGGAGGGGGGTTGATGCCCGGAGGTGGGGGCAGAGTAATGTTCATGACAGCAGGAGAGGTGCCAGGGTCCAGGTTGAAGTAGTTTGCAGGAGCCTCTTCATCTAAAGCTGGTGGTGGAGGAAGAGCTATAACAAAGAGAAATATAAAAAAACATAAAAAACAAATACATTGCAGCAATAGTTTTAATTAAATACTACTTTAAATTACTCTCACTATGCGTACACACAAATTCCAATTGTTTCCCAAAATGTTTGAATTCTCCCTGAGTTTGCAGACTCACCTCCAGGCAGTCCAGGTACAGGATCAAGTCTGGTGCCCATCTCATTGACACCATCTTTGATGCCCTCCTTCCCTCTTGCTGCCTGAGACCTAATTGTGTCGAGAACAGAAAATTAGTGTCCTGCCCTGCGCAAATTCTTTGCCAAGGTAAAGCCCTTACTGTGGCTGCAATAATATTTTAAAAAGCACTGCAGTCAGTAGTTTACTTTCAGTTTTGACTGTGAGGGCAGCATTACTCCAGGCTGTTGCTTTCAAACACACATGCTCTCTGAACACAGTTTTTAATGAGCTAATCATCACTATAAATCTTCATATCTCCTCCCAAGTGGCTCTGCTTAGTGAGGCTGTACAGAAGCTGTCCTGGTATCCTTGTGGTTCTTAAAGCAGACTCTTTGCAATCCCTCATGTACAAAAGAGGCTCTCTTGGTATAGGTTACCTGAAAAGCCCCTTGGAATGACCTAAAATACTTCAAGAAAGACGGTATATTTAGACCTACACAATATAGGGATGGAAGGAGGAGGTCTTAAGACTTGGATACAAGTATAAAAGTGTATCATGTGCTTCAGAATATTCTAAGAGACTGTATTTTACATACTGATCTACTTCCCAGCCATGACAATAAAATGTGAGTTCAGTGTTGTCGTCTTATAATAATCACAATTGAAGAAAACCCTACACACCCTAATGCTGAACTTTTACCTTCGTGATCAGCTTCTTACCTTCCCCACTTGACAGTGAGCCTCCGTCCATTAATGATGAGTTTGTTGAAGGACTTCTCCGCAGCCATTTCAGCAGCCTGCCGCGTGGCAAACTGGATAAAGGCACACTGCTGCCTCTGGACTATGGTAATGGTGCGAATCTCACCAAACTGGTAAAAGTGACTCCTGCAATAAAACAGATAAATGTCCAATAGACCCAAAACACTGGAAGTAAAGCTTTAATTATGTAACAGCCCTACTATGACAATGAAATTCTACTATACTTGCAAAATTAGTAAAAACCCACTCTCAGTGGCCACAGGAAGTTGTACAAGAGCTTTTTATAAATAGAAATCCTTACTTGAGATCGCCATCTGTGACAGTATCTCCCAAACCCCCTATGTAGAGGGTGCTGATGGACTTGTCCTCGGGTGGGTCCAGACGGGGCATAGTTGAGGCCCGTTTCAGCAGCTTGTCAGCTACTGGGTCATTGATACCATAGTAACGGTCCTTTATGTTCTGGTCGGCTAGAGGGTCATCAGGATCTGTGGGCTTCTCATGTCTGTGTGACAAGAAGAACCAGAATGAGAAATTGCTGACAGTAAAACAACTGTAACAAATATATGGAAATTAAAGTCAAACTGAACCATAAGAACACACATATTTCTATTTTGCCTCTTAATAAGTACTCATTATAATACATGAAAATGTCATAGATATAAAATAAATCAAGATCGGAAAATCATCTCCAGCACACACTGCCATGTTTGACCCCTAAAGGAACTACAACTGTAGCCTGTTTGATGAAGTGTCACTCACCTGTAGGGACACTCCTCCCCTCTCTTACACTCTCCCTTTACCCAGAAGGAGCAGATGTGCGGCCGGTTCCTCTTGTAATATGGTGTGGTCCGGGCCAGTTTCAGCAACATATCACTAGAGCTGGGTGCTTTACCTAGCTGGCCCACAGGCCGTGTGCCATCAGAATTGGCTATCTAAGAACACAGAGGTCCAAAGAGACACAAGGGATCAGTGACGAAAAAAAATCCCAACTTTAAAAAAAAACAAACTACTTAGGGGTGTCCCACTGTGGGCCTATTTGGGCTAATGATGGGTAAAACTCTTTCACTCCCAGTATTAAAAACATGTAAAAAATAAAGACAAGCTAAACCCTGTCCAAACTCTTGCTGCCGCACAAATTTCAAAGGAACTTTCCTCTCTCCATGGACAATAAAAAATATTTTAGGAAACTTGTAATGCAGGTAATATTTTTCTTAATGCAAAAATATTCAGGTATTAAAACATATCTAAATTGCTTTACTAGTTTTAATAAAGTACACTGTAGGCCAGGTATAAGGACTAATTGGGGACAAAGAAAAGTGCTCAGGACATCCCAACTAGCCAGTTTTAGCTATTGTAGCTATATGAAAATCACAATAAAAACAGACAACAAACGTTTTTTTGTCTGAGTTAGAAGGCAATTATACCTCTCTCTCCATGTTCTGTGTGTAGTACTCTTTGTTCACATCTGACTTAGGAACGTCATCTTTAACTGACAGCCCAGTGTCTCTGACCTGGATGGGTAAACCTGCAAGACACAAGGTGAGAGTTAAACTCACATAGCTATATGCTTCAGCGAGCAATAAAGAATGTCTGCAGCCCAATTACAAAAAGGAGTCAGCTGCAGAGACTCACCATACTCCAGGTCCAGCAGACATGTCTGACAAACATTCTTCATTTTACTGCAGGTCTGACAGACCTCTGTCTTCTTGAAACGCATTCGTGTCCCTGGACACCATCGGAACACGGTAAATGGTCGAGCACAGATCTGATCGGCAAAGAAAAATAATATTAATTTAAAAACATTCTTACATGGAACATAATCTTACAAGTACAAGCTAAAATGTGTGTGCGGCATAACCAAAATTTAGAGTATACTATGAAAAACATACCTTGCACTCTTTCCCATACTTCTCCTTGGTCTGGAAAAACAAGCATGAACAAATTTGAACGAGCACACCTATTGGCCTTATTATTACAAGAAAATAACATCCAAATCATTATGACGACACAGTAATGCTCACTTACCATACGGATGTAAGGGTTTTCTCCTAAACATGTCTGACACAGAATTGGAAAATCCTGGAAGACAAAGGACAACAGATGTTAATTTAGTAAAAACCAAGCGCCCTGACTGTCATTCATCCAACAGTCCTCTGACGCAAGTCATCCGAAGCAGTAATTTGGCCTACATTCTCGGTTTGACTTTCTGTTGTGGGCACCTTGGTGAGGTTACATGTGTGAATACAGGGAGTGCAGTGGGACTTGCTCACTGCTACTTTGCCATCTGTTGAAGTATGCTGTTTCAATCCAAGTGCTAGCTGCTGAAAATGACCTTGACTTAATCCATCCCACTGACAGCATTGGCCAAACACCTAAATATAAGCGGCTCTTGTGGCTCAAACGTCAACTACATGGTCTAGGGTTGCAAAGTTTATATTCTGATGTCTTGATAAAACCAACATTGGCTAAAGGCCCTGTGGTGTCATGGGCTCAAGAGAGGAAACTGATTTCTTGCCTTATATAGTAGGGTTGGGGATATTTTAAGAGGTTAAAAATACAGCTGTTGATGCGCAAATAGTAAATTGAAGAGTTAAGATTTGGGAGATACAATGACAACTTCAACTCAGCTCAAATGCAAGCTTACATAGTTTGTTTCCCACAACTTTACAATGACCTGCTTGTCTGTATGATGACGACTGAAACAAGCACAGCTCAAACAAACAAACAATTTTGAATATAACTTGAGAGCTGTTAATAACAAAGTCCACTTTATTTCTGATAGGTCCATGAGTCGTAATATGAAGTTATGACTGAGTTGTTAAGCGGATATGGTCTCTTTCTGAGCGCCTGCTAAGCTAACGTTAGTTTCATCTTTTCGTTGCCGATGACCAAATCCAAAAACAACCGGCAACAACACCGTGGTGTGCCGAACCGGCCGGTTCTGCATAGCCCAGATATGAGTGGAAGGTGTTAACTTAGCTGGTTAGCGTTACTTAACACATCGCCGTTAGCTTTATTATTGTTAGTCTGCTAGTGCTAGCCTTGGTTAGCTTAGATAGCTAACTTTAGCTCACAACATGTTACGGTTAAATTAAGCGAGATATATTTATTTTTTTTAGTTCAATTTTGGATTTTATCGCCCATCCCATGCAGCCCACTGTGGCTGGGCTAAGATGAAACTGCGATGTTTTATGAATTAACGTTAGACATGTTATAAAGGCAGCAGCCATGCTTCTACTACTGGCTAACGGGAGGCTAACTAGCTACCAAGCAAACCCGCCAAATTAGTGGCAAACTGGCGTATTTAATGATCATGTTAATTCATCGAATTTAACTGGAAATGATTGCGTTTAGTCGCACTCACTGCCCTGTAAAGCACAATGCCGACTAAACCTACCGCGTCTTCCCAGTTCTGTCTATTGTAGGTGTTGGATCCCAGGGACGTCGCCATTTTGCAAAGTGTGAGCCAAACGGCCCAAACAACCAACAACGACGACGACGACGACAGGAGAGGTGTCCGACCACAATGCACCGCGCCGGAGAGCCACGTTTCACCTTAGGGTGTCGCCCTATTTCAAGAAACTAACAGGCATAAATGAAGTAAATAAAATAAATATAGGGAAGATAAGAAATATATGAATATTTGGAAGGTAGCAAAACTGGCTGTTTAGGTACCGTAAGTAACTCTAGTATCTGCAGCTTAGGTAACCAGGTGCATGTAGTCTGAGTGTGGGCTTTCTGAGTAATACGTTATGTACAAGTATTGCTATTTGCACGCTTATAGGTATTTGTACGTCAATGAACATTTGTATTTGTTGCTGCTATGTATTTATACTCCATTATTTGTGAAATAAATGTTGTACTCTTTACTCCATGACACTCATCTGACAGTTAGAGTTACTAGTTACTTTGCATATCATGATTTTACATAATATGATGCACTGTTCTTTTATATACAACCAAACATTAATAAAGTAAGCTTAGTGCTCCAAACCTATTGGCTACAATGTCAAAATGTGAATGAATGTGTAATGCATCAGTTATAAAAAACAATAGCCTAATATAATTAATATAAATAACATAACACCCTGATATTGCAATATCCGAGTGGCCATTCTGCAAAATGAGTACTTTTACTTTTGACACTTCATGTACATTTTGCTGATATTGCCTCTGTACTTTGACTATTTTAAGGACAGAGTATTTTTACATTCTGGTAGTACTACTTTTAATTAAGTAAGTACTTTTTCCACTACAGTGTGTGAATGAGAGAGAGAGAGAGAGGGAGAGACTGATTGGCTGCTGTGTGGGAGCTAGTATAAGCCAATTGTGTAGTCCACTTACAGTTTATCTATCCACCTGTTCCAGTTCAAGTCAGGGTGTCTTTGCTGTGTGAAACTCCAATTAGCGGCGCAAAGGATGTTTGAGATTATGGATAGGAATAAAGCCCCTAATGTTTATTTAAGGTCAGGGTGAGGTTATGGAGTCAAAGGACAGGGATTAGATACGGGCCTGAAGAGCTGGCAACTCTTTCGTACTGCAGCTGCCATTCAAGAGGTCAGAAAAGGAAGTCTGCTGTAGGCCACTTTTCCGGCTACTTCCAAATGAACATGAAATGCTCCCTTTTGATGTAGCTGGGTGCAGGGTTTGTGTGTCTTGCCCTGTGTTTAGTGGGACACCAAAGTAAACCTTCTGAGCATGGCCTTCTTTGTCCTAATGAGTCATGTGACCCTATCTCCTCTATCATGTGATGTGGACGAGACGGCCAAAGCCACATATTTTAAAGGAGGTCTTTGTGTTGGCTTTAGCAGCTCCTTAATCAAAATCACCAACCTCATGAGTCACAAGGTCAGAGGACGTGTAGGTGTACAACCTCACAGCTGCTCCATGTTTGAGCTTTGTTCAAGAAATGATATTCTTAGTGGTGTTGATGGTTCTGTTGATATTATATGTTCCTGTGTGGTACACTGTGACATTAGTTCTCAAACTAATTTATAGGCTATGTGTTGTCCTGAAACTATGTTTGGTAAAAGCCAGCTATCAGTGTTCTGGGTGTAATTCAAAATTGATGGTGTTTGTTGCCTATTCTTTGTAGTAATAATCACTAGCGTAGCCTAACTATTGCTATAATTTAGAGATAGACCTATTCTATCAGATATATTCCCCTCAAAGGATAATGAAAATATTTAATAAAAGTATGGTTCCTTAGATAGCAGTGCCTTGAGTATTATAAGGTCATTATAAAGTCCCAATGACATTGTACTTGTAGTAATATTATAGGATCACTGGAGTGCTTTTTAAATTAGGAAAGAGAGGTTTAGTTTATGAGACCATTGCCCTTTGATGCAACACTGATTATACAAAAAGACAAATGTTTTCATGGGCGCTTGTTGTGAATCTGCATGGTGTGGTGACTAATCACAATCATCAAACTATACCTGAGCTGTGTGAAATAGGGATCATAAAAACTTTATGGCTTCTAGAGTTAAATTCAGAGTGGAGTAGCCACAATAATCCCACTACTGAAGAGCACGGATGCAGATGATCCTCTGCAGGAATATGATCGTAGCTCCTACAGTGGTTTTCTTTGAGGAGTTGTGCCTATGGCCTATGCATGCATGCGCATATCAGAGACAAAAAAATGTGCCGTGCTGGCGCCTCCTGTCGACAGCTATGGGTCACTCCCGGTGCACAGAGCTGCAGAAAGAGAGGGGCATTCTCAGATTTCCCGATTTCTCTCAGCCGAGTCCGCTGTGCCGCTTCCACATCACGGCCGACAGCAAACCGAGACGACGACGACGACGACGACAACATGCACACAGCGTGCTTCATACCCGCATTCACCCCGGCCGGACGGTGTTGTCCCAAATCCGCCTAGACCCAGGCAAGGTGAGTGCAACGACACGACACAAGTCTCGCCGTTGTGTTTTCTCACATGTTTGGTACACGACCGAGAGCCCCGCCGCTCGGTCTCCCAGGCCAGGCTAGTGAACGCTGTCTGGCGCAGACGGAGAATGAGGCCAGTTTTTCGGCCTGACTCTCCCCCCCGGCTGGAAACAGAAAGCCCCGGCGATATAGTGGAGGCTCTCCGCGCGTCCGTATGGCAGCAGAGGAAGGAGGCTATCGTTGTTGTTTTGTTGTTGTTTTTTGAAGCGGCTCAGGTCGAAGTTTGTGCTCAGGATAGAGCTGTGTCCGGCTGCCCTGCTCTGTGATTTAATATCGGAATTCCTTTATCCAGCCGGATCCCGTAATGCAGCCCCGGCACCAGCGGCGAGCGGGTAACTTGTTTTTGTAACTTTGTAGCAGCCGCGATGTATAGACTTCTATCAAATGCTCGCCTCGGGTTAGCTTTAACAATCCGGCAACAATGTAACAAATGTATCCACAAATGGTACACTTAACACGTCCCTGGCGATGACAAAGCCGAACGATTCTGAGTGCAAATTATAATTTTTAAGGTCGATACGAGTGTGCTGCCACCTAATCGAATAGGACTGCACATGACCGAGGTGGATGAACGATCACTATGGGAATGCAGCGACTGCTTTAACATTACTCCATTTATCCAAATGATTTCGGGGGAACAACTAATTATCTGCAGTGATGGCAGGCTCTGTGTTATGGCAGATGATGCATCAGACTATTATAGCTACCTGCAGGAATCCTCTGCAGGGTGATTATTACAAATACTGCCCCTCAGTAAGACTTAAAAAACTGGGTTTTTTTCCTGACCATAAACTCTGTTTGTGAGGGGGGGCAAAAGGGATAATGGTGACTATATGCCATAACATTCTCCAGTTTCAGTTTTTGAAAAAGTGGGATGGTTTTGGGAATGCTCTGTCAACAAAGATATACATCCAGTTTGAAGTGTTTTAACATTTAGTTTAGGTGTCATAGTGGCTGTTGCACAATGCACCAATTATGTAGTGTCTTTTCTTAAATAAGATATGTCTTTACTGTACGAGGCTGCTTTGTTACTCTTTGTGTAAGACGGAGCAAATGTCTTGTCTCCACTGAGATAGCTGCATCTATTAAATAGCCTACTATAAAAACTTGACTCTGCTCTGTAGCAAAAACAAAAAGGGGCAGTCCAGACCTGCCTGAAATCTGTTGCCTTGGGGTGTGCGCGAGAGCAAGCGTGCACCTATGTGAGTAAGAGATTACCAAAGGAGAATGACTCACGCTCAGAATGTATTTGGCAAAGTCATAAGGACTTTCCCTGCATTTCGCCTCAGCTGCGGAAGACACTCTTGTAACTGAAAAATGCTGCCCTTCTGCTTTTGTGTTTCATGAAATATATTTGACCAAAACGCCAACGTTTGCTATTCCAAAGCCATGTGTTGTTTATCACATGTTCCACCCATCATTTGTAAAAAATGAAGGGCTTATTCCATTTGCAGATTAGATTTAAAAAAAAAAATAAATGTAAAAAAAAGTGTGGTGGCTGTGATTTGTTTGTCAAATTTGTGGAGAGCTGAATCTTAAGTTGTGTTCTATTTATCTGTGCCAACTGTTTGTCTGGTTGTTCTAACCCTCCATCTGACTGCTCCCACTGGCTGCCAAACATGCTGTGATCTGGTGCTTTCAGTTGAAGGCTGCCACTGCTGCCACAGCCATTTGATCATATATCAGCATCTCTTCACTTAGATATGCCTCTGAAATGCTCCGACTGGGTTACAGTGCCTACACATAGAGGTATAGGCATGGCAATATATGACAGATCACGTCACCAAGCGGCGTTTGGCCGTTTATCAGAATGAGATGAGACATGATCACAGGTGATTTGTCATTTTAGATTGCAGGCTTGAATGGGGAGCCATAAGAAAGAATGTTTGTTGTCAGTCATAGCTTTGACTGCTTTATTACTACTTATCTCCACGCAGAGGAGGCTGCAAGTTTAATTGTACTGCAGTAACTATACCATCACATTTAATGCTACGCAAGGTTTATTGTTGGGAACTGCAGTGCCTAAATACATGCTAGCTCTTGTATTTTTCCATGTCACTGCCCGTTGTATCCACACTCGGTGTGTGGGGGGCAGACCTCTCTTTAGAGTGGGGCTGAAGCCAGGCATCTTTCCAAAACTCAAGTCCCCCCCAACCCTCTCTGCTGGGTATAAGCGCTGCTTTGTGCCACAGCACTGCTCCCTATGGTTCTTATTCATATACTACTACAACACCACTGGCTCCACTAGATACTGGAATCTACAATTGGAAGTGTACCCAAAATAACCTGCTGTTTGACAGAAAAACTCAGATGTTTCCGCATTAAGTCCAGCTTTTGGATTAATATGCCAGAATGCAAGAGGCAGACTGTGCCCATGTAGCCTGTAAAGTAGTTTGAATTGAAGTCTCTTTTTCTGCCTGGAATGTGGCTGTGGCATTTTTTGGCTTAGGCCGTTCTATCGTGAGGGGTATTGGAGAGCAGGAGCAGAGTAAATACATTTCAAACAGCACAGCACAACTGAGTATTAGCAAATGATCCGATAGCATCTGTAATCCTCGGGAAAACCTGGAGAGTTGTTTTTGAACAGTGCTAGCCTCCATCAGAGAGTTGGCGTCCACTGGGGTGTCCACATGTGTGACTGGCTGGCTACGCTAGCGGCGCGGCTGACTACAGTATGCAGGCAGATCAGATTACTGAACGATTAGCCATGGCCTCCTATCCCCGGCCCAGGGAAATGATTTTCCACTGTCATAATTCCCTAGACTGAATTACGCAGGCCAGTGACTCAGAGATACTCAATACTAAAGGCCTGAGTACTGCACAGCAGAACTGTTGCTCTCTGGAGAGGGGAGATAGGTTGAGAGTGGTTGTACCATTGTTGCTGGAGGACAAAATAGTTTTCTAATTTGAAATTCTAGTCTAGCTCTGGTGCTTGCTCTCAAACATGGAATGTAGTGTGACCCACTATCAACTGTGGGTTCATTGTGATGTTTACCCTTTAGCTGAAACATAAAGGAGGCAGCAGACAGCTGGAAAACATGCCTGAAACTCTAAGCTGTCCCTCACATGTCGTTCTATTGTGAGACATATGTCAAAAATGTGAACACATGTCAGATGGGCAGTGTAAATCAAGCAGGCCTCTAGTGGAATTTTGCTTAATGGAAAGATAGCCAGTGCGAGAGAGAGAGGAAAAGTGGGAGAGGCTAGCCAGTGGAGGTAGGACCATGTTTCCAAGGTGCTTACCCCCTGAGGCAGGAATCTGATACATTCCAGAGGCTCCTGTTCCAGACGAATAATGGTGACTAGGGTGTAGCGTTTCATCAGATGACACATGATTGGAGCGTAAGTGCTGGGAAAGTAAGAGCTATGTCATAGGCTCAGAGGTAGCCAGCTCTGGTTGCCTGAGGGATCGGGAAGTATGCCAGAAGAGCAGGACAGGTTATGTGAGATATGGATTTATCCCCAGCAGAAGACAGCATGGTTTTTATAGCATGCCCCCCCCCCCCCCACACACACACACACACACTCGCCACCGTTTAGATACAGATATGTACATCATTTTAGGCATTTAGGTGACACTGATCCAGAACAAGTTACAATGAATGGCACAGTATGAAAACCCTCAGTTTCTTTGGTACATGATACTCCATTGTATTCTGATTAGTTCCATAGTGACAGCTAAAATTAATAAGGATTGGAAACTTAAATGGCTTCTGACAAATATCCAGGAAGTCATTAGGTCCTGCTTGACTACTTTCTAGACAAGTTATGGCATGAAGCTGTTTTCAAGGTCCATGGGTTTCTGTGTGACATTGCTCTTTATATGGGACTTTACAAATACACCTGGGTCTAGATCAACACCTCTGAAGATACAATATCTGCAGCAACCCAATCTAGGGACTTCATTCTCTTTTTGGAGTGGAGTGCTTCAAGGCTCGTAAGCTAAAGGCTATTTATACTGCAGACGCAGAAAAATACCCTGTTTTATTTAGTGGTCAAAAAACAAGCTGTCGGGTGTTAATGGACTTCACCTCAGCCATTCCGGCGGACCCTCGGGGTACAGCGCCTTCATACACTCGGCATGGGAGCTCTCGGCACTGGCCTGTTAATGAAGCCATTTTCAGAGATTGAGAGATGCAGTAATGGGAACGCACCACTTCACTGCGGGATATTCTAACCCCGTCCTCATCATAAGTGCTATCAGTCATCGGATATGATTAGATTGTTTTTTTTCTCCTTTTGTCCATTTAGCTATTCGGAAGGCTCTTTTTCAGACTCGGAGCCCGAGATATACAGTATGTGTGTGTGTGTTGCCTTGCCATTGCATTGAGACATATATAGCATTTATATTGAGAAATCGGTGACAGTGTTCTGGTGTATGTTACTGTCAGTCTGTTTAAA
This sequence comes from Coreoperca whiteheadi, assembly GCA_011952105.1. Taxonomy (NCBI): domain Eukaryota; kingdom Metazoa; phylum Chordata; class Actinopteri; order Centrarchiformes; family Sinipercidae; genus Coreoperca; species Coreoperca whiteheadi. Next base: position 14,049,846 of record CM022490.1, read on the forward strand.
TGTTAGACATTAGCCTCACATCACTGGATCTATGGCTTGGTGCTAAAAGCTCAATGAGGTGAGCATGGAGGGCAGACAGGTGGAGGGGAGGGGGGTCTGCGTGTTTACCCAGTTGTCTGGTGGCCTCGGCTGGGTCTGGCTGCACCACAGATACCACACACATACTCTCACCTACTGTAGAACTGTCGCATGTACGGCCACACTCCACGCACCTCACGTTCTGTACCATGTTGGTGTAGGCCTACATACTGAACAACATGCATATAGCGTGTGTATAAGTGAAAAGGGTAAACATGTTTTCCACTCAGAAACACACTGTATTAAATAACTAATTACATATGAATTTAAAGTTGAATTGGAAGGTTTCTTAGTGTAATATCTAAACAGAAATTTGGAGACACACAAAAACAGTACGGAACTCTAAGTCAGTTTATTGTACATTATGAATGGTATCTTGCTCTAAAACACTTTACTAACATGCACCTATATAATGTAAAAATGCAAAATATTCCAAATCATTATTATATAATATGTGCTGTGTTTATAGTATCAGTATAATATCAACACTGGTCAAACTATACACCTATTATTAGGTCCACCCAGCTGAAATGAATGCGGGCGAGAGGTGTTGATTCAGCTTCATTGGTCTTTTTGGAAGTTGCAGTTTGTGGTGCTGTTGTATTGCATTGCGTTACACCAAGAGGCGTCACTAACATTTAGTCTACACTCATTGATCTTAATGGAGTGGACAGTATACCAGAAATATATTTCAGTATTCAACAGCACCACAACCTCCTGCATCTAAAATGACCATAACAGTGAATCTGCATATCTCTAAAGCAGTTTAGACAAAAACTAAACATTACAACCTTCATGAAGATAGGAGTCATTGCAGAGCTGTTGTATTAGGTGGCATTCGTTTTAGTTAGGTGTTCCTATTAACTGACAACTAAGTGTAAAGTGTGTCCTTATTTTCTTAACAAATGTCTGTGCTCGCACAGTTTGACTGTTCTTCTTGAAGCTTAAACAAGATCACAGCTGTGACCCGATGCTGTCAGGAAGACCATGTTCACTGTTTACCAACTAAAGTTTGTGGGTACAGTGATGTCATGATAAGCAGTGATATTGTAGGAAAGTGAGGAGTGAACCCCTACACAAGGTCACGCAGAGGTTTCAGTTAGCCTATGATGATCGAAACTGTTGTTAGCCAGGACAACAGTAAACATGAAAACAGGCACTCCTGTGACACATACCTCTCTGTTCACTGTCCTGAGGCTTGAGATCAGACCAGGCTGGAGCATCATGGCATCCCACCAGGACAGCAGGCCAGAGTAAACTTTAGCAGGACATCTGGTGCTCAGTGCCCCTGTTCGCCTCTCTTTTCCCTCTCTCCCTTGTCTCTTAGCCCCAAAGCCGACCACGACACCACACCACAGCAAGTCATCTGGTGTCCAGTCGGCTTCCATCTGTGAGTGCATTTGGCCTTCCTGCAAACAAAGCACTGCGGCATGCAAGCTGCCTCCGCTACATCCAAACAGCTCAGCCCTGCTATCTAGCCTAATCTTTGGGTGGAAACTATGAGTGCATTGCGAGGGTTATGGGTCATCTCCATTTCAATTCATTAAATTGCATTGAGGCATGGAGAATCCACCGTAACAAACTGACCACAGCTGATGGCATACCTCTTCTGCATTTTGAATTGCTTAGGTGGAAAGAATTGTAATGGTGCCGACCCGAGGTTTAGCTGCTGGCAGCTCCAAGTGTACCCCTCCACTGATCCGGGGCAGTGCCGTGTCTGCCCAGCCTGCTGTCTCTCATCCATCCTGGGTGGTAGGCAGGTGTGTGTGTGCATGTGTGTCTGTGCAGGACAGGTGTTGGCAACCCCGAGGTCAGTCCAGATGCGGCTGGGGCACCTAGACAGGGGGACGGCTGGAGACTGCAAATGACAGCAGGATGAATGAGCTTTGTTTTGCCAGGTTTTGGACAGTTTTATTCAGAGGGTGCAGCTTCGACCGGGGTCAGTTGTGATGGTCAGGTGGTGTAACGGCTGGCTGCTCTCAGCGGGACGTGCTACAGCTGCAAGCATTTGGTCCTGACAGAGTGGCTTGGATGCTGTTTGGGTAAAGAAGCTAAACTGAAGGAATGATAGTGGGGTGTGCAATTCTACAAACACAAACACCACCCTATTCCGTCTGTGAAGTGTTAAGTGGCCGGATATATTTGGTGAACAGGACACAGGTGTCGGGGCCGGGCTATGTGTGCCTGGCCGGGGGTCTGTGTTTGTTTTCTCTCTGTAATGGGCCCCGACTCTCTGCTGCAGCTCAACCAGAGCTTGTAGGCTCTCAATGGGCCGGGGTGGAGGCCCCCTTTTTTTTTGGTTTTTTTATATATTTTCCTTCTACTGTGGGACTGAGCAGTGGGTGAACTTGAGTCAGAAATCTGATAATGAAATTCAAGACATCCCACAACACAATGTTGAGGCTACAAGTTGAGCAGGCCTGGTGCTTTTTAGATTTCTCTTTCTTCCTTTATACTACCCTTTATCCCTCCGTTGCCTCTGATCTACCCCAGCAAAGCAGACGTTTGAAGTTGTCAAGACTCTGGCTTTACTGTTGAGTCCTCAAAGTGCTTATGTGACAGGTAGAGAAGAGCTGGAGGGGAGTAATGTGACTCCCACATAGTCCACAGCCTCCCCAGTCTCCATCCTCCACGACCTTGTCTCCCACTTGCCTCCCGCACACAGACTTAGTCTCTGCGGTGATGTCACTCTCCACTGAGCTCCCCCTTTCTTGAGTAACAGCCCAAAGGTGTGCTTTGGGCGCTGAGGAAGACAAACACACCGCTACCACAACCCCATACCCTGTCATCCCAGGGAGTGCGGTAGGGTGAGGTAATGGGTTGTTAACCCCTCAGCGACCTCCGCGTTTGGATGTTGTACAGTCAGCTGCTATCTCCACCCTGATCTAATTGTTTGCTTGAGTAACACCCCCCCACCACCACCCACACACACACCCACACACACCCACACACACACACACACACACACACACACACACACACCTCCCCGATGGCCAGGCCTCTGAGCTAGTTTATGATAACCATACAGTTAATATCTGGCCCACATAACACTCTCTCGGCTTCCTGGTCGCCCCCCCCTCCTCAAACTCTGCTCTCATTTCTCTCTGCCACCCTCTGTGCTATTGTCTCTGATGCCTTCTCCTGAGTGCCCTGTTTTATTTCTTTATTTCACTCATCTTTTTAAATTCCAAAATCCATTTCTTTCGTCCCCAGGCAGAAAGGGTGATGGCTAGAGACGGTGTCTCAAATTAAATTTGCTCCCGGTGGACGTGGGTACAGTGGAACAGGAAGGAGAACAGGAGCAAAGAAAGCTGGAGGAAAAAGCCCATTTCCTATGCATTACTGTCTCTTTCCTCAGGGTCTATAGTGGAGTAACACCAACACCTCTATCGCTCTTTTTTTTTTCTCTTTAATTTTCTTTTTCTTGCTCTCTCCCCGTCTCGCTCTCGCTGCTGCTGTTCCTTCTCACGCAGCCTAACCTGAAGGTCTCTCTACTCTCTCTACCACTGCTAACACAATCTGACCCAGTTTATTAGTTTGGGTCTAGTGAATCATTAATCGAGGTTATCTAACTGTTCCTGTAATGATTCTGCCATGACTCGTGTGTCAGAGCCTCTCTGTGTTCGTAACCGATCAAGCTGCACCCTCATGCTTCTTGCTTTGCACATTTGTACTCTATCATAACCATCCTTCAAAAAAAGCATCGTCCCTCAAGCTAGACTATATGTTTAATAATAACATAATAGGTGTGCTATGCACTGTAATATGTCATTGTGTCAGAGCACAATACAAGGACTAAGTGCACTGAATGCAAATTAATCTTGGTGGATGGCAGCAGCTGAATAGAGTGTGGTTTTGGGGAAAGGAGGGGACCAAAGGGAGGGACAGAAGGAGGGCTAATAGTGGCGACAGAGAAGAGAGGGAGAGAAAAGAGCATGTGAGGAGGAGGAGGAGGGATGTGGGATGTAGTCATCGCCAGGCCCATTCATCATGCAATGCCTGCTGGGATGCGCTGGGGTCAGTCCCGCACAACACAATTACAGCCTGTTCTGGTGTGTTGTGCTCGGTTCCACTGTGTTCCGACTGTGTTCTGTTGTCTTTTGTTAGATTCCCTCTGTTCGAGCTGTCTTGTTTTCCCCTTTGCGTGTTTTCTTCTCTGCTCTGTTCTGTGCGCTTGTGTTCAGTGGCAAATTTCTCATCTCTTTTGTTCATCAGTTACATATTTTTGAACTTGCTGCTCAAGCTATCACTAAATGATCTGCTGCAGTCCTTTGAGCAAAACATCTCAATTAGCTGAGTGTTTGTTGTGTTTATGTTTGATTCTTTGAATCTTAAACTCTCTACTTTGACTTTTGCAATGAATTGCCATATTTTTTGCTCATGTGGTGCAGTCGCTTGCTGGCCTGCTTTACCATCCATTTGCGCAGCCTTCTTTCATCCACATCTGAATCGCAGTCAATAGCTTGATTCATTTGATTGACAGGCCTGGTTAGCATGTGGGTGTGGGATGCTAGTAAGCATGTTGTTTACCCTGCCTGCCTGACAGTCCTCTGTGAGCCTACAGATGTTTCCAGAAAGCTGTAAATATCTGATGTGTGCTCTAATGTCAGTTGACAGCTTATCCGATCATAAGGATATCTCTGTCTTCCTGTCCGTGTCTATTCTTCATACAGTGAAAGACTTTTCTCTGCCAGGAAACCTTTTAGGTGGTCTAAAGGCCTAAATGAAAACACAACACAGCATCAACATTTGAAGGCCGAGCCACATATTTTCATTGACATCCTAGTACATGGCAGGACTTTATGTTGTCACGGTGGCATCTGTTTCTGTCACTTTGCTGAAAAACAATACATGAGAGAGATGGGATGAATATCATATATCTCGAAACTGAAAAAACTAAGTTTCGAAGGCTCGCAAAATGTTTTGAAAGGCTGAAAACAAAACTCAAATCTCAGCAAACATTTTGTATTTGAGTTTTCCTTCTTCACAACTGCAGCACTCTTCACGGTGTTTCTCCCAACACATTTAGAATTCCAAATTTGTCACTGTTCTCTCGGTGTATTGATTTGTTTTCCATTTTCATCTGTTCTTTCAGAGCTGAGTTTACAACACCCACTTTTCAGAGATCTGCCCACACAGTTGCGAGCTCGTGAGTCACATGATTTCTGGCAGCGACGTCTCGCAGCGCTCTGATTTTGAAACTCTGAAACGCCGAAACAGGGGATAAAAAGCTGGGATCCTGGAGGCAGGGCCATTTACTTATTGTTTGCTTTCTGTTGAAGTACAGTCCAATCACATGTCGTATTTACCGGGTTAGGTGGGATTAACAGACTGCTCCGCCAATGACCGACGCGCACAGGATACGCGAACAGGACGCACGGTTCTCTGCGCTGCCTGGCTGACCCCGAGCAGCGTCTGTGCCAGCAGTTCACTTACTGCAGATTTTAGTAGGTTTTCAGCCCCGGGACACATTTTTATGTTTCTCGTGTGATTAGAAGGATACAATGTTAGGGCTTGCAACCAACAATTATTTTCATTAATGATTAAACTGATCATTTTCTCAATTAATTAATTATGCGTTAGGTTTATAAAATGTTAGAAAATATTCAGAAATACCTTTCACATGTTCCCAAACCCCAAGTTGATGTCTTCAATGATGTCCAAAACCCCCAAAATGTTCAATTTACTATCATATGTGAAGAAAAGCAGAAAAATATTCACATTTAAGAAGCTGAAACTAGTAAATGTTTGGAAATGTTGCTATAAAATAACTTAAACAATAAATACATTTTCACAATTCAATATCAACTAATCATTTCAGCTCTATATAACACAATATGTAATATATACTTTATGATGTAAACAAAATGGCATCAGCAAATATTAATAGGTGAGCTTGAGTTGCTGTCTAGAGTAGTTTATGTATGTCTTATTAATTGATGAGTTATAGTTCCAGTTCTGTGTTTTGATGTTTAATGATGGGGCTGCTACTATCTAGTTTACATTTAGATAAAAAATGATGCCTTTAATTAATGACATCATTAGTACATCTAGTCTTGTTTTGTAATATATCATGTTTGATTATGGTTGAATATTATGCAGCTAAAGTTCCTTTATGTCTTTTTGATTTTTCTTCCTTAGCCTGATGTAATTTTACGATTAACCTGCCAAAAAAAAAATTCCTTGAAATGACAAACACTGTTTTCTTTTAGAAATGTATTCTTGGCATAAACAAGCAGTTTATTTAACAGAACTGTGGGGAATTGTGGGTTTTTCTTAGGTTGTGTATCTGAGCAATTATTTAGTTGTTCAACAATTAGTTGTTGAAAGATTTCTCGTCCCAGAGCAGGAGACAAATGCACCCAAAGGTACCAGAAGTAGAACTTGCTCACTAAGGATGCATTGGGTGGTGGCTTGGCTGATGGGAACTAATAGGGAGCCCCAAGATTGACTAAAAGAATGACAAATCGTGGCCAGAAAATGCAACAGTTTAAAGTAAGGACCATCTGGAAACAGTTTGAAACAATGAATTGTCTTCAGCAGCCTCCATGTCAAACTTGGATGCTTTTCTTTCCTGACTTTCTTGCGTTTTGGCCTCCTGAGACAACTGGGGAAGTATTTGGATGACACAGAACAATTGACTTTGCGTTCTTTGATTTGATATTCACCCTAAAACTCATAACTGAACCTATATACTCAAAAACTCATGGTGGATTGACAGAATGTTGAGGCAGGTTCTTTGAAGATTTTAGACTCCCACCCCTAAACCTGACAGAGTAAAATCGTATCCTCATTCCAGTCATGTCAGCTGTGGGTAGTAATGGCCTAATGATAGTGGATTTTTACTGACTGATCTGATCTAATCACTTACATACAGGATAAAGGTCTAACCCTGATCTGAAACATTCATACACCCCTATAAAGTTATCACAACATGGCAACATTAAATGAAAAATATGTATTAATTAAATACAACATAGATGAGTACTAAAGAGACCCTAAATTATCCCTTTTTAAGGCCCAAAGTAGATTTTTTTTAATAATTGATACATTTTCTGGTACTCACTGCTTGGCTCTAATCAACAGATAAGCCAAGTGAAAACTGCAGGAGTTTGTCTTTAATTTGAAGTGGCCTTTGAGCTCTTTTTATAACCTTGGCTTCCAACAATAAACCTTGCCATATTGTATTATCTAGGACAGGTTTTAACCACGCCCCATGGCGACAGTCTGGGCTGCTAAGTACACCTGCTGCTGCCTCTCCATCCTGTAGACGCAGCGTCCTGTCTGTCGTCAAGTTGTCTTTTGTGTGGCCTAATGAAGCCGGGGAGATGTGACGACATGCCTCCCATTTCACTCTTCACCTAATTGTGTTGATGTGGAGACTGATATTAGTGTTGTGGTGGTTAATCTTCCCAGTGAGAGGAAATGGCGGAGTCATCAAGGGATACGACACAGCTAATTAGACTTGTGTACACTTCCATGTGTGAGGGGAGAGGTGGGGGTGTAGTGAGTGTAGAAGTGGTGGAAAAAAGAAAATGGCATTTTTCCCCCTTTTGAAAGTTTTTCAAATTTTTTTTTTTATTAGTTTGAATTTGTACTGTCAAATTTCTACTGTCACTTAATGACAGCATCCACTTTCTGACAAGAGACAACTAGGGGAAACTTCAACCTTCATTACAGCTTGACATTTTGCCCACTTCACAAATCACCATCTTGGTGAGTCGGAAATTAAAGTAATTTTGAAGTTGCACACAGCGCAAATGACCTACTGGTACAATAATGCTGTTTTTGACTTCATCCTCCCCCGAGGAAGGCTGTTAGTAGGTTTGACTGATTAGGACTTGAAGCCACTGGCTCTCAATTAGACAGAAGACAAAGCTTCAACCCTTGCTGCTGGAAAATCAGACGTAATGAATTAGTGATAAAGGTTTTAAAGACAACACCATTAGAAGGGCTGTCGGGAGGAGGTGGACTGCTTTTCCCTTGCAATTTGCAGAGTAGGTAATTTGGAGTCTAAAGGAATACAAGTGAATTGCGTCGAATTTCCTTTTCATTTTCTCTCCTTCACTCCTCTGCTTCTCCATCTCTCTCCCTCTGGCTACCGGTGACAGTAATATTAACACCTCATCTCCACTGCGCTGTCCTCATGTGACCTCGAAGTCAGCTCTTGTGAGGAGTGGTCAACTGTTCTGCTGCTCGGGGTCTCGAGTCTCAACGGCGCTCGTAATGCGTTATGACTCCATCGCTCGGGGGTGGGAGGATCAAATAATATATTAAGATTATGTTGCGAGCTGTCACACACCACTTGGGTTGAGAAGTACTATGCCAGCAAAAAATTCTGCAGAGTCGTACTTTGATAGGCTTTTTTCCTATTTTATTTTATTTTTTTCAAAGGCTGCCTGAGGCCGTGTTTGATTTAGTTTTGGATTCCAACCTATTGCCAATGACATCCATGCCGCTCATCCCCCATATTGACTGCCATTAGCACACACAGTGCCCATATTTGTCAGGCTGGTGGTGTCACTGTAGGCCACATTGCCCACCACCCGGTCCGCCTGTGTCCATCTCTCTCAGTGGAGGGGGCTCAGTCCTGTCACCTGAGGTATAAAGTGTGTGGTGGAAACTTGAGGTCCTGAGGTATGCAGGGCAGATGCAGATCCTCCGTTGGTTCAGCTGTTGTGCCCTGAGCAGACAGGGAGAGCCCAGCATGTCGCTGCCTCTGTTAGTGGAGGAGTTATATAGCTGGGCGAGATGTTTACTGTGTGCTATGAGGTTTGCGTGCCTCTTTAAATCTGAATTTAGAGTCATGGTGGTCCATTTTGATTTTATTTAACTATGTATTAATTAATTTGCATTGTTATTGGTAAGTAAATATCTAATTTCAACCTCTTGGATTTGTTGTTTCGTCTCTTCCACAGCAAAAAAAAAAACATGTTTTCCCAAACAGTCCATCTTTAATCTCTTCTGAAATGTTTTTCAAAGACATTGGTTGGTGGTTATGGTTTTGTCAGACGTCGTGGCTTGACGTCAGCCCACTTGTACTGCACACGGCAGGGTGCCAATTTTTTTTTCCAATGCTTAAAGCTCTCCACTTGGTTGTTTTCTGACCAAAAACTAATTAACAAAATTGTCTTTTGCCCACACACATTGGACAAAATCAGTCACTGATGAGCTCCCAGGAGTCCCAGGAATGGAATTCATACTGAACATAAACAAACTGTATGAGAACTCAATTTATGAAATAAACAAGATGAAATGAAGAAACAGAATCATTTTTTTATTTTACTGGTATTTTAGGAACCTTTAAGTAATTTGTCTCTGATCCCTGTTAACTTCTGACCTTATTCTAGAGAAACGACAGGTTAAACTTCTAGTAATGAGTAAAACTGTTGCCTTTATGCCCTCACATTATGGCAAAGCCAGTACATTGTGTTTCTAACTGTTGAGCTCTTTTACCCTTGTCTCAGAGGTCACTTAGTCTCATCACGTGGTTTTTGAACTAGAAGCCTAGTTCTTCAGTTCAGTCTCGGTGACCTCGGCGTGATGTTCACAACAACCTCTGCACTTTCCCTAAACTGCTTCCATTATATTAGCAAAGCACAATGACCGTGAGCAAAGTGATGGTTTGTTACAAGTTCCTGTCAGTGACAGAGAGAGATCTGTCTGACAGCTTGATAATGAACATCACGCTGTTTCTCTCTCTCTCGCAGCCATCACTTCACCTTTCTGCAGCCTCGCCCATTCAGTTGATACAGCGGTGACATCACCCTTGCATAATGGAATCCAACCTTCCTTCCCGTCCCTCCTTTGCTCTCATCAGCTGCGTGCTCTAATTAGATGAGGGTGATTTCAATAAAGTTACTGTCGTCCTCACTCCATTAGTTATATTAACACTCGGATTCCTGCCCTAGAGTCGTCTATCTATCCTCCGCCTTTCACCGGGGGGGGGGGCCCAATCCTCTTCTTTTCATGGATCTGTGTAACCTAGTTACTGAGGCCCAGCAGGGGAGGCCAATCAATTAATGAACAAAGGAGCCCGCTCACTGAGCAGTGGTGCGAGTCTAGGACTATAAACAGGGCGCTCCCAAAACATGGTCGCTGTCAGTTCAGTGCTCATCTGATGGATGTTGTTTTTCTTTGTTGTTTTGTGTGTGTGTGTGTGAGGACTATTTCAGGAGAGTCTAAATCCAGTGGATTACTGCAATGTTCCCTGTTTGAACACACTGTCAGCTGATATTTAAGTTTTTCTTATTAAGAATGAAAAGATGGATTTGAGCGTTTTTGTTAGGAAAAGGGAAAAGGCAAAACGCCTTCCACCACCATTGTGTTTCATCATATGTGAGATGTACTGTAAGTAAATGGACTGTGGTATTCCATTGTGATGTGAAAAGGCTGGAAACAAAACATTTTAGATATTGCATTAAACCTCTGTGGTGCTGAGCTAACAAGTTAGGTACGTGGTCAAAGGTTAAACGTACATATTCAGTGATTCTGATCAGTCGCCCATGGCAACAGGCAGATTTAGACTGACAGCCCTCCTCTTCTCTCCACCTGTGCTCTCTATCTTTCACCACTTTCTCATCCTTCCCTTTTCTTAATACCTCTTTTCATCCTATTGAATCCCCCTTTTTGTCAAAGCCTCACCTTTTTTCCTCCCGCATCCCTCAGGTCCACCCCTCATTCTATCCTATCTTTCTTCTCTCCAGCCTCCCCGACTCTCTGTCATCCCTTTTTCTTAATCCGGCTATTCGTCCCTAGTGTTCCCCACCCTGGAGTTTCCAGCTCCGTCTCCATGTGTGTGAGATCAGGGAACAGGCTGTTGTAACAAGCTGTTGAATAATGTAAGCACAGGGCTATAGGCCAGAGTTTCAGTTAACCCTTTGATCTCTGATCACAGTGGGTTAGGCGGACACATCATAATGACAGCTCGACAGCAGGGCAAAGCAGCCCAAAGGCCTTTTTGCTTCCGTCTTCCTCCAACCTCTACCTAAAGGCTAAAGTTCCCCCATCCGGTTTCATTGTCATGGCCTTTGTAAGCAGGAACACAGTGAGCGTCCCTAGCCTTTTGTTATTCTAACATTGATGTATAATTAAAGGTTTAGAAAAGGCGATGCTAAATAATTGATATTGGAGCAAAGATGTCATGGCATCCTGAACCTTATGGTACTCAGTATTTTACTTGCAGTGCAGATAAAAGATTTACCCGTTTGCTTTCTTTCTGGTCATCTACTTCCGTCTGCAGTGATTCATTGTGGCACTGTGCTGTCCTCTGACAGAGGAGCTATTATAATTAGTTCATTCAGCCTTATTTTACCTTTGTGTACACTGTTGCGTGTCAAAACACAAGGCTATGGACTGTAGCATAGTGTGTTAAATCCTCAACAGCGGTCGCGTTTGTACGCATGTTACCAATTTATATCAATTAAGTGACCGAGTCAGACATTTCAAGTCTCAAAAAAACTTAGCCAGCACATAGGGTCCCATTAACCCCTTGTAATCAATACAGATTCCCCTCTCCTTAAGTGCTTCTAGTTAGCTTTAGAGCCTCATATCCTGAGGCTTGGGTGTATTGATCTGCTGGACTGATTGGAAGTTACCCTTCAGGAGGTGAAGGATAGCAGTGGGACTGGGGATGTTTTGGCAAGAGAGGGGAAGGAGTGGGTCTTCATGGCTGGATCAGCTTACTACTTCCTACCCCCACACACCTGTTACAGCCTGTGTTTGTGTGTGTGTGTGTGTGTGTGTGTGTGTGTGTCTGAGAGAGTGGAAACTACTGTTTGTGTGCTCAAGAGAGCAAATGGCTGAGAGGCGTAGCAAATGAGAAATGTGTTACATAGGGTTTATGGTGACAGCGTGTGCCTGAACCGCATCGACTTTGGCAGCTGCTGGCCTTCTATGGATGGGTGGCAGGAGACCGATTTTTAGTTTTTACATGGCTAACACACTACGTGACAGTCTGCTTTTCAGATTGGGTGTTTGGACGCATAACCCACCGCCGAGCCACATACACATAGCAACACATAATGTGCACACATCTACACACATGAGCACACACATATGCACCATTAAACTGTCAGGCTGTGTGTGTGTGTACGACGCAGCACAGTGGCATTTATTCCATAACTCTGACAGGCTTTCCTTGAACTGACAGGGAAAAGCATATCTCTCTTCCCATATAAATACATCTGCCCCCCTGCACTCCCTTGGCCTGTTCCCCTCTAAAAAAGAAATAATGAATTATTGTTTTGATTTCAAAGTGTTGTCTTCCAGGACATACACCATGCATGCAGCCCTGTGGAGGCTTGACCCTGTGAACAGGCCCCAGCTACCCCCTTCTGTAAACTGATATTCGTGTGTGTGTGTCACGGTTGGATACACAGCAGCTGTAGAGGCGGCAGTGAAGAGGGGAAATGGGAAGAGCCAGAACAGTAGACAGAGCCCAGATAGACCTGTCAGCTCCGTGACACCCACACATGCCTCACCCTCTGGACCAGGACGAGAACAGAGGAAGGGAAAGCAGCAAAAGGGATAACGGTGAGCCGTTGCAGAATTGTTTATTTTGGGGAACACGCAGAGACTTGAGGGAGAGGGGATAAGAGACCTTGCAGGTACAATGCCTAAAAAGTATTCACCCTCCTTTGACTTTTCACAATGGATATAATAAAGCTTTTTTAACACTGATCAAATGACAAAAACATAAGTTAATATTTAGTCGTTTTTCTGTCCGCTATTACAGGCCTATCTCTGGACAGGTCTGTATCAGTGTATATAAACCTATTATAAAATTGCACAGGCTCTGTCAAGTTTAATGAACGGCAAGTATAAAGTCCTGCAGCTAATTTTGGATTTGAATAAGGTCTGGAAAAATTGGGACTTTTTTTCAATATTAACATTATTGTGATAAAGCCAGTCCTGCGTAGCTTTTGGCCTATGTTTGGGATTGATGTCTTGCTGAAACATACATCCTCTCCCAAGTCACAGTTTTCTGTCGAACGTCAGCAGGTTTCCTCATAGGTTTTTGGTGTATTTATTTTACCTGCTACCTCTGTTGTGAATTCCTCGCGTTACAGAGACTGAGCGTATTGTGTTGTAGTCGCCGGCTGTGCCCATTGCGTACGGCAATTGCGTAGTTGGCGCATTGTGAATCCCAGAGACATTCTTGAAGCATCTTGCTTCTCCTTACATTACAACTCTATAGCTATTTTACAGCTGAAGCTCTTCCTGAGTTAGTTTCAGTTTGTAATTATGAATACTAAATGTTAAATATACTTGCGGGTGGTGCCTTTGGCTAGGATGGACATTATTTCTCAACTCGTGCTGCGAATTCATCTGTATTCAGCTAGCTAGCTAACTTCATTGCACCTGTCCATGCATGCTTAGAGCTAATGTGTGATATGGTTTATGTCTGTCATTGAAATTGGGGCGGATGTTTATTTTCATTCGTACAGTATGAGAATTGATGATTAGTGATTAACCGCTTACTCCTCCATACGAGATTGTAGCTATTTAAGAGCTGTGACATTCATGTACCATTCCTTTGTGTTTATTTTAGAAACTACTATTGATTACGTACAGCTTATGACTGCCTGTAATTATGTCACCACCTTACAACGATGTAAAGAAGTTGAACGACACCTGGTGACTTAGTGCTCTCTGATAGAAGCCCTGTAGCGGCCAATACACACTCTCCAGCAACTACAGGGTTACATCCCAACAACTTCCACGTTTCTTCCCAGTCCTACTGCAAAGAAGCATCTCCAAAGCATGATACTGCAACCGCCAGACTTCCACCAGGCTTACGCCGAACATAGAATTTAGTATGATGGCCAAAAAGCTCAATTTTCATCACACTACAAAACCTACTTCAACTGTCTTTCAAATTCTCCCACATGCCTTCTGGCAAACACTAGCTGAGATGTCATGTGAGTTTGTTTGTTTTTTTAAATAGTGGCTTTCTCTTTACCACTGTGCTGTAAAACTGTGACTGGTGAATCCCCCAGTGAACAGTTGTTGAATGCACAGTGTCTCCCATCTCTCAGCCATGAAACCTGCATATTATTCGGAGCTGCTACAGGCCTCTTGGTGGCTTTAACACTACTGTCCTTCTAATAACACAGCTGTGCCAGATTTAGTCTGTCTTTAATGACTGACCTTTCTGTACTACAAGGGATTATTCAGTGTCTATTTGCCTTGTATTTGTTTGGAATATTCCTTTGTCTTCATCATGTAGTCTTGACAGGAAAATGTCATCTGTTTGATCCAGATACAGGTCTAGTTAATATCAGTTGTGTAGTTAACATTAGTTTTGCCATTAGGGTTGCCATGTTGGAAAACTGGGGCGTATAGGCAAGCTCGACTGTGGTTTTGTTTTTTTTAAAACCACGACTGAGGCAGAAAGTGTGCGAGAGAGAAGAGAAATGCTGGAGCTGTGCTTAAAAAAACCACACAGGATTTGTAATAGGATTCATGACTGGGGCTACAAATGGGAGTGTAATTATTGTTATTGCGATAAGCCAATCATGAGGCTGGGTATTTCTCTGCAGTTGGAATTTTCACACATTGTGTGTCTGAAATTACCTCGATGGGGGCATGTGTCAAGTGCGTACTGTTTGTTTATGTAAAACACACTGTATACAGCCCTCTAGACAAATTTCCACTTCCATCCATTTATCTGTTGTTCTCGATTGTGCTTTGAAAGCAAGCTGATGATTACGAGCGCGTTTACATGCAGGAGGAAAAATCCTATCTGTTTGATCTTGCAGGCAAAAATATGGGCAGCACAACAGAATCTCATCTCGTGTGTCAGCTATTCTTCCGCACCGTGATATTCCCATGGGAACGCATTTCTGCTGTGCGAATCACAGTCAGATCAGTGCGAGCCGTTTCTTATCTGGACATGAAAGAAGGTAAGATGGAAGAGGGAGGTGTAAAAGGGGGAGAGGAAGAGAAAGAGCAGGGGAGAGGCAGGGCTCCCCTGGGAATGATAATACCTGAAATTCACTGGGCGTGCTCTTGAATCTAGCTCATCATCATTTCATGAGCAGGTATTGTACTTATCCCTATTACACTCCAAGATACAACCTCTGCCATGCTGCTCTCCCTCAGTCTCTCCCAGATTGATTGAGTAGATTAGACAGTTAGATTGTTTATGTGTGTGCCACAGCCCGTGTTACAGCATGCCTGGGGATTTTATTATTAGTCGGATAGTTTTCTTTTATTCGTCTGCCGTCATCATAAGCATTGTTGTTGCTTGATAGCATCTCTGGTTCACGTCAGGTCAGCAAATCTGTTATTGCTGTTCCGCTGCAGGTGTAAAAGTCTTCATAAAACTGTTGTGCTTTAGTCAGAGATTCTGTGGAGCTCGGGATATGTTTTCTCAGCTGAATAGGCAGTTGATTCGATCGGCAGACCTTGCAGCATGAAACCACACTGACAAGTGCTGTTATCTCTACTTGCCCCTTCCACTCAGAACCCCCCAACTCCCACGCTCACTCACACACTCGCTCACACATTCACACACACTCACAGACGTGCCTTATCCACGAGCAGTATGACTTTCACCTCTGAGTGATGTCCATTGTCTGTATAAGGAGAGACCCATTACGAATCCTCAGTCCCAATGGAGACATTGTGCTGCCCGCCATGCTCCCTTGTCCTTCAGCAGCGTCCTGAGATGACAGTAGATAAACAATGGGAACAAACAGTCACTCCCACCAGCATTGATCTGGCTCCCTCGCCCCCCCCCGCTCTCACCAACAACGCCACATTGATTCCACCTACACTGAATTTATATGAAAGCCCCCCCTGCCCCACCTCCCTTTTCTACAACGACTGACAAAAATGATAAATGACTAACCCCTTCCTCCCTCTGCACCCACTTCCCTGTGCCTCGTGCTGGCTGTCCGAGGCACTACAAGCTTATTTCTCCCCTCAGAAATCCAATAGAGTGAGCTCCCCTTTTTCTCAGCAGCGTACATTTTTATTTTTTGCAGGAGGGTGAGGGTTTTTCATTACTTCAGGTCCTTCCACGCATAAACACGTCACTGCCCTGCAGGACATCCATATGCATGATGTCATACCATCAAAAAAGACCAATGAAGCAAATCATTATGTACTTCAGTGGCTCACACCAGAGGATCTCCTTTCCCGTGGCTGCTGGCTATAAGTCTGCGATGTCACTCAAACAGAAAATCATATGCAGAGCCTCCAAAGTGGGGTCAATTATTTCTCTTTCTCATTGGCTTAATCAGTCCATTCCCTCGTTATGCATCTGATTAATTTGTCCACCGTGTAATCACATGAATTAGAATGGAGTTAATTCAGACATGACACCTTGGCTGTTTGGCATTTGTGAGTGATAATGGTTTCGACTGTCCGTCTTTAATGGAGTTACAGCTTACTGCAGTATTCTCTATATGTATCTTTTCTTTTCTCTGTGCCGTCCTTGGCTCCTTCTCAGCTGCTAATAAAGTCTTCCATGGTCTCGACAGTTATTTTTTTTTATTGTACAGATCCATGGTCCCCATGCCTGTAAATGGGGCACAGAGTGTCTATAAATAGATATACTGTGGTAGTAAGCTGCCGGTGGTTATCAGCAGGAGGGGGGGTTTGTGTGTGTGTGTGTGTGTGTGTGTGTGTGTGTGTGTGTAGACGTGTGTGCGGTGCTTTGTACTGTATATGCTGCATAGAGGTGATCGAGGCTATTGATGAAGGTGTTGTTTCTACTCTCGTCACTCCACCCCACCACCCAGGGGAGTAATACTATGGAGGAAAGTCTTCATTTCGCATCTCGGCTCCACCATTCCCTAATGACCCTTCCCTGCTACGTCTCCACCCCGCCACAGTTTTCCCATGGCTCCCACAGCTCATCCACACTGCTTTTCGCACAGTGAGGTAATCCATTTTACACTTCCTGCTGCTCTTAGGCTTCCAAACCTCCCGTCTTCTTTAGATCTGAGATCTCAAGCAGGAGGGATCTATCGAAGATGAAAAAGACTCAGAGTGCCATGTATATTTTATTCTCTGCCCTCTGTTTTTATTCATCTCTTAGTTATAATCATTCCCACATAATATGACCGTGAAATCACGCCATTATGCCTCTGCCTGCTCAGGTTATCTTCATGGAGGATGGTATCTGTGTTGATGGGATCTGACATGATCCCTCTAATGGAAGTCTGAGGGTGGGCTCTTGCTCTATCTAGTGCTGAATATACAGTACAGTAGTGGTACAGAAAAGCCCCAACTCTCTCTAATTGTCACTGAACACACTTTTAGCTGTCCTCCCATTCTGTTCATAATTGCTCTTAGGAAAAGATTGCACTCCCTTGTCTGGATTTGAAGACGAGTCTCTGCGTCTTTGTCCCATTACTGTGTCAACGAATAATATTGCAATCATTTCAATTACGACAGCGCCGGGACCCAGGTCTTCAAGTAGGGCCTCGAAATGTAATTGGAGGGGCACGGGCAAATTGAGGAAAGGCATTTTTCTTCTGTGAAATTGCCTCAGTCTTGGGGACAGTAAATTGAGGTGCTGAAAAATGATGTGATAATTCAGCCGCATGGTTTGCTAGGAGAAATGGTCTGAAAGTCACTTTCTGCAGAATTAGAAGGCAAAACTACATTTCCCTCCCGAGTCCTCTGTCCTTCACGCAGCGGCATGAAATAAATTGATGAGACAGAGAGAGAGGGAAGTGTCAGTGTAAATGTTTGCAGCTAAAATGAAGCTGCCTGCTTGTGCATTCAGATTGGCTGATGGGTGGGAGGCGGAAGCTGGAGTGAGAATTCGGCGCTGCGTTCCACACTATTTCACGGCCTAAGCCTTTAATCGCAGCAGCCACAATGGATGCATAAAACGGAATTCAAATTTCAGATTGATTGATTCTATATTGATGAATGCCAAGGCTTGCTTAAGGGGAAAAAAACCCTGCGACTGTGCCTTTTAAATGTAACCTCTTTAAGAAGGGGAACCCTTGCTCCTCATGTGCCTGTTTGTTGCTTTAGATGTGCTTCAAAAGAAATATGAAAATTCTCGCTTTTTGAAGTTTAATCTCTCGCAAGAAAGGGTAGGAGGCTGAATGCAAATACAGAAATTTGCTTTAGCTTTGCTTGGTGCTTGTGGTGGAGAAATCCAACACACTGGTCTTAGCGGTAGCTGTCGACAGTGGTCACAACACCTCTAAAACGGTCTATTCTAAATTAGCCGTTTTTGGATATAGATAAAGTCCCCTAAACGAGTAACACGTGGGCCATTTTATAACAAGACTAGGAGTAAAGATACATAGCATTTTGACCCCTCTCTCAATACAATGTTCAATCGTTACCGTTGTCACTCTATTGTGTCTCGCCTCTTAATCCCTTTAAGGCATCTCACACAGTAACAGAGCTGGCATAAGCACATTTGGTGCTGTTTGCAGTGTCGAGATTAACAGGATTACAGATTCCGGATTACATTGGCGTCATTCTTACTCATTTAACCTTGACCCATGCCCCAGTGTACTATTCAGATGGTCAGACCAAACTTGTTTTTGTGTTTGTAAGCCCTGAGTGTTTGCACAAAAGCTCAGTGATATTTGTTCAGGAATAAATACAAACAAAACACGTGTGCTTTGTAGTGGGATCGTTTTGATTGCAGATCTTCTAATGAGTCTCTCGGGTCTGTCTCTGCTGTGATTGTGTATTGATGTGCGTGTACCAAAGTGGCTCATACAAAGACTGGAAAGTGACAACAACAGTAGCCTTTTGATGAGTGCCGTATGGATTACTGCCCTCCCTCTATTTCCTTCTGCACAGTTTCCATGCCTCTGAACACAACGTAACTCTGGCGTTTCCATGGAGGACGTGCGGTTGCCAAGGCCTGTGGTGATTGAACGCAGAGGGTCATCGTTTATTTCTGTCAGCTAGTGGTGAGGGGATGGATTGGGGAGAGGGGGCAGCAGGGGGCACAGTTTGGTCCTGAGGGGCTCGGAGGGTCCAGCTCGCCTTTTTAAAAGTTTATTTGTCGAAGGGATCACCTACGGCTAGCCCGACTCTGGTTGACAGTGTTAATGTACTGACTCTGCTCACAAGCCCTTAGACACTTAGTCTCATTCACACTTTAAAAGAAGTGCAACAGCAGTGTCTGGGAGGGAGGGGAAAGAGGGAACAGGACGTGTGAGGCTACATATGGCCATCCTTAGTGTTGCTGATCCAGAGAGTTGTTACAGCTGAGGACCAGGCTCCTTCCCCCTGTTACTCATCGTCTCTCATTAATCTAGCAGTATGGATCTGGCCTGCTTCCCATGATGTAGAGGGAGCAGGTTTGAGTGACCACCCACCCTGAGGTAAAAGCATTAGTCTGTCCTCTCGGCCGTCACCTGCTTTTGTTTATGCCTCCACTTCATTCTGTCACCATCTTCCAGCTGCTATAAAATAATGGGGGGAATATTTTAATTGATGTTTTCAAAGCCTTGAGATTGATGGTCGCCTTAGGGGGGAATTTCTCGCTCATTTCTCCCACCAATCTGTTTTTCCGTCAAGGTTTGGTTGTTGATCACCTTGTCTTTTCCTCTGCTTTTTCTCTCCCTTTCCACTCATGTTCTCTTCTCCCTTTGCTGCTCTTTCCCCCCTCTTATTGGTCTGTCTGCCACCTCCGTTTAGGGAAACTTTTAGTCCACGTGTGCAATTACAGAGCTCATATTCAGACTGAGCTCTTTCCATCACTGAGAGTGAGAAGGCTGGTTATCAGATACACATTAGTCTCCATCTGCCTCTCCCTTTTATGCACGAGTTAAGACACTGACTCTTTGGCAGACTGAAACGCTCCGGTCTCTACACACCTTTTGGCTGCTCTTTACCTTACGGATATGCCTGCTGGCTATAGCTCTCATCCGCTTGAAATATTCATGTTCTCTTTTCTTCCTCCTCTGCATTTTTGCATTTATTATTTTGAAGGAAGGAGGACGGAGATGTTTGCGGTTGTATCTTGGCTTCCTCTAAGGTGTACATGGCACAGAAAGTAGAAGACACATTAGGTGAGATGGGCGTGCAGACATTTGAGATCCATTAGCCATTCAGTCAGTGCTGTATCCTCATCTCCATTATAGTCTAATGTATTGTACTCCCTATTTAGCTGGCCTGATCTCAAAGCTGCTGCTTTACACTTGAGGCCTTGAGCTTTCCCTCTATTTGTGTCAGCTGAGGACATCGCCCGCTCTCTCTCTGTCTCTCCCTCTCCCTTTATTCCTTCAGTTGTAGCTCTTTGTATGTCAGTCTGAAGGTCAACATTGGGAGGCGTTCATCACTGCAGCGAACTGGGCAAGAAGTGAGGTTTTTTTGTGCTGTGTGTTTGTGTTGTGTCACCATTAAATTTGCGCCAAAGCCATGTCAACAGTGTCATTAGAGTCACGACAGAGCTCATTGTCTCCCTGCCGAAGAAGATAACATGTCTTCATTCGGATTAATCATTAGCAGAAAATGACATTGAGAGTGTCTTTCTTTAGAGTGGAGCTGGGTGGCATGTGTTTGAAGTCATTATTGTATTATTAATAAAGTTATTTTCCTATGTCAATATACAATATGATAGGGAAAAATGTATCCAAAATCACATGAGCTTAAACTGATGTTCAAAGTAATGCACCGTTGGGTCACTGTGGTGTGTAACATGAGACAAACTCTTCTGTGTAAAAAAAAAAACCAAAAGATGATGTGAACGTATCATCATGACACGATTCTGCTAGGGCGGAACCAATAAACTGATGAAACGGAATGGTGTGGCATCTTTGAACGTTAGTAGCGCTATGGAGCAATGTCTTTACAGGTGCGTGCCTGTTTTGCTTGTCTCATGCACGAGTGCGACACAGTGCTGACGTACAGGTGCACCAGCAAAGGCAGTGACGCAGAAGCTAGCAAGTAAACGGTGCGTCTTTTTTAAAGTTTTCAACAAAAACAAATCTGCTTTGCTAATGTTTTATGAGGAAGGAAATGCATTCAACCCGTTTGTTAGACGTCAAGGATACACACAATGCGCTTGGGTGAGTAACACGGAGTGTAAACACAAATTGTTCAATCCACAGGGCACCTTTAATTGACAGAAAAATCGTTTTTGGAAACGTGGGTGATTGGTGGTTTTCACTAATTTGTTGACTAACTAATCTATTAATTGAAAAATAACCAACTGATTACTCAATAATTAAGATGATCATTAGTTTCAGCCCAAGATTCTTCTGAAAGTCAGTGAATTATTTCCCTGCCCTCGTACCTAGAATTTGGTGATGAGAAACCTCATCATTGGAAGTTTGAATACATTTTTATTTATTTAAGTGCCAACACAAGTCCTTTGCCCAGAAGACCCGGAACAAGTGTTGGGCCTCGGTGTCGTGTTAAAAGTTGTCTCCCCTGTCTTCTCTTCTGCTTCACTGTTTCCAGCAGCAGTCACTTCCTGTGGCTAATCATACTTTGATATGCCGTGGCACGAACCCTGGCTCCCTCAAAAACGAACAAACAAGGTACCGGGGGGATCTTCAAGCGACCACGGCTGTTGGTTTTTGTCTGCTCCGCAGCGACACATTCTCTGAACGCCCACTGTTTTTTCACGGCCTCTCTTTACATTAGACTCTGCCTCCCTGTGAAGAGGAAATTTGGACACGACTCAGAGGAAAAGAAGTATGATTTCTTCTACTGCTCTCGCAGGGAGATTTGAGGCATCGTGTTAAGCTTTGCTGGAAGGCTAGAGGGGGCAGAGCTGCTCGCCAGAATTCTGACCTTGGTTACATTAAAGGGACACTATATTGGCTTGATTTTCCCCCATGTAATACTGTCTGTACATGAACGATAAAGTCACTGATCAAAGGATTATCTATATGTTATTCTGAAATATTGTATGTAATAATCTAAAATGTATCTCCTATTAGGCTGTGAATAATCAATAATTTATTGATTGTATTGTAGCCCATAGGATTCGCTGTGCTCTGCATCGACTCTTGTATTTTTAATGTTACTCACCTTTAATTAAACCTCAGTTTATAGTGTTACTGATAAACCCTTTGATGGCATTATCAAATCCATTTTATGTCTGATTTGTGTCTGATGAGTCTTGATGGGTTTGGTGGTCACTGTTTAATGCCTTTGGGTTGAGAGGGTTGTGACTCTACTCTAATGGGTATCTAGGGTTTTCTAAAAGGTTGTGTGGGTGGGTGTGTGTGCGTGCGCACCTCGATAGCTCTCCAGCTTAATGGACAGAGCATTTCCATGCAAAGGTAATGATGCTCTGTCTCATTTCTCCACCGGGCCTCTAAATGGAGGAAGGATGTTTTTGTAAGGCACTAGCTCACACCGTTCTCATGCCGCATCTTGTACTTTTCACACTCGGCTTGATGGAGATTGACTAAAGAACTGGTATATTATGATAGGTCTGCAGAGGGTTTGGGGATGTATATTGAGTGTGATAAGGGGTTTTCTCCCAGAGTAAAGGATCCTGCTGTTGCCAGGTCTGTCCTGTCACTGTCATCCACTCCTCTGCTCTTGGATCGCTTCCCTCCCATCAGCTTGCTTTTCTCCCTTCTCCTGCACTCCATTTTGGTCTCGATACTGTTGAGGGAAATAGAAGGCGAGTGTCCCTGCGGGCGATGGCTCCACTTGTATGCAGTCACACAGTCCTACTGGACTGAATCGGGAATTGGCTTGCCTCGAGGCTTTGTTGTCACTCACATTCTGCCTATTGATTGTGTGGAGGCTGCGTGAGCGAGTGATTTATTTATTTTTATTTTTTGTGTTTGTTTGCGCACACAGGGGTTAGGTGTGTGTGTGTGTGTGTAGGGGGGAATTGGCAGCTTTTCCTTTGTGTAGGTGAATGCAAGGACTAGTTCGGAGTGAACTTTTGGAGTGTTGGCACTGGCAGTATACACACATCTCCCACACACCGCTAAATCCGCACAACAAAAGAATATGTTTGTTCTATAGGAGCTGATGCTGTGTTTTTTCAGATTTTAACATAATTTTTTTCTGCTTTGCTGTTTTTCTAGGTCAGGAGAGTCAATCCTAAGGGAATGGTGCTGCTGAGATGACCTGCGTGACATTACTTTTCTCAAGAGATCATTCTCCAATCAAGAGTGGAGCGAAATCTAGCCGGGACATGGTTGGCAGGTTCATATGATGGACAGGTGATGGAGTCTTCCATCATCTTTCTCCACCAGTGACTCGGCCTGCCAGCCCTCCCTCTGAGGCATAAGTGTGTACCAGCAGTCCAAGGCCCCCTATTTCTCTGCCATGGTGACATAAGCAGGGCTGCAATATGAGGGAGAGCCAACGTGAGAGCGTCTCATTTCTTTCTCCAGTAGCTGCTACAGCTGCTACCTCAACACCGTTTGTATTTAGCTCCATAGCGAGACTGACTTTGTTGTGAATACCCCCCGCTTGCCGTTTTCTACCCGCACCGAGAGAGGCTGTCCCCAAGGCCTGTTGCTGGGCCGGTTGGGCGGAGCGGTGTGGCGCGAGACGATGCTGGGATGCGTGACACGCCTCCGTCGGCTGGTCCGTCTCCTCCCCCTGCAGACCTCCCTCCTTCTCCTCTTCCTGTTCTGCACCGTCAGCGTCTTCATCTCTGCCTACTTCCTCTATGGCGTCAAGCGGGAGCTGGAGCCATCGGGAGGGGGCGTGTCCGGGGCCGAAGGAGCATCCGCCGACTCTGATGATTCGAGGGTCACTCCGTCCCGGCTGCTACCTTTGCGGGGCATCTCAGGGGGCCCCGGGGTGGATCCCGGAGGGGTCAGGACAGATCCTGTGGTTCTGGTGTTTGTGGAAAGCCAGTATTCTCAACTGGGTCAGGAGATTGTGGCCATCTTGGAGTCTGGCCGGTTCAGGTACCGGACTGAGATCTCTCCTGGTAAAGGGGACATGCCCACATTGACAGACAAAGAGAGGGGGCGTTTCACACTAGTGATTTATGAAAACATTCTCAAGTATGTTAACTTGGATGCCTGGAACAGAGAGCTGCTGGACAAATACTGTGTGGAATATGGAGTGGGCATCATTGGCTTCTTCAAGGTTAGGACAACACCACACTCCCTCTGCCTCCCTCCCTCCTCTCACTCACACCTTCTGCCCTGTCCATCTGGCTCCGCCGTCTCTAAGGAGATGGGATTCGCGGGGTTGGAGAGACCTGCCTGGTTCAATATCACTCAGTCCCACTGCACTGTTTCTCTTATGTTCTATCTATTTCTTGTTTGTCTTTATTCTGCAAGCTGGCCTCCTTCACTCTTCTTGCTCAGTCTCGTGTTTCTCTTTTCTTGTTTTCTCGGCTTTGTTTTAGTTTCTCTAAAGTCCTCAGCCTCTGTACCCTCTCTTTCTCTCTCTCTCTCTCTCTCTCTTTCTCTTTCTCTTTCTCTTTCTCTCTCTCTCTCTCTCTCTCTCTCTCTCTCTCTCTCTCTCTCTCTCTCTCTCTCTCTCTCTCTCTCTCTCTCTCTCTCTCTCTCTCTCTCTCTCTCTCTCTAATCCCTAGCTGAGCCTGTTTGCCCAAGGCCTGTTTTCAGGTCTTATGGTTTTCATCACCATCTCTGAGCCATGGAAAGAATATAGAAAGAGATGTGGAGGCATGGATGGTGGTGCAGTGATGTTAGGCGGTGTAGGTGAACGTTAGGAAAGAAAGTCTGGTGGGATTTACTTTTATATTGGGAGAGGAGGAAGTAGAGCGAGGGTGTGCATCCCAATGACCTGGACACACATCACTGCTGCTCTGCTACTGAACCAAACTATTTGCAGTAGAACCCAACCGATAACCATATACCCTGTTTCAGCTTTTTACAGAAATCTGTATGTATGTTGCCTAAGTAGAAATTACAGTATAAAAAATATATTTTTGAGGTAATTAGGAAACAGTATAAATTATATTTTTCAACGATAATATTTAGCCTTTACTACATAATTTGGTCACCATTCTTTATAACCAAATTTAAAGTATCCATATCAAACATATTTCTTTGTTTATGTACAGAATTCATGTTCACTTTAATGGGTGGTTTGGGATCCTGGACACTCAGGTCCTCTTTAACAGCTCAAAAAACATACTTTATGAGAGTTACACATAAACACTATTTGAACTGATTATATGTTTCAGAAGTCTGCTACAGAAAAGGACACATTACTTATGTTTGGTGCTGACTAAGTAGACTTTTTGCAGCACTATGCTCCCAAAGCCCAACTAAGTCTATTTGGATTTCTGTTATTGATGTTTGATGTAGAAGAGTTTGTTAGTAAGAGTTAGAACTCTTTGGGGCCTAATTCACCCCAAAAAATATCACGTCACTGCAAAGGATTACAGTCTGTAGATTTGTCTGTGAATGACTTTTTGTCAAACTAAAGGATTATACTTGTTGGTGCATAGCCCATAAAACATATAAAAGCATGAAATATTCCCATATTTGGTGAAGTGACGACAATTATGGTTCTTTCCATATTTTGTCAACTTCATCAAATGTCCACGCCCAGTTGGTAGTAAAGGGAATACCTTTCTACAAATTGGGTTTTAATAAGGTCAGAAGAAAAGAAAATAATTAAGTCAATTACATTGGTTGATTGCTGTTGTTGTTACTACATTATTTACACATACAGCAGTGGGGCGTTGGAGCCTAAATCAAGAAAGCCTGTGTCAACACAACACAAGGATTACAGATTATCTGCTCATATATTGTTACTGGGTTTTTTTTATCTCTCCAATATTGTTATCTGCCTCAGAAATCTACTATCTGTCGGGCGCTAGTTTGCAATGGAAAACTATCAGTAGCCACTGCATGTCAGTTAACTTTAGGATCCTTTATCCACCCACACGGTGGTGAAATTTTAAGCAAGACTTAAGTAAAAGGGTAGGAGAAAGAAGGACTTCTGCATCCGCGGCAGTAGAGATGTGAGAGAATCGGAGAATGACAAATTTGGGAGGGAAGATTTCAGTGAATAATCATTGAACCCTCAGTCTTTGAATCTTCGAGAACACAGCAGGAGGTTATTCATTTTGACTGCAATCTCGGAGCATAGCAGATTGAGCATTAGCAGGTAGAAGCTGCCTCATGCCTTCACATTTGAGTAGGCCTAACATTCCTTATTTCACACATGATTGGTGAATTATATCCAATACATTTCAGTCTTCATCACTCTGGTGTATGATGAATTTGTGTGATTTATCTGTCTTGTCTCTGTCTCTCTGTTGATCCAAGGCCAATGAAAACAGTCTGCTCAGTGCACAGCTGAAAGGCTTCCCCCTCTTTCTCCACTCTAACCTGGGTCTGAAGGACTGCACCGTCAACCCCAAGTCCCCCCTGCTTTTTATCACTCGATCTGGGCAGCCCCTGCCAGGTCCTCTCCCCGGGGATGACTGGACCGTTTTCCAGTCCAACCACTCAACGTACGAGCCTGTGTTGCTGGCCAAGACCCAATCCGCTGAGAGTGTCGCATCGATGGGGCAGAACGCTGCTCTGCTCCCGTCGGTGGTGCAGGACCTGGGGCTCCATGATGGCATCCAGAGGGTCCTGTTCGGCAACAACTTGGTCTTCTGGCTGCACAAGCTTGTGTTTGTGGACGCTGTGGCCTTTCTGACTGGGAAAAGGCTCTCGCTGTCCCTGGAGCGCTACATCCTGGTGGATATAGATGACATCTTTGTGGGCAAAGAGGGCACACGCATGAAGGTGCCTGATGTAAAGGTGAGTTTGTGCATGTGTATCAGAGTGGAAAAACTTTATCAGAAGAGAAACTGAACCCAGTTATGTATTCATCAACCAGTGTTTTCCAACAGCCCTTTGCTGAAAGATAAAAATTGCCTCACACATAGCATGTGCTATCCTCTGCCAGTCGTACAGAAACCCCTTCTTCTCGCTCCTCTTCTCCTTTTGAATGCGATCGTCCCAGTAGGCCGCTCAAAGCTGACAGGCCCCACTGCTCACACTGTCACAGCCGCTCCACAGCAATAAATATTTCAGGGGCCCAGAGACATACAAAGAATGTTGAAAAGCTTCTTGCTTGCGTCCCCTCAGAGCAGAACAGACCCCCCTCACATGTGGAGGCAGAGGGTATAAGAAAACATTATGGAAGAAGCATCAAGGCCTCCTCACTGGCAGCACAACAGCAAGCTTTTAGGAACGAATCACACCCTGACAAGACGGAGAAATATGTGAGCGTGAGATAGGGTGTGTGCTGGGAGTCTCATCCAGCGTGGAGATCAAATGAAACAAACACCCGAATCAGAGGAGAGAAAAATATCAAACAGAATGAAGGAGAAGAGTGAGGCAACTGGGAGTGGATGTTGGATGTTTACCGAAAGAAACTTGCAGAATGAAATATGTATGTGGGCACACGTGCGCCTGGGCGCTCACACTTCCTCATTAATGCACTCATGCACCAGTATGAGCACAACATGTATTGACTCACTCTCCTTTCCTCCCACTGTTTCAGGCCCTGCTGGAGACACAAAGGGAGCTGCGCACCCATGTGCCCAACTTCACCTTCAATCTGGGCTTCTCAGGGAAATTCTTTCACGCTGGTATGCGGCCTGTGAAGAAACCCTTTGCTACTGTTAACTCATGCAGAGATAAGATCATGCGCCAAACTGACAGAGATAACACTTTTTAGATTGTAAAGTTTTGATTCGCATTATTTTAATTTCTCTGCTCCTCTTCTTCCCCTTCATGCCATGACTTTATTTCCTGTTTATCTCCCACATGCTTCACTCTAATATTTGAACTCCTGCTCCCTTTGCCTCTCTGACTTTCATTTCCTCTCTTTCTTATCACTGACCCCATTTCACATTTGCCTCTTCTTTGTCTTTGTCTATTTTTATCCCCTCCATTTCCTCTTCACCCATCACCCCTTGTTTTTCTGTTAACCTCCCTCGTCGCCCTCCATCTCCTCCCTCCTTTGCGTATGTTCACCTTCTCTGTCATGTCCAGGATCTGATGAGGAGGACCTGGGAGACGACCTGCTGCTTTCCTATGTGAAGGAGTTCTGGTGGTTCCCTCACATGTGGAGCCACATGCAGCCCCATCTATTCCACAACCAGTCTGTGCTGGCCGAGCAGATGTTGCTCAACAAGAAATTCGCCATGGTGAGTCACAGGGGGCGAAGGTCAGATCACAGCTTAGCACTGTGAACGCGAGAAGTTTTCCACTTAAAATGAGGACACAGTAGCGTTGGTATCCTTGCTGAGGAGTTGGAGGTGTGCCGCCTGTCGTCTGCAGCTCATCATCTTATAGCTCACTGTGGCTATTAAAAGTCATCCGCTAACAGAGAAAGAATGAAAATGACTGTCTGTCTGAATTTGTGGAGACATTTTTGATGAAGCCCTTGGCGCTCATCGTGGTGACAAACACTCCTTTAGCTGCTTCACAATAAAAGCCACCCTGTGTTGCGCCTGGTGGGTTCGCCGCTACCAATACGAACTACTGTAAAGAGTTAGATTTAGTAATTATCTCAGTTACTGAATGTGAATACATTAAATGGCTACTAAGGAAAAAATGCCAACCATAAATAGTATCCAAATTGGGGTTTGATTTAATTAAAAAATGTTATGTTATAGCTTTTATATCTATCTAGGGAACTTGATGGGTGTTGATGACCCTTGCTTTCTTTCGACACCTTTTCGCCTTCTCATTTTCTCACTCATGTATTTTTAACCTCTAGGAACATGGGATCCCCACTAACATGGGTTATGCGGTGGCGCCCCACCACTCTGGCGTTTACCCTGTCCACATGCAGCTGTACGACGCCTGGAAGAAGGTGTGGGGCATCAAGGTGACCAGCACAGAGGAATACCCCCACCTGAAGCCTGCCCGCTTCCGGCGAGGTTTCGTCCACAGCGGCATTAGTGTAAGACCACTTTTCATACACACCAGGCATCCATAAGGCCTCATTATCTTGTTACCTCTGGCCTGTTGCTTTCACTCCACTCGGCTTTTTTTTTACGTTTTTAGCCAATAATCCCTTTCAGGGTTCTCTGTCCGTCATTCACTAATTATCCCTCCATCTCCACCTCTTCCAGTTCCTTTGTATGTATTCTTCTGTCATGCCCAGCAGTTACTCTCCATCCTGCATTTGCCTATCATCCTCCCTTCCTCTCCCCATCTGCTTTTCTTAAGTCTTGTCCTCAAAGCTGAGCAGAATCTTATTTCCTTTTACCGTTTATCACTGAGGCAACAGAAGTCCTGAGAAAGGCAATCATCTCATTACTCTTGCTGAGCTGCTGTATTCTTCTACAGAATGGGAGATGATAACGTAGTCAAGTGAGCCAGTCTTGCATGAGACACCTGTCTGAGTAGGGTTGCCTAGCAGGCCGTAGCACCATAACGAAGACTGACATCTCTGGCAACAGCACAGCAAGTGTCTGCACATAACCAATCACTGAAATGTCAACACCCAAAAGAACTGCACTTTATTCAGCTTCACAGCACCAGCCAGTACTGAATAATATTATTATGAGACCAGAATTAAAGTTGAATAGATTACATTTAAGAGGTTCAAAAGAAGGAAAAAAAATCTTATCTGTTTCTTTCCCAGGTTGACCTTCAGCGCTGATAGGAAACAGTGCAGCCTCAGTCCAGTTCCTTTGTAGTGTTGGCATTCAGTCGGCCTGTGTGGTCTCAGAGCTCTATTCCCGTCCTTGAGATAGTGAAGTCTGAATGGACAGTCTCCACTGCTTACTGATGATTGATATTCAGTTCCCCAGACACTCCAAACTGTAAACGCATTTCCATGAATTTCCATATAGACTCAGAGTGAATAAGAGGTTTGCTTTGGCTAGATGAGCTGCATAATATGAATGTTATTGAAAGCAAACAATGTGTGGGGTAACTGCCTGGAGTACTGACAGCTCCGCTCTCAGTGGAGGGCTGATGGTGTGTGTGTTTATTTGTGGGAATGCATTTATTTCTGATTTGTTGTTTTGTTTTGTTTTTTATGTGTGTGTGTGTGTGTGTGTCATATTTATTTTGTGTTCTTTGTTGTTTTTGCTCTTTTGGTTTGGTGACTTTGTGTTTGTTTATATCACAGGTGCTGCCCAGGCAGACGTGTGGTCTTTTCACACACACTATCTTCTATAAAGACTACCCAGGAAGTCCGAATGAACTCGACAAGCTCATCAATGGAGGAGAACTCTTCCTCACTGTTCTACTGAACCCTGTGAGTCAAATACGCATCCACACAGCACAGCTTTTGTCTTGCACACATAGAAACCCATTTAACTGGTGGTGTAAATTGACATTTAAACGAGGGACAGGACAATGACTAGTCAGTGACTCATGCAGTGATGTCTGCATTGTGCTTTCTCTTTTTACACTACTCTGAAAGCTTCCTTTATTGGAGCTGAAATGCATTGCAGAAAATTCCTCGTATTCATCAACAGGTTTTGTGATGATGAGGATTAAAAAAAGGTTACTTTTATTACCTTTTCTGCAACAAATGTCACCCTGCATAGTCTGCAGATAAGTGTCTTCTTCTCATTATCAGACTTTTAAAACCCAAACCTTGTCTAAGGTGGAATAAGCACCCTTTCTACAAGAAGTTTCTTTGTTTCAGGCTTCATATTACATTTGTACCGAAAAGACTGAAACTTGGGAAGATATCTTCATGATAGCCTCATGTTAGCCCCAGCTATACTTTGCACTATATTATTACACAGAATGAGGACTTTAGATTTGGTCCTTCATCACTTTATATTAAAGGTACATTAGGAAGGGATAATGGCCAGTATGAACAGGAGGAATGCTTAAAGCAAGAAAAACCTGTTGCAATATCTACAGTAGCACCTGACTATTGATTTAAGACCAATTTAAAAAAAAATTGTGAACTTAACATTTACTAGTCGCACAGCCCTAATGCTGGTGAGACAACTAAAATCCAATATATTGTATAGTGATACAAATGGTTTAAGGTCCGCAACTAACAATTTTCTTGATTAATCAATTGATTGTTTAGTCTATAAAATATCAGAATATTGCAAAATGTATTCATCATAATTTCCAAGAGCTCTTCCAATTACCTGTTTAATCCAACCAAGAGTAAAAACCAAAAGATTAAACATTTATACCTTCATCCCCCATAGTAAATCTTACTCTGCTTGTTCATTCCCATTCACAGATTAGTATCTTCATGACCCACCTGTCCAACTATGGGAATGACCGCCTTGGACTCTACACCTTTAAAAGCCTGGTGATGTTCCTCGAGACGTGGACCAACCTGAAGATGCAGACCCTGCCACCTGTTCAGCTGGCTCAGAAATACTTCAGCCTGTTCCCCTCCGAGAGAGATCCACTCTGGCAGGTAAGATGATGATGATATAATTTATGTATATATTTAATACATTTGTTTGGCACTCAAGCCATAATTTGCATTCAGCTTGTATTCCAGCAATGGAAAGCTTTAATAAAGACACAATACAGCTGACAATGTTACTGTAAGAAACACATCATATCCCTTTTTAAAATATGAATTATACAGTACATTTACATTTAGTCATTTAGCAGACGCTTTTATCCAAAGCGACTTACATTTGAGGAAGACAATGGAAGCAATATAACAACACAAGGTAACAAAAAGCACAAGTGCATCAAAAAAACGAGTCTGATTAAAGCCCAGCACAGTACACAAAGCTAAGGATAGGAAGGGGTAATATCTTGAATCCTGTCCAATACATACGGTATGCAGACATGCAGCGTGTGTATGACTTTGGTCATGAATAATACACAGTTTTTTCGATGGGTGGAGAGCAATGCCGTTAACCATCAAACATATTTTATTACATGCATTTCCTTTGTTAACTGTAGTGCCTGACGAATATTTGACCTGCTTTCTCTTTTATTTTAAATGTACATGTTGGTTAGAATTCTGTAGGACCTCCACCTAAAACAAAGGATTGTTTATCTTTTTGTGGCTACAGGATCCTTGTGAGGACAAAAGGCACAAGGACATCTGGTCCAAAGAGAAAACATGTGACCGCTTCCCCAAACTGCTCGTCATCGGTCCTCAGAAGACTGGTGAGACGCAGTACTTCAACCCCCCCTACAGGAGGAATTTGGAAATGAATAAATCGGAAGTGTATCATTCAGTTCAAAGTAGACGTGTCATGTTCTCAGTGGTTTGAATGAGGTTTTAATTATTTCTTTGAAAATCAGAAATAGTATTAGAGTAGATTTGTGATTTGTTTTTACGGTGCTACTGTTGTTGCTGTAGTTGCCTTTTGCTTTGTGTGTTCACTTCACTTATAACAGGATACTCACTCCTTTAAACCTCTTGCTCTTTTCTTCCCCTTTATCTCTTTCGTCTCATGCACACCACTTGTTCTTTCTTTGTCCTCTCAGGGACGACAGCGCTCTACCTGTTTCTTGGCATGCACCCTGACGTGACCAGTAACTACCCCAGCAAGGAGACCTTTGAGGAGATCCAGTTCTTCAATGGGCACAACTACCACAGAGGCATTGACTGGTAAAAAACAAACAAAACAAAAAAACAACCTTACAGACACACCTCAGTCTTGTAACATAGCAGTGCTATATTTTGAGTTTCCTGTACGTTTTAATTGATCTGAAACCTGCATCAATGAGAATCTTCATGCATCACAGCATTAAGGGTCCCAACACATTATTTACTTGGCTGGCTTGATATTTATGTGGGCTGCCCAAATATTAACATTGTACCGTGTTGCTAGATGGTGTGTTGTTGTTTTTTTGCATGTGAGGTTACAAGCTGTTGCACACGGCTGATCACCCACACAGTGTACAGAGAAATTATCCTTATCTGCAGGGAGCAAATTGGACCAGATCAACTGTGGCTGCTCGTAACACTTTGTATGTTTTGTGTTTGTTGTGTGTTAGGTATATGGACTACTTCCCTCTTCCCTCCAACACCAGTTCAGACTACTACTTTGAGAAGAGTGCCAACTACTTTGACTCTGAGGTGGCTGCTCAGAGGGCCGCAGCTCTCCTGCCCAAAGCCAAGATCATCACCATCCTCATCAACCCGGCGGACAGAGCTTACTCTTGGTACCAGGTCTGGCACAAGCACCACCCACTTCTTTGTTCATCTCTGCATGAGCACCCTTAAATAGTCATTGTAATAGAATTAGGAAGTTAGTTTTAAGACCTATGCACCTTAAATGACGCTCTTCTCACCTCTCTGTCTTCCCGCAGCACCAAAGAGCCCACGATGATCCTGTGGCGTTGAAATACTCCTTCCATGACGTCATCACTGCAGCCCACGACGCTCCAGTCAAACTACGGGTCCTCCAGAATCGCTGTCTGGTGCCAGGCTGGTACGCCATCCACCTGGAGCGCTGGCTCAACTACTACCACTCCAGCCAGGTACCATGGGTGTATTCACGCCCATAGTGGTGGGCAGTAAATGAAAGAATACCAATGTTAAGTATATAACATCAGCCAAGTTAGCTCAAGTTGGGATGTAAAAACTTTCCCCTTTGTGTAAATCAAGCTTTATGAGTGGCTGGCAGGTATATTTTTTTCCAGCAAAGTTTGTGGTAAAGAAGGCCTGTCTTTTGCGCAGTCTTTACGTGCAGTGTTTAAATCTACTTGACCATGAGGGAAGTGAGCTGCCCTTGAGGGACACTCTCAGGTGACATACTCTCAAGCTCTTCTTGCCCCAAAATGATAGCTGCTCATGTTAAGATATGAAGTGTGGTCTTCATTCCTGTTCCTAAAAAAACAAAAAATCTCAGATGTAATAGTTTATTTAAAGGAAAAGCAAATCATTTATTTCAGACTTAAGGTTTTCAGGGAGCCATTGTGGTAATAAAAAGAAACTGTATTTTTGAACCAGGAACATTTTTAACAACTTCAATTTGTAAATTTATTATGATAATGGTGTGACATTTGGTACTGTTTGTGTGTCTTACCCAGTTGTTAGTCTTGGATGGACAGATGCTGAAGACTGAGCCTGCTTCAGTCATGGATAAAATCCAGAAGTATTTGGCCCTGGCCAATGTCATCAACTACCACAAGATCCTCGCGTGAGTATCATCCCTCACTTTAAATGACTCAAAGTATAATTTCCTCAACTGCCAAGCTTCCGAATAAATTTACATTTTGTTTATAGCTTTAGACTCCAGAGGCTACATTAGTTCTTGTTTGGAGCTGGCAGACAACCGTCACTTTTCACCACGTTTATACAACACAATCAGTCCAAACAAGTTAACTTTCAGGTGTTCAGCAAATAAAACATGGCAGATATGTAAGACTTAATTTAATTCATCTGGCAGGAGTCAGTTTCCGCTCTTGTTTTGTTGTAGAAACCAACAATCTGTTTTAAGGCTTTCCTTTGGATCATTTCTGAGACTTCGGGGTAAAACAGTGACTGTTCGATTCCGCCTGGGGACCTTTTGTTGCATCTTTCTCTCCCTCGCTTCCGGTCATCTCTCTACTGGCACTATCTAATAAACGCATTAAATGGCCAAAATATAAATAAGTTATTTTTTTAGAACCAAGTATAGGAAAGTTGTGATTGGTAACAGAAGATTTGAATTCTAAATTAAATGAGTATTCTGTAGTTCACGATACGGTCTTTTATGCCTCTATTATGTGCAGGTTCGACCCTAAGAAAGGCTTCTGGTGTCAGCTGTTAGAGGGCGGGAAGACCAAGTGTTTGGGAAAGAGTAAAGGACGCAGGTACCCTGACATGGACTCTGCGGTATGATCATTTGCAAGACTTTTGCTTTAAGAAACAATTTTACCATGTGTTAATATTCTACCTATACGTTGTTTCATTTTCACTATTATTGAGCATATTTTTCAGATGTGATTTCACCTTATCTCTTTTGTCTCCTGCAGTCGCAGGGGTTCCTCAGGGAGTACTATAGGGATCACAACATTGAGCTTTCCAAGCTGCTCTACAGGATGGGCCAGCCGCTGCCCAGCTGGCTCAGAGAAGAGCTGGTCCACACCAGGTAGCAGCACGACAAGGGGAGACCACAACTCCACACACGAACCACTGCTCGACCCTGCTGGGAGACGCTGGCCAAGTGGCCTGAAATGTTGAAGATCCCAAATAGTTTTGAAAGAGGCTGAAATGTATGGAGATTTGCGGATGGGATGCCCAAGTAGAACTCAAAACTTACTGTGATCTTCCCAAATGAACAGGACACCAGTGGATGGTGAGCAAGACGAGAGCTTAGTTGCTTTCAGCAGCTGATAGTGCTCCACTCTCTCCCTGAGCGTCGAGATGCCGTTAATCCCCTGCAGGACAAACCAGGACCACGGAAGCCCTAACGGTGACCTCCACTGTGTCCTGAAGAAGAAGGAAAGGCTAAGCAATGCACAGGAGGGACCATCAATGTTTGATAATCACACCCCTGCCCTCCTTAATCAAACCTTCTCTTCTTCGCTGCATGAACTTCATCTTGAAAATCAAAGGAAGGAGAAAAACAGTCTGAAGCTTGAGCAAGCAATCTTCGCAGTTTCAGCTCTGGGAAACGGGTGTAAGAGATGAACGCAAAATCACTTGTGTCTCTGCGTTAAAACAGGCAGCGTAACTGACTGAATGGATGACCGTCTGACTGACCGAGAGACGTTGGTTGCAAATGCCTTTGATATAAGTGAAGTGCTTGTATCAGAGGAGAATGGGGCATCTGGAGTCTTGACTCAGGCTGCATGTTGTAGCCTTACTTGATAGGCCTTGGTAGAATCTAGTTATCACATTTACAAGTGCCAGGACAGAATCTTCATTAAAATATTACCACATGGACTTTTGAGGGTTCTTTTTTTTTTCAGTTTTTTTTTTTTTTTTCTTTGCTCAGATTTTGTTTTAACGTATCTATAATGCTGATGGCAATGCATTATTGTAGAATGTACCAAAACTAAACATCTTAGCTCAGTTTTCTCGTAAAGGCCCAACATACAGCAGACTGGTTTGCTAAACTGTTCGGCTCAGCCTCCTCTGTAGTCAGTTCCATGACCACTAAATTGGCTAAAGCAGGAACAGTAGGATAGATGTTGAAAGCACAATATTTAAGGCACTCAAGTGAACATCGATTCTGAACATAACAGGTTACTGGAAAGCACACTAACAAAACGGATCCTGCTACAATCTGTGAAGAAGATCATAAGCTAGCTACTGTATGGTTAATGAAACACTCTGGTCGGCGAGATTCAGATAGTGTACAGAACAAGATTTTGCATTTAAAATCCATTTTCAGCGTTTTTGTCAAAACTGTATATTTTGTCTTATGTATTTTGTTTCATTTTATTTACTAGATGCGTTTTAAGTTGTAGGGGGGGTTGGGGGGGGTGTCTGTGGGGAAAAACGTTTTTAAAGTTGTCAGGAAAACCAACAGTATGCCCAGTGAGACCATACGGACATTTGGTTGTCGGTCAAGGTGTTACCACTGCAACTAGATGTCAAGCATAGATAACAAAAAGCTGCTCTTATTGCAATAGTTTTGTACAATGTTCTGATGTAATAACAATGCACATGTTGGTCCATTATTTCCTGACCTTGTAATGTACATAATACGCAACCCTCGGTAGACCTAAATTATTGAATGTGTTTGGGTTTACCCTCTCCATCAGCCCATTCCCATAGTGTGAAATGTCAGTGCTGTACTGAGGGGAGTTATTTCATTGTGCGGAGGTGTGTCGCTAAGATTGTTTCCTCTCACTGCCAACTATTGTACACAGGTACTGACTCTCTCCATATAAAGTATTAAGTGATAACACATAACAGCAATGATGGTACTAATCTCCTGGACTGTATGATAAAGATTTGTAATTGTTGTCAATAATTTTTACAGTGTAACTAATATTGTCGGTGCTTTTTAATTTGCAAATAAAACACCACTGTATTTTTCAATATTTGGATCGTTTTTCCCCTCCTTCCTCTGTTAAATTTCTCCATTTCTTTCAGGAAATTTCTTTCTGTTATCATAACAAACCAATTTTTTATTTAATTGATTAAAGAACAAACAGGATGATGGTGACTGCTTTTGTGCAGAGATTTCGAGAAGCTTAAATCACCGTCTTGGACTGAGATTGGTTTGTGTTTTGGTTTCACTTCATGATGAGGTACTTTCAGAATCCCATGAAGCATAGGCCTCTTACTGATGTTTAACCTAACCTAAGGTAGAATTGCATGTGGCTCATGTTATCCTAATTTTTATTCCTTGTTTAGAAAAAACTACCAAAGAAACCATCCTCCTCTGTTGTTCCAGGAACTGAACAGATGCCAGCATAAGTTAAGAT
Source organism: Coreoperca whiteheadi (assembly GCA_011952105.1). NCBI lineage: Eukaryota > Metazoa > Chordata > Actinopteri > Centrarchiformes > Sinipercidae > Coreoperca > Coreoperca whiteheadi. The sequence goes on from CM022490.1 coordinate 14,087,114, forward strand.
GAATTACTTCATTCAACCAAATAAATAAATTAGTTATAATTCTTAGCACAATACGATGTTCTCGTGGTACTGACAAATTCAGAATAAAAGCGCATTTTAGTAGGCTATTATTAAATGTGTTGTTGCTCTATTATTGTTGGTATTCGTGTTAGCAGCAATACTATTGTTGTTGGCTTTTTGCCATTGTTTGCTTATTTCTTTTCCCTATAAAGCACTTTGTAACTTTGCTTATAGTAAAAGGAGAAGTACTAAACTAAAAGTATAATTGACCTATAGGCTACAACATCTCTAAGTTATAATATAAATACAGTAGTATACAAAAAAACCTAATAGTAGTAATAAACCTACATTAATTGAATAGACCATGTTAGCTTAGAATTAGTGCAAAAGATAATACCATTCAATAGAACAAGTTAGGGTGAAATTCAGGCTGCCAAGAAACCCACACTCTTCACTATTGTCTGCCTCTGTCAACAAGTGATGGCGTGTAATGTGACCAATCACAGCTCGCGCGCTCTCACTGCGCCGCTGAGCCATCCCACAGCGCTTTTAAGAGAGGTACTTTCCACAGCCCTTCACCTTTCTGAGGAACCTGTCTGGTGAATCCTTCCTTATTTCAAGACCCTTTATCAGCTTGACCTGCCGGACTTTCGCCAGTTTGTTGCCTTGAAGAAGCCGAGAAAAACTTCCAAGCGAGATGGACCGCTCTGCAGACGATGCTCCCCTGGCCAGAGGGAGTCTGGCAGGCAGTGATGAAGCCCTTATTCTCCCTGCAGGACCCACAGGGTGAGAGGAACTATTCATATCAACTTACACTCATAATAACAGCTGTTTTTCTCAGTAGTAGCTCCAAAACGTGTTCCTCTATGTATAGCTGAATTAAAATGTGCAATAAATCACAATAAAAAAATACTTAGGTATTACACATCAAGTTAGTAGCTAACACTTACTGAACAAAGCATTTGTTTAAATTGTGTTTAATATGGGATGATATTGGTTTCTGGTTCAAACTCTCACCTTTTCTTTGCAGATTAGTTCATGAAATAATAAATGGCTTTAGTTATTGCTTTACAACGTGTTATATGTTTTACATATAATTTATTTTAAAGCATCTTTAGTAACCTTCAATCGGACACGTCACTTTGCACCAAGAGAAGGCCCCTGCCTAGTAACTGGTGATGCTGTCATGCTATTGGTTCATAATAAACCACAGAGGAAAACATTGGCCAGCATTCTATATTTCAACTTAGAAATACATGATTAATGAGTGTTACAATTACATTACAATACAATAATGTCTCTAATGTATGAAACATATGTTTGTGTTAGTCGTGAGGGTTAAATAAGGCTTATTGTTTCCCCTCACATCACTGACTATTTTGTTGTTATACGTGTATTTAGTTTTAATAATATATGATAAGATAGAACTTACAGACTAACATCTTAATAAAAATGCTTTAGATATGATGACATTGTTTACATACACCAAATGTATGCAGGAAATACGTTTGAACTGTTTCTGGGTTTAACTTTCCATTGTAGCAGAACGGAATAAAACAAGTGAATATACAGTTGTTGTGGGCTTGTACCTTTTCATAAGAAAGAGATCGTTTTACATCTGTTTATACATCTTAAATAGGCTCTAAACAGTAGTTGAATTAGCACTTCCTTACATCAGGGAAAGATGTCTGCCTAGTAACAAGTGACGCTCACATTCTATTGGCTGATTATGTGCAGCAGAGAAAAAGCCTATTGTATTTTTGCATCAGGACCTTATATATATATATATATATATCACTGTAAGTAATGATATCTTAACTTCACAAATATGAAGATGTTGATTTGATTCTCTGTAGAATATTTATAATACCAAGATTATTGGTTTACATATGGGGCTTTTGTGAGTGCCTGAGAGTCTTTTGTAAAATGTAACATCCGACTTTTAGTGGATGAATTTGAATTTGGCTGTGCGCCATGTTATTCCCTCTCCCCAGCAGCTTTATCCTCTTCAAGAGACATATTTTTGTATTTCCCTCTCTCAGGGGCTCCAACAGTCGTGCCTTGAAGGTGGCAGGCCTGACCACCCTGGCAGTTCTGCTGCTGGCCAGCCAGGTCTTCACTGCCTACATGGTGTTCGGCCAGAAGGAGCAGATCCACGCGCTGCAGAAGAACTCGGAGAGAATGGGCAAACAGCTGACCCGCTCATCCCAGGGTAAAAGGAGGCATTAAAGTCCTAATGATTAGACAGGGTGGTCCAAATAGGAATGTGTCATTAATAAGTAATAGTCTTATTCAGATTGGAGGAGGAGGATGAGGCTTTAGGAATGAGGAGGTGGAGAGGGAAGTGAGAGTTTGCTTTAAGGAACTTGATCTGAAAGCTGGACAGAGAAATGAAAGTTTTGCTGGTGATTCATAGGGGGGTGGGGGATCAGCTATGTGCTATCTTTATCTTATCATTTCAAGCAGTGTCATATGTTGTGTTCAACACATCCGGTGTAGCTGAGTTGCTGTGATGAAAAGCGTCCGTTTGATTACGTGTTGCCTACATCTTATTCAGTTTAAATTTTCTGTTTTAGTTTTAGTTCAACTTATTTATGTATTTATTAAATCTGTGGAGCTTTAATGTTCTTTTATGTACAGTGATAGAATTTTAGATCAGGTAATTGTGTGTGTATTTTATCCCACAAACAACAAATTAGTTGTTTCCGGGAGCTTTTTTCAAATGTTATAGCCCTACATGTTTCCATCATTTTCATTAGCATTCAGTAAAAAACAACAAAAATGCTCTCCCCAAACTTAAAGTAACTTCCCATTCACTCAGCTTTACACAGTTTGTCCCACGTCATACAGAATCACATATAATAACGCCACCTGGGAAGAGGCAAAACAATGTGTAACACTCCATCAATGTCGTTTCTCAGTCAATATTATCAGGGGAGTCTGGAACGTCTCCACGGTCACCATCTTATCTTTGTCTCCAGACACACACAGAGACGCTTCACATAAAGTGTGAAGGACAGTGCACAAATAAACCATTCCTTTATGTCCATACAAATTTCTACCACATTAATGGATACTGTTTTGTGTTTTTTGTTTTGTTTTTGTTGTTTTTTTACAGCTGTGGCTCCAATGAAGATGCACATGCCCATGAACAGCCTGCCTCTGCTGATGGACTTCACTTCGGATGAGGACTCCAAGACAGCCAAGACACCCTTGAGTGTAGGTTTACACCTGCCTCCTGGAAAAATTTAACTTTATCTATCAAACTTGTTTAAGACTTAACATATTTTCCCCGGTGGCATAAAATGAATGACTATATTTCAATATGAATTTAAACACTTGACCCCTCTGTTCCCTCCCATCAGAAACTGCAGGAAACTGCTGTAGTCAGTGTGGAGAAACAGCTGAAGGAGCTCATGCAGGTGTGTTGCACTCGGTATCCTGTGTGTCACTCACATAGCTGATGTTGTGTTGTTACTAAGCTCTGGTCATGTTTTGAGCAGGACTCCCAGCTGCCGCAGTTCAACGAGACCTTCCTGGCCAACATGCAGGGCCTGAAGCAGCAGATGAATGAGAGCGAGTGGAAGGTAAAGCCTCACTTGCATTTACATAGAAATGAGTACAACTACAATAGAAATGAATGAAATGAAATGATCTTGTCAGTCATGTTTCTTTGTTTTAAAAAAAAATATATTTTGCACTTTGAAATAATCTGCAGAGCTTTGAGTCCTGGATGCGTTACTGGCTGATCTTCCAGATGGCCCAGCAGAAGCCTGTACCCCCAACTGCTGATCCAGGTTACTGCAACGTTATTTCCTTTACATTTTAGTATTTAGCTGATGTTCTGATCCAGACTGGTGTGATAGTAGATGCTGTTTTTTTTATTGCATTTCCAGTAGGGGGTTTAAGGGCCGTGGCTGAAATATGTTACAGGGAAAATACTGATGTAAGAGAGATATGCTGAGCAGGGGTACAGTGTGGATCGCAGGAGGACAAGATGCATACCAAGATAACTTTAACTATCATTTGCCTTATTTTGGTGCAGTTGCATACCAGATATTATTATTCTTGTCGCAACTTTTATTTCCTACAGTACTCGTGGTGAAACCTGAAACAAAGATTTAGCCTAGCCTTAAAGGAATAGTTTGACATTTTGGGAAATACATGAGAAGACCAATACCGCCCTCATATGTGTCTGCTGAATAAGAAGCTACAGCCAGCAGCCTGTTAGCTTCGCATAAACACTGGAGATGGGGGGGAAACAGAGTCTGAAGATAGAAGATCCACCTACAGGTGGATCTTTATTTAGGTATGTAGGTTTTTATTTCGGTATTGGCTGAAACAGACAAGATGTAAGTAATAATAAACTAAATTGTAGTAAACTAATTGTGAGCTTTTGAGGTAACAGAGTTGGATTTTGTTACCTTCGGAGAAAGCCAGGCTAGCTGTTTCCCCCTGGCTATATTAATATATCATATTAAATGGATTTTATTAAATGGAAGATGGATAGTAGAGCGGTATCAATCTTCTCATCTAACTCTCGGCAGGAGGTATTTCCCAAAGTGTGGCACTATTGCTTTGACTTTGCTGCAGTCACCAGTAATTAACACCGAACAGACCTTTAATCTCCCGGTGTTCTCTACTTTTTCCATCCCTCAGCTTCTTTGATCAAGACCAAATGCCAGATGGAGTCAGCACCTGGAGCCGGCAAGATCGGTTCCTACAAGCCGCAGTGTGACGAGCAGGGCCGCTACAAGCCCATGCAGTGCTGGCACGCCACTGGCTTCTGCTGGTGTGTGGACGAGACTGGCACAGTCATTGAGGGCACCGCCGTACGCGGCCATCCCGACTGCCAGAAGAGAGGTAGAAGACAGAGATTACTATTCAAAGCTGCATCTGTAGCATTTCATGCGAGAGGCTGTCATGAATGATGAAAATGACTCAATTGCCCCATTTTTGTCCTGTTCCATTTTAGCCGTAGCTCCTCGTCGCATGGCGTTTGCACCCAGGCTGATGCAGAAGACCCTCAGCATTGATGGTGAGTGCCTCAAATTTGTTGTTTCATGGATTAATAGTTTAGGTGTTTATTCACATGCATTTGTTGGCTTCTACACATCATCACATGTTGTGTTTGTCTTTTTTCCAGATCAGTGAAACAAATGAAGGAAAGTGTTGGGTGTTTCTTTTCATCAAGCAATCTTCGCAGACCTGATAAAATGAGGCAATTTATGATGGAACAGTGTGCAGTAATTGTTTTAATTCCTGATCAATTATTCTTCCATGTAATCTCTTGATTTTGACTATTTTTCTGGCTGCTTGAAATCAGGTTAATAGAGGCCTGTTACAGTTTATTGCTTTTAAGGTTTTACATTTTTGTGTTCTATAACAGACTAATTTGGGGTTGTTCTCATTGACATTTTACAGTATATTAAAGTATGTGTGTGTTTGTCTCTAAAGAACGCTTAAAGGGTCGGTTCACCCAAATTACATGTTTTCTCCTTACCTGTGCTAGTATCTAGACATGGAGGTAGTTTCTGGGATGTCTGCTTTTACCCCACTACAATCGAGGTGAATGGAAGTTTGTTTATGGTGTATACAGCTTTGAAAAGTTACATTTAAAAATGTAAACAGCCTAGACTCTTTCCAGAAACATTGTCCCCTGTTTCTCTGAATAATCCACAGACCACACTGCGGACAGTTTTCATAGCTAATTCTTCCGTAGAAAGTTGTTCCAATAAAAACTGTTCACAGTGAAGTCTGTGGATTATTCAGAGTAATGGGGACACTGTTTCTTGAGAGAGATGTTGCTTTTTAAGTTTTTTAAATGTTTTTCAATGCTGTGAGCACCACAAACGAAATAAAACCAGAAATATGTGCATGGCTAGATATATGAGAGTTTTGTGAGAAAATGTTTGTTTTAGTTTTTTTGTAATGTGGGTGAACTGACCCTTTAAAGGATGTGACAGTATGAGAGGGTGACCTTTCTGTGTTAAGAAGGCTAAATAAAGTTTTCCTAACATCAATGTTTGCATTGTTATACATACGTTCAAACCCTAGTCATGTTCTACTGAGATCAAATAATTGCTGAAGCTATAAACAAATTAAGGCCTGAATAAACTTTAACCTGATTAGATGCAGTAATACTGCTCACTTAGTCCTGTTTTTAACTTTCACTTTTCATTGAGGCACACTAGACTCATTCAATTTTATACTCAAGGCCTGTTCAAGAACCTAAACATGTAGCAGTTTCATTAATAATTGTATCATCCTTTGGTCCTTTAATTCTCATTCTCCCCTGTACATGATTTGACAAACACCCATCCCTCCCTCTTCCCCCATACATGTTCTAAGATCATCATTAAGGATGCAAAGTTAACAAGCCGGCACTCAGTCCAGTTTAAATGAGGTATGCCTTTCATTAGTGATTAAATGAAATTAAAAGGATCTGAGCAAACCAAGTTGCTTTCTGTCAGTCGTGGAAGAAGTACGCAGATCTTTTACTTAAGAAAAAGTAACAATACCACATGTGAAAACACTCCACTACAAGTAAAAGCCCTGCATTCAAAACCTTTCTGAAGTAAAAGTATTTAAATATTATCAGCTACATGTACTTAAAGTATCAAAAGTGCAAATTCTGCTGAAAAATGGTCCCTGTCAGTGTTTGACTATTATATATGATGTTTTTTGGTTAACAATACTGCTGCATTAATTTGTGTGTTGCATTTTTACTGCTATAGTTGTTCAAGGTTGTCCTAATTTTAACGTAAATCATTGACAGTCTCTGATTGGTTATGAATTATTGTGACATTATGCTTTTATCAGCGTGTGGGCGCCATTACTCAAGGAAACTTAAAGACATGAAAACATGATTACCTCAACTGTCCTTGAATAAACTGGATAAAGAGTAAAATATGTCAAATGGAACACATCATAACTCTGCAATAAGCACGCACCCTCTGACCTTTGGTAGACTAAAGCACATCAAAGCCCCAGGAGTTGGTAGGCTGTTACGTACAGAAAGCACGCACATTTTCTTCTCTCAACTCTCATGTAGCCTATGTCCATCAACTGTAGACACTTATTATAATATGTAGTATATTCTAAATAAAATGTATAAAAATAAACGCTTTGTTACCTCACTATGTATTAATCGGTAATAATATTACTTGCGATCAAAGAGTGAGCTAATTCATGCACTAGAAACACAGGGAAGGGGAAGGCCACTCTGCCCTGTGTGCGCCAGTGTGTATACACAGTTAGGCGTGCCATTGCACAGGAGAGGCAGAGAGCTTCTTCATACAATGGGCACCCTTCCCCAAGGAATGTAGGTGCAGTACAAGCAGGTCGGTGCTTTCACTTAGCAACACAACATTAATGTTTGAACTTGATTGTCTATATACAGTATGACTATAGCCATGATGATTAACAATATTTTCCACAAAGTGCTGATTCCCCTTTCTGTCATTGGTGGTGTTGACATGCAAATATCAGAATGGTAAGATTATTTGGGGGAATTTAGTCTTGCTTTGAGGAAGTACTGTATGTCCGGGAACATGGGTCTTCTCTTTTTTTAGATATGTGGTGTGACGGGAAGGAAGGTGGAGTCAGAACATCTGTAGCAGAAAATCGAAAGTCAGTTGATAATAAAGACACTGAACTGACAGTAAGTGGCTCTTGCAACAAACAATCAACATCTACAGCTAAACTGACTAGAGGGTAAGTGCTTGACTTGACTTTTTAGGAGCAGTTGTTGCTATAGATTTTTGGAGAACTTTTGTATGATGAACCCAACAGTTCTCGAGTTTGGACATGTTATCAGCTTTTAAAACTGCTTGGCATGTATGACATTATGGACAAAAAGAAGGAGTTTAAAACAATTTTGGAGTTGAAACAACAATACAAACCTTTTATTTTTTTTATCAATAAAATATAAGAAACGTGTTATGTTTTTGGTTTATTCCCAAACTATATCAGAAATCACTGTTACCCAAAAATACTTGTATAAAAGCTGAGATTCTTCAGGTTCCAGAAGGTCAAATAAAGCCTTTTGAAGATCTTTTTTATGTTATCAGGATGGCTTTCTTTCATTAAAGAATGTGTTTGGCTCTATTTAAAGCCTTACATTTTTACATTTAAAAATGTCCTTTTCAGGACCTGCTAAAACCATGATGTCTAAAATTTCTCTCTTCTCTGGATCTTGACATTTTCAGGTATTGTTGAGATTCCTCCTGCCTACACCATGACACTGAATCAGAGACTGATTACACTCCTGCTTTTGGGACTCATTGTCATTTCAGGAGCAGCCACTTCTCTTTGTGTTTTAAGTGAGGATAGATCTCTTTGTGTGTGCAGTGTTATGGATATCTTCAACCCACAAAGTCTGATTTGTGTCCAAGCTTTGGAGCTGGAGCTGAGAGGTGGCAAACTGGATGTATCTGAGATGGCTAGAACCTGTCCAGAATGTGCTTTTCAGTTAATGCAGAAAAATAAACTCATCATCAACAATGTCACAATCTCGTTTTCATTACTCAGTGAAGTGATCCTGTCAAAACTGAACAAAATGAACATAAATATATCCACTCTGGACGAAGCTGTCCAGTTTTTACAACATTCAGAGTTACTCAGAGCATCTCAAATTAAAGCCCTTCAACTGGAAGCCATAACAGTGGACCCCTCGCTCCTCCAGCCCTCCTTCCAGGCTCTCCAACACTGGTTGTTTGGCTCTCTGAAATCGCTCAGTTTTGTTCGTTCTGGCCTGGTTGAGATTGACTGCAACTGGGCTCATAGATTAGAAAACCTGGCTCATCTGGATCTTTCAGAGAACCCCATCTCTTACACTAGCCTGCAGAATATCTCACATTGCTCCTCTCTTTCATTCAAGTACCTGAAATCTCTCCATCTGAGACACAGCAACCTCACCTCCCTCCAGTCTCTCTGCACGCCCCTGAGTCTCACCCCGGTTCTCACCCAACTTGATGTCAGCAGGAACAGTTTCTCCATCTTCCACTATCCACACTGCCTCCTGGCGAAGCCACTCAGGATGCTCAATCTTTCCCACTCAGGGATCACAGATGTAAACTCCTTACTCTCTACATCTCTGGAAGAACTGGATCTAAGTTATAATTCTCTAGAGGTATTCAAAAACCCACCACAGACCCTGAAAAAGCTATATTTGTCTAATAACCGCCTCATTCATCTTCCATCTCTGGATTACCTGCCTCAACTGCGGGAGCTAAAGGTGGACAGTAACCAACTTACCATCTTGATAAATGAGACAGGTGTCAGCCTGAGCACCCTGGAGCAGCTTGATATTCTCCACGCAGGGAGGAACCCTTATCAGTGTGACTGTGCCCTAAGAGAGACCGTCATCTTCCTGGACAATACAGGCCACGTGTCTGTGGAGGACTACCCTGAAGAGTTTCTGTGTGCCAAACCAGTGGCCCAGCAGGGGGCTCAGATAATGAGCTTGTCTCTTGAAACATGTGTGAAGCCGACCAGTGGGACACAACACCACGGCCCTCTTCCCTGTTTGACACTCTTTGTGGGTTTGCTGTCACACCTGATTTATTTTTGTTGCATAAAATAGCGACCTCGTTAAGGTAGCGCTTTCTAATAAGGCACGCCTTTAGAAAGGGCTTTATTATCAGTTAATTAATGATTTTCTAAAACTTATATATCAGTTATAAGTCATTAATAAGAACAACTTCTGGGTTGCCAGGTTGTGAAAAATCCCATTGACTGATTGCATTGTACCTTAACGTATTTTGAACTTACCAGAGGGCTGCAGAGAATCTGGACCAATTTGGTCAACATCTATAACTGCACTATTAACAAATAGACAGGATGAAGACCAGGCAAAGGGATTTTCACAACCAGGCAACCCAAAATGCGGTCTTATTAATGGTTTATAACTGATCTATTAAGCATTATAAATTATTAAACCTTTAATTTATTAATAACATTTAATCACCATTAATTAATGGTTATTAACTATTAATAAAACAACGAGTTACAAATTACAGCCCCATTTTAAAGGGTGCCATATTAGAAGTTGGTCCCGCTGGGATAATAAAGTAGAAAATAGAGGATAAATCGGTTTCTAAAAACACTGTCACAGTTAGTTTTTATCTCACCATTTTTAATATTGTCATATCTTAGGAAATCTATATGATTTGAACTGAATGTTAGTTATATCATATCAGTCTGATCTCTTTCTGTTACATATTCCAAAATGACATAATAAAGAACCATTTCAAAATGATAACTGCTCAACGACAACCTCAATTGTGACCTTTCTGTCCATGTTGGTAACTGCACCCTGCTCACCTGGACCAGTGAAAATAGATTCTGGCTCATTAATATTTCAGTGCGGTGTAATGAAATCTAGGTGACTCGGTGGCTGTGGTATACATACTCATGGGCTGGCCACTGTGAACATGAATGCATCTGTAAGTACCTTCTTTTTACAACCACATTAGAGGGTAAAAACGGGGAGGAAAAACATTTTTTAGGGGAACTGAGACTGGCTTGTTTGATTTAAACCTTTTCGACCAATTTGCATGTTTCTCCAGTTGTGTGAGGGAGCTGAAATGGTACGAGTGGGAGTTGTACTTACTGCAGGTAAAAGAAGGGCAAAAATGTTAAATATGTAAACTTACTATGCTGTCACTGTGGAGTTGTGTTTAAATGTCTTTTTTAATGCACAGAGGGTGACGACTGTTTAGTCCTTAGTGAAGATAGACATGGTATGGACTACAAATCGGGAAAGGATGCGGTAAAACATTTTAATTCACTCACTGCTTCAGTCAACATTCAGCAATTTGCTTTTTAGAACGCTCACATTGTTGTAATGTGTTTTCCAATCAGGAAGTAAAGTCCTTCTCCTTTGACCAAGTTGTGACTGTTGACAACATACAGGTACAAAGGAGCTTCTGATCTCTGATTTATACAAATGTGACTTGAGCTCCACTAAGCCTCTTTACAGCTTCTCATCACCAAATAGTGGGATGTCTGGAGACTAAAAATCTGAACATAAATGTGCAGAGTTTCCACCCTGAGCTCCTGCAGCCCCTCACTGAGGTCATATCCAGTGGTTATAATGGAGCGCTACTGATATGTGGAGCCTCCACCGAGAAGATTGACCACAGTATCACCAAACAGGTGGAGCCCAAAACAAAACTACACTTAATATTGGCAGATTTTATGTTTTCTCACTATTAAATCTCACTCTGTTTTAGGTCTTGGTAAATCTGTTTAGTCGTATGTTGTCACAAGTGAAAGAGGAGTTGTTCATCTCTGTGTCATTCCTTCAGGTTTGTCCTTCTAAATAATATCATAACCACAAATCATATTAGACACAATATGGTGCAGGATAACGTCAGATATTTGTCAATGTCAGTTTTATCCAGATGGCAGTGCTGCGGATCTCCTGAGCCCCAACAGACAGACTCTAAAACTTGTGACACACCCCGTCCTTGGAAGGTGAGTCCAGAGGATGACCACTGATATATCAAGATAGATGCAATAAACAACAAATGCAAATTGAAATAGATTATCCATGCAACACTTGTACATTAAAGTGTATGAAATATAAACCAAATGATTAGTGTTTGTCTTTTTTTCTCAGGCTTGTAGGAGGTTTATGTGAGGTGTGTGTGTGTTCAGCAGAAGAAGCCTATACTCTGTATGAAACATGCAGAGAGAAACAGAAGGCCAATGCTGGCTCCATTTCCAGCAGGTAGGTCAAATAATCTCTGGCCGTGTAATCCATGAACTGAATTGCTTTGAATGGATTAATTACAAGGGCTGATCACAATAAGTGTCTTACTGTCGCACAAGTGATCGCATTGTCACGTAGCAGATTGATCCCATCGGGTTGTTGTACAAGGCGTCATTCAAGTTGCCCTTTCCTGCACTTTATGAATGAATGATGTTATTGACTCATGGTGTGTGCTTCCCACAGATGTAGTTCCCTGTTCTCAGTGGCTGTTGAGTGGAAACTTCACCCAGAGGAGGTGGAGTCAGAGGTGTGCCGCAGCAGACTGCAGCTGTTCAGCCTGGCAGGAGGAGCCAGCAGGACGGACCTCAGAGGGTCAGTCACATACTCGTCTACAGTTACATTGCCCAGAGGAACTAAAAATTATATGCGAATGTTCAGCTAAGTGTTAAAAGCATTATTCTAACTGTGGTCAGTGGTCACCCATCAGCTACATTACCTAATATCTGGATTGCTTTCAATGTCATCTTTTAGCTCACACCAGTCATGCATGACAATCATTCAGGACTTGTGAAAAGAGTATCTCAGTCTTCCTAATTAGGCTTCACTTTGTAATACGGCTTTCCTTATAAGAGGTCATTATTAACATTTACATCTGCAGAATTGACCTTTTTAAGAAGATAAGTGGTTGAAGCATTTGGGGACTTCCTGTTGCTAGAAGAAAAAGGCAAAACAAGTTATGCTGGAGCAGGAAATGCTTTTAAACTGTACTAAAGCATTAGTTACAATTAACCCATTTTTTATTATGCCTTTAAATATATTTGAACCTACAACAGCCCTGTTTTACATGTCACAGTAGGAAAAGCACAGGTGTAAATAATAGAATGAAAGATGAATTTGCTGAATTTGCTGGCTCACTGTCATGGCTTACTGGGACACTGGAATAGAACGGAGGTGTTGTTAATGTTATTACGCCTGTGCTTTTCCTGATATGACAATTCAAAATGTCTGCTGCGACAAAACAATATTAATCAAGTCAAATCAACAATGAAGTCAATGTAATTTGCTTCCTATATTAACAGAGTAATGCTCAAAGTCTTGCAAGATCTTCTGCCTTGGAAGGACTTCATTTCAGTCTAATTTTACACTTTAAGGAGCCTTGCAACTTGATTTGTGTATGTGGGTGGTGGTGAAACAGCTCCAGCAACACCTTAAGTTAACAGAAAACTATTGAAGTTAGGGAAAAATCTTTTGCTGCCTGTAGGTGTTTGATTGGCAGTAGCACTTTTTAAAGTTGTGGTTTGTTTATTGCATTTCCTGTTGATGTCCTGTACACTACTGGCAAAAAACAAACAGTATACAATGTTAGTAAAAGGTAATAAGTGAATACTCTCCAGAGTCAGCCCACTGGTGAAGGTTGTGGACCAAACTCAATGTGAAGCCACAACAAGCGACAAGCTCCTCCCTTTCCTCCTAAATGATGCCTTAACAGGAAACAGTAGGACGGTCCTCATCTACTGCATCCGCCCTCAAGGTAGGTGGTCCTCTGGGCCCAGACACACCAACTTAACCATAATGCTTTGAGCATAGACATGACTCTGTTTATCCATCAGGTCTCCTAGATGATGAGACCCCCTCTGCTTTAGCTTTGGCCCAGAAAGCGAGAAGTTTGGTAACTAAGGCCACGGTTGATCGCTGGCGTCCAAGGGCAACCGAGCGAGAGATCAGAGATAACATCATGGATCTGAGAACTGTGATGATGTCACAGGGGGAAAGTGAACCTCACGACACCTACAGGCTGGCAGAGCTGACCCGAAACCTGCAGGTAATTCATTAGATGAGCCTAATATGAAATAGTGCTTTCTCACTGTCATCTGCAGGTACTAATTGAGTTCATAGCTGAAATACATTCTGTGGTCTCTCCAACAGATTGTGAAAAATCAGTCATGGGAGAAGAGGAGGGAAGAGTCAAAGAAGATACAGGACAAAATGCAGGTTTCTAAATTGTTAATTTCCCACAAGTTATACAAAATGTTGAAGCAGGGGGCACAAAATAATGAAGTGAGTATTATGTTTTGCACTGATTTGGCAGAGTTGTCGGACCCCAAATAACAACTGGCACAGCAGTGATCATAGAGAGAAATATTTACAAGACCAGCTGAAACAAGAAATGGAGGAACATATCAGAGGTAATTTGCTGTGAAATGAAACAATAGTCAACTTGTGTAGATAGGGACATCAGTGATGTTGTGTGTTTCTCATATTCCACAGAGGGTAAAGGGAATGTAGAGAAAGTCCAGGAGAGAGTAACAAGAATCCAGCAGCTGAGGGAGGCTCTCAGAGAGGAGACACTGAAGAACGGGGCTGCTACAAAGAAATCTGACCTCTGTCAACAAGTAACGCACTCCATCTAACTGCTGCCATTTTAAATGTAATATTATACATCCATACATCTGATTGGAAAACGTGTTTACGAGGCTTTGTGAATATACCCTATTAAACATATAAATAAGATGAATGCGTGCGAGAGTGGGCAAGCGACACTGAGACATTTGTTTTGCCAATTTAATATTCAGTCTCAGTTGGAATACAAAGAAGCACAGGAACGGAGGAGGCAACTTAAGGAGGACCATGGGAGATTAATTCAGGAGGAGGTGGAGAAGATGGAGAGAGACTTGGCACAGGAACAGCTACCGGTGAGATAATGAGATACGCTGTTGTTTAACATTATTCAGTTTGTGATCTATCGTTGCTTAGGATGCTGAGTTAGTTTAAATTAATGCAAGCCTGGATTTATGGTGGACAGTGGAAACCACTGCATTTGCAACTTCATTCTGTTATTTCCTTGCATTTTTTTTATGGCTTCATCCATTCCTATGCTAGACAGAATCTGGCCCCCAGAGAGAGCTGCTTGTGCTGACCAGAGAGAGGCAGGTCCTGGTGCTGCAGATAGAGGCCCTGCGCACTGAGGCCCAGCAGGCTGAGAGAGACCTGCACAATCAATGTCACAGACACCAAACAGAGCTGCATTGTCTAAGAGAAGAGAGCCTGCAGGTGGGGGTTTGTTGGCTCAATGAGAGAACACTGATGCAAATAAATATGTTTAATTATAATTTTATTTTCCTTAGTTTGTTACTACTTTTACTAGTTTCTTTTAGTTACCTGTGCTTTTCCAAACACCTAGGCCGGTACGTATAAAGCCGCTCGGAGTATGTTTTTGTTCGAAATTCTAAGAATGATGTCATTTTGCACTTTTTTTTAGAATAAGTATAATTTATAAACACTCCTAGGTCTTAAGAATTGGTCTCATCTCCCAAATGATTTAATAAAGCGCCACAGTTCTCCTGAGTCAGTTAGGAATGACCAGCGGAGACAGCAGCTACACACTTTGCAGGTTTCGGGAAAAGTACGATGATAAGTTGACAAAAGATACAAGATATACAAGAAACATTAGCATGATCCTTCCTCATGTTCACATTTAATACATTTATACAAATTACAAAATGTACAATGTGTATTAAACTACATATATACCAACATTTTATTGGACGTCCCCAGATGGATCTCACTTAAAATAATTACTACAGCCCCACATCGTTAAAGATTTTTATTGATAATATCCTACATCGCATGTATTAATCAATAAGCTTTCTTTTTGTATGTGTCAATATACTGTATTGAAGCATTTATTGTCGGATACAATCAATGATGGGTATTGATTATGACGTAAGCGTGCAAAAGCTCTAATGACTGATGTAATGCAACACTGACACATCACCCCTTGGCTGATTCTCTGCTTGAAGGCGGGCCATTTGGGTAGACATAATTGTAGTCCGTTTTTTTACAACAGTTAGGAGTCACTGCAGCCAGCGCTTAAGAATCATACTTTAACTTTGTCTTTTTCCAAAAATGAAATCTAAAAAAAATAGGATTTTGCAGATTAACACTGAATGACAGGGACACAGATTCTACACAAGATCAGGGAAAATAAGTATTTTTAACAGATGCGTGATACAAAAAAGTGAATCAAAAATTGTTAGATAACCATCAGTTTGTTCAGTAAAACTACAGCTGTTTGATAAAATGTTTACACAAAGCAGCATCTTTGGCTCCTTCCCGCATCACCCCCATGTCGTTATGTTATCGGTTTCACTCCTCTGCAGGTGTTCAGGGTGTTTCGTCAGGTAAGCGAGGAGCAGAGGAAGATGTCAGAGGGCAGATACAGAAGCTTGCTGCTGGAGGCTGTGCAGGATGCCATCTACCTGTCTGCCCAGAACCAGCAGCTTCAGGCTGACAACAAACAACTCTGTAAAGGTCAGTGTGTGTTCCTCAACCTCTACCAGACAGTCTGTTATATTACAGAGAGAACTTACCCCAACCTCTGAAGTAAAATGTGGCAGGAGTCTTCCTCCCACCAGAATTTTAAAGTATTCTTTTTCTTCTACAGCACTTGGAGAATTAAAGGATACTCTAGCTGTGCGAGGTGATCCTAAGGCTGAACTGTTACCCCCACAACAATGAATATATGACTAAAAGATGTTTATGAATTAGTGTGCTTAATGTAAATCATGAGAAATACAACAACTTTTGACTATTTATTGGTTATCATTAACACACCGTATAATACTTTGATATTATCTTTGACTTTTGTTTTTGGTAGAGAATGCAATACAAAATAAAATCACCAGGATGGCATTAGCAGCACTCCTCAGAAATGTTTCACTGAAGATATAATAATCTTGACTTGCATTATTATTATTTGAACGTACTTGCAACAGTGTAACAGAATTGTAAAATATGATGGAAATGTCAAATTAGGCATGAGCTCACATGACTGTTCACACAAAATATGGTATATGGTTACAAATCAAATACATGTGTTGGATTCTGGATTTCAAAGTCAGAAGGCAGATAGATACAAAGGCAGAAAATAAAAATAAAAATCACATCTGAAACTCAACTAGGAAACAGACGTTTAGGTAGACTGTAATGAGTCCTTTTGGGGTTCAATGGGTCTTGTGGTTCATTTGGTGGAGACCTTACTAGCTGTAATAAAGGTAAGCTGCCAGTCCAATCATAGAAACTGGAAGGAGGAAGAAAGGTGTGAGCTGCAGCCCTAAGATGGCCCAAGACAACAGAGCATTAACCAGCATGGAGCAGGAAATGACAAACAGTCTGGTGATCCCGCTGCCGTGCTTGAGCACCACAGACATCAGGAGTCCGTTAGCTGCCTGCCCTGCTATAATGGCCCAAACCACCCCTGAGTATCCCTCCAGAAAGCTCTTTTCGCTAGCTACAGAGGAGAAGGAGGAGAGGCCATTGATGGCCACACCAAACACATAGAGGTAGAGATTCTGTAAGCTGAGGGGCAGCTTCTGGCCCTTCAGCACCCTCTCTGTGTAAACTGCTGCCAGCCCTGAAACACAGCAGTACACCAGCACAAGGATCAGCCCCCAAGCTGTGATATGAAGCCTGGGACCTTCCTTGGCTTCAGCACTCCCGGGATCCCATAGATTCAGGCTGCTGTAGCTGTGGCACACCCCTGCTCCCATGAGGAGCCCCACACCTAACCACTGAGCAGACCGAAGCCTCTTGCCCAGGCAGAGGGAGTACAGCAGGGCAGTGGAGGCCATTTTCAGGTTAGAGAGGACTTGGTATGAGCTTGGGTCCATGTAGGCCTGCATGACAACTACCAGGTTGTTGTTGAGGGCGTAGAGTATGGCAGGGACTGCATAGGGGGCCACAACGACTAGAGGTGGAGGAGCATGTAAGGCGGACGTACCTCCAGTTAGAAGAAGAGCTGCCAGAGAAATCAGGAGTTTGGCTAACTCAATCATTACAACACATGATGAGGCGTTGAAAGGGACTTGACCATCTACCTTGGTGAGAGTAATGAGTGGCGCATGAGAGCCATAGATGAGGACCATCAGCCCAAAGAGGACACCCCACTGAATCCTTTTCACCCACTGTCTCCTAATCCTCGCTGCAGAACTGGGCCCCACATTCTGGATCACAATCATCCTTAATGATGCAAAATAAACACTTAATTTTCTAACAAATTTGAATACTAGCTATAGTGCAAAAACCTTGACTTTTTGGCTGTTATTCAATTAAACTGCTAAAAATCTCAACAATATCAATTATAAAACACTTCGATGCACTTTTCTCTGTGTAACACTATATGTATTATGTGCTGAACCTTAAAACATTTGTTTTACACACGAGCAATTCAAAATCTAACAGGCTTAGATAGCTAACTGCTCCAGGCAGCAAAACTTAGACAAGTTATGACATCTGATGGAGCAAACATTAAAATCTCGTAGGCACAAAGTGTCACATCTTGTTTTAACATCAAACAGCTATAAGTGGAAATGAAATAGAGCAGTATTTAAGTGAACCTGAAACAAAAATGGAGATAAAAGCAAGTCTTTTACGTTGAGTCCCAAATGAAATTCCAGTTGTATCCACAGTCCAGTTTACACAGAAGTCTTGGAGGCTGATCCGTCATGAGCCACTGACGCTGCAAAAGTATTTCTTCCGCTTGTGCCTGTTATGTCACTGCAAGACCAGCAGTCAGCCCAAATTACTTTGGTCCTTTTTTCAAGTTGTTCATATAGTCTTTCACGGTCCTTTCAATGTTGGGCACTTGATAGCTCTGTGCCAAATACATGCCAGTGACTGTTCCCACCAGCACTCCCACGATGGCAGAGGAGCGGAGCTTGGCCACCACATAACCGGCAAGAAAGTCCTTCAGAAACGGAGATCCCAGCACTGAACCGCCCTACGAGAGCACAACAATAATGGCAGGACTTCTAGCACAGTTGCAAAGACATCAAAATGAGCGTGTACTTAGATTTGGACTCATGTTTTTATTTCAATAACACACAAGGTGAATGAAGGGCAAATGTTTCTCCATTTCTATGTCAGTGCCATGAGAACTAGCCTACATTCACCATCGCAAATATATTTGAAGGCGAGGTAAAAACGCTTTCAACGACAACTGAAAACAACCTTAACTTATTCTACTCGTGTGCTCAGTTATGAGGGGCACCTGTGGAAACTTACCTGAGGAAGTCCTGCAGAGACCTCGTTCTCCACTCGCCTCTGGATTTCCTCCAACTGATTTTTGAGCCGCGTCAGATCTTTCAACTGTTTCAGGGGATCCTGGAGGGAAAGCAAAGTATCAGATTCGCATTAGGAAGCGGTGAGACATTTCCAACGGTAATGTCACCGAGGACAGCTAACGTTGCTGTACGACATAGCCTAAAGTTACTAACACAGACTGGCCCACGGGGAGCTCCTCTAACGAAATAGCTAACGTTACTTATTCGAAATGGGCTGCTTAGCTAACTTAATAGCAACACAGCTTAGCCAGCTGACGGATCGAGTCATTTCACTTCGACGCGGTCATCGAACTAACATTTTATAGCCAACTGCTGCTGAGAGGAGCCGTTTTTGGTCCTCCTACAGCAGTTACTGTCATCTGACCAAACACGTGAAATGAATACGTTTAATAACTAAAGCCAGAGCACAGAAACTCACTCACTTTGTCATCCGCCATTTTTGCTCAGTGCGGTGGTCACTGTTCGGCTCATCAGCCTGAGCCATCTTTTTTTGGTTTTGCTTCAGTTCGATTAGTTTGGCCTGGGTCCGATTCGTAGTGGCAGTTTAAAAACTATGGTTGGAAGATGAAGACTGCAGGACAGCAGAGGGCTTTACTAGTCTTTCTCAGTAGAAGTATCTCAGCGCCAATCACAGACTGTATACAATACGCCCCAATACTAAATATATCAAGGATAACTTTGAACAGAATTCTTCAGAAAGATAGATCTGTTTTTAATGAAATATCACAAATCCCAAAACATTGTCATGGTCTGTCAGCTGTTTAGCTTACAAGGTCATCATCTCTCATCTGGGTTACAGTGGATTTAACTGTCATTTCAGTTTTCCTGTACTGACTACAGAACACAGCCTTGTAAAGGACGCTATCCCTTATGGTTCTGTGTAATAGAGGGATACCACCTAATCTCAGTAATATTCTATGGCAGATGTTTTGGCTGTTGCCTCACAAATACCCCATTGCCGATAAGAAGAAGTAGATGCCCTGTAACACTTTCTGAAAGAAATCATGGATGACATGAATGTTTACATACAATAAACATTTTCACCAAAACCAATGTCAGGAAACCGTCTTTGACCTGCTTGCATCTTCTGATGCAGCGTCAGCAGGATCTGAGATGGTGGGTGTTGACATTCAACACCCCAGTTTTCATTTAGCAACAGTTGTAACTGAATAAGCTGTCTTTGAGACATTGGCTTTGAATATGTTGATGATTTCCCCTAACTGGCTTCACGTCCAAAATACGTTTTCCTTTGGCAGGTCAGGGCACTTTGAGGTGATTCTGCTGCGTCCATTTCGACGACAAGATGAAGAACGCTGCACACAAGTGGCTTTCATGGAGCCAAACATGGCCACACACTGCATGTGGTTTAAAAGCCACATGTGCCTTCACTGCCAGCGTCCCAACACCCTGAAACCTACATGAATGTTAGGAAACACGTAGCATTTAGCAATGTAATAGCATTTAGCATTGCAATGTAATAAATAAAACTTCAATGAAAACAAAGTCTAACTGTGCAGAATTATGTTTATTTCTGAGACAAATCTTGTATGTAATAATGTAATAATGTAATCAACTTATTTTTCCCACAGACTCACTGTTGACATTGTTGGAATTTCCTTGTTGGATTATCACTGGTTGGTATTTGGCTAAATGGATATTGAAAAGATGGTTTATGTCAGAGCAGTATTGAAACTTAAGAAAACTTTAGCACACAGTTGAAGCCTAAAAGTGTAATGGTCAGTCTAAGGTCATGGTAAAGAAACAGGAGAGCTTAGTTTTGGGATAATGTTGATTTTATGTGTCGAGACTATGATATAGCTGGAGGATGCATGCAGCACCTTATTCACTGCACCACAGATTAACTGTAGGGCTACATATTTAGTGGGAATGCTGATTATTCCGTTTTATACTTATTCCACTTTTTTTGCATCGTTACTCCTGCATAAACTCATAGAAATAATTCAACTATCAAAATGTTCAGCTCTTTAAGGACATATGTGCTTGTATATTTTCTATCTTTTATACTTTATTAAAACGTAAAAAATTTTTTATAACGTATGATTTCTGCATTTTCAGCAATGCTTTGCGATTCATTGCATTTGTCAGTATTCACACGCATTTTTAGCAGGAAATGCAATTTGCAATGCAATTATGTTCTGTTTTTTTAGTTGTTACTATTGTTATTATAGCATTTTAAACTTGATTATTTTAACATCCTTTCTATTTCCTCTGCACTGTGCCGTTTACTGCACTCTGCCAAGACATTTTGTCCTCAGGACTGAGCATCTTTACTCAAAAAAGCAGTTGAGTAGGGTGCACTCTGAAGGGCTATGGCACGCACGTTGTACTTTCACGTGTCAAAAACGTCTTCCGTGATTGGCCCGTACTGGTTTATTCCGGCATATGATTGGATGAAGACCATAGCAACAAACCGCCATGTTTTTTACAAGTCGACGAGAAACGAAGCCACTTTACAGACAATTATGCATCGCAAGTCCTTGATTAAATATGAAGCATAGACCAATTATAGAATTACTTAACGTCGGCACAAGGCCTGACGTTTTCGGCGACTTCTAAAGGTTGTTCAGAGCAGTTTGTAGAGCCTCGGGCCATCGTAGGTAAGGCTTCAATAAGAAGGCATTTCATTGGATAACTCGGCGACTGTTCGGGCAGTATAAACACACGCCATTAAACCTACTTTTAAAGCAGGGTAGGACCAGTGTTTTTAACATGTTAGCGTTTCATTAGTCTCCCTAAGATCCCTATGCATGACAAGTTTCCATGATCTTTTATTTTGACTGAGACACTGTATCGGTTTATTCCCTCTGCATGCAGTAACAGGCCATAGTCACGTTGTCCTACTTTATGTTTCTTTTATTAGACAAGGTAACGTTATTTGCCTCTCAGCAGCTGAGATACAGCCAAGTTACCCTCTGAGCTACAATAAACTTCAGAAAGCCAGTGCTTTCATTAAAGACAGGAGAGTGAGGGTGCACACTCTTGCTCTGCTGTCGAAGCATCGGAGCGTTTACAAATGAAGGTGTTAAACTCACGGTATCATGCATTGACATTTAGTCATTTAGCAGACGCTTTTATCCAAAGGGACTTAAATATGATAACATTCACAAACCGAAGGCGCGGCTTCGGGAGCATTTTCGGGGCTCAGTATCTTGCTCAAGGATACTTCGACGCACGGCTGGGGGATTGAACCGCTGACCTTCCGTTTGGCAGGCAACCGCTATGCCACCAAGCCACAGCCACATCATGCAGTGCCCAAACATTTAATACCGCTTCCCTGCAATAAATTCTACCTTCATGAAGGTTCACACATGAACAACAAACTAATAGCATGCTATTGACACTTTTTGGCCCTAGGTCTTTTGGAAATCATGGAGAAAGTGGAGGTGTTCGAGGTTGTGAAAGTGACTGAGGAGGTGGAGAGCTGCTACAACCAAACGGAGGTGACTACCCCGAAAAAGAGGAAAAGCAAAGCTCAAGAAGACAGTGTTGAGAAACCAAAGAAGCCTAGGTAATGTTCATAGACCAAAGGACTTTCACACACAGCCGTTAAAATATCATGGGCCGACTTAGTGCTATGATATTTTAACGGCTGTCTTAAACAGGGATTAAGCTTCTAAAAATCCCAAATGTCTTTCCCATTGTTATGTACTGATTGTAGATGTGGAATCTGTCTGTTTTAGGTCTGCCTACCTGCTATACTACTTTGATGTTCACCAGATCATGCAACAGGAAATCCCTAATCTTCCACAGTCAGAGATCAACAAGCGTATCAGTGAGAGCTGGAAAAGGCTCAGCGTGGCTGAGAAAGCCTACTATCTGGAGAAGGCCAAGTCAGAGAAGGAGGGCATAGACAAAGTAAACTACGTCCTCAACTTTTTTATTTAAGAAAACCAGTGCATCTGATTATCTATGGAGCCTTTTATATCACTGATCCTCAGAATAAAACTCCCCAATGTAAATAACATCAGAATAAACTGGCCTCTTCAGAAGAAAATTTCAAGGTGCTCAAAATCCTTATTTAGATATCTTTCCATGGTCAGAATATCTATACTGCTTTTGTGCACAGACTTACACGATATTTACTATTTTGTGGGAGAATCTGAATCACGGTTGATGTAGTATCAGCCAAGTTTAACTAACTTTAAACAATTTAAGGATAACTGATCACGTAAATGATCAAAGTACAAAATGAGTTTCAGGAAAGTTTGTGATAAACTGAACAAAGTCAGAATTTACGTGACTTTTCCTGTTTTATAAATTCTAATAACTGCAGGGATTGTAAGGTATATTCTGACAAAACTGTTGTGTCAGTAGAACCTGCAGCAGTAAATTAATGACCGTGGTGAGCAGGCAACCCAGGCCAATCTTTTAAAAAGGTTTGCCCATGATGGAGTGTCTGATTTGGTATAGGCCGTTAAGTATATAAGGGCCCTTCTATATGATTACGCACTGCAGAGCACTTATGTCGTCAAGTAGATTGATTTAATTTGTAATGAATACATTTGGCTCATGTAACTAAAGATAAAGTCAGACTGAAGTGACCCGTTAGCATCAAGTATTAAAGCAGAGATAAAGCAGCTTTTTTTTGCTTTATCCTGGCAGTGGCCGAATTCACTGATGTCTAGTAAAATATCAAAATGATTCTATGGATAGCCATGAACAATCTTCTCGATTGTGCTTTTCCCTCAGTCGTCTCTCAGCCCATCCAAGGATCTGCCAGGCTTCCGCAAAATCCTCCCCAGAGCCAGTTACTTTCTCTTGGCTAAAGGCTGCTCCTCAAATCAGCAACCGGGAGGCTCTCAGCCAGAGGTGAGCATGGAGTCTCTGGACTCAGAGCCCCAGTTCACACCTCTTGGGTCGGCCGGTGAGGTGGAACTTTCTGAGCAGCCCATCATTGATGATGACATAGCAGAGGAAACGGCGGTGGCGTCTCATCCCATGTCCCCCCGAGGAATCCCACACTCCTCTTCCTCCTCTGTGTCATCCAAAGCCCCGGCATCCACAGACGCCCTTCTTTCACAGGGCTCTGCTGACCTTACGGCAAATGGGGTCACGTTAAAAGGAAATGAGACACGAGTTGCTGGTGGTGGTTATGCTGGGGCGATGGTGCAGCAGATACAGGGGGAAGCTACACAGGTGGTTGCCATCATCCCCACCCAGGTGAGACTTATGTCCTTCTAGCTTTTAGTAGAATGAGCTTCATTTATTAAAGGATTATTAGGGCTCGGTAGTTAAGGATCTATGTAGCTAATTATTTTAATCACAAAAAAGGGTTTTAACTAATGCAGTGAGGTGATTTTCCCCTCACTTCAGAACCTGCTAGAGCCGAAGTCTTTGGCAGGTGTCAGCTCTGTGGGCCCAGTGATGATGGTCTCTGTAGGAGCCAGCACAGAACAAAGTGCCAAACCTTCATATAAAATGGTAAGCACCGACATTATTCATTCACTATATAAATGTCAATAGTGAAATTGGCAAGCATAGAGTCACTACACAGAAGAAGAAAATCAGGAATATCATTATTTAGATTTAATGAATCTGATGATTGGGGGTGGTAATAGCAGTTGAGGGACACGATCTTCCATGTGTTCTTCGTTTTTGCAGTCTGTGAAGACATACACCAGGAGAGGGCGGGGGAGGTGTCTAAATCCTGGATGTTCATTTGTGTATGTCACCCGCCACAAGCCACCAACATGCCCTGAATGTGGGAGCCACTTGGGCGGAAAATGGATACCTGCTGTAAGTGTCAAGCGATATCTGCATTCTGCACCGACAGTTAGGGATATTCAATCTTGAACATCTGAGAGTGGTATAATGATTCAGCCTCCAGTTTTGACCTGTGGTTCAAGTCAGTTAACCTTGGCTGAATTTACATATTAGGCAAAGAAGAGAAAAGAGAAAGAAGCTGCGTCCAAGCAATTGCCACAGAAAGCAGAAACCAAGTCCAATGAATGCTGCCAGCCCACTCCTCCCACTGGTCAGGAGGGGAATGCTGATGTCAGTAAAACAAACAGCACTAGGAGCAATAAAGAAGTTCGAGTTCAGCGGTGCTCCAGAAAGCAGCACACGGTTCCAGCTGGAAAGCCACCAGAGGGCAGCAGCACCAAGGAGCAGCAACAGACAAAGTGAGCGTCCATGAAGTTTTAATGCTACAATCTAAGACCGGTGTACAGTCCGCCCCATTTGAATAATGAGCATGTTCTGTTTGCCTCATGGACCCCAATATCATGTTGAGCAGGTGGGCAGCGATGGTTGAGTGAAAACTGTGCTGTGCACCATTTGCAGATTGGTTGTGCAGTAGGTGTATATATATATACCTTGGGCTTGCTATATTTGTGATTAAATAATAACATAGTCGAAGTTTCTAATGATCATTTGCAGTAAATACACTTATTTTTAGTCATTTGTATTATGATTATTTCTGTTTATTTGAAAGGCTCAATTGTATAAAAGTGTGGGACGAAAACCTGTAGTTAACCTGAAAATATGGATGGAACCGGATTATAATGACACCTTTGTGTTGTTATAGCAGCTGTTTTTATTGCAGGTTTTAATAATAGTGTATATCTCACTTGACATCCTTTCCCTCTGTAGACAGCTGAAAGAGAGTCTTGAGGGCACGACAGTCCAAGGTCAAGACAGAAGCAATGCCACTATTCAAAAGAGGCCTGTGAGACCCATCCTTCCTGCCTACTATAGCGCAGGTGAGACAAAACATACAGCACACAGGCAATAATCTGTTGTCAGTGTTAAAATAAGCTGTTCACGTATGGATTTACATATCGGTTTGTGTTTCAAGGCCGTGCTGTGTTCCAGATCATAACTGTCCCATCGGACAAAGGAACATTTCAGAGTGCAAACAACAATAAATCATTCACTGGTACTGTGCGTCATTTCATTGTATTTGTAATTATACTTTATTAAATGTAATCTTTCAGTTTGTAGTTTGTATACAGTCTTATTCTAGCAGCTACACTTCTATGTTCATCCAGCGCTTATTATTAGCACATACAGACCACCATTATTTATCTTTCAAAATAAGTGACTGTACCTTCTGAGGTTTCTGCTCTCATTTTCTAACTACAGTGCCTCGAGAGAGTTTCACAGGTCTCAAACCCAGCACTTTAAAGCAGCTCGGCCAGACGGTGCAGACAACCACAGCCAAGCAGGTTAACACACACACACACACACACACACACACACACACACAAACACTTAGAAACACACAAATAGAAACAGCAAAGATGCAGATTTGCTGCAATATCCTCACTTCCTGCATGTCTTTCCATAGGATTCTTCTGCCTCAGGAGATGGAAGCCAACCTGTGTCTTCGCTGGCAGATAGGAGAGTGAATATCCTGTCAGTTGTGCCTTTCAAACAACACGCCATTTCCAGCTTT
Source organism: Coreoperca whiteheadi (assembly GCA_011952105.1). Lineage (NCBI taxonomy): Eukaryota > Metazoa > Chordata > Actinopteri > Centrarchiformes > Sinipercidae > Coreoperca > Coreoperca whiteheadi. The sequence continues at coordinate 14,113,371 of CM022490.1, forward strand.
GTCAGTACACTACACAAGTTTTCTTTTTTTTATTAGTGTTCCTTTCAAATGTAAATGTGTTTCCCGATATCCGTTGTTTGTTGATTTCTGGGTAATTCTTGCTCCGCTTTATTCTTTCAGGATTTGGGACTGTCTACAGCGCGAGGAAGGGGTCGGTGTAAGAATCCGTCCTGTGACTATATGTACAAGAACAGACACAAACCTGCACTGTGCCCTAAATGTGGCTGTGAGCTGACCCAGAAGAACACCAAGGGAACAAAGGTGAAAGCTTATTTCCTCCAGGTTCTTCTCAAGTGAAGATACTGTAGCATTAGTTTCCAGCTGTATCTCTTACCCCTCGAGCCCCTTTATGAGTCTCAGCCCAACTTTGGGATCCCTGAGCAGTCTCTTCTTAGCATTCTTAAATCGATTTAAGACTGACAACAGGCCTTTGATGTGAAGTCATTTATCTTTGCTGTTTTCTCTCCAAGGCTTTCAAGGGAGCAGAACTGGAGTCGTCTTTTACATCCTTAACACTCTCTTTGCTGTAATTTTATTTATGTATGTTTTGTTTGTCTTAACTGTTTTTTTGTAACGGTCTATTAGGATTTTATTGATAAATCTATTCTCCTTCTCATCTTAATTATTTGCTGTCGCAATAAATCACATTCACTTTGGTGATTATAAAGGCTAACCTCCCACCTCAAAACTCTCTTTTCTACCGTTTAATGTGAATAAATTGCTCTTATTATTTCCTTTTTCCTCTCTCAGTCTGGCACTCTGCTCGATCCGTACCAGGCCCTGAGTCCTGCTCAGAAGGACATCCAGCGGCAAAATACCCTGCAGTTACTGCACCGTTCCCTGCAGATTCCTGAGAACGAGACTGAGCTCCAGGAAACATTGACCCTCATCCAGGAGCTCAACAGTCTCCAGATTGTCTTGGTTCAACCAGGCGACCAGGAGCAGGAGGGCAACGTAGAGACGGAGACGCTGGTCGAGTCTGGGTGGCCTCAGTTCTATGAATCAGCAGCTACTCACTGTGGCTTGTGTAATTACCCTCTCTTCAAAGGAAGTCAGAGGTGAGAAGATAGTTGATGTTTCTTGATAGTTCACTCTTTTGGCTCCCTGGCTCTCTTCATTATTTCTGTATTCTAACTACCGTGCTTCTGGTTTAATTACATCAATACTGGCATGTCGTGTTGATGTCCTGTCCCCTAATGTATACTCGTGCGTGTGTGCTTGTACATCCTAGTACTGTTGCAGGACAAGAGGACTGCTGGCTGCTTACTGAGACACTGATCCAGACAGCCTCTCTCCAGCTCAAGGTGTGTCTCAACGTTCAGTGTCTAGCTCTGCACAGCTTCACTGACCTGCATCCAGGTAAACAGCTCCACTTACAACAACTTGCACATTGTTCAGCTACTTTTACATCATGCGCTGAAGCCTAACAGATTGTCTTTACTCATGGTTCATTGTCATTCAGAGGCAACTTCTTTTTTAAAACTCATTTATTAGGAACATGTTTTCAAAATGTTTTACATGTTTTGTAATAATGTTGATGAATACCAGCCAAAGAATTTCAATTTTAAGATTAAAATGTCTAAATTATTCTGGTATTTAGTTACTTAATGTGACAAATAAATATTTCAGAAACAGCATTATGGCACATTTTGATATCAAAATGTAAAAACTGCAGTGTTTTAAGAGCAACTTTCTGTTGCTTAGTATCAGAACCAATAAGTAGCTACTGGCTAGAGCTTTTCATATTCTTTTATTTTATTTGTGGCCAGAAGACCACAGTTAGACAATATTTTGCTCCTGTATTCATGGTAACAGCAGTCACAATGTATCAAGTGCATATAAACCACTTGTCCCAAGGAAGAAGTTTTTTTTAACTGTGGTATTGCGGTATTGGTTTCCTCTGTGAATTAAAATGTTGATTCTTGTTCTTTTTACAGGTTTGTTCAACATCGGGAACAGACTGCTTGTTAGTATCGACCTTTTCCTGAAGATCAGGGCCAGTATCAAACTGGGCCAAACCCCCTCTCAAGCAGCCAGGACCATACTGGACCACGTCCCCAATCACCCTGGTAAACACTGGATTCAACTCTACAAACACCAATTCTGCAGCTGTGTTAGTTTAATTTTGTCTGGCATTTTGAATATTTGCAATCTTTTATCTTGTCTCTTTCACAGTAGGTTTTCTGTGCATTTCACTGTGTTTTCCTTTTTTGCATCAGTCCATGCTCTGAGTCCAGAGGAGTTATTTCAAATTCAAGAGCTTCTCCTGAGTGGCTACTGGGCCTTTGAGTGTCTGACAGTGCGCGATTACAACGATATGATCTGCGGCATTTGTGGTGTCGCTCCCAAACTGGAGATTGCAGAGCGATACACAAACAACGTACTGGAGCTAAAGAATGTGGAGGTGAAAGATTAATGCAAGAAAATGTGTGGGAAATTAAAGCTCTTTAGCAGAAATTAAGCTTGTGAAGTCATTAGATGTGTGTATGTGTGTGTTTTGCCGACATGCTCCATACCGTAGTGACCTCTCCACATTCTGTCCACAGTTTACCTGGCCTGAGTTTTCTGTCGCAGATGAGGTACACGTGGATGACTTTTGGCTGACCATGGAAAGTGAGGCTATCGAGCAAGCGACTTTCCCCACCGACATCCCTATCACACGGGTGGATGCTTCTATCATCGCTCCCTTTATTCCCCCACTGATGAGGAGTACCACTGTTATCAACACAGAGAAGGAGAAGGTCCAGTCACATGCACAGCAGCCCTCAGGTACCCGATTCTTTTAAACTACTGCTGAATTTCATCTTTTAAATGCTTTTGTCCTGTGACTTTGACATTTTCAGTAGCATGTGAAATAAGGGAGAACATGTTTTTGTTTCTATCCATGATATGTTGTCTTGTACGCAGATGAGGCTTCATAGAGAATGAGGTGGAAAAAGATAATTACATTCAGAGGGATGTTATAGGTATAAAAGCAGTATAATGATGCAAATGTCATGCAAGGGCTCCACTTTAACCTAATTCTATGTTAGTGTGACATGTTAAGTTATTCTCCCAGCAGTACGGGATTTACATTATTTAATGATTTTTATACATCAAGTTTATTTTGGATTCAGTGGCTTATGTGCACTATAAAAAACGTATTTTTAAGAGAATGGGTTTTCATCACCTGTTTTAGGAGATCCATCAGTTTTGGTGCGTCTCATTCATGATGGTCAGCTGAGACTCGACAAGATTGAAGACCACAGTGAGGAGGAGCTGAGGACAATACTGAACTGCTGCAAGGCGAGCATCACCCCTGGCTCCACTAAGGTGTGTGTGAAAGAGAGAGAGAGAAACATGTCTATGTGCTTAATATGCTCACATGTTTTTGCTGTTGTATTTTAGTGACTGGAACTAAACATGTTAACTGTAAAATACTAGCTAGGATTCAAGTATTACTGGTTGAGTAAATACACTAATCATGTGATTAGTTCTTGGTTTAAAGAACAGCAAATCCCCCTCCCCTGCACCTTGGGACTAATGAGACTTTAATGTCTTGTTTAAGGGTATTTCAGCAAGTTGGTTACCTTCCTTATTCATCACTCTGTTTGTGTTCATCTTATCTCTGTTTAATGTGGTGTACTCCTATCTGTGTGGGAGTTTGTTTAAAGAAAAGCCTCCTTTCTGCCTCCCTATGTGTTAGAATGAGCTGCTGGCCTCCCTGATCTCCTTGTACACACTTGTTCAGAGTGGCCTCTCCACGGCCCCACAGCCCCCTCCACATCTCACCGCCGGCAAGCTGTCCAAGTTCTGCCCCCACAAGGTAAAATCAGCAGCCCTATCATTCGTTTAACTAGTCCCCCGGTCATGTGTTAAACAGTCATTTCACACAGGTAAATTTAGCCCATCATGTTCTGTCAATTTCTCACAAAATCTTTTGTGTTTAAAAACTCCAAATGCAAAATTCGATTATTTATGAAAAACAAAAAAATTAAGACTTTTGGAACTGTTTTCAGCCTTACATGTCTATTCCTCTGTTATACCTGTGTCCAGGTGGTGTGCGGCTCTAAGTACTTGGTGAGAGGCGAGACGGCTCGAGATCATGTAGACCTGCTACTGTCCTCTCGCTACTGGCCCCCAGTCTATGTTAGTGACTGTGCCCGTCAGGTGGCACTCTGTGCTGACATGCAGTACCCAGAACTGGCAACCCAGATGTGGGGCAGGAACCAAGGCTGCTTCTCTGACCCATTTGAAAAGCCACAGGTGAGTGATTGAAATTAAGTCCAATAATCTATTAAGGACCTCACATGTGTGCTGGTTAAAATCCAAACTTAGAAGTTAAAGCCCAGTCATTATTTTTTTTATCATATTACAGGTATAGTCCCATAAATGAGTGAAGAGTGACTTCTAAGTTTAACCCAGTTTTTCTGTGTTTCTCAACCCATTATAAAAGAACATTTAGCCCATTTGTATTTACAAACATTAGTTATGCAGAACAGAAAAATGGTAAAAACTTTAGTGGTTGTTTACAATTAAATTTGTCAATTCAGCTTGTTTCAATCTTGTTTTCAGAATTTTAGTACTTGGGCTTTTGTATATATATATTTGTTTCTTTGATAAAGGCTCAAAGTGTGTTTCTGGTTCAGACAACCTCTCCCCTTTGTTCCTTAGTTTGTGTCATGTGCTGAGCTACAAGACCAGCCGTACAGTGCTGACCTGTCGTTGGTAGCAGAGAACCAGCAGGTCCACCCCATCACCAAATCATCTTGTTGCTGGCTGGTTCATCCTCATGGAGCACCCCAGGAGCCTCCTGCTCTTCCTTCAGAGCATCACTCAATGGCCCTATGCAGAGACTTGGAGCCCTACGTCAGCCTGATGGCTGAGCTGGAGAAAGAGAAGGAAGACGAGGATGATGAGGGGGCAGAACAAACAGAACAGACCAACAAAGCTGAGAATGACTCCATGGAAAAATTAGAGGACTGTTTCTCGGTAAGCCGTGTGCGGCGGCAACCTGTGGCTTTCAACAACACAGCTTACTACTACCTTTACAACCGTCTGGTAGATTTCCTCACCAGCAGGGACATCGTGAGCCAGCAGATCAACCAAGTGGTGAAGGCCTGCCAACCTGGGGAGGTAGTGATCAGGGATGCTCTGTATCGACTGGGAGTGGCACAGATCAACACAGAGAAAGAGGAAGATGAAGGAAGTGGGATGGAGGGACAGACACAAGAGGGAGGGACAGAGACGTATGAGGCTGTGCTTCCTGAATAAAAATGTTCAGGACGGACAATCAACAGGCAGGCAGAGGGATGGACTGAATGTAAAGATGGCTGCATGAAAAGAAAGGAGTACAAGAGAGACAGCCACGAGTAAAAAGCTGGTACCATGAGGAAGGACACAAGTGCTACCAGAAGGAGTCTGGAAGCCACAGTGAGCGAGGAAGCAGAATAAGCAGGAGGGTAGTTTATTCTTAATCTGGAGGAGTAGCCTGTACAACGGCACATTTAATCAGCTATATATTATTGTCAGACTGTACTGATGGGCGGAATGTGGATAAAGTGGGTTGAATTTTGCAGAAATGGACCTTATTGTCGGTAATGTGAAGAATGCAGAGTGGTGTTTACTGTGAAGACACAAAAGAAAATCAATTTCAGATTACAGGAAGGCATTTTTTAACCATCGCTAACTACAGTAACAGTGAGTGTGAGAATAAATAAAAGTCAAGATGATGGAGAATGAATGTCAAAATAACCATTTCAAAGAATGTAACAATATTTTCTGCCTTTTATCGATAGCGTGCCAAGAGTTAAAATAAGTGAAAGTGATGTAAGATTGAGTCCTAAATCCAATTAAATGCTTTCCTGTGACTGAAATAATCTAAACAGAATTTTAATATCTCTGCTACTTCAAGCCTAAATGTATATATTTAGTATAATAGTATGTTGTATTTATTGCCCTTTTATGTCCAGAGACATTTCTGCTTTACATTTAACACTCTTACCTCTCAACTGCCACTTGTTGCCTTTTGGACTGATGTTTGCTTTTGAATAGTGCTGATAAGATGTGTATCTGGGATTGTACTGAATCATAATGTGGTGATGGACTTTGTGGCTTTATTTTGGATTACATTTTCTTCTCAATAGAGATCCATTCAAGGACATACGATTGGTTGTCTTAACTCCTGTCGACCAATCAGCAGCCAGCCTTTGAACTAAACTGAAGATATTTAGTAGATCTGCCAGTGTGAAGTGCTTCAGAGACATTACTTTTTTATTAGTATTGGTCGCTAATGTACGGAAGTCCTGAGAGGCAAGTGTGGAATAAAACAATTCTGGTGATCCATTTTCTAAATCTGCCGTTAATTGTGTTCTTTCCTGTGACTTAAGAACAGTTTAAAAAAAGGTTTTGCCAGGATAATCTTTCCAAGTTTCTTCAAAAAAATCTTCCTCTGTAAAAACAGGTGAACAAAAAAGTTGTTAGGATCATTTTTTTCGACATTCAGGTGTTTGTTGTTGTAATGCTCATTTCGGCCACAAGAGGCTGCAGTGCACCGCTACCCCATGTTCTAAATAGAAACATATTTAAACATATTAATGTTTTCTTCCAGGTGAAGTGCTGATTAAAATACATTTCTAGCCAAAAGAAAGACGTGCAAGTAATGTTACATAACTTGCATATCTTAAATTACTCACCTGTTTTCACAGTTGAAAAAAAATGTTATGCCCTTAGATAGATTATCCTGGCAAAACCCCTTTTCACCTGTTTGTAACTCATAAACACAACAGAGAAAACAATTTAGATTGGACTTAGAAAATGAATCAATTTTTTTTCTCACTTGCCTCTCAGGGCTACTAATGCTTTGCTAAGCAATTAATATTAATGATGGGCTGATAAGACTTTCATGAAGCACTGAGGCTGTCCAAGCATGTTGTATTGAAAATGTGTTCATTTGACAAGACTTCAATAAGGAAATCTGTTTGTCAAAAGACATCACAGCAGCAAGTATATTGTGTAGATAAAGAAAAGGTTTGAACCAATTACATCCTGTAAATTAAACTGCTGATGTAACAAATAAATATAAAGAAGTAAATGATTTTGCAGCTCTGGTCAACTTCACTGGTAAATTCGCAGAATAAATAAAATGTTTTAAACGGTAACAAGAACCTTATTGAGGAAGAATATCAACACAAAGCCCAGGAATGTTTGTTTGTGCTGTTGCTAATAAGATAATTAAAATGACAAGTGAAAAACAGTTATGAGATATTAAATCTGAGGTGTCACTGCAGGGCGTTTACACAGAACAACTGAAGCAAGAATTAGAGTAGGACATCTGACATAGCATCAAAACCACTGGAGATTATTATGCTTTACCCAAACTCAGTCTTTGGTTGTTCATCAAGAAACTGAGATATTACCGTTATTAAAAATGTACAAGGGTCTGGCACATCATAAAGTAAAAACAAGTGTCTGAAAGTGGTGAGCTACTTTGAAAAAAGAAATATAATTTTAGCTGAAACCGCACAAAGGAGAAGTATTTAGACTCAGCGGTGGGATGAATACTTCCCTACAAAGATTTCAGAGTTGTGCAATGTTAAAATCTACTATGGGAAATGTTCCAGAGGAAATGCAGATTGGACGTTATCCAATAAAAAATAGGAAGCAAGGAGAGAAGAATTTAAAGGCAGCGCAGTTTCTATGAGCACAGTGACAACAACGAAAAACGTAGCTTAGAAATATCTGGCCCCACTTCATGATCTAGCAGTATATATAAACTTTACATTGGAATAGGGAGAGTCAATGGTAAAGTTTCATTCAACGACTCTGCAGTTTTTCGGTGATTTAATTGGCAGCTTTTGCACTGATTGTCTCATTTGCACACAAAAAATACACGAACACATCTGAAATATTGATGCACTACTATCTACTCTACAACATTATTCAGTGAAAATAAAGATAATTCTTGATTTACATCTTGAGATATATACATATTAGACATCTCACTTGTGTTTCATTCAGATGAAAACACATTTGGAATGCCTGGAGTCGCACAAATTTGCAGTCTGTATCTCTTACATAGCTTATATGTTATTCTAAAATCTTCATACAGTTGGCAGTGTAGGCTGACTGCTACATATAGACATGGGTGACGCTTACATCCTAACACTTGTTTAACTCTATAGGAAATTAGAAGATTCAGTTGTGCCACGCAAAAAAAAACAAAAAAACTTTCACATTGTCAAACATGAACCATTGTTCATCTGATCCATAACAGATCCACAGATTTCCCTGCTCGGTTCAATTGTCTTCTCTGTGCCTAATTCACACTGAACACTGGTTATTTAATTAGAATGACGTGGAACAAACATATGTTGCCACCAACTGTCAGCTACTGTAAGTGTCTCACAAGAAATGCAGCTATGACCAAAGCACCGGGAGGAAAACAAGACAGTCATTCTTTGCCTTCTCTAAGGTCGATTTAGCGTGTTTAAAATAGCGTAAAACACTCACAGGTTAGATGTTAAATTAAGGTGGTCAGAGAATAAAACTTATCTAGATAGAATAAAGATGGGGAGCTCACACAGTGTTGGATCAAGTGTTTGTGACTGTTGGGTTGCTTTCTCTGAGAAACCATACATGCAATAAAATGATGAAAAGGAAGTGAACCTGCTGACAAAAGTGACTGAAATCTTCAGAAAAACATGACATTCACTCTCATGCAGTCATAAAAACAATAAGTAAGAATCGTAGAGGAAAGGATTAACAGATTCTCCTTTGGATAAACTGTAACAGATTATACCTGAAATACACAACAGAAGGAGTGATAAACAGTCCATGAGGGAGTAATATGTAGGATAAGGTACAGCTTTGGATGCTTGTGTGATTTTTTGACATGTTTCCTCCTTTCATGTCTGCACTCGGCGTTAGACGTGGCAATTTCTAGTCATGGTCTGCAAAGAAGCAAGTCACATGCTTGCTGCAGCTGCTTGTCTGTCTGGGCGACACGATGGCTGTGAAGGCGACTCTCTGCAACTATCTGGCGGTTAGAAAAAGCTGTGGTACCCTGGCCACGAACTACAGCTGATCCCACGTTGCTGATGCTTGTTGATTGGTTTGCCGATTGATTGGTGGTTTGGGCTTTCAACAAAACTGGTAGTTGTTGGTGTTCATCAGAGGCTGCTCCTCTTCCTCATGGTCACAAGACTGGTCACAGGGGCCGTCGCAGCCCTTGGGCTCGTCACACACTTCACCCTCCGTGACCTGCTGCTGCACATTCTGGTAGATTAGCTGTGGAGAAGTATCATTAGGATAGTGAGGCTTGATCCAAGAAAGCCAGCTCTCGGCTTCATTAATATTACGGTATGATAAGAGAACGAATTCTTGCATTCAAACAATATTTTGTTTCTAACATGTGGCAGAGGATTAGAAATAGTATCACTTTTTTCCCAAATTGTATCTCCTTTGGCAACAGCACCCAAATAAGATTTTATCACCAAAAAAATCCAATTAATTTAGCCTAATTGGTTTGACAGCACAGCTTAATCTGTTGTGTCTTTGGGAGAATTAAAATGGAGGGTTTCCTGAGGACATCTTGGCTGGAGCGTCACATGTTTATATGGATAGTTTTGGCAAAGTCAGACTGGAGTCAATAAACCCTGCTTCACACTGACTCACCTGTTCCTGCTCAGGTTGGTCCCCAAGCAGTCTTTCTATCATCTGAGTGATCTTGCTAAACGTTGGACGCTCTGTAGGCTCCAGATTCCAACACATCTTCATGATCATGTAGCTGAAACAAAAGTGAACCCTACTTAGAAAACAGATTTATTTCAGAGACGCTCCCTGGACAAAAAACTAAATATACTGATGGTATCCATTTTCAGGGGTTTATATGCCCAGCTGTGCGCTCGATTTTCACTGCTCAAACTTTGTGTAAAATTAAGAAACTACATAAAGCCAAATCAGATAAATAAGGACAGGCTTATGGAGGTGGTGACGCAGTTTGATAAGAGAGACTCGTTCATAAGAACCCCTGCCCCTCCAGTCTCATTTTGCTGCCTTGAAATAGCAGTTACATGGCTTCCTAGCTTTGAGATCATGTGGCTAACAGGCAGAACTGAGGCCTGACTCACAGCAGAACAACAGATGAACAACTGACTCAGTCCCCTCCGTTTCCACCGCGTAGTTATTCCGGGTGGTGTGACAGCCATGCCAAATCAGCACACACAGATGTTAGGGCCGTCTGAGATTCTGGGAAAAACACTCATTTCGGTGGCTTGTTATGTTTTGAGTTAGGAGATACCCCAAAGCAAGTACATTAATATCAGGAATAATGGAAGTGCTTAATGAGGTTACCCCATGTGTCAGTTATTTCAGATGTTAGGGGAAGAATGGCAAAGAAAAAAGAGATATTTGTCCAGACGTGATGAACATTTGGGAAGTATGCTATTTGACATGTCCAATTTTGAATTCAACTGAACGATCATCAACTATATTTCATAAATTAGTCATTGTTAAAGTTTATGTCAACTTAAAAGTTAATAGTTGCTACTGCATTTTAGCAGCTGGTCTCACCAGTTAGCCAGAAGACCCAGAACATTACTTCCACTGTTCCTCAGAGTCTGATATGTTGAGTACTAATGTTTTACCAGCTGATAAAAAGGCAACTCTTACTATTGACTCAATTGTAAAAACCCAGCTGATAGTCACTTGATGCTCCAGTAAAACTCAACTGATAATCAGGTGACACATAGTAGAGTATTAACATTGGCTGGACAAAAAGTGTTAAAAAGGTTGGAGCTTACATCTCAGCGGGGGCAAAGTCTGGTTGGGACATCTGGTAGCCACGCTTCACCATCTTGTAGAACCTGGAGTCCACAGCCATGCTGGGGTAGGGGCTCTTGCCTAATTGAGAATTTTTGCAAGCAAATCATGAAATAAATGTGTGTCAATGTAGGGTACATATACATGTGTTCTCACCTAAAGAGAAGATCTCCCACAGGAGGATGCCGTAGGACCAGACGTCACTCTGGACGGTGTAGACACAGTCAAAGATACTTTCTGGAGCCATCCACTTCACTGGCAGACGTGCCTTCAATGTAAACAGCACAAAAAAATGTTTTCTATCTAGTTTCTAACTTGGTTAATGTAAAGTAAATGTTGGCTCTAATCTACCCAAGGGCTTACATTGCCCTTCACCACGTAGTTGGAGTCATTCATGATGTCACGCGCCAGGCCAAAGTCGCAAATCTTTGCCACTCTGCAGTTGGTCAAGAGGACATTCCTAGCAGCCACGTCTCTGTGAATACACTACACACACACCCACACACACACGCACAGTTTGTCTCGAATAGTAGTCTCGCACATTAAAAGACAATAAGATCACTGGTGTATCATGATGTAGCATGAAGAATTATGATCAAATACACTGTCAAACTATGACAATGAGTGAAAATGAAGAATATAATGGGAAATACCCGTCATAACATTTATGAGGGGAAATACATATATATTTTGTTGTTTGACCTTCAAGGCTTGACATGACCATGCCCATAATTATATCAATTATATTATGAGCTTGGGTGCCCTCTTAGATCAGCTGATAGTGGCTTTCTGGTCTTTCCCAGAGCCCTGAGCCATGCTGAGCTTAGGTTTGCTAAATCTATCACGGCTTTTAAGGCATTCTTCTTTTAAAAATCTTTTATTTCTGTATGAATTTTATTTTATTTTTTATTGTATTTTATCTTTTTGTGAAGCACAAAATGTATTATTATTATTATTATAGTTATTACTGCATAACCCCCTCATTAATTATTTCACACCATTCATTTGTCATTTTTAATAAAAACCTATACTTTTTAATGCAAATTTGGTTGTTTTTTCCTGAAATCCAGTGAGGATGTGTTTGTTTTTTCTGGGTGCTAACCACCGTCTAGGGACAACACAGCAGCTGCTGCTGCAAATGATCACAGTAGTGTTTTCTCTTTTAGATATTTGGACATTTAAATCCTTTCAGTGGTAAAATCACTCACATTTTTGGCAGCCAGAAAGTCAAGGCCCTGAGCCACTTGAAAGGAAAACCTCAGCAAATCATCAATATCCAGCGGCCAGTCACCAGTCTCCTCACACACAGAGTCTTAGCAAGAATAAGACAGAAATAATGTTAGTAACACCCAGGGTCAGGAAATGAAGAGGCTGATGCTTTTCATTTGCATGCTGCTGCATAATGACTGAATTTGTGTTCATTTAAACTGGGATTGAATGAGAACGTTTTTTACCTCGAGATGATTCATTATTTGGCAGCTGGCTGGGTCTCATCTCCAAGTAACTGCTTGAGGATGTACTGGAGATCCCACTGTCACTGTGGGATGGAAAAAAGGAGAAAGACAGAGTGGTATGTCAGCAGAAACAGATTACAGAGATTGACCCCTCATCAATAGACTGCACATGTTTGGTGATGTACCTTCTGATGAACCGTTTCTGACCGCAGATGTTCTTGTAGTCATTCGAGTTATCCATGATGTCGGGGATGTTCATAACAAAGTTCACAAATGTCTCTGCCTTCTGGCGAAGGAAGTTCAGGAGGTCACCGAGGCTGCAGTACTCTGTGATCACAAGCACTGGTCCTGAAGACGAAACATGTTTGATTGCTAATTACTTATCATAGAATTTCCATGAACTGGATGTCTGAGAACTTTCAGAAATATAAACATGGTTTTACAATATTTTAATTTCATCAAACATAATGCAAAACAACTACAGGATGCTGTCTGACCTCCATAGGTGCAGGCTCCCAGTAGATTGACAATGTTCTTGTGGTGTCCCAGGTGGCTCAGGATCTTCAGCTCAGACATCAGAGCTTCCCTCTCATCTGAATGGGCACTGGCTGCAGAAACACAATACGGATTGTTTTCATATTATCATCCTATCTGATCATGGGAAACCAATGATTTAGGATTTCAAATGCCAAAATCAGACGTATTTGTCATTTTATTTGGAACATTTTCAGATTTGTCATTCTGAATAGCTCATGTAAACAATGATCTCTCTGTTATATTGAAGGTCTTAACATCGGCTCACCTTTTAACATTTTCACAGCTACACGCATTGCATTGTCTTCCTTTCCCAAACCATAAGCTGTGGCCTCAACAACCTTTCCAAAAGCTCCTGCACCCAGGATCTTCCCTGGTCGGACAGAAAATAAAATGAGAAAGCATTTTGAGTATGACCTAAACCCGGTCTGGTATTCACCGTCAAATTTCAGATCTAATATGTTTTTTTATTTTTTCTATTGTGTTTACATTCACTATTCTATTGCTATTTAAACATTTTATAATCAAAATATTCTAGTACACAAAATGATTTCAAGTGCATTTGAGTCATTTAAGAATAACATAGCACAAACCTAGCTTCAGCTTGTCTCTTGGGAACTCCCACTTCTCATTGTAAGGCAGCTGAGTGGGGTCAATAAAGGTGTAGTTGTTTCCATCTCTTGCCTCAATGATCTGCCAACGGATCTCATACCTGGGTTTCTGTAGATGAAAACAGGATCTAATGGTAGTAAATCAAAGCAACAAAAACACTGCAGCTAAGTAGCTTGTGTCCCATTGGAAATAATTGGATGTCTAAACAGAATTTTTCTTTATGTTTTGGTGGTTACACTTTAAGAATGTAAGTACACCTTACCTGCTTGTATTTGTAAAACAGAAAAACCAGTAGCAAAAGGAAGATGGCCAGAATGCCTGCTGCTCCAGTCAAGGTGGAAGTGAAGAGCTTGTCTGCACAATCAGAGAAAGGTCAGTATTAATGCATAATTTAACTGATATGGACTGACATGTCATGCAAGCTGATATTCTTTAATGTACCTTTGTGGATTTTGTATTATGTTTGCATATGTGTAGTTTTATGAAATGCTGAGCTACAGAAAATTTAACAATATAATTATGCAGATTTATAACAGCTACAAAGGGATAAGCTGTGCATGATAACACAATGTCACAAACCAGACATTAGATTTGGTTCGGTTGACACCATCCATGTGACTGCATAATAACAATTTGAGTAGAAGTATAGAACCTGTGATCACACGCTGAAAAGAACAAACGATGATCAAATGATCCAAATCGCACCAGAAACCTCCATGGCAAAAGTGTCGCTGCTGACGCCGACAAGGTTAAAGGCCACACACTCCACCGTCATCCTCTGGCTGGACGGCCCCACGGTGAGGACGCTCTCCACCTCCACAGCTCCGTACTCCTCCCGCTGGACCTCCACTGTAGAAGCCTGGAGAGGGATCGCCATCTGCAGCCCTGAGGTGTTTTCATTGCACCTGCCTCATTGCAACACATACACAGTCAGGCAAAGGTACCAAACAAGGCCTCAGTGCTTCAATTTACAGTGCATTGCACCAAACTCAATTAAATTTTCCTGACTACTGTTCCTTGTGCAGTGACACTTACGTTGGCCGTATCCCAAAACACTGGTACCAGATGATTCTGGGAGCAGGGTAGCCAAATGAGGTGCAAGTGAGTGTGGTTATGTTTTCCCATCTCACCACAGCAACAGGCCTCTCTGCCAGTGAAAGAGCAACAGCAATTATCAGATTTGAAAGAAACATGTATTTTCCTTTTACCTGAGAGAACTTAATCATTCCGCAACACAATGAATGTCTTAACTGATTTAATTTGTGTTTACTATGTGTTTACTTACGATACATTTGAACTTGGAATGTGATGGATGCATTGGCCAAGTTGCTCCTGGCATAGAAGGTGTATTGCCCCTGCTCCTGTGCATTCATTCTCTTCAGCTGCAGAGTAGCGTGGTATCTAAAAAAAAACCAAAAGGATCTTTAAACTGAGAAAAAGAGGAACGTCTGCAGAATCCAAAATGACTAATTTGGCGGTTCGAATTCAGACAGTTCCTATGTATCATCAGAGAGTATGTTAACAAACTAAAAGGAGAACACCACTCTTCCCTCTAGCAGCAGTTTCATGACCTGTGAAAAAAAATAATGACCTTGGCGTTCCCTGTGAAATTCACCCAAAATGCACCGACAGCATATTTCAAATCCAGAGTAGCTTCCCCTTCCTGTAGTACACTTGACTGAAATCTTAAATTTAAACTGTGCTGACATCTTAGAGCAAAAAGATGGAGCACCTTTGTATTGTTTGTCCTCAGCTCTGGCCTCTGTGTTGTACCTGTTGTTGTATCTGATGAGCTTGTGCTCCTGTGTGGACGTGTTGGGAGATGTTGGGGTGTGCCATCTGTGCTCCGTAATGTGGGGGTACGCTTCAATAAGCACGCTGAGCTCCAGATCTTCTCCCTCGTTCACCTCAACTGAAAGACCTTGGTGGGCCAGTTTAGGGGACAGCTGGGGCAACAGCCTGATGTAAGGCTTGTCTGTTTAGAATAAGAATGCAAACAGTTTGTTTTCAGGCTTTTCAATATGAGACATAGCAAGGGGGATTGTTTCTATGGCTTACCTACAACCAGCAGGTATGTAGTTGAACTGTTCACCCCTGCTTCATTAGTGCCAATGCAGGAGATGTTTCCTGTGTCTGCAAGGTCCACAGCAGAGATGGTCAGTATGCTTTGTATGTCCAGGCGATTTTCTCCACTGGAGCGAACTCTCTCCTCAATTGTTACTTTCTGAAGAAAAAAAGAGGGAATCAAATCAGAATTAAAATTATGATTACTATCACAATAACTCACAAACTGCCTCATACTGACCGACTTGGTGGTATATTTCCAGGTGACATTGTAGTTGAAGTTAGGGTTGTGTGTTGTGCAGCAAATCTTGAGTTCCTCACCAACAATGCGCACATATTCATCTGTCTCCAAGAAGACATATGGAGGGAAACGAAGCTCTAGAGCAAGATAAAATCATAAATCAGCGTCAAACTTGATGCGCATATCACTTCAAATGACTCAATAACAGCTTTGGGGGATCATTCCTAACAACCAAGTGGTCTCACTCTGAATGACATTGATGGAAAAGGCCTTGGAGGTCCTCTCCACTCCGTTGACCCTGGCTGTGCAGACATAGTCAGCATTGAAGTTGGGGTGGAGGCTGTGGATGAGAACACCGCGGTGTCGGTAAACAGTGAAGTTCATCCCTGGCGGCACGGTGGTGCCATTGTCCATGCGGAGGCCCAAGTCTGTGGCTTCTGGGTCAGTCAGCAGGCATGGCAGCAGGTAGTCCTCACCCTCCTTCCTCACCACCCGCAGGGACGTGCTGCTGGTCCAGAACACACGGTTTGCATCTAGTAAAGAAAGAGAGACCATTTATTAGATCGTAGAACAATGAAATAATAAGTAATCACAGAAAATTATAACGCGTGTGGACAATAATCCATCCGAGCAGTAGCATCTCAACATTATGGCAGCTTGTCCTACTGGCCTGTACACAGAAAAGTAGGACTCTCATTAATCCGAGCTCACCTTTTACATACACATGTACTGAGGAGGTCAGTCCACGATGCTGTGACCCAGCAGTGTAAAAACACTTGTATGTTCCAGTGAATTCTGCAGAAGGTTGTTCCACCTTTAAGGTGCGGACGTTCCCGTTGCCCTTGGACACGAAGCGTCTGTGTTTGGCTAGCCTCGTTTGCCAGTTTACAGGTCCGTCACCCTCACACCTCAGATCCAGAGCCATCCCAGGGCTGACCACCACCTCTGAATTCCTCACCACCTTAGAGTTGAACTTGATCACCGGAAGTCTCCATTCCGCTGAGAAGGGATGAAAATATGAATTAATTAATGCATTTACTGATTTTTAGGCAAACAGAAAAGTGTGAGAACAAATTAATCAAAATAGATTTGCTGTTGCTGAAGTTCTTAGAGAATATTTTTGCTCTGTTATGTGTTTTTTTCCTTAATAATTCAAGAGTTTATTTCTGTTTTGGTCATTTTGTGATAACTGAGAACCCAGAGCTGTCTCGTCTTTATTTTGGAAGTAATCTCATGAATTCAGGAAACACATTGAAAACTTGGACCACGAAAGCATCCCTCAATCCTTTTCACTTCTGCTTTTACAGTGTTGCTATCTGAAAACTGGAGATATAAAAACTGTAATTATGCAAAGTTTTTGCATCCGTTACTGTTGTATTTATACTTAATAAAAGGTCGACAAGTTTCGACACCAAAAATAAGATATACATTCAAGAATTTTAAGCATACAAATGGGAGTAATTTTTTCCATTTGAGGGAGAAACTGCTAAAAAAGACCCTGATCCACAGGGAGTGTTGAAGCAAGATTTATTAATGAATAACAGTGCTCTTTTTGATGACTTTGTGAAGTATCTGGATGTTTGTAAAAACTCAGCTGGACAATTCATTGCATCTAAGATTTGTTTTGGGCTGGACCACTTTTGAGAAAATTATTGACACTGGAGAGGCAGACGTGCCTTTCCTGTTAAGCTGAAGCTTTTTCTTATTTAGAGTTGAGTCTACACTTTCGATAAAGCTTATAAAAGTTTCCATTTAGATGTTTGGACAGTGTGTTTTGAAGCGTGAAGCAGAACTGAGATTCCATGATCAGCATTTTTTCTATTCACCACAGCACACAAGCCAATGTAAAGAGATGAGGAAAGAAATGCTGTTTGAAGCCAATCAGCATTTTAGTTCTGAACCTCCTGATTGTTGGTGTAAACAGTTGCCTTTTCCCTGAAAGTCCCTGCTCAATAATCTAAATGAACTATTCATCCAACCTAAAATGACCCTAATTAACAATAAAATAATCCACCAGAAAGCAAACCTAATTCACTCAGCCATAATTAACCCAGATAAAAGATGCTTTCATGTGCTCAAATGCAAATACATGAAATTGCTATTTGATGCCTGGTGTGTTATACCCATAAATGTGATGTTCTGAGCTGAATCAAAATGGGGAAAAAAGAGAAAGAAAGCATCACAAGAATGACCCAAAAATCAACAGTGCTTCTCTGTTTTCTCTCATAAGGGGGCCAAAACCCAATGTGTTACAATCTATGATCCAAATGCCCCATTCTCAAAATTCTAAACAAAGGGTTGGAATCTGCTATCACTCCCAAACTGATCGACAGGTTGTTTAACACACACAGACTAATACTGAACAACAAGAGTGTCAGATCTCAGATGGAGAGCATTTCTCTGCACCTCAGCACTGGCCATTAGTTTATGGCATGAAATGTGCGATGAAGTCATTAGCGCTTCATACATGAGAGGTCCTGTTGCAGTTTGATTTAATTCAAAACTTTGATTTAAATTGATATCTACAAAACCTTTTAGAACTTTTTACATACGTACATGTGAACTGTGTATTGTCAGACTTTGCATCTTTCAAATCAATATGAAAATAATAAACAAATTCTCTTCTGCATGATCTGTCTTTTTTTAGAGTGCTCATCTTTCACTTGCATTGCTTCATTTCAGATTGTGGATTAAGCTCTTAAATTTACAGTAGCTGTGAAAAAACAACCAGAGTGACAAGAAAATACGCTAAATACACTGCAGCTGTAGATTTAGCAGTCAGTGTTTGTCGGGCCTTACCTGAAGCAGCAGAGGCCATAATCCCCAGCAGCAGAGCGAGGTAGGACTGCATCCTGCATCAACTTCAAACCTGCAGTTTGAATGTTGATGTTTGCTTGTGCTACAGAACACTCTTCTTCTGATCTGTGGCGTCAGAGAGAGAGAAATGAAGTTGGTTATCACTCATCCCCCTCATTAATAACTTCTCTTTTCTGACTGGTCAGAGCAGCTTTGCCCATAAAGATGAATCCAAGCTGAACGACAAACTATTCTTCTGCACTGTTTGTCTTCTTACGTGTACATTAAAATCAGGAAACAGACTATAAAATACATTGAGGAAGCCTTTCATGATTACAGTTAATAATTCACTACACCTCAAAATATAGCTGAGTTATGCATTATGGAAGCATCACTCATTTATTTCAAATGTACTCACCTGCAGATGTCTTCAGGGGTATTATAACTTCCCTGGGTTTGATGTCTCCAGCACCCAGCTATAACACAAGAGTCCCTTCTTCCTCTTTTGTTTGTTTGCCTCTGCCCTTCTTCTCCCTTCTGCTTGTTTACGGTCTCTTCACCACAGAAGTCACACTGCAAACATGAAATCTTTCAGACAGCAAGTAGTGGAGGGTGGAGGGAAC
>CM022490.1:14132519-14178449 GCA_011952105.1 Coreoperca whiteheadi
GGGGGGTGGGGGTGGGGGGGGGCGGATCAGCATATCACGCTCAACAAATTAATGAGCCAGTGCCAATTTGCCACAGAAAGGCACAATTCTCCCGAGACATCCATTGAGGTGAGACTAATCACCTCTGTCCCTGTTGAACCATGCCTGCCTGGCTTTTCTAGCTGGGAAAGCTTGGACTCGCGGGAGAAGGAAGGAAAGTCAAGTCACTCTTATAAATCTGACCTAGGAATCAGAGAAAGGCACTGAGCGATATGAGAGTGTGGAGTGAGAAAATATTTTATGGATATATGGTAGATAGGATCGTTTCGTGAGTTAAGACTTCACGTCATGAAAGCAGCTTCTTGCAAGTAAGTTATAGCAAGATTTTTCAGATAGATTTAGCCAGAAAGCACTGAAATTTAGCTTCATATTGGTGAGACCACCAGGAATTATGTTCAACCAGGCTTAGCATGTTTATTGTTATTTTTAGTATTTTTTAGATGTTTTAAAAGTGAAAAAAGAATAGACATAGACAGAGTAGGGCAGCTAGATGAGAGCCATTGAATTCACATGATTCATAAAAGATTCACGCTTCCAGTACTAATATGATAATACACATTTATTTTCACATTTACAACATATAAAATGGCACATATAAAAAATACATTTGTAAACGTTAAGAAGAGCTTTGGTACCATAGCTTGTGATACAGTGATCTTGTGCATTTTAAATTGCTACAGAGTATTACAATGTGTTGTTTTAAATGGTGGACTCAGTATTGGAAGTTGAAACATTGTGTAAGTGAATGTTATAGAATGAAGCAGAAAACTAAAAGCATAATTTTTACATGTACACATATGGCTATCTAGGTTTTTTGAGTACTGTAGCCCTTCATATCAGCAAGCGACAAAAGCTGCAAGACAAAAGTCTGTCAGTCTATATACAAAGGCACTCATGTGTACCATCTTGTGCTAAGGCAGTGATACGCTGTATTTATTATTTTCACTTGTGAGAGTAATTTGTCTTCACAGAAACGGATTTACTGTAACAGCCATATTAAAGTCAAAAGTTGAAGTATTATATCTTAATTGTAGAGTGTAATTATATCTTCACTATGAATATCCATGTTTCTAAATAAAGTGCAAATCTGGCACAGAACTATGAAATAAACCTCCATAAGCCTAATACTAAGTATTCAAAATTCACAAATGGCATATACATTTCATATAATTCTCAGGAACAAAAAAGAAAACTGGAAACCTCCATATGGGATATGTAGCTAAAAAGAAAGTATCTCTCATAGTAAAACAGTGCATGTAGAATCTATCAGTATTTCATGTCCTGGGAATCACATTTTACAAATATATGTTAATACAGTGAACACATTTGTTGCTCGTACTTCAGGTAAGGGAAATGCAACATGAAGTCTTAATTCAATTACCAACTTTCCATGGCTGGTTGTGGTTTAGGACATAATGTTAATGGATCGCACTAATATGAGAAGTGCATATTGTTCTTGTTTAGACAGTATTTTGTTTCCATGGGTGTATTTGTTTGTGGTTTGTTTTTATTGCTCTGTTAATCACTTTGTGTTTTTAAAACTAATACAATTGTTCATAAAAAAAAAATAAAAAAATGACCCGCTTTTCTAAAAATCTACACTGGTTGTGTTTGTACAGATTTGTAGTAACAGTAAAGAGGGGATAGAACAGTAACAGAACAAAAAGAACATATGGCTAAATGTGTCCAACAAAAAAAAAGCACATATCTCATAAGGCCTCATACGTCTCTGGCTACAATGGAAAATACAGTAAACACATCTTTACTTATTATAAACTGAATCTATGGGAGTGTGAGGAAAGTACCGTATTTATGTTATGACAAGCTTCCAATAAATGACTGAATGGTAACATGATGCTCATTATTTCTAACCATTTTGTAGTTATAGAGGTACGAAGTTTAATACAAAAACTCAAAGAAGGGCAAAACTTTTCGAGTGCCTAGTGGAGATACAAAGATTGCCTTCTCAGTTTCAATGTTGCTACATTCTAGTTTAGTCACGTTCCCTTTTTGAGGCATGTTTAAAAAAAAAAATCCCAGAAAAGGGCTCTGTTTTCTCAGGGTTCACGTATATGTGGCTACAGGAAGCTGTCTTCTACCTCGGGCCTCCCGGAGGAGCCCAGCAGAGCATCTCTCTCGCTGGTCTTCTCCAGCCTGTCCTCCTCTGGAAGAGTGTCAGCTGTGTCTTGCGACAGGGAGTCTGTCTCCTCCTCCAGAGCCAGAGAGCTGAGGGCAGGAAAACAAAACACAACTTCACACTGTGCACTCAGTCATGTATGAGTCACAGAAAGACACACCATAGTCAGTATATATTAATGTTTGCATTTATTAGTGACATCCTCCCGCAGTTCTCTTTCTTCCAGCCACCACAAGTCATTTTTGACTCAAAAATGAAACTTCTCACTCATGTTGAGAACATTTAAAGAATGTATTCAGTATTTCCACAAGTTAGACAAGTGTTTCCAATGCAGCTCTTTGTAGAGACACATGTTGAATACTCCCTTTGTACTCTCTTTGTTCTCTTACACATGCACAAAATTACTGGGATGAATCAATTTGCTGCCAAATTGATCGGATGGGTTTTTCTTAGTAACACATAATACTGGCAGTACTTCTTCAGGATGTTAAGCAAGCATCGGCCTAACATCCAAAATAAAGTTAAAAAAAGAAATGACATCAGTTGGGCTAATAGAAGTGAAACTAAAATGTTTGGACTTTGAAAGATCATAAAATAGCGCTGCATCTGACGCATTATTTTCATTGTTGATTAATCTGCGATTATTTTCTCATTAATATGAGTAATTGTTTCGTCTATAAAATGCCAAAACATACGTCTTTAAATTGCTCGATTTGTCCGACTGCCAGACTAAAACCCAAATATACTCAGTTTATGATCCCATAGAACAAACAAAAGCAGAAAATGCTCTCATTTAAGGAAAATGAAACCAAATAATGTTTGGCATTTTCGCTAAAAAAATACGTTAATAATTAGTCAATTACCAAAATAATTGCTGATTAACAGTTTTTCAGTCTATTAATTAATTAATAGTTTCAGCTCTGGCCATAACTTTACAATTTTTTCTTTTTTTTAAAGAAAATTAGAAGCATGTCTGTTGAATGATCTTGTCATTGATTGGCCCACATAGTGGATATTTCCTATTTTAATTTAAGAGGTGATGCCTGATGTGCCCACGAGATGCTCATTGACATCAGTCTGTGGATCTGGACCAGCACTGCTTCTCTGTTTTCTCTCACAAAGGGGCCAAAGACCACAAACCCAAACCACAATGTTAAAGGTACAATCTATGATCCAAATGTAAACAAAAAAAAAAATCACCCGATTGCCAAAATTCAAAACACTCCCAGAATCTGCTATCACTCCCAAATACACACAGACTAATACTGAACAACTTTGACTGTATGTGTAAATATATCACGATTTTGTATGGTCAAACATTTATTTGGCCTTTCAAGCCCACTTTGCTTGGCTGCATGTTTATATATGCTTTAAAAACATGTCTTCAAGTCTGCCTTCATAATACAGCTATTGTCTCAGCTCAACATCTGGATGAGTGGGTGTGTGGTGGAAAAAGCAATGCTCTTGTTGAGCAAATACATCCTCATCTTTCTTGCAACGCCAGCATTTGGCATTCATCTGCAGCATCTTTTTCAGCGGCTCTGTACCTTGCAGGGCTTTCTGACGGTACGTCAGTGAAAACTTCTTCCGGCTTGGGGTCTGGGATGGGAATGATGTATTCGTTGTAAGAAATGATGGCTTCCTGTGTGTCTGCCTCTTGTCGGAACTCCCAGGGGCTCGGGCTCTGGTTATAGGGGTCCGGGGGGACGTAGAGGGTGACGGACGATGGAGAGCCGAATGCTGGGTTGGCGATCGGAAAGGGTGAGGAGAGTCGGGGTTTGGTGCGGGCGACTGCTGGGTGGTCACTTTTCAGGAAGTTGTCGTTGACTTGGTTGTATCTCTGTTGTCAGGAGACAATAGTTTTATTATTTGAGCAACGAGGAAGCAATTAGTTAACAGTTTGTGAGCTTGAGGTTGCAAAGTGCTGAGCACAAAAGATTTTACATCACAGCTGACAAAACTGTTTACTTTCTGTCTACTTTAAGTATCAGAGAGGAATGAAACTTTGTGGACAGTGCGTCTGTTATTTGAACTGTATCCTGTAAGTTTTCTTCTGAGCGGTAGAGAACCTACACATTAGAACATTCTTTCTTGTAGAGTTCAAAAACACAGAGTCAATGCAATATTGTACACTTCTGCAGATATTACTGAAAGCCATTTACTGAGTGGATTTGTCTTCTACTGACTTGCATGGCAACCTATCAATGTTTTTGTTGAACTAATTGTATTGTTACTCTCTTAAATCCTAATTGTAATAGAAAACTTTGTCCTAATTATCTGTATCTAAATTCCTTGATTTATATTTGTATTTTCTTTAATTGACAACAAAACCTCTGTGTCGTATATAAGTAACTACACAACTTACATAACTGGTATTACATACTTAACTATATTTAAACATTACGACACAACACTAAAAGCTTGTTATCTAAGTAAGTACAACAGCGTCATGGACAAGCAGCATCAAGAAAAGGTGGAAGAAGAACTTATATCCTTTACTTATGTATAAGAGGTAATACTGCAGTTTGAATACTCTCTTACAATCAAAAGCATACCATTTTTTACTTTTACAGAAGTATTACCAGCAAAAAAAACTTCAAAGTATCGATAAAAAAGCAAAAGTACTTGTTATGCCGTACTATATTATTATTTATATCATATTATTGGATTTTTATTACTACCATGAAGCTTCCCTTACTGTTGGGAAATTTAATCCATAAAATTTTTTGATTTTAGTTGATTATATGTTTTGTAAGAAATATCTGAAACTGTAAACTGACATCTAAGTTCCTCAAAATTGTACTTGAGTTGAACCCCCCACCCCTCCCAAATCAAGGATTCTACTTCCTTTCCCACAGCAGTAAATTACTTGTGAGACCTTTAAGTCACTTTGACTAGATACTAAACCAAGACTGGTGTTTACATTTAAGACAAAGCCCTCTAACAACTGACTGCTAAAGGATCTGGGGGACCATGTTTGTGATTACCCAGGTCTCCCTAACAGCTGACATGACGAGCTGAAGAAATTGTCTTGAAAGTAAGTCACTAAAAATCATTTGGCCTCTGACCGCTAGTAGACAGCTTGGAGTTGAACATTGACATCGCCTCGGAGGGTCAGCATGTCCCCTGATTGGTCAGATGCTTCTCTGAACTTCCTTATCAAACTTTCTCTATAAAAGACCCTCGCTGGAATACAATGGCTGATCTTCTATGTTCCCGGACCAAGGTGTCCCATGCCATCTCTGCCTTGCCAAACCAACTTCTGTCTTCAAATAATCTTCACCTCTGCGGCTGCAACACCATCCTGTCCTGACATCACCATGGCGACTTCACAGCTGCCAGCACGTACACACAAGCTTCTTCTCTGCTAACTGGGTGAATTCATAATTACAAATGACCTCTCTATCTCAACTTGATTCTAAATTTACCACCGCTTTTACACCTGCTGCTTCCAGTGACGGTCACTGCTCTCATTTGGTTTAGTTGGTTTGGTTTACTATTGAATCCCTGCCAAACTCTGTTTCTGCATTCATATTCCATCATTAGTACGTCATTGCATGTGTAGTTAGCGTTGTATTGAGTCATTGTGTCTTTCTTTGTTAGTACTGTTAGTAATAACTGTTTTAAATATAAAGTCATTGTCTTGGTTTTCTATAGTTAGTTAAGTTACATTCAGTCACTTCATGTATTATTCCTTGTTTTACCTCTTGCTACCTGAGTTCAGGTTAATTTCCAAAGCTAATTTGTGCGTTATAGGCACTCTTGACCCGTTAGGCACCTTTTATCAGCGATTGTTGTGTGGACTCTGAAATTATATCGCTGGACAAATAGTTAAAGTGATTAATAACAATTCTTACTAACACTGTAACTGAGCTAAACTTTAATTACATATTACGATGGAGAATTCTTGAAACTACTGCTGTTTCCGCAGATTTCCTACAACTGGCATCTATGTACTGTAGTTCAGCAGCTGAATAATTACTAGGCCTCCAACCAACCACTAGGTGGCAGAGTGAATGAATAAGTGAGTAAATTAGTAGATTAATTGATTAATTGGTACATAACCTGACCCAAGTATAAAATAACATTTGAAGATCATGTGGTATAGGGTTATAAGTCCAAGTTCAAAGTTTAATAAAGCAACACAGTATAAATAAAGTACCTTTTTATAGCTGTCTGTCAGCATATTCCCCACACTGTGGACCAGAAAGGAGAACTCGGGCCTCTTCTCAAATTTCTCGTCCCAGCACTTCTTCATGATGTCATAACTGCAACATAAACAACATAAAATTAATAAATGTATTATTCTACATTTTCATGTCAGAGTTATTGGAGAGGTGACATTAATGGCAAGATTACAGTGAGACTCACACTTCATCTAAGGCATGGGCGGGTTTGGCCATTCGGTAGCCTCTCTTCAAAGCGCTGTAGAACAACTCGTTCATGGGCAGATCAGGGTAGGGGGTTCCTCCTGCAGAACACATTTCCAGTCATTTAAAAGCTAAGCTACAAATCAGAAGTCATGCGCAGGCTAAAAATCTAAACTAGATCTAAATGTAAACTGTAAATATAAAACCATAAATCTGAAGTCATGCACACTGCAAAATATTTTAAACTATTTTATGAGAAAAACAACACTGACTGATTATTTGAATCACATTTGTTGGGTAATGAAGTTATTCTGATCCACATCAGTAAGAAAAATGAATCTGAAAAGTCCAATGAATGTCAGATTCAGACAGGGAAGCACAGAGAATCTTTGGTTATCACTTACAGAGGGCGGATTGTGAGTTTGTTTTCCACCACTCGAGCTTATGCTGTGTATGCAATAAACTGTCTTCTTTGTTTTCATGGTTGTTTCAAAAGATGGTGGGAAGAGGGTTTAGAAAAAACCTCACAATACTCTGATCAAGGAAATGCTGATTTTAAAGCTTGACTGTGCCTAAAAAGATTTTAACCTCATATGAGCCTTTAACAAACTGGTATGTATTCGCAATCAGACATGGAATTTTAAAGTTGCTTTAGCTTTGCACATAAACACATTTGCTGTCATTCTGGACGCTCAGAAAAATATTTTTCCAGGCCTGTTTGTCTGACTTCAAGATTTGAGTTAAGAAGGTGAAACTGATACAATGTGACCCATATAAGCAATTAAAGCAGTGAATACCTCTTATGTGTAAACCAGTTTTTTGGATTTGGATTAATGTTTTTTTGTGTGTTTATGTGTGTGAATATGAGTGTGTGTTAGGACTGACCCAGTGTGAAAATCTCCCAAAGAAGAATGCCGTATGACCACACATCGCTCAGGGTGGTGTACAAATTATGGAAAATACTTTCTGGTGCCATCCACTTCAGGGGCAGGAAGGTCTGAATGAAAGAAAAAAAACACTCCATGTGAGAAAATAAAGAGGTATTTTGAAACAGTCCAGTTTGCTACCATTGCGGATAAATTTAGGATCTTATGTTATTTAGCTACAGTGCTATTTAATTTTGGTTCTAAGTTATATCCATTACATTACATTCATGTAATGCACGCATTCTCGATAGGAAAACGAGCCAAATGTCATAAAAAATGGAAAGTCCCTTGCAAGTGCTTTATGATTTTGCCACTTACGCTGCCTTTAGAGATGTAGTTGGAATCATGCATGATATCTCTGGCCAGGCCGAAGTCACAGATCTTCACCAGTTTGCCCTCACAGATCAACACATTCCTGGCAGCAAGGTCACGATGGACACACTGGGGTGGAATAAAATAAAATAAAATAAAGCAGCTGTTTTTACACTTGGGTTTTTGTGCAGATTAAACAAATAAGATATAAATTGTTAATTAGTGAGATTCAGAGGTGCTGGTTGGTGACTTTTGTTGTCTTCAAACCAAGCCAGGCTAGCTGTTTTCCCCTGTTTCCAGTCTTTACGCTAAGCTAAGCTAACCAGCTGCTCGCCGTAGCTTCGTATTTTGCGTAGGCTACAGACATGAGAGTGGTATCGATCGTCTCTTCTAAATCTCAGTCAGAAAGTCAATTAGCATATTTCCCACATGTGGAACTATTACCTTTAAATTCATACAAATTCACAGAATCTAGAGGTTTGAGTCAAATATCACCAGCTACGTATTGTGGAACACTGTTTTTAATATCCTACATTCTTGGAGGCGAGGAACTCCATCCCCTTTGCCACTTGGTAGCTGAAGCCCAAAAGATCGTCATAGGTGAGAGTGGGAGAGTCACCAATGACCAGGTCCAACCCGACGCCACCTGAACACGATGACAAGGTGAGACGACGAACATAAGAGGAGGAGAAGGTGAGGAGCATCTCATGAATGAAGACATTGTCTTGTTGTTGGGGGAAACTCCAGCTGCCCTGTGACTGCCTGGGCTGAGATGAAGCTCACGCTCTTCACATGCTGTGACATTTGTTATACTTGCTCTCCGGTCTTTTGAGCTCTAAGCAAACTGCATTCATTGATTTATGAGGAAAAAAAATTCATCTGTTCATGAATTGCGCTATTTCAAGTTCGCTGATTAAAAATAGCGCTTTTCACACATAAATACAGCAAGACATCAGACACTCTTTCTTCTTTGTTTCCTGTGTTCAGCGTGCTGAATTCTTCACACTTATTTTCATTTACAGAACTGTAAAATTAATTATTGTCCATACTGGAGAGAGTCTACAGACTACAGACTTAACGTCAACATAGACACACACGTGGCTCATATCAAACCTTGTTCCTGAAAGATGTTCTGCTGGTAGGGAGACTCGTATGGAGAGGGCTGGATGTCTGCGTACTTGATGCTGTCTATCTGCTCCTGCATGGGCACGTAGATCGAGGGCTCATCTTTACTCATGTCCATGTATCCTCCATCACTCTCACTTCCGAAAGACACATAGCTGGAGGGATACATAAAGCACCAAACTGACCTAAATCCATATTTATTCAATCATCATATCAAAATGTATAAAAGAAAGATATCTATAGTTATCACTTGGTATCTGACGGCAGAAATCCCACCCCACCCCACCCCCCTTTTTATGTTATATTAAATAAATGCTCCTTTGTGCAGCTCTGAATGGAGATTTTGTGCAGTTTGTCTGTTCTTCTCACCCTTTCCTCTGGCTGAGTGGAGTGCTTCCTCTAGAGATGAGGCACCCGTCGTCTTGGTTCTTCTCAGCGTAGGACTGCAGGAAGGTATGCTTGTTCCTGTGCAGGTAGTCCACCAGGTCGCCGTAGCGACAGTACTCGGTCACCAGATACAGAGGGCCTGATTGGTGGATGAAGAAAACTCTAAATTTGGGATTTATCAAACACTAATAAAACATTCATTTCACAGTAGGCAGGGCACTTTTCATGTGACACAAATATATATTAAAAAGCATATATTAAGCTAGTTAAAGTTAGTTAAATATTTAGGAATTTCTTGATATAATATTTACTACAAAAGGGTTAATAAAATGAGTATACGTTTTTATTAAATGGTCAAGATTAGTCAACAATTGTATACATTAGTCACTTACATAATATTTTATATGGTAAGTTATTCAATTATATTTCTGACATGTTCATTTATAAATGATTTATTTGAATATTGTTGCTGCTAAGGCAATTCATTTTTTATGTCTTTGTTAAAATATGTCAGTCCTTTAGTTAAATTAATTGAAATTAATTTAAAAGACTTAAAAGGTCCAGTCTGTAACATTTAGGAGGAGCTATTGGCAGAAATTGAATATAGTGTTTGTTCTGGTTATTATTGGACTGTGTTTTTCACCTGCACCTCACCGGCTTTTTTGGATATTGGACTTATTGCGTGTTTCTTTGGACTTGGAATTGTCTGTCTGCTCTGTAGGGATTAGTTGTCTGTGTTTTTGGACTACCATTTCCTGGTTTTGCTCTCTGCCTGCTAGACATCCATGTAAGCCTTTTAGTTTCTTTGAAATCATTGAACTGTACCTGCTCTGCCTCGATGTTGGTGTTTGGGCCCCATACCTTGTTTCTCCTGCTACCCTGCTTGACACTAACCATAATACAATCCTAACCACTTGCCCTTTAAAGTTACTATTTGTGAATTATTAAACAATGTATAATTTAAGTAAACATGACATTTACATAAATCTGATTCATAAAAAAAAAAGTAATAAATGGTTTAAATCATGCATAGGTAAGCATGGTTGGCTGTTCCCTTGATCGTGTTTAAGTGTTTCTAGTCCAAATAGATCTTAGACAGCAGCATTTCCACAATATTTAAAATAAACCTCAACACCCACTACTTTGTGTAAAGTGAATGACATAATCTAGAAAATACAAAAAAGCACTGCATTCTGTTTTAAAATCTGGTGTGGAAATACATTTTTTTCTGTATAGTGAAACTGGAAACTATCTTATTAAAGAATAAACTTTGGAAACACCCTGTTAATTCAAGTATTAATCTCATTAGTCACTGGACAGATTGGACAGAGAAGAACCTTAGTGGGAGGTCACAAATGAGGAAAAGTTAAAAATGTTTCCGTATTGATATGTTATAGCAGATTTCCAGTTCCCTTTAAAGAACATTTTAATGAAAAATTTGATTTACGAGTTCACAGAGAAAAGAAAGGAGCAACAAGCAACAAATGTCTCCGAACCCCCATATGTTGCCTTTGAAAAGAAAGGTTTGGTTGGCTGTTACCTTGAAGAAAATGCTCACCACTGATATCAGTTGTTGTTAATGCGTAAACAAACTATAAAAATGACCTAGTTATCATGTGTATTAGCACAGTATAGCACTGCTCACTGTGATGCTCACCGTGTTTGGTGCAAGCTCCTAGCAAGTTCACGATGTTCAGATGAGGACCCAGGTGACTCATGATCTTCAACTCTGACATCAGAGCCTGAGTCTCACTCCTCCTGGCTGTAGCTAGAGAGAGCGAGAGAGGTGTGAGAACAGGAGAACAAAACATATTGAGATCAGGACACACTGAGTCCTTGCCAAACTGTTCAATGACCCACTGGCTGAAACTCAAACCAGGCTGGCAACCAAACTAAAGCTCAGCAGGCTGCTGCTCTCTCTGTGCTCGCAGGAATATGGCTCTGGTGTCACAATATTTGACAGCTATAAACAATGGACTCTACTGGGGTCTGCATATGGCTTTCTACTGTGTTTTTACATTGAATGTCTTACATTTCAGCATTTTCACGGCCACTTTTGTGCTGGACTGGGAATGAGTGAGACCATACGCAGTTGCCTCAACCACCCTACCAAAGGCTCCCGATCCAAGAGTGCGACCTGAAACACAAAGAAAGGCTCAGTGGGACAGAGTGTGAATGGAGCACATGGTAACCTGAAAAGGAAGGGAGAACCTCTCTGTTCATTTAAATATTAATGTAAACAAATTTTTCGGCCCCCCCCAGGAGAGTGGGATTATAAACTGGCTTGAGCAGGTTTAAACAGATAATTATTTTTATTTTATTATTACTTTATTTTCATGAGCGGAGGTCTAACTATGGAAGGTCTGCGTGAAGCTTGGGAAGCTTCCTGTTTGTAAGGAACAGCTGACTACCAACAACACGTCATCAAAAACAAAAGCTTTAAAAATTAGGTGGGATTACGGCCAAGAAGACAAGTTTAAAAAACCTCACTTAGTATTCTAGCCTCAACTGCACCCAGACGACCCAAACCACCCACAGCACTAAAGTCACCTGGTGATAGCTACATACTCATTTGTTTGCTCTTGTCTGAGCAGCAACCAGACTACTGACTAAAAGTCTGTTTAGTCTGACATTAACTAGTGATACCGGAGCATTTTAGGTGCAACTAACAAAGAAGAAAGGCCGCAACACATTTTTTTAGAACCACTACACTGAAGGACCACAAGACCTTAGCAAGTGGTTATAAAGCAATGAATAAAATCATCAAAAATAATAAGAAGGAGCAATAAAAAACAATAAAGGAATGATCTGATCATAAATGTGTCAAATAAAATATGAAAAAATATAACAATGCAGGCTGTAAATGATAATAAAGTTGGCAAAAGGAAACCAAATGATGAATTAAAATGCAATCCTAATTTGAATTAGCTTTTTAAGTATTTATTATTATTAATCTATGTTTATGTACATATTTTCTATTTTTAATTACATATATCTTTAATAGACTTATTACTTTTATTTTCTTTGCTCATCAGTTTTCTTCCCATACTACCATCTGTCCCTGTTAGCCTGAGGACTCACCCAGCACCAGGTTGTCTCGCGGCATTTCCCAGGCCAGGTTGTAGGGCAGGTGGATGGGGTCCACATAGATGTACTCATGACCATCCTGGCTCACAGACTCTATCACCTTCCATCTGATCTCATAGCGAGGTTTCTGAGAGCACCGAGAAAAAACACGCGCAAACTAAAACACCAAAACAAATGGGTTCTTTTGTAAATTTTAATTCATCGTATTTACATGTGATTTGTGAAGAGGAGCTCAAAAAACTGCTGATGGTGGAGTTTGTTACTTTGTTTCTCACCTTCCTCCATACAGCGATGAGGATGATGATGGACATGATAATGATGGCCACCAAGGCCAGAACAGCAGCCAATACTGCCACCTGGGAGAACAGTGCTGCAACAGGCAAAAGGACACAGAGCATTAGCTAGGATGAAGATATGGTTGTAAATTCAAACAGAGAACATTTAACCAAGTTGCCTCAAAGTCTCAACGGACAGAACACTTATACAACTTTATAAATATGATGGCAATGATTTTGTAAAGAAAGTTATAATTATAACTTAAGTACAAATACACATATTTTGTTTTGTCTAACTGTTTGGTGAAACCTTGGGCTGTGTCTCTATAATATAAACTTGTCAGACTTAATTCTGTTTGTTTTTTACCAGACCACCATGTGTTTGTTTAGCCCCAAATGTTATAGAATTCGCTCTTTTATTATCATGTTTGAATTATTTAACAGTAAACTTGTGTACTGTATATTTTCCCAGTGAAAAGAGTAAACACACATACAATATAACACGCAACAATTTTCACTCTCCTCCGGACATGTCCTTCAAGAGACACTGAATTCTAAAAACCACTAAAATGGGACATTCTTCACACATGACACCTACCGCTGGACACCAGTTTGACGTCTCTTCTGTCGACGAGTCCTGCTTGGTTGCTGGTCTCACAGCGAACTGTGACCTGCTGGGGCTTGTGGAAGGTCACCTGGCTCCGCACCTGGCTGGTTTTACGAGTCTCAGTGTAGCTGACGTTGGTCTGGATGCTCAGCACCTCTGGCTCTGGTATCAGCGGCTGCCACACCGCTGACTTGTTGCTGCACCTGCAGCAGGACATGAGATGTGGAGTCACTTCAGTTGCAGCAGTGTCGAGTCAAAAGGAGTTCAAGCAAATGCACAGAATTTGAAAGCATAATGAATGTCCGTGTATGGTCAGCCCCCTAGTGTTCACTCTGTGACAGTTCAGTGATGAATGGGTGGTGGTGTGACTTACTTGAGCATGCTGTCACAGCTGTACCACTGTATGGTCGGGGTTGGGACCCCCTCAGCTATGCAGGTCACCAGGTGTCTCTTCCCAGGGAGGTGGTGGTCAGTCAGGTCTTTAATCTGAGAGGGAACTACACACAGGAGGTGCAGCAATCATTAATCATAACTGCCATGGATATAAACAAGGTATGTCCTTGATCTTTCTTTTTTTCAAAGTAACTACGCTTCAAGACCAGGGCTGCAGTTTAAGAACTAAAAATGTACAAAAACACCCTGTATACTGTGATCATTTCTTTAAACAGCCTCTCACCTTGGACCTCCAGGTCAAAAGTCACTTCTTTTGTGTCGTCTCCATTTTTGACAAGGACGGTGTAGAGGCCCTTCTGCTCGGTCCTCACCCTCACCAAGGTGAGAATAGTGACATACCTGTGTTAGAGGAAATATGGACGAAAGGTAAGGAAATGTAAACAAATATATTTTCCTTTTCTTCCAATATGTATGACCTGCCAAATATTTGTCACAAAGAGGAGAGAAACTTATGAACATATCGAAGATGATTGACAGCAGGAGAAAGATTTGATTAGATCTGCTTTTATATGCAACAGACGAAGTACAAGATTCACTACAGGCTGCAGATCACCCATTTTATCTTGCACTAAGTTAATCGTGCTCTCTGTCTCTATGCATGGAGTACCGTTCAGATATGGGGACGTGTTTCCACTGCTTCTGTGTGTGCAAACTCATTTCTAGATTTATTTCCAGGGAACTTAGTGGGATATTTAAGAAAATAAACACCCTGAGCTTTTTCTTTTAGGTTTAACCTCCAGAAAATACATCTCCCCTCATCACACTCTAAAATGTCCTGATAAGCTCTTCCAATTTCGCTCACAACTGCATTTTGCACAATTTCATTAAAGATACCCCACCGAGTGATACCCTTTGGTACGGAGAGAGGGAGAATACCTCATGAAATGTAATGTAATGTAATAATATGGGCTGTTTTAAAAGGAAATGTTTGGTTGTTCTTGAAGGTTTGGTCACCTTTTCTAGATTATTCACCTGAAAATCTTACTTTTAAGGGGTAAGTGCTCTCTAAGTGGAAGACCCTTCCCCTGACCACAGCTAAAAACACTCCATAATAAATAATATGGTCCACTGATGACTGATTAATCTGAACTCAGAATACAGTGGACTGGAGACTATATTTTATTAATTTGCTTATTATCTGTCATCTTTGAAACTTTTACTATTAGTTTTTTCCTTATTGATTCAATTGTGTAATATATATATTTTCTTGTTTGTTAGGGGTGCATGGGTGTGGGTGACAATGTGGTTGTTATGTGCTGTTCTATGTGATGCAAATTCATGTTTAAATTCTAAGTAAAGTTGAATATAAAAATATGGTCACATCTGGTATTTTTCTTCTTTTTTTTTAAGTTGTGGCAAAGGGCTTGGTGGTGTTCGTTAACAGAAGGCTTGTTTCTCCATCTGTGAGTCGAGCACACAGATTATTTTTCAGTTTTGTCTTTTTGATTTTGAATGTATTTTGGCAAAAAAAAAACCCAATTGTTTAGCTTTTTTTTTCCTGAAAGACATCTTGTGAGTTGTGACAGGTATCTTGTGTTTATGGTTCCTGTGTGATGAATGATGAGTCCTGCCCTCTGGAGAGTATTGTGTTTCTCTCTGCGGAGGCCTTTTCCGGTGATGACTGACAAGAGCTGGACGCCTCCAGAGGCTGTCACAGTAACAGAGGTCCAGTGCTAATTGTTTAAATGTATCATAAGTATATTGCTTAATGGTATAAAAGGTATTTTTAAGGTCAAAGGACAGCTGAAGAGTCTGGTGGGATGTTTCACCTGATTTCATGCTCTTGTCTGGTTGTGATGGTTTTGTCCCCCTTGATGGTGGCGCTGTCTTTGCTCCAGTGGACCTGAGGGGGAGGATAGGCTTCAATCTCCACCCTCAGCTCCACGTTCTCTTGCAGCTTGGCTGAAATGTTTTGTTGCTGAGCAGGCTTCACAACCACGAAGCCTCGCTCTGTAGAAAGAAAATAATATCATCAGCAACAAAAAATGTATCTATAAGTAAAAACCTATATTAACCATGTGTTCCTACACTAATTCTTGCTTTGTGTCTTGATGCAAGTCTTAATCCTCCAATAACTGTTTTTTTTGCCACTTGGGTCCAGTGAAAACGGACATATCACCTTTTAACTTGATACAACAAACCTGTTCGCAAACAGCTGCAAACATTTACACATGTACAAGACACTGAGGAACATTAGCATTCATTTGGAGTCGTGTTTCTGGCCACCTGATGAATATAAGTCCATTATTCACCTTCTTTTATCTCTGTTTTGTTTTTCACAAACTCCTGAGAACAATATTATAACAAACTCCTAATGCTCCACTAGTTAATTGCATCTTTGTTGATGAGCGCTGAGAGAATGAACCAAAACAGTAAAAAACTAAAAACTAAACAATGAGCTAAAAGACGCTATAAAGCTTCATACTATATACCTGAGGAGATTTGCAGAGTCTGGTGATAATTCTCCATATGTTTATCATTGCAAACTATTTCTTTTATATAGAAATAGTCATTTGATCCATTGTTAATATAATCATATTGATTATAAAATATTGGTTATATAATTGATTATATTCAAGTTACTTCACTGGACAGCAGGCTAGAGATAGTGGACTGTACTGCTGCTGTTCGTTGCTGAACTTGTGGTCAGACAGTATCTGTCTTTTCCACTACTAAAGCACTACTAAACTGTCCTGGTCTCGATGGAGCGTGGCGGTTGAAGTTATTCAAGGATTTCATAAACATAACACACCTCGCTGCAGATAGAATAAGCATTCACAGACCCAAATACATTCAGTGACAAGACAGAACAAGGAAGAAAAGTTCAGAGTAATGAATCCTTTTTTTATTGCCTCTCAAGATGCTGCTTGCAGGATCATATGTTTACTTAAATATTGGACTTACTGTATGTTAATGGTTGAAGTCAAAACTTACATTTACATTTACTTACATTTCTTGTGTACTTGGAGTTTATTCTCAAAAGTCTAAATATAGAGTTAGAGTACCCCCTGGTTTGAAGCTCTGTTTTTCAAGGTATCACTCCACACCATGACAATGGTTTATTTTACACTTGGAACAGAAATAAATAGAAGTCATCGTCATTTCCTTCAAAAGAAGCACCTCTCTCACCTTGACTGGTAAAGGTTTACATAATAAGCAGTCTTCTCTCTGTCAGCAAAACACAATAATAATCTGTCCAGCGTCAGTTTGTTTTTGTTTTGTGTGTATGTGTGTGTGGGTTACTCTAACCGAGCACAGTGATGTTGACGCTGGCAGAGGCAGTCTGGTCTTCGACACCCTCGTGGACATTGCAGACATAGCTTCCGCTTTGGGCCAACGTGGCACGAGGGAAGATCAGGTAGGAGCGCATGTTCATGGCAGACAGGACGTCCGTCAGTGGCTCGACCTCAACAACCTTGAAGAGAGAGAGAGGGGAATGACGAGAATGTGACATTTTTTCATCACGCTGAATATGTGCTATTGCTTCCTGTAGCAAAGATCACATGACAGAATCACTCTTGATTAGGTAAAGTAGGTAAAGCTGACTCCATAAGTAACATTATATAGTCAACATGTCAGAAAGCCTGTCAACAAAGCTGAAACTTCTCTCTGGAGACATAATATCTTCATATTGATCCAGAAATTAATCCAAGAAGAATCAATTATTACAATGCCAACACTACATGTTATGAGAAGAATTTTACAGAGGGATAAAAATTGAGGTGTGTCTCTACATCTTGATGCAATCTGGGCTCGGCCATGAGGCCAAGAGAAAGCTGAACAAAAGCGCTTGTTCTGCTTCACTCCTACTCACCGCTCTGTTGGGGATAGCCCAGGAAAAATTCACTATCTGCACTCCGTGCACTGTGCAGTTTACTGTCAGCGGTTCACCCTGCTTCAGGACGGTCTTTGACGCATTGATGTAGGCGTCGATGGTCTCTGGGACTGAGACAGGAAGGGAGAGTGTGGGGGTGAGGATGGAGAGGTGGTGATGATGAGATTTATCGAAAAAATACGTAGAAAAGTCTCCTTTACTACTAATCAATCACTGAATTGTTCAAAAATAAACCCTGAACTTAATATTGTTGATCTCATCAGTATTAGAGCTGAACGTGGCAGCAGGTTCCTGTAGTTCCATCTCCTCCACTTTTTAATGTGTTCTCCAGCCAAACGATTGTATTCTGAGAACAAAAGTCCAGTATTACCTCATTATTTTACTGGCTCTGTCTGCTCTACCTTTCAGTAGCAAAGTCCTCCACCAGAGAGTTGCAAGGTGACCAAAGCATATGTGATGATATGGGAATGAATTATACTTTTGGACTTAGAGTGCAATACTTTGGCTTCGAAACTTGTAGATTATGCCGCATAAACCATTTGAAGAAATGTGATGGACATTTTATGGGTATTTTTATGGCGCTTTAAAAAGATAGACTCATTAACTTTAATTGTTTGGGTGTAGGCTGAGATTGAATTAAAGGGGCCAACTGTGTGTGTCTGTGGGTTCTCGGGAGTTTCAGCACACATGAGGGTGAGTCGATAATGACCAGATTTTTATTTTTGGAAGAGCTGTTTTCTAGCCAAACTCTTTAACCTGAACACCTACCGATAATGCTGAAGACGTAGAAGTCCTGAGACGCTTTCACCTCCTCGTTCAGCTCTCCACGACACACATAGGTCCTGTCCTCCAGTCGTGCCTTGTACCCCTCACTAGGAACATAAAGCCCCCTGATGGGCAGGTCGGTGTCCCTCTCATACAGGGTGACATTGATGTTGGGGTTGGTGACCATGCAAGGGATGGTGGTTTCCTCACTGGTCTTTGTCACCATGCCGTGGGAGCTCTCTATGAACCACTCATCAGGGTCTGTGGGCAGAAACATGACCTGATTGATTGTCTAAATTGTGGATCAAACAACTACTCTGTGCATTTCCATACTATATACTAACTAATCTAACTAATACTAATTATAGTGTCCGTTTTTTACAGTTAGTGGACATAAAATTAGCCTTTTATACAGACAACATTTTATAATAAGGGTTCAGTTGAACTATGACTTTCACAAAG
This sequence comes from Coreoperca whiteheadi, assembly GCA_011952105.1. Classification (NCBI taxonomy): domain Eukaryota; kingdom Metazoa; phylum Chordata; class Actinopteri; order Centrarchiformes; family Sinipercidae; genus Coreoperca; species Coreoperca whiteheadi. The sequence goes on from CM022490.1 coordinate 14,151,300, forward strand.
AGAGAACAAAATATTTTCCCAGTGATATAATACTTACTTTTCTGTTTTCCAAGATCTTCATGTGACAGTTTTGTTCACATTTTTTCATTATTTATTTTTGCGGCTGTGCATTGCATTGTGGGACACACTTTTTTAGTATGAGTACTGATTTTTCAGTGTACTTTATTTTGTCCCTTTACTAATGTGAACATGCTACATCCCCAAAACCTGCTGAGAATTATTGTGTAGTATGGAATCAAGACGCAGCTTCTTTTTTTTGTTACTCTTTTATGAAGGAGATACTGTAATGTTCCTGATACTGAGTCAATCTAAATTTGTCTTTGAAACTAAACAAACCAGGCCTCACCTGGGACAAAAACGGCTACCTCCTTAGTTTCTCCAGTGTGTTGATCAATGCACTGATACACCCCCGTGTGCTTCCAGCTCACGTTCCAGAGGGTCAAAACACTGGATGTGACACTGCTTTGCAGGATTTCGTAGTTCTGACCGCCATTTTGAACTTGTTCCACTTGGAAGTACGGCACATTGTCCCTCTTGAACTCCCAGGTGGTCTCCCCTGAGCCGGAGCATGTGAGGTTGAGAGAAGAGCCCTCAGCCAGGACGAGCTCTTTGTCATCAGGTGTGATCTCCAGGCAGCACAACTCGGTGCAGAAATACAGGAGCGCTGCAGTTGACACAACAAGAAAATAGGTCACGTTGGAGGTCAAAGAGAAGGCAGCATCAAAGGTCAAAGGTTGAATCAACAATACATGCCAGATCCTGCTCTATCTCTAAATGATGAAGGATATGAGTTGCCTGGAGTGGATATGTGGGAGGATAATGAGGCCTTGTCAGTGACAGATCTATTTAAAGTGACAGAAGACAGTTTGAATGCATCGGTTGTCGTTTACATCAAAGCACTTTGTTATCTCACAGGCTAGACAGCTAATAAATACTCCAAAAAGATACTTTATTTTTTACACTTTGAACACCCTTGACATTATTACTGCATATTCACTTTTGAACCTTTTGAAATAAGCACAACTTTGTCACAGTCCTGCAAATTAAATAAGGCAATGTTTTAAAGTTGCAACCCTTATAATGATATAAAGTTTCAGTTGGATATGTTGTAAAAAGAAAAAATCCCACTTTAGCAGTGTTACATTGCTTTAAGTATAAAATACTCCAAATATGCTTGGCATTTTGCTCTTCGCTTCCCTGCAAAAGCAGCTGTGGTCCTGTTACATATTTTCATTTTTTTGTTTGTGTACTGAAATTGTGTTCTCACCCGTAACTGTGATTGTCAGGTGGAGCGTGGATGCCGTCACCCTCCTCATGGTGGACGCCTTCAATGCACTTTGTGCTGCAAGCAAACAAAACGAGGATGATTAAACGTCATAAATCTGTTTTTGGAAATATTTTGCCTCGACTACTCTGTCAAAATGCAAGAGACACAGATCATTCTGTCCACAAAATTTTCCGAATGAAACACAACACCACCACCCCAGTTAACATCTCTCCGTAAGGCTTCGTATCATGATGGATTGATTCCTGCCCTCATGCGCTGCAGTGGGTCAGGTTAAACAAGAGTTTAGAAAATAAATCACAAGCAAAGACAAAAACTATGCTCCGCTCTTACTAAAGGAAACAAACAAAAAGTATTTAGTGTGTTGTCGAGCAGCTTTCTTTAATGGTTTCTGGCGGGCACACACAGTCCGAGGTGCAGAAGCTGCTCACCCTGGAGGTATTTGATGCGTCGCTGCACCAGGACAGAGTGACAATGTCTGGCTCTTTTTGTTCCTGGCGAACCAGCATTCTGCCCACTAACAAACGGGTCACTGTGTGCAGCTTTGCAACACGCTCACTGGCAACAATGCTGCGTCCAAGCCATTCTAGAGCCGTGCTGAGCCTTTAATTGGTTTTGGTGTAAACAAAAGTGAAAATGAGGGCATTCACATACGCTGCTGACACAGGAGAGTACTTAGGATTTTGTAATACTAATGGGATATCATGTTGTACACCAGCATGAAACTATCTTAAAATGCATTTAGGAGCTATTGGGTTCAATGGTAACTAATGCTTGTGTGTGCCATCCTCCCATCTTCAGCATTATAACAATTTCTCTGCAAAGTAAGAAGGCAGATTGAGGAGGGGAGGATTGGTTTGTTATTATGTTTGGGATGGGGGTTAAGGCCTGCAGCACACGGACGTCTGGAAACAGTTAAGAATGGATCACAGGCCTGAACGCAAGAGGGTGGGAAAGAGAGAGAGAGGGCGGAAGAGCGGGGCTTGGGAAGAGCGAGGGTGGAGAAGATAGAGAAGGAGGAAGGCAGTGGAAAAATTGTGAAATGCATCTTGAGAAAATCTTACCCCATCTAACATTTTTACTTAATAATGCAATCCAGTTTTACAATCTCTATTTTAAGAAACTGGACTGCCTTTATGCATCATGTAACAGAACGCGTGCTTTAATGATTACCTTTCTCTGTCTTATCTGAAACCATTTAGAGTTTTCTTAGTTTTCATTTATCATTTTAACATTTCTGACCACACAATTTTGAGACTTTATCTATAAAAGTGTATTAAACTCACTGAAATTTATAATGGCTATATTTTGAGATATAGAAGAGATGAAAGATCTATTGGCTATGGTGGTGAGGTACAAGGTCCATGACTAACCCAAAGGCAGCTCAAACCAGATACACATTGTCTCTCTAAATTAACTGCCTTTGGCACTTCCGCTCCCAAAACGAAAAGCTCTTGAGTTGCTCCAAAAACATGACTGGCCCATTTCCTCCCCTGCCTCCTGGTTCTAATAAAAAGGGGTGAAGGAGAGTCTGAAAGATAGCTAGAGACAGAGAGAGAAACTTTTTTTTCTTTGTGTTGTAGCTTATACACATGCGCAAATACACACATCCTTACTGGCACATAATGCATGCTGCTAAAACACACGCACAGGCACGCGCTGTATTAACAACACCCCCCCCCACACACACACAAACAGATCTCTCCTCTTTTCCCCTTTCTGTCACTGATGTCTGCGTACAGTTCACGTTCCCACAGTTTTTCTCTGAAACTTTCCCAGGACCACCGATACACTTGGGACACTGCTGGTCATGACGACAGAAGTGTGTGTGTGTGTGTGTGTGTGTGTGTGTGGGGGGGGGGTCACCTTATCCCCTGGGCCCCAGCAGCAAAGGACTGTCCACTGAGGAAGCCATACATCAGCGCTTACGAGTGCCAGTAACCTCAGTGTCAGTGATGAGGACTTTGAGTGACAACAGCCAAATGCGGTGACGCCAAAGGAATGTGTCACTTGGCAGCATGACAAATCTTATTGTGGCTGGCTGCTGTTATTTTTTGCTAAAACGAGCCAAAGAGCTACATAAGGGCTACTGCAGGATATCGATTAAAATGTGAGATCAAACAGCAGAAAACATTCTTTGCAGAACAAATATCTTGGTGTGTTCAAATCTTATTTTGGGGTCGGAAGGACGGAAAAATAATGTTTGGCTACTGCAACACGATGAGGTTTGATGTTGACTATCGGGCAGTGGGGACTTTGAACGGAGGCGTTTGAGAATTAATCTGACCCTCAAGATAGGATGTGTTGATTAGGATCAGAGGGCCAAAGGGAGCCGGAAGACTGAACACTATGGCATGATTAAGATTTAAGAACATGCAACAGTAACATCAAAGTCATAGTCTTGGTGTGAGGAGACACTTAATGGGGCTTCTAAACACTGTTGTTTTTGTGCTAAACTCTGTCCTGGTCAGGTCTTTGTGCATGAAAGGGAACATACAATACTATGAAGTGTTAAAAGGGTCAGGACACTAGTGAATCTGCCAAGAAGGTTTGGCAAGCATGTCAGTGACTTTGTTTCCCACTTAATAAAAAAATGTTGATAGCAGTTTGACCCCTAAAACACAAAGTAGCTCTTAGTTTAAACCACAGAGACAACAGAGTGGTGCTTGAGACAATTTACAGTAAGAAACATCCACAACATCCACAAGTCAAGTCAAGTGGTTCTCAGTCTGAGGAGGAGATGATTTAAAGGATCTGAAAAACATTTTTCTAACACGTGTTTATTGTTGTCTTTTTAATCTTTGAAATGGGACACACCATTGCCGCAAGGATCGTGGAGGTCTGAAAAAAACAGTGTTTATGTAAGTGATGGCATAGTAATCACCAAACTGTTATCCCACCGTATGAGTTTTCCCACAGATGCTGGGAATTTGGTGGCTGATTGACCCTTCCCTGGTTTCCATAAACAACACTGCTACACTCAAAGTGTCACCAGCTAAAGAGGAAGAATGCTAAAATGGACCTCAGCGGGATGCACACAGCCCACGCACAGCCCCACAGCAGCCTGTAATCCCCACTTCTGGGATTGTCAATATATACTGTAGCTGCATGTTTTATTTAAACATCTGGCAGTGATGAAGCAGGCCTCGATGAGGTGAGAACTGCTTTGTGAACCACATTTGCAGCCAACTGTTTGCTTGAGTGTGTCCCAAGGGGGGAAAGGTTTCACCTAGAAAAAAGGGGGAAAAAATTGTAATCTACAACAAAAGAGAGAAAGATGTCCAAAAAGCCTTCCAAAGCGCAGCTGGAGAGCTCTGACTTCCTGCACGGGGAAATTTTTTCTGGCCTTGTGTGGGTGTGAGGCAGTGATGCATCAATGACACAGCAGACCACCATTACCACTAACCAAATACCCATGGAGAAAACAAGAGATGCCACAATGAGAAGTGGACAAACTGCACATAATGAAACTTCTACAAAGAGAAAAACTGCTCTAAATAACAAGCTGCACAGAAGAGACGTAAACAAGTAAACTAAGAGCAAAGAACGAGAAAAAACAAACTATCAACATGTAAAAACAGACCAATTTGCCCAATGACAAAGCATGACAAACCATCGACACACCGCAAGAATACTGCACACAGCACCAGACAGTGGAAAAGACAGCAAAGGGAGCACGCAGACATACAGAACACTATTTATGGGAAACACCACATAAAAGGATAGAGTGGGACAGCAGAGGGAGCGCATACACAATCTTATATCACAGTCAGTGATGTTTACCCTGCTGAAGTGTACAGGAAGCTGTGATCTGCAAAACAAACATCTCCAATTTCACGATCACTTCTTTCCAATGGAAACAATTATAGTTCAGATAAGACTATGAACTATCACTGACACTGAACACTTTATTAGGACATATACTAAATCATGTCACTAGAAAATAACAATTATACATGCCAAATCAACTTTTTAGAAGGATGTCAGGTTTCCTTGACGTATCTCTGAACAGCCAGACTTTGGCAAGCTCTGTGGGAAAAAATGACCCAGTGTGTCTTTGTTAAAACAAACCTCCATTTTTATCACTCGCCTTGGATGGACCAAGCCCCCCTGAGGAAAACCTTCTGGTCCCTCGGCAGCAGACCCACGATGCACTGCTCCCAACCCAGGTGGCCTTACTTATGACACAATACAGATACTGTACATTACCAACTGCAGGCTCATGAGTATAAGGTGGCTTCAGCTGGGATAGGACACATGTCACCAACATGCTGTCATGTGAGGTACCGTAAGCAGGAAAGGCTTAAGTGTGTCGTCTGCTTATAGAGCCTAAAACACTCTGTAGATCTGAGGCAAGCTGCAGAGTCAGGTGATAACTCTCTGTGATTTTACATTACAGATATTTATTTAAGATATTTATTGATTATAGCTTTGATGAAAACCTCTAATGCTCTCACTCCTGACAGGCTCGGTCAAATGGAAATTATACAGCACCGTCATTGAAATGCCCCACATGCTGTATTTCTACAATCCAGAAACGTGTCAGTGTCATAAAAGTTTTGCCAAATGTTGAGAAACTGTTTGCAGTACAGACTGAGGCATAAAAGAAGTCTTACATTTTAGTAATAGTTTAAGATTTGGCTCCCTTACAGTACGCTGACCCCCAACAAGAAGTTGCAGTTACACAGCTGGACACAGGGCTTTGAAAACTTCTGCATCAGCCAAAAAACTGCTTGTAACCTGTAACTTTAGAGCTTGAAGCTGCAGTAAAGGCATCTCAAGTTTACATTTTCAGATTCTGGTGCATTTTAAAATCTCCCTCTGGTTTTATTCATTTCAGCTTTAGGATACAGTGACTGTGAGTGTTCCTCAGCAACCAAAGTGACTCTGTACTCACGCTGAGGCAACACATGTTTGGGAAACTGTGGATTTTGGTTTGCTCCCTTTCAAACAGAGTTGTAAATGCTGTTTTGTAGTGGTGGTGGGGGGATGTAAAGGGCTTCTGGGTAAAACTGACGTTTGGAGAATGACAGCTTTAGATGTGGCCAGTGTTTGATATCAGTTTAATGATCTAATTTTCTACTCATTTGGGAACCTAAATGAAGGGGAAATGATTAAGATATCAAAAACTAAAGCAGCTGTGGTCATTGAAGTCATTTACATTTTCCCCTTTTGCTTGGGCAGTTAATCTTTGGGTTTCTACAAGTTAGGCTGTAATTTTGTTTCTGCTTTGTCCCATTCCCAGCCAATTCAAACTGTGTGTGCTCATAAGGAATACAGGGCTATCAGATATATTTGTTAGCATAAGCAGCACCACATCCTCCTACGTTTTTATTCTGAGACCTCCCCACCCGTCTGCACGGTGCACGCAGGCCGTCCCACGAACACTTGTGGGTATAAGCCCCCCAACCTGCCCCCGTGAGAAATGAAGGATAGATACACACTTCCAGTCCCTCACTCTTACACACCCATGCCCCCCTAAAAGAAAGAAACAGAAACAGCTGAATACAATTAAGCCTGACTGGCTTTAAATTGCACTCGTTTCCCAAAACACGATAATGTTGGAAGGATGGGGAAAATTAGGGAAAAGAGTGACAGAGCAGCATCAATCTGGGAATAGCTCTTTTGGGTATTGTTTGCTATGCATTGCTAATGACTAATCATAGGAAATTCCATTGATAAATATCACTGTATAGCTCAACAATGTTACCAACTTAGTCTGAAAGCTGCACATAAGATGAACCGAGAGAACTCTGAATTAGTCTCCATTTTCCACCGTGTGGAATATTCTTATCTTGTAAAAGTTTTCCATTGTCCTCCACTGCACTGTATCACCAATTCCAGCATGTTTTTGTTGGACTGAGGACAGCATAAACTCCAGAGAGAAAGAGTTGTGCTTTAAAAGAATCTGATGGAGACCAAAACTTCCTGCTGAAAATCTGTATTTTCCCAGTAAATTCAGAGAGAAGATTTTAATATCTTTCTGATGTTATACCCATACAGAGGTGGAAGAAGTAATTAAATCATTTACTTGAGTAAAGGAAGTAACACCACAGTGTAAAAACAGTCTTGCATTAACATTTTTACTTACATTTTGGACAACTTCTCTGTTATGTGTTTGAAAATTACACCTTTCTTGGCATTCTAAGGCTGATTTCCTTCAAAAAGTTTGGTATTATAACTCAAAATAAAACATTTCCTCCAGGAGTCATCCTGTAGGAGTGGTTGTGCGCTCTGACTGAAGATGATATGCAGCTGCCTGTCAGCTCTGTGTGAGTGGGTGGGAGGGAAAGAAGGAGGGAAAGAGGGGGGAGGCCAGATGGACGGGCAGCCGTACAGGATGCTGTATTGCAACACCACTTAGTGCTCTTCATTAAAGCTATATGACTCAAACGAGAGTACAGCATTAAAGAAGCAGTGACCGATAGAAGGACATGAGACTGATAGACTTCCAAATAAACAACAGCTCAGAAGTATGAGTGATGAATTATGAATCAGCCAATAAGTGACTACCAGAGTCAGAGTCAGAGACTGTTAAATATAAAAAACAAGATACACGGACCAGTAAGTGTAAAGATAATCATGTGGTGAGATGTCTGAGAGCTCTAATTACTTTTTAAACTCTAAACTTCATCCAGATCTAAACAACGTTACACTAGTTTTCAGAGCACGATTGCTGAGCAGCTGTGTGTTCAGCTCACGGAGGATAAATCACAAGAGGACAGAATGGGATCAATGTGTTTCAAAACTTTCTGCTGAGTTCAAACTGCCGCATATCGGCACATGTGAGCCGAATCCGAATCCTGGCATGTTTTCTGCATGGTCATAATGTGAAGCACATTTTCTCGGAGCGGCTGGCATGCACAAAGCCAGGAAACAGCTGATGACGAAGGATTAGGTCTGGGCCAGGGGAAAGGAGCCGACTGGGCCGCGCTGCATCAGGACAGGGGAGAAGAGCTGTGCTGCAGCACATACCAGCAGCCTGACGCACAGGGAGAAAAATCCCCACTGGTCAAGAGACAAATTAAACTTCACTGTTTTACAAATCCAGGCATGATTTGTGAGAGTGTATCCACTGTCTTTAAGTTGGTGCTGTGAAATGTTCAGCAGGAGACATCCAGCTGAACTATGATATGAATGCAATACCGTCTAATACCGTTGATGGTAAAAGTATGCATGCAATTTTCCAACAGCTCGTCAGCAACAACAGTACGAGACGATGCCTGGACTGAAATATCCACAGAGCCAGAGAAGATCAAAGGCTTCAAAAGGAAACTCCTAACTGCAGAGGAGGAGAGCAGCAGACACAAAACACATGCCAACATTGTTTACAACTTGTACTAATTCCGATGCCCCCATATCAAAAAGGTCATCTGTATACAGAAGATGGATGTGCAGTTAACCAACAACTAAACACCGCAGCAGCCGTACATGGCAGGGAAGGATTTCATGTGCAAAACATATGGCTGATTAGAGTATAGAAACATGCATGCGTACCACATGGTTCTCAGCCATGAAATAGCTCACATTGCTATAATGTAACTCATTCCAGGTAGCCTACTAAAATCTTCCTCTATGATGAATGTGCGGGGATGATTCAATTGTTTATGTCTGCTCGGCGATGCGTTCCTCAGACGAGACCGAATCACAGCTTTATGAGGGATTGACATTTAAAATGGTTGTCCAAGGTTTTAAAGCAATACATTCAAGCTGGTATGTTTATCACTAAAAGGAGATCCATCCACGGTTACAGAGGATGCTGGTGACAGTGACTGATGCCATGTCTGATATCAGTCCACAGCCACGGCTTTTCAATGAGCTTCTCCATGTAGCTATGCAGAGAAGATTGATTCTCTTAGGGCCATTCACAGGGGAGGAAAGAGACTGATGGTTTAGCGGTGAGGACCATCGGTTCAATCAGGGTGACTGAAGAAGGCTGTACAAACAAGCCCTTTAGCAGTGAAGCACATACAAGCAGCTAGTAGTGCTATAAAGCCTAGTGTGTGTATGTTTGTGTGTGTGAGACCCTGGGATACCTTGTTAAACGTATTCTCTTAGTGAGAAGACAAACATTGTTGTAAAGAGTGAAAAGGTGTCTATGTACATAAATGCAAGCCATCACCTTGTTGATGTTTGAACAGGTTGCTCACGCTCTTTCACATTGTAATTCCTGTTGTGAACACATTCAAGTATGCAAGAAACAAATACCACCAATAAAGACACATTCTCACAAACTAGCAACAAAGTGTTGAAACCAGACATTTTTCTTGTCTTCAGGTATTAAATCAGATCATTTTGATCAGTTTAAATCAAAGAACGTCATTTGAACCAACAGTCCAGTGTTGTATGGATGAAGTGCATCCTCTCTGTGACAGACAGCTATGAAATTGAATCTGTCACAGCGGGTTTCCCGTGCAGGCTAAGTGAATTTTCATCGCTTTGTACAGCACATCTTCACTTCTGCCAACAGCTGCCAAGCAGCCATGACTAAAAGTAAAATCCCTGACAGTGACAGAGAAGTGTAAGACCCCTTACCTTCAGTGTGATCCTAGAAGCATAGACAAGTCTTCCCTCTCTGTCCAAGGAGGTTGCCGGCCAGCAGTCAGTCTCCTCCTTCTGAAATCAGAGGAGAGATTTCCAGCTGTTTGTCTCAACCGGGGCTGCTGCCTCAGATGTATAGATCCCTCAGATGTTCAGAGTCTGAGGTTAATCTCTGCTGTCCTGGGAATCCATGGGATTAGGTACCGCTCTGAGTCCGGCTGTTTGTTTAGTCAAATCACAGCACCACGGGTGTCTCCTCTCCTCTCTCCGCTCCCAAAGAGTGCTGTAAGTTTAAAAAGAAGTGTTCCCAATGGAGACATGCACACGCGCATACACACTGCTGCCCTGACAGATTCACACAGAGGAGAGAGTCAGCGGTCCGGCCCTTCTGAAGCTAGAGTAAGAGTGAGTTGGAGAGGGAGGGGAGGGAGGGAATTGTGAGGGGGGAGTTAAGCAAAAAGCAATAGAGGGACGTTTTTTTTAAAAAAAAAAGGAGTGAACGAAGAAAAGGAAAAGGACAGAGGGAGAAAACTTCAAAATACAGATCGAGTTCTGCTTGTTGTTCTTCGGTAGCAGCTGAGAGGTCCCGAGCTGGAGTGATTTGTTTATGAATGGAGTGGCAAGCAACTGGAGGTGAGCTGAGACAGTCTCTATTGGCAACCGCAATCTGGATCGCATCTAACCCCTCCATAAAACAACAAACACAATAAAAAGGAAGAGAAAGAGTGAGAGAGTGAGTGAGAGGTCCAAGCGGGGAAAAAACAGGTTTTGGCAGAGCTCATGGTGGCCTGCTTTGGAAACAAACATGGAACTCTCAGTTTCTCAGGAAAATAACTTCCCTAACATAATCACACTGCTAGAATCAGGTGTAAAAGAGGTTAAACACATAGGACACTTTTAGCTTGAGTAAACCCATTATTCTTACATGTTACATCTCTTTTCTGTCATTTTTTAATTTCCTTTCTTTTTAAATTCATCCCACATAAAATAACTCAACACCTCTCTCCATACTCATCCCCCTTCTATCTCTTTTCTCTGCTCTTTCAGCCTCTCTCTTTCATACACATGCATACACATACTACGCCAATCAACTATTTTCTATACTGGCTCTGTCCCTAATTTCTTCCTTTCCCAGGATATGAGTGGATGGCTTGAAATTCATAACGCAACCCTGCAGCTGACGAAGGCCTTTTCTCTCTAACAAGGGGTCGGGGCAGACAGAGGGGAGGAGGGAACAGGGGCAAAATTGGACAGTAACCATGTTCTCCCCTAATTGTGAGGGTGAATTTAAAAGCCCTGCTAGCAGTAATTAGAGAGCGAGTGAGCCCCAGTTAGGAGGGGAACAACACCACACAGGACTGTCCCACCTTAACATCTATCTACTTCTATCTTTGTAATTAACACCTCCTGGAAATAAATCGGTCTTAAATCCGTCCTAAATCCACCTACTTTACCCCATTAAAGTAGGTGGGGCATACAACTACTCTTGTATGTTTTAGTGCTTGCAATGTCAATGAAAATGTTTGCAAGGGATAATAGGCAATAATGCAGCAAAATACACATGACATTCACATTAAGCAAATACTTCTCCACACACAATCCTTTACCCGCTGGACACACACTCTGCCCAAACATGTTGCAGCAAACCACAGCTCTAACAGGACACACTGGGTGTAAATATCTAAAGTGCCAAGACAGATATGCCTAATGTGGAAATTGCATTTTGTTATCACCTATAATTTTTGCATGTTGTTACAATGGAGCGGTGTCTATTGCTTTAGATTTGGCAGCTGTCCCTGATTATTCATACAGTTTGACAGAGTGGCAAACCGCAGAAGGGGCGGCCGTGGCTTGGTGGCAGAACGGTTGCCTCCCAATCGGAAGGTTGGCGGTTCGATCCCCCAGCCATGCGCCGAAGCATCCTTGAGCAAGATACTGAACCCCAAAATGCTCCCGAAGCTGCACCTTCGGTTTGTGAATGTTCTCATATGTAAGTCGCTTTGGATAAAAGCGTCTGCTAAATGACTAAATGAAATGAAATGAAATGAAACTGGACTCCATTCTGCTATAACAATACCCAGCCTATTCAGCCTGTCAGAACAGCTACTAAGAGTGGTTTCTCTCACTGCTGATCCGGCTTGTTGTCATAGCTGGAGAGCAGCTAGTGTTTGCATTTTGCTGGATTTCAGATAAAGCTAAAGTTATCTCTCTGTGGCCCCTGGAGGCTCCTGGGAGGGGGGAGGGAGCTAGAAGCAAGAAACACTGGGACTGAGGCCTGGAGCTGGAGCTGAACCCAACACACCTCTGATGGATGAAGATGGATGAAGCCATAAAATGACTGATCTGGAGTCAGGTCCATTCTAAATTGTAACAACAAAGGATATAATAGGCAGAGGCTCGTCAAGACTTGATTCTGATCTCGTTCAGGCATAAAACCTGAAACACCTTGACATTTCTAAAACACAACAACAACAGCAACAATCGTCATCGTCATCATATCTTAAGATACCACCTCTCACATCAAATCAAACAACACAACTCAAGTAGCAACACAGGACAGGAGAAACTCTAATTAATGCTGAAACAATTAGTTGATTAAACAATTAGCAACAGAAGATTAATCGGCAAGTATTCTGATAATCAATTAATCATAATTTTACAACCAAAAATACCAAACATTTCCTTGTTCTTCTGCAATGTGGAGATAGTAAACTGACTAACTTTGGGTTTTGGACTGTTGTTCATACACGACAAGAAATATGAGGACATCATCTTATGCCATTTTTCATGATTTTCATAGATTTTGTAGACAAAACGATTAATCAATTAATTGTTAATTAAGAAAATAATTGGCAGATTAAACAACAATGGCAATAATCGGAAACTGCAGCTCTAATTGACCTGCCCTGTTGACCTATGTGTGTAAGACACTAACCATATGATCGTGACGTTCCTGGTTCGAGTCCGGCCTGGGACCCTCGTGACCCTGTCATTTCATTTCCTGTCACTTATCTACTGCAGACTGTCTAATAAAGGCATCAAACGCAGAAAAATATAAATACTTTCAAAAAGACAAAAGCTAAATGGGGGATAGTAAACAGAAGGACAATAGGATAAATCTACACATCAATCTACTTTGATCACGTTCCCTAAGTGGTTTTAAAGATCCACAAAAAGAAAAGTATAACTTTTGTCCCTCAGGAACAGTAACCTGATGCAGTCATGCATGATGAAATATTGCACTGCCGCCATAGTCATTACTATACCACAATTTGTATAATGTCTTGTTGTTAACTAGGCAATTCTGAACACAGACATAGTGGGTGAGTATACAGGCCGCCTCACCCTCTGTGATCTACTCACACTGGGGGGGTGAGTTGTCATAGTGAGTCGACAACTCAACTTGTAATGACCACTTTTTGTTTAGTCCGTTTATTCCGTTGTTTAGTTTATCATGATGCCAAATGATGGTGATGCTTGTTGAGTAGAATTTAAATAATATAAACCCTTCTCCACTTTTCAATGTTTGATGGCGTCACAGTGAAGCAGAATCTGACAGACAGGGTTTAGCACTTGTGTGCAGACTTTTTGTGGACTTTAATAGGTCTTAGAGGAAGCCTGGCTGTGGAAGATGAAAGCTCTGGGTGTGTCAGGGCACCTACAGCAGCTCTCTTTCTAACACATGGGAGCTTTTAGAAATGGTGAAAAGAGGCTACAAGCCTTTTATTAGTTCCCCTCGATGAACTTGAACGTCGGGACAGCTACAAGGAGGCCACTGGGAACACTGTTTATGCTGCACTGTTTAAACTAAATCTCTACATGTGTAATTCCCTACAGTAACCCTTCATTTGGATAAATATTAGAGATTTATACAGCCTGAGGTTTTTATTTGTGGCACACAGCAGCAGACAAGTGCTTTAAATTTAAACTAAAGGGATCTTTTTGGGGGTCTGAATGTTTGAAGACCTTTTTAGTACCATTATGGTCATGAAAAGCTCAGACAAATTGCACAGTCCAGTTTGTACATGAACACATGCTGTATATGTATACTGTAAGTGCTAAAACCACATTTCTTTATTTTTAGCCATGTTGTTTTTACTTGGTGGCTACGATGTATTGTATTTCAAGTTTTTTACAATATGTGTTTGATGTTTATGTTGCACTTTCCTTAATGTTCAGGATATGTAGCACTTTTCTCTCCATTAACATCAGGCTCATGTTAATTCATGCTAACAGCTCATAGCTGTTATAGCTGATAATGACTGTTCTGACCAAGATGATAACATGAATCTTTTATTAGTGTTTGGTGGATGCAGAAGGACCCACACACAGCTCAACAAGTGGACTATACAGTATACTTTATGGCATACAACAACTGAATGTGGAAAAGGTATAACGACACCAGCAAGTGGGACTAATAAAGTTTGCACGTATTGACCATATGTTTGGAAATAGCATGTTTGTCTCCCTGAAGAACTCCAGACCTGGTAAATGACCTGGCAGTATTCAGTTTACTGCTGCCCTCATGTGGTTGTTTTCAGCAGGGGTGTAGTGGAGAATAAACGCACAATAAACAACAATTACACTTGATTTGAACGGCCAATTTCTGTATTTGCTACACATGTGCAGCAGACTGTACATTACAGAATGTATGCAGGATAGGATTTTTTTCATAAATAATACAATTATAAGCTCATTGGCTTTCCCCTTTGTGTTTCCCATAGTTTCTTCAACTCACTGTCACGTCATAAAATATAAGTCATAGAATAATTAGTCTTCCTGCATTTTGAACAATTATCTTAATGGAAACAATAAGAAAAAAGACAAGAGCCTATGTTACTTAAATTAACCTGAGAATGAAAAGAGGAAGTTAGCTATGTTGTCTTTTGTAAAAAATAAACAGTCAACGGGAAACATGTTTAAGGGTACAAGTTTGTCCATAACACCTGTGTAGAAAAGCAACATTTAAACCTTAATGTGAGGAGATAACATTTACAGAAAACACAATTGAAACTTTAAATTAAGTAATAAATGTTTTTTGCATGGGTAGGGGTTGTGCTGGACTATTTTTACAATCCTGGCTATTACCCTGCTGCCTGACAAGGGCCATTCTGTTGCCTAATGAACACTTTCATTTTCATTTTGCTTAAAATACTTCTGTACATTTACTTAGGCAAGGTTTTGAGTACGTTTTACATTGTGGTATTACTTTAAATAAGCTGCTACCGCCACTGAGCGCAACTCATATTTTTCCTTACTATCTCTGCGCTGCATATCACGAGCCCTACACATGAACGTGCAAACGTGCGTGAACAGGCGCACGCACATGTACACTTTACGCACACCTTACATGATGGCCTTGTGAAAATGATCCACCAGGGCAGACTGGCGAAATTAGGGTCAATGCCCTCACGTCGCCAAGACGAGCAAGCAGGTGGGTCGCAGGTAAAATGTGACGTCATGATGATACTTTTGAACTCCTTGGCAGTAAATCTATAAAGGTGTGTAGCCTTACTGCACAGGTAACCGCTCAGTAATAAGCCTGAACCTTAGACTGAAGTGAAAACAGAGCCTGCTGGGGATATACAGGGAGGCCTAACATGCGCAAGGAAGAGTGATTCACCGAGGTCTACCTGAGAGTCACCCTACCTGTCGGCCGAAGACACCGGTATGTACCACCCCAACTCACAGTCGGCCAGACACCCGGCTCAGACACTGTCACTGAACGGTCAGTACATTCCGCCTCCGTATGACTTCACCGCTTATCATCACGTCGGTGACCCGTCGACAAATGCCTGGAACAGCGTCTACGCTCCCCGGGAGGAGTATCCGTACACCGTCCCGGGGTCAAGCCCCAGCGCCGGGCAAGTCAGCTTCTCCTCCCCGGAGCTGTACGGGACGCCTACCGCCGCTGGAGGGGGGTCGTTCACCCCTTACAACTTCATCTCCGGACAGGATCCCTTCAGCTCCAAGAGGAGATCACATGAATCCATCAGACCGTCCGTTTCAGGTGGGGCACACTTACTGAGTACAGCCGTAGAGGTCACCATGTAGGCTTATTTCCTACAGTATAGTGTGATTACACTCTGTAATAGCCTATGATAAATAAGCAATGCTAAGATAAAATAATACATTCAAGCACTTGATCAGGCTGATGGAGGCTTCTTTCTTCTTTGTAGACAAAACTCTTACCTGTAGTTGTCTGATCAGGCATGTTCTGGTCTGGAAAAGTGTCATTTAGATAACACTTAACCTATGATTAAGGATGCTCAAACTAACATAATTTTTTTATTTATTATTTTAAATTGTATTAGATAGAGTCCTTGGTGCCGTCATATGACTAGCTAAACCACAGCAGCTGAGTCAGATGACAGATGTGGTAAAATGCACATTTATAGACAGGAACAATTTCAACAAGTAGGCACAGTGCACACACATTCATCACACTTTTCACCTGACCCTTCCTCCAGCTTGGTGGGAGATGACAATGAATGCAAACATAACAGTGAAGTCTGCAAAAGTGTAGCTCCCCACCCTCTCTGTCCACTGTCTGGTTGCAAAAAGGTGACAAACTGGCTAGATAACATGTCGGGCACTACAGGAAGTCTGCAGAAGTCAAACCTAATCTCCTCTAAAGGCAAACCCTTGGGCCTTACTTATGTGTGTGTGTGTGTGTGTGTGTGTGTGAGTGTGTGTGTGTGTGTGTCGGTCTGCCTCGATCGATGCTGTTACATGGTCAAAATTTCAGATCAATAACTCACTGACTCACCCTTTCATAAGTGTGTGTGTGTGTGTGTGTGTGTGTGAACACACGTGTCAATGAATAGCTGCCTGTGTAAACACCTATGTAAACACCACTCACAGTGATAAGGAGAACCACTGATGCAATGCAGTGGGGAGTCTTTACATTAGTTATAGTTAGCGTGATTAATAGAGCTAAGGAGGCTTTAAGTGGCGCCTGAACTTGAACGTGGCACCAGGCGTCTTCACATTAGTCATCTGTTTGGCAACGGCTCTCAATGCAAGTGACTCACTGACGTTATAATCATTCTGGTTTGTATTACTGAATGAAGACACAGGAGTGGATAACACACCTATTTACTTACATTTGGTCAATCATCCAAACGTGTTTTTATTCTTTTACTAAATCAGGGTTGTATTGTGTGATTCAGGAGTGAAGACTCGCACCAAGGACAAGTACAGGGTGGTGTACACTGACCAGCAACGCCTGGAGCTGGAGAAGGAGTTTCAGTACAACCGCTACATCACCATGAGGAGAAAGACCGAGCTGTCAATGGCACTGAGCCTCTCAGAGAGACAGGTGAGAAGACCGAGGGAAATGAACTTAGAGGTAGAGAGGTCAGGGGTAGATGAGGGGGAGGGAGCACAATAAGCGTTACGATGCAAGAGAACAGGTGAGAATCAAAAGGACATGATCTAAAAAATGCAGGAGCAAATAAGGAAAAATTAACCTCAAACTCTTTAACATTGTTAGAAACAGCCATACCAGACCAAGTAAAGCTGTAGCACCAAATCCCCAGAGTGTATTGGATTGAGCAAGAACGTGCTTATCACTTATGAAATCAACAGTTCATTTGTAAGAGATATAATCTTTCAAAAGTGGGCAGTGGTGAAGAGTGAGAGTTAGGAAAGGTTTTCATTTGATATACATTGTTGATAGTTTAGTTACATTGGAAAATAAAAAAATGCAACTTATAAAAATACAGCTTTTGGCACAGCACTTTTGGTCCATGTAGCTGCTTGGTGGGCACATTTAGTCACCTCAATGAGAGTTAATACTAACAGAGCACAGAAAGTTCTTCAACAATCCCATTTGGAGAAACCAGCTTTAGAAGAAATAGCAGAAACCTCTACTGTATAAACCATAATGTTATGTGGCCAAACAAACACAACATTAGTAGTGTTAATGGTGAAACCCTCACTCTTGTGCTCATGATGCCATTTTTGTCATTCCGCTCGTTAAACCCACAGTTGAGTGCAACAAAGTAATTCTGGGAATAAAGGAACTCACTAACCTAAAGCAGAAGTAGGTGAGTAAGCAGGGCAAGATAAAGTGAACACAAAAACATTTCAGTTCAGCATCCGCTAAAGATAACAAATTTGATGATACGAGATAAAGGCCCAAGAGATAGGTCAAAGGAAAGCATGAGAATGAATAATGCCTTTTTTATTAACATCCAATAAGAGTCCTTACCTAATGTGTGTAGTAGTAGTATGTTACTAGAAACTAGTATGTTTCTACTGTATGTTTCAGGTGAAGATCTGGTTTCAGAACAGACGTGCCAAAGAGAGGAAGATAAACAAGAAGAAGCTGCAGCATTCCCATCAGGCCTCCACGACTACACCCACCCCACCTGTGCTTGGCGGACCCGTTGACACCCACATCACCACCAGCCCCAGCAGCAATCTTTTGTCTGACACGATATCAGAGGAATACTAGGTGGATTTTACATGGAAGACTGATACAGCATGAAATATGTACATAGTGTTTTTATAAGTTTACCACAGAATGACTGAAGATAATTCACATTAACATGATGATAAAATGCTGCACCTCCTGCCTTTCATACTACATGTCTGTTGCATTGATAATCTTGGTGTGTTTGTCGATCACAAGATGTTAATGTATTAATATGGATAATTATCAGCACCTAGATATTGATTTTAAGGACAAAGAATCACTGGATAACGTGTCACTTGTCAAACATGCCTTCTTCAAAAATTGTTGGTTAAAGTCAACGAAAAAGCATTTTCAAAAGTTCGTCTTTCTTTAACGTAAAGGAATATTGAAATGTGTCTGAATACTGGTTGATAGAGTGCGAACGCATGTATAGTGAAGTATCTGCTTCATGAATAAGAAAATAGGAATTATGTGTTTTTTTTATTTCTTTCTATTTGTTCTAACTGCATGAGGAAATGTGTCTCAAAATCACACTTGAACATTTAAATAAAACTTTTAATGAACAATGCAGATTCTGCCGATATATCCAAAAACAGCCTTTCTGCTTATTTTTGGAGAAGTAAAATTATGGTATTTCGTCCCTTTTTTACCATTTGAATTCACAAGTAATGGACAGAGAGCAAAGAGTGTAGCATTTCTTACTACTAAGGAAAGAAGGTGATGCCAAAGTTCAGCACTCCTTTAATGTTCTTTCTGTTGAAATATTGATGCAGGGTATGTCTTGGGAATAGATCATTCAAAAATATAAACCAGTGGGTTTTAGTTAGGAAGAGGAAAGCAGTTGAGGTAGCGTAATGGAAGGGGTGAATGCACATAAAAGTTAAAAACAAGAAGTAAAAGCAATGGGATTTTGATATGAAAACACAAATGTTGTCATTTGGCGTTTATTGTTAAACAGGTGTATAATATGACATGAAGGAAACATTTGGTGACAACATTTTTTTTCCATTTTGACTTAAAGTGTGTTATTATTTTTTTTATTTTTAGCTACATCATTGTGATAACAGCAAGAAACTGAAAGCAAACGTGTTTAAAAATGACAGTGGAATAAGATGTTCAGACAGCAGTGCTGAGCCACATCCTGAAAAACAGCTGCCACATGACTCATGACCCACAGTCATTCGACCATTAAACACACATATATTTAAAGTCCCTGCTTCTCTAGTCTTACATTTACATTTACATTTAGTCATTTAGCAGACATTTGAGGAAGACAATGGATGCAATTATAACAACACAAGGTAACAAAAAGCATAAGTGCACTAGAAACTAGTCTGTTAAAGCCCAGCACAGTATACAAAGCTAAGGATAGGAAGGTTTATTTATTTATGTATTTATTTATTTATTTTATGCTGATCTTGTAGAAGCAGGCAGATCATTCTACCAATGTGGAACGGATCCAGAGAAGGTGTGCAAGAGTGATTTTTTTCCTTATTGGCATGGTTCCACCAGACGCTGTTCGTTTGCAGAGCACAGGGATCTGGCAGGAACATAGGTCTGTATTAGCGAGCGAAGATATGATGGTGCAGAACCAGTGGTGGTCTTGTAGGCCAGGAGCATCACTTTGAACTTGATGCGGGCGACCACAGGGAGCCAGTGTAACCTGATGAAGAGAGGGGTTACTTGCGCTCTTTCCGCCGCGTTCTGGATCATCTGCAGAGGTTTGGTTGTGCAAGCAGGGAGTCCAGGCAGTAGCGTATTGCAATAGTCCAGTTTGGACAAGACAAGAGCCTGGACTAGGACTTGTGTAGACTGCTCAGATAGGAAAGGTCTGATTTTCCTGATGTTGTAGAGGATGAATCTACAGGACTGGGTGGTGTTGGCAACAAGGCTTCTGATGTTTAGCTGATCATCAATTACCACCCCCAGATTTCTGTCGTGGAGAATGGTTGAATGGAGGGGTTGTGGTGAATCTTCGTGTTGGCTGGGATCACAAGCAGTTCCATTTTGTCGAGGTTCAGCTGCATGTGATGGTCCTTTGTCCAAAACAAGGTGTCACTCAGGCATGCTGCGATGCGAGCAGAGACAGGTGAATCGTCAGGTTGAAATGACAAGTGGAGCCGCGTGTCATCCGCATAGCAGTGATAGGAAAAGCCATGCTTCTGAATGACCGAGCCGAGGGATGTCATGTAGATGGAGAAGAGTAGCGGTCCAAGCACCAAGCCCTGCGGCACCCCTGTATTGAGATGTTGGGACTCAGAGACCTCGTCTCTCAAAATACTCTGAATGACCTACCCGAGAGATACGATTTGAACCATTGTAACGCGATTCTAGAGACACCTATAGCACTGAGTGAGGACAGGAGGATGTGGTGATTAACTGTGTCAAAGGTAGCAGACAGATGCAGTCTTTTGGCATATTTGAAAATATACTGTACATGTAAGACATGGATGTCCCGATACCACTTTTTCACTTCCAATACCGATACCGATGCCGCAGCTTTGGCTATTTGCCGATTCCGATATCAATCCGATATTTTTACTATTTACTATTGCTAATAATAAAATACATGAAAGCACTTTGCTCAGTTAGCAACCTAAAAACATCTCACTCAAATGTAGAACAAATACTTCTCCAGTATATAGTTCGCAACAAAATCAGAATCAGAAATACTTTATTAATCCCCGATGAGGAAACTCTTTGTAACAGCAGCTCACTATCACGTCAGTGCACACAAGAATAGAAGTACTAAGCAAAAGCAAAAAATATAATACACTATAATACATGTAAGTACAAGTCGGTATAAGTATAAATTTTAAATTTAAATAAGTGTAAGGTACAAAGTGGGTTTACCGGTTGAGGTTAATATTACAGTATAAAGTAATAGTGCGTGAACTGACAGTTGATTATAAAAGACTGCCACTCTTAATTAAGCATTGAAACCCCACATTTTCTACCACCGAAAGGGGTTGGTCGTCCAGGACAGTAAACTGAAATAGTTAACTTACTCCGTTACCCATTTGGCCTGGTTGCTGCATGGGGGGAGTTTCTCTTGACTTTATAATGATTCCAGCAGTGTCTGCTGTCGGTACATTTTGCTCTTCTTTGCAGCCGTTGCTTGCAGACATTCCCGATGCTGTTCCGCGTGGTGTTTTTCCAAATGCCTAATTAAGTTTGTGGTGTTAAACTGACCGACAGCACTGCTGCCCCTCGAAAGATTTGCATTGCAAGTTTTGCATTCAACCGTTGGACTCTTTTCCTCTTTAAGGTTAAAAACTTCCACACCGCAGATATAGCTTTTCTGTAAGTTAGCTAACTCTCATCCTCATGCAACTATAATTGGCTCCTACTGTTATCACGTGACAGGCTGCGCGCTTAACTGGATGTCGCAGCAAAGGAAATGCTAATATACAAGCATTTAGGTGACGGTTTAAGCTAGATTTTACCATGGTTTGTGTTGGATAGGTATGGGATCATATTTTTTTCTCCCCTCCGATCTCTGATCCAGCGTTCTGGGCCAGTATCGGCACGATACCGATGACGTGGATCAGATCGGGACATCTCTAGTTAACACCCTTTCAGATTGTTCCTGTTTGTAGCTCACAGAAGAGGAAGGAAAAATGTCAAGTGAAGCAATTAGAACCAACCAGACAGCCAATAATTTCAAAAACTGTTTTCAAAATAAACCACCGTAGCACCAACTTTGTGCAACTCATGCATTTATAAATGAATGTGTGCAAGTAACACTGTGTCTTTCAACGCTTTATCTCAATAGTGCATCTGTTGTTGTACATGTTCAAGCTGAAGATTGTGTTGGTTTTACTGCACATTATATAAAAAGCATGCTCAGTACAGAGGTTTATCGATCTGGTTTGTATTTTCTGTTCATTAGCACTTACCACAGTCAACAGCTGTGGGTCTTTCTGCTTTCACTGGACATCTTTTGATACGGTCATGCGCCAATGAAGAAATGTAACAATGGTATAAAGCTTTTCCTGCCCACACAATTACCCAACTAATACTTAACTAATTTTATGAAATTACAACTGGAGGTGACCTCATTTTTGCATCAAAATTTTGGATTGAATTATAAAATAATATAGGCTACACTGCAGGACTTTAATGTAGTAATTCATCCCCTGGCTTTTTAATCTTTTCACAGAAACCTTTATATCTCCCAACACTGTGTTTCTTTACATTCACACTGTCCCACAGTTGTACTGTACAAAGATTGGAGAAGACTTGGCACCAAACACCAGTCTTGGTTTTATACTGTCGTTAAATAACTTTGGCATGGCAAGGTAACATCACATGAATGCGTCACGACAATGACAAAATCACATCGTTTTTACTTAGAAAAAATAAATGTTTAATTGTGGGTCAACCAAACCTATTAAGAGCTAAAGTGCAGTCTAATCTCTTTGGATGTTCTGTTTTACACATATAAAAAGGCAAACAGCTGCAACAATGCTGAACAATTTGGTACCCATACAGTTATTTGTTGTAGTAAGTAGTACTGGCTGACTGATCTGATGAAAAAAGGATACTGGATTGTTGGAGCAGCTTTATTACCCTTCCTCCTGTCTTGTCAATTATTTGCTCAGTAGATTATGTCAGTCAGAAAAAAGTTGACAGGGAGACATTGGTCCAGCTTTTAGAAGGAAAGCTGTCCCTCTACTCAAAAGAGATCCAGCAGCTCCACAACAAACACAGAAAGCACTTTAGTATATATGAACCATAAACACCAATTTTATGGCTCTGTGAATCAGCTGAATGGTAGTCTATGCTTGTCAACCTTTAACCTCAAGCTTTCAAACCAAACCAATCATGTAACTTATCTTTGATTAAACGTAACTTATCTTTGATTAAACGCACAGCAAGTAAACAACTAAAAGCACATGGTGTCAACTTAACTACAGAAAAATATAATCAAAATTAACACTGGAAAAACATAATTGATAATGGATGTTGTTTATATAGTTCACTTGCAACAGATGTTACAAAGCATGTATAATAAACAAAACTAAAGCTACAGTAAACTAAACTGCACCAGACTAATTTAGCACAACTAGTAAAAATCATACAGTAAAAAGCAATTTTATATAAAGAGGTCCTAAAGTGTTCTGGAGGTCGATACTGAGCTGAGAAAACAAGGGCGCACTGCCTGAGGATCAAAGGTTTGGCCATACACTGCGTGACCCGGTCCACGCCCATACCAAAATGCTGCTGGCAGATGCAACTGCGTTGGGCTTTTACCTGCATCTGATTACAGCTTTGACAGCATGAAAAGTTATTTCTACAAAATGCTCAGTATGAGTTGCTTTTTACATACTCCTCCTCCTCCTATCCCTACGTACAAAGGGCTTTAAAAAGTACTAACTTAATGCAAGATACGACATTCAACTAGCTGATGCCTTCCAGTACTGAAGTATGGATTAGGTCTTTAAAAAGAGGCAGGAAAGCCTGAGGGATATTTAGATTAGTTAAAAGAGGATCTAATAGGGATTTGATGGATACTGTATGATTTCTGTGGTTATATATTCTTATTAGTTCTTGCTGAGAAATTGAGCAGAATACACTGAGCATTTTCCAAGTGAGCAGGTTTGGAGCCAATACTTAAAACACTTTAATTGTCTTGTCCACTATTATATGTTTAAATCAATTAAATGTAATACTTTGCTGTTTTATGTGATTAAAGCATTCTTTCAGGCAACAAATTATGCTGAGGAAGAGTCAAAGATTTTATTTGTCACATGCTCTAACAATAAAACCTTTGAATCTTGAATGTGCAGAGGAGTTACTGGTAGCTTACGTAAATGCTCCTGTACACACTTACATCCTGTCATTGAATGTGCTCTGTATTTTATCGTTTATCCCTTGTTCATATTGACCTACTTGATGTAGTCTTCAATTGTATGTAGTTCAATTTAATTCCAGAAAAATGGTTGTCTTTGTATAAACCTTTGTCATAGCTGACTAACTGGTTACTAATAGATCATGAAACATCCAAGTCAGCAGCACTGTGTTCAACAGACTTTCCACTTACCCCAAATAATTAGTATAAATATCCACAATGCAGATTTGTTTCTCCTCCAGACTTGAAAGTTTGAGCCTGAAATTATACTCAAACTCTGAATTATTAAAATTATTGAAACATCACACAAAATGTCAAGTGTTACTAGTAATGTAAACATTTATACTTCATTTGTGGGAGGTAAATTCTAAACTGGAAGCCACAAAGTCATAGGAAATGCATCAAACTAAATATAGAAAACATGACTTGATGGTGTTAAAAGATAAACACTTCTCATGCTCAGAACAAGCGGTTCAAGTTCCTATTGAATCACGTGTGTGAGTTTATAAAACTTTACAAGAGCACTACATTTGTCCCTCTCAGTTCTCCCCTTGTGTAAGTAAAGGATAAAAAGGAAGAGAACACACTAACTTTAATAGTACACAACTGCTATGTTTAAGGGGATGTTTCACTGTCAACACCCTGTAAGAAAGTGTTAATCACACCATGCAACTGATGAACATCAATGTTGTAAGACTGGAAACTCATTCCTCAGAAAAAGCAGAAGTGTTTACTTAATGGAAAAGAAATTGTGCATACTGTGAACTTCCTTCTACAAGACAGTTCTCTGTAAATGTATCGTTAGGCTAGAAAACCAAAGAAAGACATGACCGTTCAGATTAACTCTCACTCACTGCACCAAACCTTTAAATCTACCAATGAAAGAGAATACTAGTTTGTTTGATACACTCTGACTCTCGACTAATCCATCCACATCTCTTTAATAAATAGATTTAGAATGAAATAAATGCAAACTTTATTTCTTTGACATAAAGTAAAAAATTGCCATTTTAGATGACATGACAGATAATCAACCAGCATAAACATGCTGATGCCACTTGTTCAGAGCACTTAAGAGTATACTGTTCATGTCTGCCAATCACTGTGGAGTAATACATTGTAAAGACATTTTTATTTTTAATATTTGCATTTTTATACAGCTTATTTATTGAAATAAATGTAAATATGCTCATAAATTAGACACAAGTAAAACAAGAAAGTACAACATAATCTAAAGATAAAGAGAGAGGGCAAAAAACGTGGTAAAATACATTTTCTTAAAAAATATATTAAATAGTCTACAAAAACCAGTCTATAAAAACTAGCCACGCTGTTGTTTGAATGCTGGAGCTGATACTTTGATGCCCAGTCATAATCCAGATGTACAGTAAAGCTGAAGAAAAATAATAACATCTATGAGCGCTGATGGCTCATATGTTTCCTATTGGAAATCACATTAAATTAAGGTGAAAGACCTTTAGGCCTCTTGGCAAACACCTCCTCCATCGGCCTTCAGGGGTTCAGTCTTTGTAAAAACATTGAATCACCTGCCTCTGCGGACACTGGTGTACACACATTCATCTCCTGTTGGTTCAGCAGTCTGCCGAGGTTGCTGTGAAAGCTTGACTTGGCCGTACTCCACCTCCATCTCTTCCCTTTGCAGCATCTGCCTCCCCTGCCGCTGCATGATCCTGACATCAGCATAGGTTAGTTCCTGTTCACCCTCTTCTTCTGCAGAGTAAAAGGAAGAAGTGGCACAAATATAACACATTTAACGACTATATACTCAGTGATGACAGTGGATTGTTAAAGGAATAGATTGACATTTTGGGAAATACACCTATTCGCTTTCTTGCCGAGAGTTAGATGAGAAGATTCCACTGTCAAGTTTGTCAGCTAAATGAGAAGCTACCACAATGCTAGCTGTTCACAATGTTAGTTCACTCATTAACCAAGATAATCCACAACGTGTTAATTATGGAGCGTTAGTGTTGGCAGGTTACCTTTAGACAGATCCAAGCTATACCCCCCCTCCAGTCTTAGTGCTAAAGCTAACGGGCTGCTAACATGAGAGTGGTATCAATCTCTGAATGAACTCTGAATGCAGTAATTGGTCAGAAAAAGGAAGTTGTGTTTACCTTTTGGTTTGTTGTTTTGCTTTTTCTTATGAGCACAGACGACTGCCACCCCGACCACCAAGAGAATTAGCAGTCCAGAGAGTACGCCGGCCATTATTGGCAAATGGCCTGTTTCAGTAATAAAAGACACAAGAGACACACAGATCTTTAAGTCAGAAAACACTAATTCCGTTTTTATGGAGACAGACAAAAGAAATGAATCCACTGCAGCAGAGTTAGTTTTCACTTACGGATATACCATAGTGGTTCATCTCTGCTGGGGAGCGTCCCAGTTTGATTGGAGGGTATGATATTAGTGGAGGGTTTAATTGACACTGTGATGCCATTCTCCTTACCCTCAGTCGTGGAAGGGGCTGTTGGCTCAATATGCCCACACAGGGTGTTATTGGCTTCAAGCACCCACTGTGATATGTGCGTCCCATTGGATAAGGTGCAGTTAATGTATATGAAGCCTATGGGAAAGACACATATTTGATGTATAGTTAATCATCTATGTCATAATAATCCAACTGTTTTCTACTCATGTTCTCCCTCACCACAGGTCGATATATTCGATTCTTTCGAGACACTACTGATGTGATTCCTGACTGAGCAGACCAGCTGTCCTGAGACGTCTTGTTTCAGAGTGATGTTGTTAGTCTCATTATTTCCAGAGAGGAGCTGAGCGTCTGTCAGTGTGTGTCTATTCAGAGTCCAGCTGTACTGAGGACTGTCCCCTCCCTCAGAGGAGCAGGACACCCTCCTCTCTCCCTGGGACAGACACTCAGAGACCAGCAGGACAGAGGACACAGGAGCTGAAGGAAACACACTCAGATGACTTTTGATATTAACAGGAGCTTGGTTATTTTATACAGTTTCTAATACAGAACAGGCATAGAAACAGATATATGTAGAATATGAGATTTAGTTT
>CM022490.1:14178771-14318145 GCA_011952105.1 Coreoperca whiteheadi
CCATAACACTGAGCTCCATCCTGTCTGCCATCACAGTAGGTTTCCACACCTGGAAAGTTTGAAACATAAGTTATTAAAAAAGTAAACACACCTGGAAATTATACAAATGTAAATATCACACTTTTGATCATTTCATTTCACAAAATTAATGACAATGACAATGTTTTAGGCATATGCAAATATTGATCTAAAGCAACTGTGTCTCTCTCAGACGTCACTATGCAAACCGACGTTTATTGTTGTGCAGCTGAGCGTTACGCAGGCCTGTGACTGCAAAACAGTCACGGTTCAGCTAACAGACATATTTTCCTGTAGTACATTTTTCACATTACAAACAACAACTTACATTTACATTTTTATATTTCAAACACATGCTTTGTTTTCTTCACATCTACAGAACTTTATTTAAAATTATCGCAGAGATCCCAACTTTCCCAGAGATACCAAATTATATTTCAGGCTATATTTGGGGAAAATATCTAAAAGGATAAGAGAATATTTTCAGTATAAGCATAATATAACTGCAATGACAACATACAATGTTGTACAGTGTTTTATTTTAAAATTTGAAGTGACTTAAGGAAAATTTTAAGGGGAAATCAGGTTTCAAAGGACTAATTAAATATCTGAACTAATAATGACACTCTGAAATTAATGATAAATCCTAAAAGTATAATTTAATGCATTCATCTTCAGAAACTCATAATTGTAATTTTTACTGTAATTGCACAATGGTGTGGAATTTATTTCCGTATTTGCCATTTCTCTTAGAAATAACTAAATAATATTTCAAAAAGCTACTGAACTTTAGAAAAGTTGAAATATCATTTTCAAACAGCTGCAGTTGTCAGTTGATTCTTATATACTAATGTATCAATAAAAGTACATCAGAACCAACAGGTGGTCTTGATCCTGCAGTATTTGAGCTGCATTACACATCCCTTAGCATAACATTTATACTATACTCATGACTATACTTGAAACCAATAGCTGTGCAAGAAGTTCCAGTACCGTGAGAGACTCTGAGTAGCATCACCAACAGTCCAACCACAGCTTGCATGTCTCCTCAGTGTTCAGTCTCTGTTGACCGAGTCAGCAGCTTCCAGACAAACTCTTCTACCTCACCCAAAAGCAAACATGCACATCCTACATTTATCAGGCTGAAATGTGTCCTGAAACGTGATCGGCCTCAGAGGAGAATGTGTGAAGACTTTGAACAAGCAGAGCGTTCTTGCATTCAACTTTTTATAGACAGAGCGGAGAAAAGGAAGTGATGTCAGTTTCCCTTCCCCTTTTTTACTAAGATAAAGATGGCCTTTGGGTGTGATGGACCGAGTGGAAGAGAGGGAAACATTCCTCCTTTATACAGAAAGAGGATTTGAGACTGACAGCTGACATTAAATGTTAACAATGTAATTAATTACAAAACTGTGTGACTTTGTTGTCACTTCATCTGATAATTTCTGACAAATTAACCATATTTCTTATCTCTAAATGAATGATAAGTTAAATTCAATGAATGTTCACAGCCTGAGATGCTGTCTCAACCTGTCAAACTGCCCTAACCCACTAGCAGCAGGTCATTATTATCGGCGCATGTTGATACGTATAAATTATTTACACGCACCAAACTGTATTTTAAATTCTAATTTAGACAGTGAAGTCTTCAGTTATTAAACATTTTAAATCATACAGAATCATGTATAAAATTACATGAAAGATATCTAGAATTTTGTGTATTGGATTAACATAATGAAGAATAATGTTCAGTTCAACTTTAAAGCTACGCAAGGAGACATTTCAGATAAACATAAACAGCACTGAAGGTTAAACAGCTACATACTTGAAAAGAGGTTGTCTGAAATTTTAGGATTATGTTCCACTAAAACACAGTTAAGTAGTTTAAATGAATGTAGTTAACATGAATTTGAGTTTTTATCATGTGATTTTGAGTACTTAAATATTGCAGTATTAATGCAACAATAACTATTGCAATATTATATTTTTATATAATGTCAACCTCTGATACAGTGTTGGAACAGATTTATACAGCTACAGACTTTATTATCGGCCAATTAATACATTTGTTGCCTTTAGTCTCGGAGTCTTTGCAATATTATCCTTATAAAACAACCTAACATTTCCATACTCTATTTTGACAAAACCAATCTACAGTCAGAGGATTATTGCTTTGTCTTTTGTCAGAGGTGTATCTCAACAGGGTAAAAAAATGAAAACAATATGCCATCCCTCCAAACTAACTGACTGAACAAAATAATATTCTGCCATCA
Source organism: Coreoperca whiteheadi (assembly GCA_011952105.1). NCBI lineage: Eukaryota > Metazoa > Chordata > Actinopteri > Centrarchiformes > Sinipercidae > Coreoperca > Coreoperca whiteheadi. The sequence goes on from CM022490.1 coordinate 14,181,063, forward strand.
AACTAGAATTTGGGGATGCCAAATGTTCAACATCTGGCTGCCGATTCGTACTTATGAGGGATCTGGTTAGAAGCCAGTTTAACACAGTGTGATTACCAAAGGTCCTCACAGCTGCCGGCTGAATGTATTGTTTTCAGTGGTAGACCACTTCAAACTGTAACGTCAAACTTCATAGTACAAGCTTTATAAAGATGTTGGTTTGAGTGGTTATTGTGTCGTTCACCACATGGCGCAGTTACTAGATTAATCGACTGAACCGATTACTTCAGTCCCTCATTTTTATCAGAAACACACACAAGGTGCTAAAATATGAACATTATGCTGTTGGCCCCCAGCGGACTAAAGCTCAAACTATCTCTCTGCAATCTTTCTGTGAGAAACTCCTCTGTATACTTGCTGGTCATCCTCCTCCTCCCCTCTCTCTTTCTCTTTCTCTTTCTCTCTCTCTCTCTCTCTCTCATCTCATCAGACTCTGTCGCCCTCCACTGGCGACTGTTAATTAAAGGCAAATGCCGTAAAATATTAAAAGACTTGTGAGATTGCACTTTCAGCAATAACCACTCAATATCGAGTGAGGCAGACTGTTTTAGCAAAGCCTCTTAAGGCAGTACCAGCTATATGATTATTCTTTACTGTTCATTATTCCTCCTGAAGTGTTTACGTGTTGTCAACAGAGAGTTTTACTGAATAATGAATGATCCATAAGCAACAGTAACTCCTCTGTAAACCAGTAGAGAAAAACCTCACACCTACTAACACTGATGGTGAGTCTGGAAGTTTTATTCAATTCTCTGCAGTCATTAAAGGTAAAGTCCATGATCAAAACTGACTGAGGACCCATGACTGATTGATTGACAGGTTTTAAATACATAACAACAAAATAAAGCAATTCAATTAAAGATCTTACTATTCTTACTATGCTCTTACTATGCTTTGGAAGGTCTCATATTATTACTCTTTGCACACATGGCAGAAAAATCCAATCCAACTTTATTTATAAAGCACCTTAAAAACAACACAGCCAACCAAAGTGCTGAACACAAACTCTATAAATAAAGAGTGATATAAAACACAGAAGCACAAAAATCAGAGCATCAACCCTCAGACCAAGTTAAAAGCCAAAGACAATAAATGAGTTTTAAGGAGGGATTTAAAAACAGAAAGTGACTCGGTCAGTCTGATGTGCCCAGGCAGCTCATTCCAGAGTCTCGGAGCTGCCACGGCAAATGCACGGTCACCTCTTAATTTACGTTTGGTCTTAGATCCAACCAACAAAACGGACGAATATTTGTAATTATAATGAGATGAGAAAAAAACAAAAGCATTGTTAACATAATTCAAGAGTTAAAAACCTTACTTATATTTGTGAATATGCCCATAATTGTTATGCCGTACAGTTTGGGCTTGAATACACAATGTTAAAAACATGATTTGAATACAAAACCATGATTTAAACAAATATAGATAGCTACTGGGTCAAATACTGATGCAAAAGTGAAAACAATTCATCTCCAAAACATCAACTGTTTTCTTCTGGGAACAATATCCCTGTTTCCAGCTTTGTGACAATCATTTTCAGATAATCCAGTGTGTTTTAAAATGGCTGATTTAAGAAGTGAGAGAATGATCTCTACACATAAAGAAATGCTTAATCTTTCATTTTGATTGATTTCATTGGAAGATCCAAGATGGCGCAACGGGTGGCTGCCTCTGTGCCATTTTGTTTGTAAATATACACCCCCCCCCCTCTTAGTACAATAGTACTGTAAAGTTTTGCACATGCATCTGTAAATATGTTGTCACCATATTGTACATACTTTATTCTATGATTATTACTTCCTTACAACATTCTGGTTAAATATTATTTGATATCTTATTGTCAATTTTATAGTTTAGATTCTTCATCTGCAGTACTTACTTGTGCTTCTTTATATTCCTACTATGTTGTTGTTTTGCACCAAAAACACCAAAGCAAATTACTCGTATGTGTAAATCTACCTGACAATAAAGCTGTTTCTGATTTCTCTTTCTGATAATATCTGAAAAATTCAAAATCACATTTGGAGATAAAGTGTTTTCACAGGACAGCGATGGTGTGGAAATCTACAGTACAATAATTTCCAAATATCATCAAAATAAGCACTATATAACAATATAAGCTCATTCACAACATCACATTTTGCTTTAAGATAAACTGTGCTGTGGAGCTGTGGGCCTCTGGATGCTTTATCACTCTCCAAAGGCAGCAGCGCACTGAAACCTTTACAACAAGACAGTCTTTCCACTTGAATTAATTCCATATAAAAAGGATACGCTGATCCCACTTTCACCAAGGCAACAACTTGTGAAGTGACCGAGTGAAAAGAGTCAGACGGCTCCACTTGTGATCATAGAACTGGAGTTACAATACATAAGCTTTGTTCTATCAGAACATCCACCGTGATACAAATGCAGAAAACACTCAGACATTTTTAATGGGAAGATATTCACAGTGAGCTGCTCAGAAGTGAATCTGAGAAGACTAAAAACAGAAGAGAATTTCCACTCTAAACCCTTTTTTCACTTCCACAGACACATGGCCAGTCTCAGCAGGTGAGAGGCGACACGAAGGTGCTGGTTTCAGAAAGTTAATGTTCAGATGCAGAACTTCTCATTTCAACCATCACAACAGACTCCTCTTGATATTCCATCTTTCGAGGGGTGGCAGAGCCTTCAGCTATCTTGTATTTCTTTTTCTTCCAAGCAAAGTAGACGACAATGCCAATTAATATAAGAATCACCACAGCTGCTCGCACACCACATATGAGCAGGGAGCGATCTGTTCAGATAAAGAGACACAAAAATCACATGTCAACTTATTGCTGTGACAGGAAAGTTAGTTTTCACTTACTAATGTACCATGGGTCATCTCTGCTGGAGGAAGCAACTGTTTGATTGGCAGGTGTATTGTGAGTGGAGGGTTTTGGACACCATCTCCTTACCCTCAGTGGAGGTGGAGATGCAGTTGATGAATATGAAGCCTATGGGCAAAGAAACAGATTAATGACTGATGATCATAATCATCAGTGGCATAGTATTTTGTTCTCCCTCACCACAGGTCGATATATTCGATTCTTTCGAGACACTACTGATGTGATTCCTGACTGAGCAGACCAGCTGTCCTGAGACGTCTTGTTTCAGAGTGATGTTGTTAGTCTCATTATTTCCAGAGAGGAGCTGAGCGTCTGTCAGTGTGTGTCTATTCAGAGTCCAGCTGTACTGAGGACTGTCCCCTCCCTCAGAGGAGCAGGACACCCTCCTCTCTCCCTGGGACAGACACTCAGAGACCAGCAGGACAGAGGACACAGGAGCTGAAGGAAACACACTCAGATGACTTTTGATATTAACAGGAGCTTGGTTATTTTATACAGTTTCTAATACAGAACAGGCATAGAAACAGATATACTGTATGTAGAATATGAGATTTAGTTTAGAAATAGAATATGACATGTATGTCTAACAATATTACTAAGTTCCCCAGTAAGTAAAAATAGTTATTTACCTTGAATGGTCAACTGTAGTGATCGCTGCTTGGATTTCTGTCCATTTGAATCAAAGATGTCAAGAGTATATTCACCACCATCAGTCCTGATCAGGTTGCTGATCCTAAATGTTCCATTACTGGGAGTAAATAAGGATCGGTTTTCGAACACATTAGACTGAATGTGATTCTTACTCCCTCTGAGTAATGTTGCTGCTTTGTTTGACCATTGGTATTTAAATATCTCTGAGGCCTTGTCCATCAGCCGAAGAACCACAGTTCCTCCCAAAGCCCCATAACACTGAGCTCCATCCTGTCTGCCATCACAGTAGGTTTCCACACCTGGAAATTGTGCAACACAATTGTAGAAACTTTTTTTTTTTTTTTTAAGAGGTAAACTTTTTGATCGTTCGATTTCTACGAAATGAATGACAATGAGATGTAGTCAAACCTCCAGCAACAGTGGGGTAGTTGAAGCTGTGTCTCTCTCAGCTAAGTACATTTACTAAAGTACTGTACTAAAGTTCAGTTTTGAGGTATTTGTACTTTACTTGAGTATTCCCATTTTATGCCACTAGGAAGTTAATTTTTGGATTCATATTTTACATATATGATGCATTCATATAAATGAAACTACTAACAGCCTGTAAAGATGTTTAAATTAAATCAAACTTGCCAACATTAAAATGCTACTCACACCATAATGCATCTTTAATAATAATACATATGATTGTATATGATATATATGACAATATATATTTAAAAAATGGTTCCATTCAATATTTGTGAGTACTTTTACTTTTAATAGCCTATTTTATTGTATGTAGGCCTATTGCCTGTAATATTTATGTACTCTTACTAAAGTAAAAATTTAAATGCAGGAAATTTACTTGTCATGGTGTCATTTATATTATGGTGTTGCTACACTAAAAGGATAGGTTCACACTGCTGTAATCATTCCTGATATTTTTACCAGCCATCAAATGATCCCTTTCTGATGCGCTTTTAATTGAGGTGATGAGGGCCAAAATCCACTGCTTCGTTTTTTGCAAAAATAAAATCAGAAGTTTCGGGAAAAAACTGAAATCTCCCTTTTTATACCAAAACGATTGTAACTTTGGAAGATATCCTTGATTTGACTAACTCAGATAACGTTCTCTTTAAAGTCATTTTCAAAGTTCTAGCTGTAATCTCTGCTCTCTAAAAACATCTACAGCGTTTCCTCCTCTCTGTGTTCTGTTGATATTACAGATATGTCTGAGCCACAGACTCTCTGTATAAAACGAGTCTAGACCCATCGACTCGCTTCTTCTGTGAAGCAGTGCCGTTTAGGCCATTGACATCTAGGGCTTATGGGAAATGGTGTTTGTTAAAGGCTGGTAGAAAAAATATATAAAGAGCCTATTGAATTAGCAACAATATTAGATCGTTTTTCCAAACACTTCTGTCCTTATCTAAACGCATGAAGCAAGCCACACGAAGACGATCTCTCTGGTTCTGCCTCATTGATCAGTTTTTTGTGCATCATAAGTCTGACAATGTTGTGCTGGTGGAGTTCTCTATGAACTTTAAAGCAGCTTAAGAGAATTTTTAGGGAGGAAGGGTTCAAATCTAAACTTTGAAATGAAAAATTTGAAAATTAACATATAAATGCCATTATAACATCCAATCTGTTTATAAGGATATTCAACCCTGTTTTAGGTTTACTGTAACTGTAAAACAGATCACAGTATGCAGACAGGAAGTTGTGCAACAACAGAGCCTCTTACCGATAACATTTCAGAAATATATTTGATTTAAAAGCTTATGCATAATCTAAAAATCCCTCCTCATACCGGTAACAGCAACTAACTACAGTAATACTAAAGGTGGAGGAGCATGTTAATATTGTGATGATTATTATTCCACGCTCCTATGAGGCGTTTGCATTCTTCCACTTTGATAGATATTGCATATTTATGCAGTTTTACTTTTGTATTCTCAATTTATATGTGCAAAATTAAAGCAGCTTCTGTGATTTGTGTCTGTTTTAGAAAATTGTTCGTATTTGCTTATTCCACAAACCATGATTTCAAATCAAAAACCCACAGAAGACTTCCAGTTTTTTGCAATATCAAAGCATTTATTTGCAGTCGATTGCAAATCTAAACCAAAAACAATGTTTTGTGCATCATACTCATATTAGATTGAATTGCATGGGCCTTGCATGTAGAACTAATGCCTGAAATCCTAGTTATCACTTCATTCATGTTTTTTTAATTTAATGGTTTATCAATACCTTTGAACAGCATTACACATCAATTATGCCAACTGTATTTATTGACAGTAATTGATGTTGTGGCTGCAAAAAATGATCAGTAATGGCTGTTTAATACAAAACATCTTACACAGTAGTATGAAATCCAATACTTATATCTCAAATAGTTCAAAAGCTCACCGTGAGAGACTCCAAGTAGCATCACCAACAGTCCAAACACAGCTTCCATGTCTCAAAATCTCCTGTTAGTGATGAGTAGAAGCTGTGAAACTCTGAAAAAGCAATGTGCAGTTGTCTTGATGTATAGTATTTATAGGTGGAGTTGGGGAGAAAGGAAGTAAAGTCAAAATGACGACTACTTAGAAAACTGTTTAAGCCCAAGAACCAAGAGAGAAACCACACATTGTGTTCTTCCCCAGTTGTTATTTATAATCTACTTCCTCAGTTCTTTCTTTTCTTCAATTATTTTTGTTCCATTTTTCTTATTCTTTTTAACTTTGAGTCACAGATATATTGTGTCTTTGCACTACTATAATTTCTAATAAGATGAAATCAGTAAAACAACTAAAGCTTTGTTCTCTGTTTAATGGGCAAAGGTTTGAATCTATAGACCATCCTGAACATCAAGGTTGTCATTGCTTCATAATGATACAAATAAATAAAGGTTATTTCATTAGTCCATCCAACTGGGGTTTGATTGATTGATTTAACACAAGAGAGAGAGTCATTATGTTTTCATCACAGCTGAATTGGAAAACGTATTATACTCACTGCAATGTAAATCCTAGACTTCTTCAAACTTAATACTAAAAGCTTTTTGTAACGGTTGGCATGATTGATGGTTGTTGTGTGATTCCCACCACAGATTTAGTTCCTCATTTGTGACAGAAACACTCATGCTAGGTGTTAAAAAAACATTTATGTTCTTTCAAACAATTTTGATCATTTAATTTCTACAAAATGAATGACATTGAGACATAGTTAAACAGTGGGGTTGCTGAAGCTGTGTCTCATACAGACCACAGGTTGCAAATAGCAAGTTGTTCTTGTGCAGATGAGAATTACACAGACTTGTGACCACAGAAATGTAACTAAGTACATTTACTAAAGTTCAGTTTTGAGGTACTTGTACCTTACTTGAGTTTTTCCATTTTATGCCACTTTATACTTATGCTCCAGAGGGAAATGTTTCTCTTTTTACTTCAAATGTACAAAATATGATGCATTGATATAAATAAAACTACCCAACAGCCTTTAAAGATGTTTAACACAAACACAAAATGCTACTCACACAGTAATATTAACCCAATAATACATATCATGATATAAATGACAATATATATATTTTTAAAAACACTGAATGCGTCCATTCAGTACTAAGTACTTTTAATACTTTAAGTACATTTGGCAGATAATTATATTCTTTTATTTAAGTAAAAATTTGAATTCAGAACTTGAATTTTATAATTTTGTAACCTCTCTACTTTATTCAATAGCAAACATGCACATCCTCCACTGAGCACTTTGAAATGTCTTCTCTCAGGACAAGAGATCAGATCAGACAAGAAGGTGTGACAACTCTGACCAAGCTAAGAGATGTTAAAATAGTACAGCTGAGAGGGGAAAAGGGAAGCGGTTAGTTAACGTGGTCACTATGTGCAAAGTTTGATACTAAAATCCACAAAAACAACACGTCATCTGATTGCCCAAGTTCATATCTTCTGTACATAACTATTCTTCAGTTGCAGCCACGTTGTTAAGTTATATTATCAGACATATACACCATCACTGACCTTTGCACTGTATCCAACTAACTTTGTATTTGACAGGCAGAGCAAAGATGAATGCTCAAAATTAGTTTGATGTAACATCAGCAAAAATGTTTCAAATGAACTTTATTAATAATGCTTCGGCTCTCAGTCCATCATCAGATAAGATTCATGATGTTATAAGTTGACGAGGTAAGGAGGACCCAAATGCAGACAATGCTTGGGGAGTGGAGTCTTTATTGTTGCTTACCAGCGAGTAAACAGGCAAACTTGGAAACCAGAAGACCAGGAACATGACAAGAATCCACGATGAAGAAGGAACACGGACGGGAAGAACGTGGGGAAGAAACCATGGGAGGGCGAACAATGATCCAGCGACAAGACAGGGAAGCACACGAACTAAATACACTCAGGGGAGGTGAAGACAACGAGGCACAGGTGCAGGACAAACACAGGTGAACACAATCAGGGAATCAGGGAAAGGAAGTAAAGTCGACCAAGACAGAGGGAAACAGACACCTACCAAAACAAAACAGGAAAAATCAGGCAAAAACATAACTAAACAGACAATTTCAAAATAAGATATGACACTCACAGAACTAAGGCAACCTAGGAACAGAAAAAACACAACACTCCCAAAACACACACCAACGGACCCACAACATAACACATCATTTCTTTCTAACTAAATCCACATTTATTTGCAAAATGGACTGACGTAATTCTGCCAACATGAAGGTGTTTTAGGAGGACAGTTGATATTTATATACCCAGGATGCACTTGTACACACTTACAGGGAAACCTGTATGAAGTAATTTTAACAAAGTCAAGTCACAGCTACATCATCATGGCTCATGTTTTATGTATCAGTCTCAATAACGGATTACTTCAGACGGTCAAACCTCAATCCTCATCCTCAGACATCATAGCTTCTTGTGTTATTCAAAACATGAATAGCCGCAAACTGGTCATCTCAGTTCTTAATTTATTTTGGGAACAGTATAATTAGATGTTCAAATTATTGTAAGCAAAACTGTCATCATACAATATAAACCAAATACACAGCTTCTCCCATAACGATCTTCTCTTTTATTCTATTGTTGTTCTATTCTGCCCTTTCAATTATCGTCCATATTTGAGAGAGATGATAGATAGAACATGGATGTTATGATTAAAACATTCGCAGAATGTGTACATGTACACATGTGAAATCTTTGTTTTCAATGTAATGTGTGAGAAATGATATTGGATATTTCAGTGAATCTTAACAGTGCAACTTTTAGCTACACTATTTCTGTATACACAGAGAAGTATATATTTTTGGTATTGAAAACAACCGTGAAGTCTCTGTCACTAACAGTATATGCATTATTAAAGAAATGTCTCTTATAGCCAGGCTGAAAACTAAACAGAAAGTTACATTTGAAAGTGAATACAAACAAATGATACTTAACCAGGACATCATGTGAGTGAAACCCAAACACGGCCTGTATGCCGTTTACTTCCTGGTAGTCTTTAAAGTCTTTCATTGACATGATTTTCAGTACAAGCACTAACACTAGACAAAAACTAGTTTGTGATGTTTTCTGGTGCTATGAAAAGTTTGTATATATCAATAAAATCATTTTTACTGTTAATAATAACTTAATTCCATACAGCAGCATTTAATTTACAGCAATATAACAGCATAATGGTATAATGGTGTGTGTACATATAGATATATATATATATATACATATATATATAAAAAACTATCAATAAATATGTACTAAGGGTTTAACATGGACGAAGTATAGCAATGTAAGCAGACCACTGATATTGAATAAAATGAAAAAAGAATAATATCTGTATTTGAAATAGATTAAGTATTTACTTAAATGCAGTTTTTACAGACTGGGGCATGCACCTAAGGATTGTGGCTTACCCCCACACCCTGGACACAAACTGTTTCAGACACTCTCCTCTGGCAGGAGGCTGCAGTCCATCAGGACCAAAATCTCACACCACAAAAAAATAGTTTCTTTCCGTCTGCAGCCGGCCTCATCAACAAGACCCCAGACCTCTCATACTCCCCCAACCCCCCACTTACAGTACAGTATACTCATACTGTAAACATTTGCACATTGCGAAAACTGTAATTTAAATAACAGTCATATTGTACAGATTCTTTATTTTCTTATTAAATATTTTTTCATATTCTTTAACATCTCATTGTCAACGTTATATTTTTTTATATTTATGATTCTTGACCTGCAGTACTTGCTTTATATTTCTCTATATTTCTACTGTTTATTGTTTTTCTAAAACTGAAAACAAGCAGATTCTGATTTTGTTGAAGTTACTGTAAGTTTTTTACAATATAGATTCAAAAGACAACTTCTGTTGTGTCAGTAATGACAAACAATCTTTTATTGTTGCTTAACAAAGAGCAGATCAAAACTACAAAGATTTATACAACTTTATTCTGATCAGTGACCTCACGAATGTGGATACACAGCTGTTGGTGCTGCTGCTGTACTAAAATTAGATCTACATGAAGAGCATATCACAAGTCCTTTCCAACACTAATGCAAGATACAAAAAGAAAACTCCAAAGACCTTTGCAGCTCCCAAGTTATGCTAAAAGTCCTGTTTGCTGTTGGTTCTTGGAGTCGTCGGATGTCCATTGGTGATAATGGTCCTCAGTTGAGTTCATTAAAGTCCAAAGTCATACTGAAGGTGTTATTTCTCAGTTATTTACCTGAGTCTGCACAAAAGACGGAATAAGGCATAATTGTTTTGGAGTTCAAGCAGGACAAAAGGCTTTGATGTTTCGTATGATATTGATTGAAACACAATGGACCTTTGTTAGATTACAAATGGGCTTGTAAAGTCTTACCTAGCTTCTTATTACGCCTCACCGTACGACAGACACAGCAAGATATCCCCGCCACTATCAGTGCAACACCCACTGCAGAACAGACTATGATCCAGAGAGGCAAAATGTTTTCTGGGGAGAAGAGACCACAGTGGTAATTATAAATACTCACAACCTGTACAGCATTAAAAAGTACATTTTTGTATTTGTTAACCTGGGTGTTATTCATATATTACATTTGGTTCACCACCTCAACATTTATGTTATGAGTATGACAAGAATGACTTTGATTGGAAAAAAAATAGTCCTCCTTGAAATCCCTGAAGCTGTTGTGGCAAACTGCATGACATGGGAGAGCCACTTAAACTATGAGCGTGAACCGGTTTGTTATATTAGTGTGAGGCTGTGGCAGCAAGTTTCATAATTGCAAAAAAATAAGATGACAAGGTAAACACCCTGCAGTTTTTATCAACTACCATCATAGAATAAAGAAAGGCTCCAGTTATGGCTCTATAAGGGCTCTATAAACAGATCCAACAGATCCAAATAGAAGAATCAAGGTTAGTCTGAACTCTGCTGCTGTTCAGTGCAGGAGCTATGCTATGCAGTTCACCACAACAACCACAGGGACGTCCAGAGGAACACATTCTCTGCTCACTTTTGGTTTACACGCTTAAAGACTTAATATCTGATTTGATTTGACTTTATTTTCAGATTTGTCTGAAACGTGTCTTGCATCACAAGGTGTACCCTACTGTCAGATACATGAAAAAACACAACATTTGGCCGGACAACAAAACAAACAGTACAAACATGTAGATATGAAAACTATAGCAGGTTCACACTCCTTGCGCTGATTGATGTCACCCAAATCTCTGCAACAGAGGTAGGTAGTCAATAAAATATTATCATGACTAAAATGAATAGTCGACAAAAAAATGAGAATAACACCCAAGTTGACAAATAGTGAAAGTTCCTGTGAATGTTCTGCACCTAGCCCCTCCTTTTCACAGCACATTTCATCAGTGCTGAGCAAATGTTACGCACAGAGTATATTTAGTAAAAGTAAAATTAATCAGTGACTAAAATGTAAGGCTTCAGTAGACCTATACTTTTAAGAATATTCTCAGTAATAATTTGCAATTCAGGACTCAGTTATATTTTTATAATTTTAAGTAGATTTTTAGTCGTACATATTGTTAATAGTAACAGAAAATGTCACAGTTCTTGGAAGTAATAGTTTTTGGAAGAAGCACAGAGCCTTCATATAAGCAGCTAGGCCGATTTGGATTGCAGTAAATAGGCTACTGAGCGCACAGTAGAGTGTTCAGTCTCAATGAACAATCTGAAAAAGTTGCAGAACAATGTCCGTGAATTAAGATTTCTCTACATTACATAAACACAAATTGGTGCATTGGGTTTTTCACTCCCCGTTATGATTGATTAAGTTTCTATTGTACAGAAATATTAAGGCATAAACAGGCTGGAAGATGAGGATTTTTTTTTAAAACACTTGCCTTGAACATCCAGCTTAATCTCAACGTTTCTCACGTGGACCCCATCTGTATCAAAGACCCCTACCCTGTATAGACCTGAATCATTCCTCTCCACGTTTGTGATCTTCAGGGTCCCGTTGTTGATGAAAAACTGAGTCCTGTTTCTAAATTCTTCCACTATCGTCACCTTTTCTTTCTTCAGGGAGAACACATTTACGGATCCAGTGGAACGCTGTTTGCTACACCGCAGCAGATGGCCGCTGGCATTAGTCATCACCTGGATATAAACAGATCCCCCGAGAGTAACAGAGCACAGAGATGTGTTGTGGGTGGAACTGGCATTACATCTAGTCTCGGCAGCTGGGACGACAGCTAGAAAAAGACATATTCGAAAGAAATCAGCTTCATTTATTCACCTTTTACACATTATCACAAAGGTTCTGCAAATGTTGTTTCTTTAATGATGGGGATTTTACCATGTGTTACTCCAGCTAACGTCACAAGAAGAATAAGAAGTTGCTCCATGCTCCTCGGTCATCCAGAAAAACTTAAACAATAACTCCAGGGAAGTGATGCACTCAACACTGTTTAAACTAAACTAAAGATGATCGACCTCTGCTGAAAGGTTGCGCCAGATACAGGCAGGAAACGGTAAAAAGGGTGGCGGTTTGGTACAGCGGTTGAAAGACAGGAAATGAAGGAAACTATTTCAGTTCTCCTTGCAAAAACAAATCTTGGGCAGCACGCTGCTGCCGTGATAATCTCAGGAAATAAATACAACATGTGGAAATCTTATTTTGTCCCTCTCCGCCGAAATCATATGTGCAACTGAAGCTCAGGTTTGCATTAGCTAACATACTGTGACTGGGATGACAGTTTCAACATGTTTCAACCACAGTGGACCTAATAGGCCAGTAGGACTATTTGCCAAGGCAACTTTAGTTTCTTTATTGTTTTTAAAGCACTTCTTGATTTGGTGAAAAAATGGAAGTGAGAATTATTACTATGCATGCAACCACATGTGGGTGACTGCAAGAGACAAAATGAAACCGTTTTAACTTGTAAAAAACAGACTCTACCCAAAAATGAGGCTTGTAGTTTACCAGTGATCTGTCAGTGCAACAATCTAAAGCTCCACTATGTTCACCAGTTAGTCACTAACTTTGTCTGTGTGCTGTTTGCTTCTGGGCAGGTGGCACACAGTGGGTTTAATCAGAGCTTTTCCACTAAAAGTAGCTGACTGCCGTGGGAAACAAGGTTGATGAGAGCTGTTGAGCTGAGGGTAACTAAGGAATTATTATTATCAAATAATGTGTGTTAACAGGAAATGAAGAGGAGCGTAATTTAGCATCAGTGCATCATCAAAGCCACAAGATTATTCACTTTAATGATCTCTTTCCACTCATAGGATGACTTTTACTAAACCCTTTGACAGTAATAATCTTGTAATAAGTTCTTATTAGATAGTGGTGACAAATGTCTAAATGTGCTTTGCTTTCAACAAACACCTTTAAATTCATATAAATTCAAAAGGTCTTGCATGGCAATGAGATTTCACTAACACAAGGAATGGAAGAAGAAGATACCCCTCTTCTAATATTAAGGGGATCAGCAAACTGAATTATGACAAATAGTAAAGGAAGTTTAGCATAAATAGAGTCAGAGTTGTAAAATAACCCAGTAATTACTTTTACTTAGTTGCTTTCCAAGCAAGTAAAAAAAACAAAATTGTTCTAGTATTCTTCTATTTGAAAATGTGTTAATCAAAGTTGAGAACTGGAGTTTGAATAAAAGAAAGAAAACTTGCAACTAACGTCACATTGACATAGAGGTAACTCTCTTCATTAGGTTACACTTGCTAGCTGTTGTCGCCCGCATCAAGTTCAAAGCGATGCTCTTGGCCTACAAGACCACCACTGGTTCTGCACCATCATATCTTCGCTCACTAATACAGACTTTTGTTCCTGCCAGATCCCTGCGCTCTGCAAACGAACAACGTCTCATAGTACCAAAAAGGCAAAAAATCACTCTCACGGAACCTTTTTGGATCCGTTCCCCACTGGTGGAATGATCTGCCTGCTCCTACAAGATCAGCAGATTCTGTAACCACCTTTAAAAAGCACCTGAAAATGCATCTCTTCCGTCAACACCTAACTGACAATCACTAACTCCTACTTCCTTTCTATCTCTAAAAAATAAATAAACTTCCTATGGATAGGAAGTTTATTTATTTTTTGTATACTCTGCTGGGCTTAAACAGGCTAGTTTTTGATGCACTTATGCATTTTGTTACCTTGTGTTGTTATAATTGCTTTCATTGTCTTCCTTACATGTAAGTCCCTTTGGATAAAAGCGTCTGCTAAATGATTAAATGTAAATGTAGGTAGTCATCAGTTATATTCATTATAGTTACAAATCATTGTACATGACTTCTCACCTTGTCATCTACAGTAATTCTGATTTTATAAAATAACCCTATCTTGTACGTCTCTCTCTCTTTGGGAAAACAGTCTCCTTGTATGCTGACAAACAACATTTTCTTACATACTTGTCATCTTGTAAGTAACTCTCATTTTTCTGTACAATTCAGGGGCACAGACATTTTTTGTATTCAAAATTGATACGAACCAGTTGAACAATTAATACTTTTATTACAAATCAGTTCTTCTAGAGAGCCTGAACATACACCTGCAGGGACAACTCAGTACAGTACTTGCAGCACGATCGTGCAGAAACTTGGTTCCTTCTTCAACAAAAGCAAAAACACATCTTCAAAAAGTTCCTTCAACAAACAGACTTTCCTTCATATAACCTTGTCCTTCAGGAGTGTCTCCTCTTAACCTTTTTCAGTCATGTCCTTTCTATATCCTGTTTGACATGATCCTAGTGTTGAGTCTCCTGAAAAACAGCCTGCTTTTGGACAGTTTCAGCTTCTTTTTCCAATCCTTGTTGTTTTTCTGGTAGACACTGCCCCAGCTGTCCTCCTCCTCATCTCCTACCCAGGGCACCCAGGCACCTCCATTCAGGTGGGGCTCAGCCCGTAGGTCCTCTGACGGGTACCTTACCGGCACTGCAGTGCGATTGTAGAACACCAATCTAGCCAACAGCTCTTTGACAACATCTGGTCTCTGCTCAGAAAGGTCAAAACGTTCATAGGGGTCTCCGGAGATGTTGAAAAGCCACACAGATTTATGGGGTTCAGTGTGGCGCTCCAGGTTCCACCAGCCGCCAGGGAAACCTGGAAGCATCGGTGGTGGTGTCCAGTCTCCATAGCCGGGGTCTCCTGTTAGGAGTTTCCAGTCTCCAGCTCGTACAGAGGCCTGCACAGCTGTGTCCCAAATCCCAAATCCTTTCTGCAGGGAGCCACTGCGTGCATGGTTATACAGAGGGTCAATATTGTGGAGGATCTCCAACCTGGGTGACTCCTTCCCCTCACTGATGGCTTCCCAAACATCATACCCATCCACCCCCTCGGTCAGGGACTCATTGCCACCTGCTAATCTCACCAGTGTGGGGTACCAGTCAGTGATGTGGACCAGGGCTGGACTCACCCTCCTCTTCTTCTTCAATAAAGGGCTGTGGATGAACCCCAAACCCCGGATGCCGCCTTCCCAGTAGGTGCCTTTACGTCCTCTGAGCGGCCAGTTACTGCCGCCAGACAAAGGCTGGCCACCATTGTCAGTAGAGAAGATGATGACACTGTTCTGGTAGTAACCATACTTGCGGAGAGCATACGTTATATTACGTACTGCCTCGTCTACAGCTGAGACCATAGCAGCGTATTTTCTGCGTGCCACGTTTCCCAGCCCGCGGTACGGGTAGATGTACTCCCGCGGAGACTGCAGGGGTGTATGAACCGCTTGGAAGGAGAGGAAGATGAACAGCGGCTGGGACTGAGGATCATGGGTTGCCAGGATCTTGCGGACCCTCTGTGCGTAGAGATGGGTGGAGTATTTGCCCCTCTGACCCCAGGCGACCGACTCCCCCTCATGGAGGTCGAAGCCACACCGCCCAGGGCCGTCACAGGAGTCGTAGGTGTAGTAGTTCACACTGCCCGTTAGGGAGCCAAAGTATGTGTCGAAGCCACGGCGAGTGGGCAGGCACTCCTTCTTGTAGAAGCCTAAGTGCCACTTGCCGACCATATGGGTGGAGTAGCCGAGTTCCTGCAATCTCTGCGGGAGGGTGACCTGGTCAAAGGGAAGGCAGTTGGGCTGCCGGGGCCGGATGATGGAGTGCTGCAGACCAGTGTGAATTTGGTACCTGTAGGGTTAAAGATTAAGAAAACTGTCAGAAGGACAAATGTGTTATCAATAATCAGATATACGAACAGATGGATAAATAATTACACACAGAAAATTATTCTCAGATCTGATATTCAAGGTAAATGCTAAAGATTTTAAACATTCATTTCCATTAAAAAAAGAAGCAATCCTGCTTTTTCAGACAACAACGTTTTAAGGAATCTCATATTATTTAAAAAAAAATTAATAAACATATATGGGGTTATTTTATAGCTTTGCTGTTATACAGATTTTAAGCCAAAATAAATGGACACGCTCCCTTGATAATATCAAAAAAATACTGTAAGAGAGCATTTCCACTGCAGTTGTTTTTTTTTAACCATGCCAGTCCAAAAGACTGGCCTACTTTTGTAGGCTATGTATAATTTATCTGTTGTTATTTTCTTTGATTCTTTGAGACATAAAGATCAATAACCCAATAACTCTCCGCATCCCTTTCCAGTCATTGTAATGTTACAGTTTACAAAAAATAAATGTAAATGTCTTATAGTAAATTACTACTAAAATAGCCATAATTTAATTTCACGAATCAGTTTTTTGGACAACAAATTGTGTAAAAACTCTAAACATTTGTGTTTTACGCTAACGTTACATCAATATAGGCTAATCCTAATAACAGTAAAACGGAAAACATTTAACCAGTCCCAAGTGTGAGGACGAACACTTAACCTGCCGGTGATGAGTTGACTGCGGGACGGGGTGCAGATGGGCTGGATGTAATAATTCTCCAGTTTCACTCCGTCCGCAGCCAGTTTGTCCAGCGCCGGTGTCCTGATGTCAGAGCTGTGGTAGCCGATGTCGTTGAATCCCTGATCGTCTGTCATGATGAAAATGATGTGAGGAGGCTGCGGTAAAGGAGGCCTGCCAACAAAAGATTGGTCCGGCTCGTTTTCCACCTGGTTGGGACTCATCAGGTCCCAGGTCAGGTAGCCGAGGCTGAGCATGCTCATCATGGAGAACCCGGTCAGAGCTGTCGTTGCCATGGTTCCTTCGACACCTTATGATCAGTCAAACGAGCAAGTATTCAGTAGGCCTGTATATTGTCACCAAATCTTTGAGAAGTGAGACTGACGAGGACAATGTTTAAAACACATCAGATGTCGTCTTTTGAACGCTTGGCGAATGGCAGCTGGCCAATCCTGAACGTGCGCGCCACTGAAAGAAAAGCTACACCTCCATCCTTAGTGACTCTCCAAACAGTTTCAGCCTCCTTTGAAAATATTTCACTTTCCCTATTGGTCCCATTAACCCCGCCCGTTTGCGTTGCTGCCTGAAATAACATCACCCCCTACCAACCAAAAGCACACAGAAATGTTTCTGATACATCCAGGTGTTAATAGTGAGTTTACATCTCACATCATGTATAATTTTAATAGGCCTATATCTAGGCGATCGCACTGATATTTTGGCTATTGGATATTATTATGTAAAATCTTAAAATTTGATGGCTTTAGTTCTGTTGCAAATTTTCACATTTTGCTCCATTTAGTGTAAAATCACCTTTAAACATGAAAGCAGAGGAAATCCTCACATCATACACTCTCCTCTTCATTCATACCATTTCATGGTGATTTGATTTCATGAACCACACTGTCAGCTTTACAAATTACTAGAAAGTAAGAAAAAAATCATTCCCATCTAGCCTGGTTTAGCAGTGGATCACAGAGGCTCTACAGAAAGACCCTCACTCAGAAAAACACAGTGTGTGGGGGAGATTTGAGTCTTGGGGAGGTTATGGGGCCCTACGGGGCCCTCAAGACACAATCACAGACACTGTTCCCCCACTCCGCTCAACTGCACTCACAGTCACTCTCTTATTATTCCTGCAGTTTTATGAGTGCTGCAGACCTGAGGAGAGAGACGGAGCAGACTTCCCAGACTCTGATCACATCTCCATCCAGGCGTCAAAGAACCACTTTACAAATCATCCAGCAGGTCGACATAAAGCAGCAGGACCGCACAACCTCAGCCTCCGCCACAGCGCCTGTGTGAATAGGATCCACAGCATCTTGTCTGTACACCTTCAGCGTGCTTCGGATTCACTTTGACTAGGAGTAAAGGAAAGGCTGTGGAGAGATGTGGACAGTTAAACAATTAATTTTTTGGCAAGCCACTCGGTTAAAAAAAAACATCTAGTTTCTCATGAGTGACGTTATGAAAGAACTTTACATCTTTGCATGCTGAGTTGTAGCATGTACAGATGTTTTAAGACATCAAAATAATCTTAATAAATTAAATTTAGCTGTTTTATGCCAGTGTTGATTGATGCTTTTGTGCCATTGTCCAGGCTGACGCCTGGCTACACTGTTGTCCTATGTGCTCATTGGCTACACTGAGGTGTGTGTTTGTCACATAAAAGCCACTACAACTTAGCATGTAAGATATTCTGTGATAGCACCCACAATAAACAAGACATTTGACCATGTGTCTTGCCAAACTTCACAATCAGCATGATGTGAGATGGGCCCGCATATAGACTTACCGGATCAGAAATATAGGGGACCTTGAAGTCATGGAGCAGGTTGTACATGCCTAGTGTCCCATGTCAATTGGATTGGGCCATTATCAGGCTGAAACTGAAATCCTTGGGATCAAATACTGTATTGATTGTATTAGGCCCTAATATTTTCATCTTCTGTAAATTCACTGGTATATGTCAGAATATAATTTTTACTCTAAAATGTAAATTTGTTAAATAACTCAAGGTCATTGAGGTGAAACATGCCCTGCACATAGAAATGAGATCTGTCGAAGTCAGGAGTTGGTCAACACATTGGAAGGTAAAACACCACACTTTGCAAATGTTGATATTGGTTACATAGAGACTTGGAGGTCGAGGGGCAGCCAAAGGAAGTATGAGCCTCCCGTAAGGGGCACGAAGCTGCGGCCGGGGATGTTTGCAGACCAGCGGCAGCAAAGGCATCTTTGGAGCAGAGCTTCTGAGTTTAAGGCAGTTCAAGCCGGGAAAGAGAGAGAAGAAAAAATTATTGAGGTGCACCTGAAGTTTTACACCCTCGTGTTTATTTATGTAGTTTTCCTAGAGGGAGCGGCTTGGACAGCAGGAGGTCTTTGCAAACATCCCATCAAACACCAGAGAGATGATGTGTAATCATACCAAGGGACTTGACATTATTAATCATAGTGAGTTCATGATATGTGTGAACACCAGCTTGCAAATCAACTCAGAGGCAACAAAGAGGGCAAACCGAGGGTCAGTGATATCCCTGGGTGGCAGTGAAATAACATGGAATCACTATGAAGGGGAACGTATCTGTGTGCTCTGTGTGTGTGTGTGTGTGTGTGTGTGTGTGTGTGTGTTCAGAAACAGAGACATAACCTGCCTGGAAAGTAAGAGTCTCCAGGTCTTTGGGCAGCCACACTTGAGATGATGAGATGTGACTCATCTGTTTTCTGTTGGTCAGAGGTGTAACTGCGGCAGCTCACCGTGTCAACAAAGACTCTACTCACAAGCGCTACACAAACAACGCACATATACTGACACACACCTAACCCTTACACACAAAAATATTAACATAAGCATGGATCCACATACTCGTCATACCCTGAAGTCTGAAAAGATGTTGATGGGTTGATACCACAGATGTATAACATTTGCTTATCCTTTTTTGAACTGTCATATTGCCTAAATAAAGACTTCAACCAAGAAATGGTTTGATGGCTATTTATGAAAACAGTTACCTTACAATACACCACGAGTTGGGTTTTCATTGACCCTTAAATGTTAAACAAACATCATACTTGGTTTCCCGAGGTAATTTTCAGTTATTTGTTTGTCATAACTTCTCTTGGACTGCTGTTCAATGTCAACATGAGCTAAGAATAAAAAATATGTTCACTAATAAGCATTCTTGTAAACCACAGCTGTCTAATTCCAGTATGTAAGCATGATTCAAACACAGTAAGTGGTCAGGTATGTTAAAGAAGGTCACTCTCCTTTAATGAACCCGTCATGCTGTGTTGACACATACTGTATGTGAAAATTTTAATTCAAGTCTGCAGATCATGTTCTTAGACTTATTTCATTATTTTCATCTCCTTGATCACTCTCTCCTGCTGCCCTGAATATAAATGCTTTAACGGTCATTTTCCTAACTGCACAGTCTTAGATACTACATAAAATCATTTTCAGAGAGAAAAAAATGTCTCATAAATGGAGATTTAAACGTGACAAATCGGGCTACTTCAGAAAGCCTCAAAGTTGTATTTAATGCTGATGTGCTGTAAACATCTGTGGTGTGTTTGTTGGTTGTGCATTACCCTCCTAATTTATCCAATTTCTTCTAGAGGATGTGAAAAGAGTGTCATGGAACATCATACATTTAAAACACTTCCTTTTCTCTACCTTTTAATTGAAAGTAGATATATAAAACACAATCAAAGTGTGTTTTCAGACAGAAGGAGCTTGTTACTTCAAGCATGCTCATGAATGAAGTTAGAACAAAGCACTAGCTTTGACCTTTCATCTCTTTTTCTGTTTCTGTGGTAAAATGTTCTGACTGTCAGATCAAGAGTAAGCTTAATGAACAAAAAGCAAAAGCAGTATAAACTCGTATGTGTTTTAGACTTGGTTTAACCAGCCATAATCTCCAAACAAACACACAGAAACGCAGTCAAACAGGCTCACAATGCCATTTCATTTTAATGTCACTTGCCAACCAGGTTCTAGGGCTTTTCTCGGGAACCATGAAATGCAATAATGAGTTGAAAAGGAAGCAGAGACTGGGGGTGCTGCTGCTCCTGCTCTGCTCTCGGTCGGCACCAGATGTTGGCTTTGGCTAAAGGAAGAGGTGCTGGTCCCCTTCGCCGTGAACACTACCCCCTTTCTAATCAACACAGCCCTGCCAGTAAACCTGCACATTACTTCCCCTCTTACCCCAATTTTCTAATCTGAGTAAGACTGGATGGAGGTTTTCTTTCTTCCTGTGTGCCAACCTCCGAGGAAAAAACCTTCACTTCAATAGGACTGTATTCAGCTTGCCGTCCCTCTACTACATACAAGACTACCTTTGTTTCTAGCGTTTGCTCAACGTCTCTTTTTTCATTAAGTTCTAATTTTTTTAAATCAGTTCATCAAATCGGGGGTAATATTAAGGCAAAAGACACTCATATTTCTCAGATTTATTTCTCATATTTAACAGATAGAAATGTTTCAATGTCTTTTAAGGTATATGTTTTACCCCCAAAAGAAATTGCAAAACCTATTGATATTTACAGTCAGTAATAATTGAGATAAAATCTCAGTTATGTTAAATGTCTGTATCCACACCAAATCATGGGAGAGTCAAAAGCTGCTGGCAGCTACTGAGATCTGCTAAGCTAGTTGGCTTTAGCAGGACTTAGCTGCAGTTACTCGTTTGGCCGTTATCTAGATGATAAGATAAATATAATGATAATAAAAGCCATATGAAGTGACAAATAACCCCAGTTCTACAGAGTGCTCATGTGGGTGTGAGTAAGCCGCTCTAACAGTGGAAGTGGGTTACCATGTGCCAGCTTCGACAGTCACAACCTGCTGCACTATAAATAGATCTGTAGTGCAATAAACGAGCATTTGTACACGCAGATATAGATGAGCTAGATGTAGCTTAGAAAAACAAATGAAAATGAGTCAGCTGAAGAGTAAGATCTGTTTTAACCAGTACAAATAGCATTCACTTGTATTCAGCTAATATCTCCTTTATCTCTGTGGCGGCTTTAACGTTCACACATCGTGCCATACCAGGTGGGACCAGCGCTGGCCTCAGCCCCGGACTGAAGGTGTGTTTGATTTGGCTCTTGTCTAGCCGCAGCAGCACCTGGGCAGGAAGGCCAGATACAACACTTCATTATGACCCTCCAGCAAAGCCACCTGGACAGTCATCTGACATGGGCTTAATGAACAATCACTATGGGGCTTTGTGTGGGAGGTGAATTTGAAATTTCGTAAAAAGGCTTCTTCTAATCAGTTATATGTTTTTAGAATAAAGTGTTCTTCTTAAAAATGTTTTTCTACTGTTCAAAAAGGCAGCACTGACACTGAGGTTTTGACACATTAAAAGTCCCCAATAATAACAAATCTCACTGGCTGTAGTTGAAGGTAATTGCCTGCAGAGTGAGCATGTGGAATGTAAAGTCAATTTATTTTCTGTGAAACAGAGTGCCATTTACAAGGGTAACCTGTACAAATATCCCATATTTACTGCATCATGTCATCAAAGCCTAGGGAAACGCTCCACTTCGTTTTTCTTAGTTCTCAAGGATGTTGTTATTCGGGCCTCCTCTGTCTCTGTTACGATAACTTTAACTAGCTCTTTAAAATGCTGTTTAACATATCAGTTATTATATATATTTTGATATTTACAGGAAACGTGGGCTGAGGAAATATTACATTTCCCATTTTACTAATTGTTATTCTTCCATAAAACCCTGGTGGTCTGTCCCATCAACACGAATGGGAGCTGAGTCAGCCTCATAAGCAACTCGTTTTGCCAAACCTGTGGCGTGCAGGCGTGCGTGTGTGCGTGTGTGCATGTCATGTGTGTGTTTGGGGGAGAGAGGTTGGGAAAGATGGTGAAATCAAGCTCGGTGAGCCCTGACGTTGAGTTTGGAATACACACTGCTTTCCTTTCCTGATTTTGCTCTATGAATACTTCTCTTTCAGCTGCTTGCTCCTGCTGACCCTCTGCTTACCCAATACTCTCCTCTAGTTTGACCCAAGGCCTCACCACCCGCTCTCTCAGATCCACAGCCCAGACACATTTAGTTTCTTCCCAAACCAACCAGCCGAGAAAAAAAAGTCATGCTTTTATCCAGAAAGCCTCTCCTGACAGAAATTCATGGGCTCTTCGGTTTGCAGTGACTCAGTGCATTGCAGAGCAACAGTAAAAAAAATGTTTCAAGGATTTGAAATGCATTGCTTAAGCTCATTTGTTCACAGATGTCAGGTTTCCTTCCTGGAACAAAATATGAAACTGAGCTGAAATTTAGCTTAAACTGACCAGAATCATAGGAGAGTTACAGACAGGTAGAAAAGAAAGCGATGGAAAGAGAAAGGGTCTTTGTGGTTGGTCTGAATGGCTCAATATAATACAGGGGCCACTGTGATATTCTGCTTAATAAAACAAATATAGTTAGGTGAAACTGTGTAGGCTATGCCCAGACAGACATATTGACTAGAACCTGCAAATTACCTCGAAAAGACTTCCTACATAATAACTTAATGGGATGTTTTATATTAGCAGGGGAAGGCTTTATTTTAATGATACCTATTTTGCATGGACCACTGACAACACGTGCCACGGCTGACTAGACGCTGTTTCGCGGAAGTACTACAGCTCCCGTGGTGCATTGCAGCGGTAACCGGAACCACATCGTGAGTTCAACGTGCCAACATGCGTGTTTTAGTGGAGGAGCGGTGACTCTGTTCAGTATGTGTCCATTTTTAATAAGAAACTACTTGTAGACGTTACTTTGGCGTATGTATTTGTCGGCTTCTTCGTGTGTCGAATATGTCTTTGAACGCATCAAAGCACGAGTTGATCCAGCTAATCCACCGCCATTTGAAGGAGCATGGTTTCCACTCAGCTGCAGATGAGCTACAGAGGCACAGCCCACAGGTCCACACACACACACACACACACACACACACTGACTTACTGTAACTGCTGAAACCTGCAACAAAGTTTCTGGTGCTGCACAACAATGTTACAGTTTTAAGAAAGGCTTGCCTACCTATTCTGTGCATTAGCAGACTTTACTGTTAGACTATCACTGTTAAGTCTTTCTGTTATCATCATACAGAAGTTATGAATCATGAATAACGTTGCTAAAATACATTTTTACAATGTAGTAACTTGTACTTACACTGTTCTTTGCAGATGTTTCTAAACCACTAGTCTTTTTCACTGTATTATGTGCAGTCCTGACTTTTGGGATGTTATTGTCAGTCAGTCAGGGCCCAGGATTGCTACTGGTGATTGGGTCTTCAGTTTGATTTGAACAAAAGTGTATCTAAATTACAAATAGCTCAAAATAAAGATATAGTGAGATGATACACGTATACACAGCCTTGTTCCAGACCTAATTGTTGCCCACATCATCTATAGTTTCAACCATTAAAATACTGACAAATGAATGGTGAGTGTAGTGTGAGCAGGTGTTTCAGACCAAATGCAGTTAAAACTGGATTTATTTTTAAAGATCAAGCAATTGTTTTATTAATACACTGACTTCCCAATTGGTTTAGTTTTATTAGGTACACCCAGTTAAATCTAACCGTACTGTAGTTTAGTGCAGTTGTTCCCAAACTAGAAAAAAAACTGTATAGAAACAGAGATATTTGAGGTTGGGCACACATGACCAGGCGGAAATAATTCCACAGCCTTTTGACTGTCAAACACTGATGTAAGTCATATCACTGTTAATTGCTGCATTGCATTACAGTAATTGGTGGGATGGAGACGTCATTAATGTGATTAGTTTCATCATGTGTGATTTTTCTGCTATGACAATTTAAAATGTCTGCTCTAAAAAGGTCTATGAAGCCGATTCATGTTGGTACGATATCAAAAAGGGTCCTCGGGCTAGTAAGGCTATCAACATCAAGACTGCATAATATTGTGTAGAATATATTATACCTGATAAACTTCCTAATCATTGCATGGTTTGGTTTTTTGATTACTGCAGGGGGCGACACAAATATCTACATCATTACTGGACATCTACAGTTCATGGTTAAAGTGAGTAGGATTTCTCAATTCTTGGAAGCAATCAAACATCTTGATTGGACTTTGTCGGCAGTGATGAAATGTGTGCTAACTATTGTTTCTATTCCTGTCAGTGACTCGAAAAAGAAAACGCAGCCGGGCTCCAATTTTAAAGGAAGGACTCCAGCTAAGGGTATGCCTGCTTCTTAAACTTGAAATACAGAGAATGGAAAGGTCCAACTCTTGGAGCCTAGCCTGATAATTAGATTGGCCAGGCTAACTTGATGCAGTCTCCAGACCAGTTCTCAGACTTGTCTCGGTTTCATTCCTACTTTGCCTCCAGCTTGTTTTAGGATGACTCGGGTTTTCCCTTCTATCAAACAACTTTGTACTGTATACTATGCAGTCCTCCCCAAACTTGTATTGAAGTTTGAGGAGTTAAGTCAAGTTTAAGGTAGATTAAATGATTCCGAGCTGCTGTCAGAGATACTTCTGTCTACTCATAAAAGCTCTTTTATTAGGATTTGTATATATTTGAAAAGATATCTGTGCATGAGTTTTCTTTTTCTACTTCCATCTTACACCTGTACCATATCCTGCCCCAGCTACAAAAATCGAAAGCGCCTCCAATCAGATTCAAGCTGACGACGACAACAGCAGCTCAGATGGCGAGGAGCTGAGTCAGAGTCTATTGCCACAGGTGACGTGGAGAATAAAACCTTTTTGCACTGTATAAATGCTGACAAAGCTGATGTTGCTTTCAGCTCTTATACTCACACATCACTACTAGTGATGGAAGATCCAATTCATCCTATTGAGTTCTTCATCTTGATGTTACAGACTCCTGCTTCCAGTAAAAAGTCAGCTCCCAAGACCCCAGTTAAACCAGTGGCAGCAGCATCTCCAAACAAAAAGAAAACAGTGAGCCCAGTCAGTTTTAACAGTATCTCCGTTGTTTCTCTTTATGGCACATTTAAAAACAAATCATCCAGTGATGCCTTCAGGTTACTGCAAGAGTTTTTGTAAATTACAAAAGAACTTGTGTTGTCAACTATTGTTGTCTTTTTTTCAGTCTGTGCCAGCGAAAAGGAAAAAAGGTGACGGTAAATCTGCAGAAAATGTGATCAAGGCGAAGAAATCAAAGACCCAAACAAAAGCCAAGGTGGTGGCGGCTGGAGGAGATGATTCAGACTCTGACAGCAGTCTGGATGTGGAGAAATGGAAGAAACTGGTCTTGCAGATGACAGGTAGGGGTGTGTGCATGTGAATATAAGTCACTGAGGGCATCATTTTTGTGTAAGTATGTAAAGGAGGTGAAGAGGAGAATCTCAGAAGTGTAAAGGGAATAGTTGTGAGTAACTGTGTCATTCTGTTTAGAAGGTTTTCCATCCCAATTCATCAGATTAAGCTATTATTATTATTATTATTATTATTATTATATTTATTATAGTAAGACCAAGCACTGAAACAATTTAGACAGTCAGCTATAGGTACGAGGGGAAATTTGTGTTTTGGGGAGGTTTTCACATTGGAAATATAAATAACAGAGAATGAAGGGTGGAGAGGTGGAAGGAGAAAGTTAAGAGGATTGGAAAATACAGGATATGGTTGGAGATGAGGGAGGCAAGGGAGATGAAAAGACAGGGAGAGCTGGGTCCTTTCACTTAAAGGGAGAAAGACAACCACCAGACAGAGGACAGCGCCACCCACGAACGACCTCTCCATGGAAAACAGTGATTTCATACAAACAGAGCTGCATACAGTAGCTGTGTCGTTGCTGTTGATGTTTTCTTTCAAGCATTTGTGCCACCCAGCCATGTTTGTTCAACGTGTTCACCGTGTTTACTCTGTCCACAGAGGATGAAGTAGCCAAGATGGACTTCATCGATGCTCTGGACTCATCTGCGCCCCAACCCATGAAGAAGAGGGTGAGGAAACCCCGCGCTAAGCCTCCCGCAAAAACAGACACTCCCGTTAAACACAACATCGGGACGGTTGAAAAGAATGAAAAGGTGGAGGAGAAAGCCATGAGGGAAACACCAACAAAGAATAATAATCCCAAGAGGAGCAGGCCAAGAAAGGCAGCACCTGTAACCTCCTCTGCAATCCCGAGCCAAGAGCAAAACATCAACACTGCAGAGGACAGACCTGCTACATCCACTCTCTCCCTGTCAAAACAGACGCCGAAAAAAGAGAAAAGGAAATTTGTGACTCCCAGTGAAGAAAAAATTGATGAGACAACGTCTGAGCCCAAGAAGAAGAAGAAGAAGAAGAAGAAGAAGACAACTGAAGACAAGGTGGAAGAGAACACAAATGAGGCTGGAGACGATGGAAATGACAATGACAGTAAAGAGGAAAGAAAAAAGAAGAATATAGTCACGGAGCATTGTGATGAACCTGCAGAGGAGAAGAAAAAGGCTAAAGGAACAAAGGGAGATAGCAAAAGGAATGAGACTGAAGAAATAATAGAGACCTGCAAAAACGGGAATGTTGATAATGAAGACATTTCGGAGCCAATAGTGCAAGAAAAGAAAGCCA
The DNA here is from genome assembly GCA_011952105.1 of Coreoperca whiteheadi. Lineage (NCBI taxonomy): Eukaryota > Metazoa > Chordata > Actinopteri > Centrarchiformes > Sinipercidae > Coreoperca > Coreoperca whiteheadi. Next base: position 14,208,507 of record CM022490.1, read on the forward strand.
AGAAGAAGAAAGGGGAGATAACTGATAGTGGGGAAAATTCAGAGCAGACAGCTGAAGAAAAGAAAGTAAAGAAGAAGAAAACAGCAGCTGGTAGTGATGAAAAATCTGAGCAAGAAGACAAAGACAATTTAAATCAGATAGCTGAAGACAAGAAAATAAAGAAGAAGAAAAAGGCCGTTGAAAGTGAGAAAACTTCAGAGCAGACAGCTGTAAAAGTAATAGAAAATTCCGGGCAGATAGCTGAACAAAGGAAAGTAAAGAAGAAGAAAACGGCAGCTGGTAGTGAGGAAATATCTGAGCAAAAAGTTGAAGAAGACAAAGGATCAATGCGGATAGCTGAAGTAAAAGCAAAGAAGAAGAACAAGGAGACGGCTAATAGTGAGGACAGTTCAGAGCAGATCGTTAAAGAAAAGAAAGCAACGAAGAAAAAGGAGAATCCTGATGAAGCAAATTCAGAGCAGATAGTGAAAGAAAAGAAAAAGAAAAAGAAGGACAAAGCTGGTCATAATGAGGATCAGAGAGTTGAAGGAAATACGACGACAGAGAAATTCGAGAGCAGTGACAGAGAAGAACAGGGAGAGCCGATTACCAAAGTGAAGAAGAAAAAGAAAAAAGACTCATTGAAAAACGATTCCGTTGACTCAGAGCCACTAGCCCAACTCAACCCTGAGACACCAAGTCCTCCAACAGAGAAGAAGAAAGGTGAGTAGATAACTACTCGCACCAATCGTGACAAAAAGCAATGTTGCTGTTCTTCTGAGTTTGCGTTCACTTCTTAATTTGCCGTTGTCTCAGAGAAGAGCAAGTTGAAATCAGCTGAGGTCCCAGAAACACCGGCAGTTTCTGCCCAAGACGCCACAGAAACACAAACCCTCCGAACACCCTCAGGTGGCACCCACAAAAAGGTATCCCAGCACTGTTCTCTTCACCAGTTTGCTGTCAAGTCAGAATGCCATGTTGTTAGTTTGAGTGCTAGAGGACAATTCTTCAGTTGCTCAGATCTCTTTTTAAATGTACTAATTATTCTGAAATTCTTCACAGAAAAAGAAATCCTCCAAGAGCACCGGGTCATGAAGATGTTTAAATCTTCGTCCCTGCAGAACCAAAGGATGAAGGCAACAAATCCTGTCCATCGGACTTCTAATCATATTTTAATGCTTAGAATCATCACTTAAAACTGTAAAAAGAAAATTACTTTTTTTATTTTGGTACTTTTTAAAATCTTTTTCATTTGTTTTACATGTGTCAGAGTGTGGCATGCTATGACACAGGTGTTATTTTTCGCTGTAAGTGTAATGAAATTGCCATTTTAATGGCATGAATATGTAAAGGGGTTTCATAAGGGATTGTTTCATGGAATGGGTGATCTCTCTCATGACATGTCTTTTGAAAGTGAAATTCAATCATTGAATGAACGGAGACATTTCTCTCTCAAACACATTCTCTTTCAGTCTCAGGGATTTTCCCCATGATAGTCCTGAATCTTGATTTGTTCTCAATATACACCTACTAACTCAGCTCTTGGGGAGAAAAAAAAGAATACGTCTCGAAAAATTTGGACCACTTTTATATTTATTCAAAATAGACATGGAAAATGGTTGTAACGGCCTATTTTGGTATTGGGTTAAAATCTCTGTTTGTGAAAAGCATGTTTGTTTGTTTTTTATACAAAAGTTTTAAATGTTTGCTGAAACTTTTATATATGCATTGTACACTATGCTTTTAAAACAAATTAAACTCCATAGTTTTTTTTAAATCCTCTGCGCTACCCGGAGTCTTTTAAGACTGTTATTGTGGACAGAGAGGGACAGATGCATGCCAGCGTGTCTGTACAGCACTGGTCCCCAAACTAAGGCCCGCGGGCCGGATATGGCCTCTACATTTGGCCGGGCCCCCTGAACAATACCAGAGACGCATTATGATTTTTATTCAGTCTGGCAACACGAATCCTACACTCGCCCCTGTCAAACAGAACGGAATAAAAGCAAATTCTCAATGATTATTTTTTTGTTCAATGCAAAGAAAAGGCTGTTTGTCCCATCTGTAAAGAGGCGGTGGCATTATTCAAAGAATACAATCTGTGCCGACACTATGGATCCCCGGGTCACAAAGACAAGTATGATAGCTTCCAAGGCCAATTGCGAGCAGACAAACTGTCTGGAAGACAATAAATGTTTACGTTTAGGCAGCCCTGCGATCGTCACACTTTTTCTGTTACAAACTGACCCCAGGCCCCCATCAGAGAAGGGAAACGTTATGTGGCCCTCACAGGAAAAAGTTTGGGGACCGCTGCTGTACAGTGTATTCACCGGTCTGAGTCACGTCCCTGCCGCTAGATGGCGCTGCGGTAGCCGGCTGAGGTCGGACAGAATACAGCGAGGAAGAACTCGGTTCCGCGGCTGGTAACTGTCACAGCATCCACTATGAAATATTCAACTAACATTTAACTAACTCTTAAGTTATTGACCTCAAAATAACCAAATGTGGAGGTTAAACAGAGTTCGCCACAAAGCTGGTCGACAAGGAGACAGCTTGGAGGAGCTCAAGTTAAAGAGGCGAGAGCACGAGAAAGGTGAGTGTTTTATCGTTAAAGTATCGTGTTTTTCTGGGGTGTTACTGTTCAATTAAGTTAACGGGTATATAAACAAACCAATATAACTTAATTTCAATAAAAATTCTATACGAAGGCTTTGAATTGTGGAAAAGAGGCTGAAACAGTTGATGTAATTTACAAGTAAAAGAGCGAAATGGAAAGTTCACCTTCTTCTGTAACGTTAGCGAAATTAACGTCGTGTCATAGTTTAAGCTAACTGTTAACCCAGCTAGGTAACACAGATACAGCCTGTCTGTGGAAGCTCCCCAGCATACAGTTAGCTAAGTTAGCTATCACATCAACATATCACAACTAGGTTAGCTAACGTTACATCTTCATCTAGTTAAGTTAACCTAGCTAACTTCCTCTGTACCGGTTAGTTATGTTTGTTAACCCCATAAACAGGGCACCCATGAAAAACACATTTTACCTCAGAGGTTCTTTTATAGGCTAGCTACAGATTTCAATCAATAAGCATGAAATCAATATCAACCCAGAGCAACATGTCTTCATCCAGTACAGAGATATTGACAATGTAGCTAGATTAAAAGTCTGGGTATGACGAATGGGAACTAAACTTTCTTATCATTTTTAATAATATAAAGTAAAAGGTGGTGTTATGGTCTCTAAGAAATAAAATCATTAGTAATGGAGATATAGCTCATGCCAAACCAGCATGGGACCGTTCCATATTATTTTAAAGACAAGAACAAAGCATGACGTATAGCTAACGTTATTTAATAATAGAGGACAACTAAATCCAAGTTGATATCTAATTATGATGGTAACATCACATCGGTCATTCCTCCAGCCACTGTGACGTCCTTACAGTCAGTGTCTAACTTTGTCTCGGAGTCTGACAGAATGATGGCTTGTAGGGCATCTTTGCAACTGAACAGTATGATAGGCTACTGTCAGATGAGTGGAGCGGGAAGTGACGTGATATTTGTCTCTGTTAATTGCTATAGCGCTGAGACAGGCCCGCAGAGACCGACAGCTTGTGAGCAAGAGACTCCTGCTGAACGAAGATGAGGACCAGCCAGAGGTCACCATGGACTCTAACTCAGGAGAACAGGTGAGACGGACATTGTGATAGATCATATTTTGGTAGGTCAAGTAAAACTAAAGGCATCTGAATCTGCTCCTCATTTCCCCAGGATGTGATCAGTTTGTTCCAAAAACTTCAACACACTGGCCCGGAGAGGGAGGCCCAGCTGAAAGCCTTGAATAAAGCTCTTCATAACCCATCGGCGCAGCTCACCTTCATCAAGTATGGCGGCAACTCATGTCACTGTATTCAAATGAGTTTAAATGACGTTTATTGCCATTTGTATCACATGTGTCATGTCTGTGTATAAATCTGTCTTCCCTCTAGGCAGGAGAATAGTATGCATCTTCTGGTTGGTCTCCTCACTGGCTCTAATGCTACGTGCCGCCTACAGGCTGTTCGGTGTCTTCACAAGCTGTCTCACTCTCCCCACACCAACGTGGCACCGGCCTGTCTGCCTGCCACCCCCTACCTGCTCACCTACCTGTCTGGCCAGAGCACCAAGTACACTGTGAGTACCCACTCATACCCAAGCAGTGTGTAATGTAGACACCTAATCATGCAGGAGGATTTTAACCTTCCATGTGTGTTTATGTTCATGTGTACACAGGAGCTGTGTCTCTACACGATAGGTAATTTATGCCCAGACAGTGATGTTGTAAAAGAGAAACTCCTTGCCCAGGGAATCATACCAGCTCTGGCCAACTGTATAGAGGTAAACTAACAAGATTCATCTCTCGAGTCATTAGAATCAAAATCACATTTCCCACATTGCCCTGAACTGATGCCACACATGGTTAAATGTTGTAATGTTAACATGTCTGTTTTGGTGTGTGTGTGTGTGTGTGTGTGTGTGTGTGTGTGTTCAGAACCAGAGACATAACCTTGCGGTGGTGGAAGCTGTGGGGTTCACCCTCTCTCAGCTTCTCCAGGCCAAAGATGCCGCAGTGAAAATAATCCCGTAAACGCTGACACTACAGTTCATCTCTCCCTTCTGTACATTGCTGTGGTCTCCTAAAATGTTGAAATAATTTCTCTTGTGGGGCATTGCTCACATTAAACGCCGTTGTCAGTTGAATGGTCTTCCTCTGTGTCTGCAGGATGGTCCTGGCCTCCAGTTTACCTTCATACTTGTTATCAGTCCTGACTCCCGACCCAAAGTTTGGCCTGGCACCTGCCATTGAGTGTGCATGGTGTCTGCACTACCTCACATGCAGGTGAGAGCTTAAGGGTGTCCTCAGCAAGTATCAACAGTCTGTTAAATTTCCTCAGTTGTGATTATATGTAATTGCTCCACAAACAGTGTATTTTTATTTATCATAACAAGGATGATCTGTCTCTCTTCTGCCTTTGCCTCACTCCAAAGCATTGAGGATAACAGAGTGCTGTTGGCTCATGGGGCCCTGTTGCAGTGCAGTTCCCTGTTAGTGTCACTAGGTGGTGCTGTGGCTGAAGGAAAGAAAGAAGAAGGAATAGAGCTGGTAAGGAAATGAATGCATTAAATATGGTATTTGTTGTTGCTTTTTAATGCTCTTGTTTGTTTGTTTTTTGTTCTGTTTTGTTTTTACTTTCTTATAACAAAATCATGTGTACCAGTACTTTTCATTACTGCGGACCATTTTTCAAAGCATAACGTCTGGCAGTGAGAGCAATAACACGAACACTGTCTATGAGTGCTTATGTTGTATGCCTACAGTGAGCTCGCCCCAGGCTCCTGCTCAGAAATAGTAGCAAAAATACAGAGACATGTTCACAGATCCAAGACAATAATCCATTATGTAGGTAGAGTAAATGTAATAGCTACATAGCCCACTCCAAAGCATATTAACGCAAACTATACAATCATGAAAAATAAACAATTCTCAATAAGAAACATTCTCGTCAATGGACCATTTTTTATAACAGCAGATCTCTCTACATCGGTATGGGTTGTTCCCTGCTTCTGCTCTGGCAAACCAATCATTGCTGTTTATAATTATGCTATCATTGCAGAATAGAGCAGTTGTATGGTGCATTCAAGAAAGCCCGGATATCAGAGAATTCTGAGTCGGCTACTGAAAAGTTTCACATTCACCAGCCTTCTTTTCAGACAATCAAAAAAAAATTACAGAAATTACAACTTTGATAAATTACTGATTTCATTCATGAAGTTTCATTCGCATTTCATTATTTTCCATTCAGACTTTTGATAAACAATGCTCAGGAAAATCAGCCACAATATAAAGTATACACCATTTGTCTTTTGGCTGAAGTATACAAACTAAGCAGCATTGGTAGCTGCCGGGCTCCAATTTTAAAGGAAGGACTCCAGCTAAGGGTATGTCTGCTTCTTAAACTTGAAATACAGAGAATGGAAAGGTCCAACTCTTGGAGCCTAGCCTGATAATTAGATTGGCCAGGCTAACTTGATGCAGTCTCCAGACCAGTTCTCAGACTTGTCTCGGTTTCATTCCTACTTTGCCTCCAGCTTGTTTTAGGATGACTCGGGTTTTCCCTTCTATCAAACAACTTTGTACTGGTATACTATGCAGTCCTCCCCAAACTTGTATTGAAGTTTGAGGAGTTAAGTCAAGTTTAAGGTAGATTAAATGATTCCGAGCTGCTGTCAGAGATACTTCTGTCTACTCATAAAAGCTCTTTTATTTGGATTTGTATATATTTGAAAAGACATCTGTGGATGAGTTTTCTTTTTCTACTTCCATCTTACACCTGTACCATATCCTGCCCCAGCTACAAAAATCGAAAGCGCCTCCAATCAGATTCATGCATGGTATTTTAACTGACATGGTTTCCCTGTTTTCTTCCTCACTAGCTCATCTGCCCTCTGCTGAGGTGCGTTGGAAACCTCCTGTCCTCCTGCCGAGTGGAGGACCTGAGCACTCAAGTGGGAGATGTTCGCATCGTGGTTGCTTTGTGTGCATTTCTTCAGGCCTACCTGCAGACTCAGCCAGCCTTGGCCAGAGAGTGTGCCTGGGTCCTCAACAACCTCACAGGTTTGAACAGTCTGTTACAGTCACACCCGATCTCTGCTGAATCTCAAACACACAATTCTGCGCTTATTTTGGTCTTTAAATTGTGTAAACTGGGATTCTGTTTAATGTACTCTGTGATTATTTGGCTCAGGGACAGAGTGGCTTTAGGGACTGATCATACCAGCAGACATTATAAAGGGTCTAAGCACCCAAACAGATTGAACAGCTGAATTTAGCTTGGATTCTATTTCAAAAACAGGTCACCTGGAACCTGTGCATCACCTGTTACACAGAACTGAATAATTGTTTTTTCAAATGTACACCCTGTTAAAATGCTAAATAAAGTGTATGTGGTTGGCTTTTTCATGGGTTTTGATGTTAAATAGCGTTCTGGGTTACAAACATGTCTTAATATAATTCAGAAAATGTTTTCCAAAGTGTAAGTTTCCCATCTCAATGTAATGTCTGCCAGTAGTCAGGTTATGACGCTTTAGGTGGTGTGCCATAACAGTGTAGGTTGTTTTAAAAAAAAAAAAAAAAAAAAAAAAAAAAAAAAGTGCTACTGTTGTAAGATTTATGTTCAAATTTCTGTTTTGCAAAGAAAAATCTGTCTTCGGCATTTGAAATTATTGAGGTGGCGGGGGGGGCTTTACATTCAGAACTATGAATTGAGACTTGATATATTTATTAGGTGTTTTTGTGTGTAATGTAGTTTGTTCAAATGCATTTTCCATCTCGCTGCTGCAGCTTACTCCAGTGCTTTCTGCTCTGCTCTGCTGACTCTCAACTTGGTCCCTGGACTGATCCAGCTCCTCCCGTTCTCTCAAGGCATCAATACCATGGTCTGTGCAAGCTAAAGCCAAACTTGGATATCATTGCTTTCATAGCATATTTCACTGTCATTGTAGCACTTGTTGATGAATAATGTGTTTGTCCTGCTGTTCTTATCTTTGGAATAATGTATAGTATAATTTTTTTTCCTTGAGTCTCTCACACGTTCCTGTGATGGAAATGTCCATCTTCCAACTATTTAAGTTACTTCCCCTAGAAATATGGTTAAAAGCCTTAATAAGCATGGCTAACAGACAAGTCACTTGCTACCGTAGATATGGAATTGACCTTTGTACCCTTAGCTATAGTTCATTGTATTGTCTCCTAGAGCTGTCTTCACAGACATAGAGAGCAGCTTGATAGAGGAAAGGCTGTTACCTAGACAACCACAAGGTCACTGATAGTAGCTTTTGTTTTTTCCAATGAGCATACTAACATATTTGCGTGAGTGAGGTACCACAGTCATCCTCCAAAAAGAAAGAGCATGTATTTAGACTAGCGTTCCTGATCTTGTAAAGGAAACATATTTGAAACTATGACTAGAGATATATACTGTGTGAACAGAAGAACATCTCAGACTGGTTTCGGCACTGCACTGGGTCACACCTTGTAATGCCGTTATCTGTGTCTCCTTGATAGAGCTTCATTAAACTTTGCTGTGTAAGACATCCAGAGTCTCCCGAAGCCTTCTTTTCCTGAGTTGACCAGCTCATAACAAATTTCCATCACTGTTAACGCTCCATCTCACTGGTCTGTGCCTTCTTGTTATACTCAGATCCTGAGGGTTCTAGCAAATATTGCCGACAAGAAGAAGGAGTTCTGCGTCCAGCTGGCCCATCTGGGATTGCTGTCTGCACTCTGTGCTACGCTTAAAATGGCCGACCAAGAGATGGTGACCCTGAGTATGGATGTCCTGTTCATGCTGCTAGTTAGTGGTCCACAGGTAAACTAGTGAAACATTTGAAATCACACCAGGGAATAATAGCTTTTGCCATGCTACTGTAGTTTTAACAGCTGTTATTCCTTCCCCTTAGGTGGCAGGGGAGTTTGTGAGGCGAGGCGGGCTTTCGCTGTTAGAGGCCGTTCAGTACAACAGTGAAAGAGAGATTAGACGAAGAGCAACACGTCTCCTGGAGCACCACCAGCTGTCCTTCTCATCACATTGCTCAGTAAAGACTTTCGTACAGTTTTTAGTTGTTTTTTGTGTTGAATTTGTATAAATTCAGAGTTTAAAAAATGACTGTTATCGTCTATTGTGTTGCAGGTGGACAACACCCCATGTCCCTGAACCAACAGAAAGGCATCCAGTTCACACTTATGGGGTACAGTGTGTCACCGATACCATGGGGAAACAACTGAGAATACAGGACTTCTTTTTTACTTTTTTCAATCTGTACCTTGTGACTATGATCTACTAGTATTTTGATGTTCACTATCTTCAGTGTTGTTATCAATTATGTTTTAATATACGTAGAAATGAAATATTTTTATACTACCTGTGATTAAGTAACTTTTAGTCTTACAGTCATTCACAAACGTCTGATGTGTTTTTCTGTTGTGTATTGTGCCACCATCACTCGAGAGACTGAAGAAGACTGATGTATTTTTGCTCTTCGAAGTCTCTCATCTGAAACTGGAACCCCTACTGTATGTACAGGGGATGGGTTTATATGACTGACTGTAAATATCTAGAATAAGGGTGATTCAAAAGCACCCTTTTTTTGGGGTGGTTGTGATAATGAAGGATATTAGAAGTATTTTGTATTTTAAGCCAATAATGCAAAGACATTAATGACTGTACATTCATCAAATAAATTATAAATGAATAAATATCTTCATTACAACCTTCATACAGTTTTTTTGAAAGTCAGATATTCTCTGGATAACAATATTTAAGTTTTATTTTATTGACCAAATTTTAATACAGTTAAAAAATGCAACAAATCAGAAATGAACGATCAAGGTTCAGGACTTATTTCCATAGGAGGAAAGATTTAGTGTCATGAAACGTAAAGCTTCCAGTGGTGTTTTAATAGCGATTAATAATAACAGAATAAATCCAATCCAGCACTTATCCCCAGCTGTTGCTCTGAGCAACCATACATCCAATGAGAGCAGTTTAAAAGGTGCATAAGTGACTGCCTTTAAACCTCCGGAATATTATTCTGATCAATGCCTGCAGCTCTTTTAAGTGCTTCTTATGTTTGAAGAGAACAAACCTCTGTCTGGAGGTGAAGTGATTAGTCTATTAATAACCAATTAAGTCAATTAGCAGAAGATAACCAGCAACTATTTTGATGATTGATCGTTATAATCGATTTATTTAGAGAATAATAAGCAAATTAATTGATAATGAAAATAATAAATGGTAAAAAAAATAATTTTACCAAGCCAGTGGTGGGACATATTTGTCCCAAATCAAGAAAAAAGAAAATTGGGTGTAATTTAACATACAAAATTGTAAATGTTTTATTGTGATATTATTATTATTGAACTTAGAGTTGAGGTTAAATCACAGAGAGCAACTACCACTGTGCCATAATAGGAAGATAGTCATGTCTAAAAAACCACAGACATCAAAAGTTTCCTGCTGTGTTTTGCAACGTTTAGAAACAAAAGAAACATGTTTTTTTTTAAACTTTTTTCATATTAACATTTGACAGGGTGCTTTGTAGTGATGAGAACCCGTCTTCCTGTCACTGGATTTTCACACGGATCTCAGTGGGGTTTTAATTTGACTTGGTGACTGAGTGAATATTGTACTGAGGAACAGCCTCCGCTTGTAACTTGCAGTGTTCAGCTCCTCCCCCCTAATGGAAAAAAGCAAAGCTCTCAAATTTCCCCACTTCCTCTTCCCACCCACAACATTCTCTTCCCTTTATCATTCACGCCACTTCTCTGCATGAAAAACTAAAACGAGGTGGGTCACTTCCTTTTTTGTATTTATCACTGCATTCTTAGAGACTGCATGCAACAGGTATCTGAACTAATTCTGCCACAACTATTCAGTGTCTCTAAATCTGCTTAGTGGGCTTTCAAAATACAATACGTGTTCTCGAGTGGAGAGTCTACTAGTCTGGTTCGATTAATTTTTCCCATCCACTACCAAATGCAACCTACAGTTTACTGGCAATGGAGGGGACTGAGTCAACAGCTAGAGAGAGAACAACAGTGAAGGTTGGGAATCCTGAGGCAGACCACAAGGTGCTGATGTCCAGCAAGCCTCTGCATCGCTTTGTCCAAAAAGAGCCCAAAAGTCTCGGGGTAACACATCATACAATCCAGGGCCCAGAGTAGTAAATAAGTGTATACTGTAACCTGTTATTCTACTGTAGGTACTTAAATCCATCCTTTCTCTTCTTCCTCCCAGATAGTCATTGTGATCTTTGGCTGTGCAGAGCTCCTGATGGGATTTCAGTTGGCCAGTGAAAGTTTGCTCACTTCTTTTAGAATCTACATTCCCTTCTGGCAGGGAGCTCTGGTACATAACATTTGGCTGGTTAGCAGTGACATGGTGAAATATTGAACTTCATCCGTTGTATGTTCACTGACACACTGTATCATTTAAAAGCAATGTACAAAAATTCCAAAGTGGCTCCTTAAAACCCCCGAAAACTTGATTTTAAAACGTACAGGAAAAGTTTAACATTTTGGGAAATATGCTTTTTCACTTTCTTGCCGGAAGTTAGATGAGAAGTTAAGTAGTGAGCTTTAGAGGTGCTAGAAGGTTTTTGGACAGAGACAGGCTAGCGCTTCCCCCCTGTTTCCAGTCTTTATGCTAAGCTAAGCTGTTGTTGGCTGTAGCCTTATATTTATCACACAGACATGAGAGTGTTATCGATCTTCTCATCTCATCTAAAAAAGCAAAGAGAGCAAATTAGCGTATTTCCCAAAATGTCAAACTATTCCTCTGAGTCAAGTTCAATTAGTACATTCTGACAAATTTATGTTAAAAATCAGCTTTAAATTGTAGATCAGCCGGCCATTAGTTAACATTCGGCTGTGGATTTGATCATATTCTGTATTATAATCTTGATCAAATAGCCGACTCAAATAAAAAATTACTTTTCAAATTTCCACTCCGGTACAGAGGAGCTTTGGTTACTTCTCCAGCTGCCATGATTAGTAACGATGAACGTGGCTGGATAAGTCACATGCAGTCATCAAAATATACTTTTGGTGAATGAAATAGCTCTGAGAAGTGATGTGATAACATTTTTCTTTTTTCTTATTTGTTTTTTAAGTTTCTTGTCTGTGGAAATCTGTCCATCTACACTGAGGTACATCCATCCAAGAAGATGGTAGGATTGTGATTATATGCCCTAGTGTTAGTGTTTGAGGGTATTTAGTTACCCTCAGTCTCTCTTTCTTTCTCAGTAACTCACCTAATCTTGTTGAACCTTCCCAGATGACTGTGTGTTTGGCCATGTATGTGGTGGCCATATTGGGAATCATAGTCTCTGTTGGCTACAGGATATACTGCCTCTCCTCTTACAGCTATCTTCGGTACTTGGCAAATTGGCAGGAGAGCTGGGCCTTATACAGAGCGGTGAGTTGCTGCACAGCCTATATTTTTTTGACTAAATGGAAGGCATGCACATTGTCACAGTGTATGCATAACTTTCTCTTTCATTTCTTGCTTTAGGATCAGCTTTCTGGCATTGAAGGCATATTGTTGGCTTCCTCGCTGTGTGTGTCCGTGCTTCTCATCTTCTTGTCCTCCGTCGCACGTTTAGCTCTGAGATCAACACGCACTCAGGTAAAATATTTTTCAATGTTTCTTCATCTCAAAAAGGCTTTTCCCACTGAGATTAGAAATTCATAATTCAAATGTAACCCTTTGGAGCGAGATATTTTTGACCAGCATAGAAGTTGCAGACAGCAGACAATAATGCACATAGAATACATGAAAACCACAAATAAAGAAAGTCATGAAAGGTAAAGCAAAATTAATGAAGAAAAATCACCAGTTGCATATTTCTGTGGAGTATGACCAGAACTAGAGATTTATTCTAGTTTTATTTATCAAACATTTATTCTACATTAGAGCTGTGTTTTAAAAAACGAATATAATTTCGTAGCATGAAAGTTTTAGTTTTTTCTGCTTTTCTATATTGTTAATCGTCTTGCAGCCCCTTAGATTTATCTTCTGAACCCCAGGTATGGTTGTTACACAAAGGATGCCACAAAATCAGAATTAAATCATGCTCATACAATTTCTATTGAATAATATAAAAGATTTTATCCTAGAAACAAACTAAATGGGACCTTAAAACAACCCAAGAGATTTCTAAAACCATAGAAATAACTAAGACAAATCCGAACAGCAACTTAATGAGTCAAACAAATCGAGATTCTAAAATACCCCAAAACATCGGAAGACAGAAGAAGCCAGATGACATCTGATAAATAATATTATTCACTAGCTGTGTGTCAGTCATCAGTGTACTGCCTTCTTGTTGTCTTCTTCCCTAACCCGTACCACCTCCATGTCTTCAACAGGTTATTGTCCAGTGCATCCCGGCACCACCGAGTGACACAACATCAAACTAAGATCAACCTTTTGAAGTATTGTTTTACAATAACTAACGCAGGGCAGGTTTTCCCGCAGTACACCTGCCCTGTGAAAGAATGATTCTGTACAGTAACATGTCAATGTTACACCACCTAGAGGCAGTAGCTCAGCCACGGCTTTTAGTTGCCTGTATCTAAACTATGCTTCCCTCCACATTATGTGTAGGCTAACTGCAGAAAGGCATGCATTACTCAACCACATTTATTTGCTTTTTGTAAAGTTTGTTTCGGAATTTAAAAGGATTCCTGCCGTCTCGTGTGAGAAAAATATTTCAAATGGGCTTATTAAGGGAACATCGTAAACAATAAAATCTCTGGCAAAGCTTATGTGTACTTAGTATATGGGTCATAAACACTTAGTTATGTTATATCAAATTAAATTTAAACCTAAAAGGTGGACAGGCCTTACATAAGTACTAATAATCTATCAATCTCCATGCTAAAGTTATGTCACCTACTCTTAATATATATTGTTCAAACAGTAATATACAGCGATGCTAGTAAACACTGGTAAAGTCAGACATTTACATTTAGTCATTTAGCAGACGCTTTTATCCAAAGCGACTTACATATGAGAACATTCACAAACCGAAGGCGCAGCTTCGGGAGCATTTTTGGGGTTCAGTATCTTGCTCAAGGGTACTTCGACACATGGCTGGGGGATCGAACCACTGACCTTCCGATTGGCAGGCCGCCGTTCTGCCACCAAGCAACCGACAGAAGCCCATGCTTCCATATTTACATTTAAATAAATCAGAAGTGCATTTCCTTCTGATCCACAAAGCCCCAACCTACAAGAAATACATCCATGAAAGTTTAATCAAAAAAATCATTTTTGCCCGTCAATTTATGTTTAGCCTGTAACCCTGATGCGGTCAAAATGTCTGATCATCATCTACATTATCTGCATTGTTATAACAGTATGTGTAGTATATGGGCATAGTTATTATAGTCATTTACTTGCGGCTTTTGATAATCAATGTGAACCTCTGTATTCATGTAGCTGAAGACATTTTCCAGTGTGACTTTGGATGAATGAGCAGGTGTGGCCTCTGTGTGTCAGTTGCAGCACAGCACAGCCACCTGTGATTGCAACTTTAGAGATGTTTAAAAACAAATTACAGTATATTTGAATACTTTTGGGTTTATACACCCTTGACAGATGGACTGACAGAATAAAGTGACATCCATCCAGAATATTTTTCAAAGCTTATGACTTAATGTATATATTTGTATAGTTCAGAATGTTGATGTCAAAATGTTGTGATACAAAGAGCCTGCTCAGAAGTCTGTTGCCATATTTTACCTGCGAGTCTCCTTGCAACAGTGGCCCCCAGGCCAGGACAACTTCTCATGGATTTAGCTTTAGCTTTTAGCTATATCTGCTGCAATAAATGTTTTGTATATTGTCTTTGTTAAATAAACAATAAAATAATAAAACGCTCCGACTGATGACATATTATACACGGAAATGCCTCTGTGCATAGACTGCATTAACATGCTTCCTGCACAAGTCATTGTTAGTAATAAATAGAAGACAGTCTGTAGTCAAGTTTTTCCCTGCTAGACCAATTTGAAAACCTGGTTAGATGGCCAGCAAAGAATGAATCAGATCACACACACACACTCACCTGTCTTTAGGATCTGAAATGTGTTTATTTCAGGTTTGTCAGAATATAAGATACCAAGTTAAACGCTTAATCATTAAGTCTGTTGGACATATTAGATGTATTAAAATATGTATAGTTGAATAGCTTGACTTACAGATTACATTTTTCTGTTACAAAAGTGATCAGCATCAGAACATTTACTTTGGCTCACATGTGGGGGTTATAAAAAACAACCTGAAAAAGTGCTACTCAGGTTCTAATTCTGGAGCAACCTTTAGTTTTCATTTTGATCACTGGACTGTCTTTAAATTCTCTCAGTATTTCCCCATGACTGCTGTGTAAGCACATTGGCAAGCATCAGCCTAGTTGTTTTTCCACAGACATCTTCTCCATGTTTCATTAACATGAGTTTGCACCACTCAGCACAGACCCAGGTGCATTTAAACTCCGGTATTCCGATGGTTTTGATGTGTGGGTGTGCTGCATCTGTTTTGTTGAAAACGAGGATCAATTCCTGCTGTGGCACAAGGTTGAGGTAAACTTGGATGAGCTGCACAGCCATGCGTGTACGGGTTAGAATGTTTGAGGTGTCCAAGATTACCACACATCACTGTGACAATGATTTGACTGTGTGATGTATCATTTGACTATTCATTCTACTGTATGTGCAAGACATTTAGTCAGTGATCGTGGATGAAACACAATGATGTTGTCATCTTCTAACTTTTCACCCTCCATGCACCCAGGTTAAGAAAAACACCTACGACACCTCAATGGCCAGGCTCACAGGCATGAAAGTCTACAATTTACAGACAATGATGTTTAAAAACTGCAATGACAGCACCAACATTTTGGTCACTTTATTTCAGGTCACTTCACTGAGTAGACAACAGAAGTTCATTATTGTAATAGAGGTCTTCCCCTGGTGTTGGGAGTCTGGGGAAGAGGAAAATCCAGCAAAGGCATTTCTTGTAGTCATATCGTGTGCTTTTACTTTTTGTTAATGTTCACAGTATTTAATAGACATAGCTGGCAGTGTACAGAGACTGCATGGAGGCCTGGTCAGCTGAGCCAGTGGGCTTGTACTCTCCTTTGGAAGCGAGGCCATTGATCTGAAGAGCAACAGAGGGGAGGGGGGGTTAATGATCAGCCAAGTTACCTGGACCACATTTGTGCAAGACTGAATAGACAAAGATCAATCATTTACCAGTCACTATTAATCTGGGTAATGAAAGATATGGTCATTTAATAGCACGTTTTGTGCACAGCCTACAACTACAAATTGATAAATGTTAATTAATTATGAGCATCTATTCATGATTAGTGATAGGGTTTCACACCATCTGAGACTTACCTTGGCCCTGTTGCAGAAGGTTTCCTGTGTAGCTGCCTTGTTGGCAGCTTTACCCTTCCAGGTTGCAAGAGCAGAGGCCTGGAGTGCACGGCCGTAAGAGAAGGTCAGCTTCCAGGGGCGATGGAGGGGCACCTGGTTGATGGCGTTCAGGTTGAGGGAGGCCTCCTCTTCACTCTGGCCTCCAGACAGGAAGCAGATGCCTGGGAGAGACACAAAGCATGTTACTTGAAATTGGAAATGACTGAGAAAATTAACTAATCCTTGTTTTTCTTCAACAGTTCAAAAAAAAAATAAATAAATAAGGAAAACATGGCACTCACCGGGCACAGCTGCGGGGACGGTGCGCCTCAGAGCGGTCACTGTGGCCATGGCAACCTCCTGAGGGGTGTACTTCTTAGTGCAGGAGTGTCCAGCAGTGACCATGTTGGGCTTCAGCAGAGTGCCCTCCAAGTACACGTGGTGGTCAGACAGAGCCTTGTACACAGCAGCCAGAACCTGAAGATGAATAGGCAGATTTATTACTACACATGCTTTTAAATAGCATCTGATGGGGAAAAATATTCGGCTGCTGCTCGTTGGCTTACTAAGCCAGAGATGGTGAACCAACCTTTTCTGTGACATACTGGCAGCGCAGCAGATCATGGTCTCCGTCAGGCAGGATCTCTGGCTCCACAATAGGCACCAGGCCGTTCTGGTGGAGTACATAAATGGCAATTTAAGGTCAGTAACTCACAGCCAATTTTTTTTCGGCACAATTAATACAGCCATTTCTGTAGAGAGTTTGACCACACACACACACACCTGTTGGCAGATACTGGCATATCTGGCAAGGACATTGGCATTCTCTGCAATGGCAAGGGCTGATGGGCAGCCATCTGAGATCTTGAGCACACACCTCCACTTGGCAAAGTCACAACCGTCCTTCTTATACTGGGCACAGCGCTCTGAGAGGCCATCAAGACCTATAGAAAAACAACAAGCCACAGAGTGTTGGTACGCTATAGTGGTAGTGCTCAAAGAAGGTTACAGATTTGGCAATAAACAACGCTTGTACTTTTGGGCTTTGAGTTTTAATTTGAGGCACCAAGAGAAATGCAATCTGTTTTCACCTTGTGTGGTGGTCTCGCCATCTGTTCCATTCAGACCAGCTGTGCCTTTGTCCACCTGAAGCAAGAAAACCAAAACCATCAATTAACTTACAAAGGTCAACACAGGGAAGACGTGTACAGTCAACTAAACTCAAGACCACTCGTAGGCTCCTCACCTTGATGCCGACAACGATGCCCTTTTCCTTGACGACTTGGGGGAAGAGCTTCCCGCTGTCGGATTTCTGGTAGAGTGTCTCGTGGAAGAAGATGATCCCACCCACGCTGTTGGCGATGGAGGGGTGGGCGGAGAAGAGGATGTCGCGGAAGCAGCGACGGTTCTCCTCACTGTTCTCCACGTTGATTTTCTGGAGACGCTTTCCCATGGTTCCTTGGTGGAAGAGGGTATGGGAATCATTTCGGTGGCACACTCTGCAGTCACCCTCGCACCATAGCACAATAGCTGGGAACTTGAGGCTCACCTGTTGATTCATCTGCAGCCAGGATTCCCTTTCCTGGAGCCACGATCCTCTGAGCAATGTCTGAGAGCTCCTTCTTCTGCTCCGGAGACAGGGATGGGAACTGGTGAGTCATCCTAGAGGAGAGAAACAAGTTATTTTACAGGTAATCAGAAACTTCAAGACTGTGGTAAGTATGAGGAAGATGCTCTTCTTTTTTTTTTTTCCCCAGCGCACACAATGAGCCTCTGCCTTCCTGCCTCTCTTGCACCACCTCTGTAAATATTTGGCTTGCATGGTTGAACTTTGGCCTCAAAAAGATAAGTGCTGCCTGTGGACCTGCAACATAAGTTCATAGTTCATTCAGTACGTGACGTTTTCCCAATACTGCGTGCAGACCCCCCCCCCACACACACACACACACTTAAACAGCTTAATGTGAAGGCTACGAATTGAAATAACGAGCATAATTTGCAGACATACAAGTGATCATAGAGGGCAGGTTGAACGCGGATGTTTCTTTTCAACTAACGTTAGTTGCACAACCTCAGAGAAGCCTACAGGCAACCTTAGCCAAACAACACGTGGACACAACTCATATTTAAAAGTAAAGTCACCACCAATCTATATTGAAAAATAAATGAAGTAAGAACATCCCAATGCATCAAGGTTGCTCGAACATGCAGACTTGGCAACTCGTTTATCCAGTTCTACAAAGTTTAGACTATTGAAAACTTGCAGCTTAAAGCCATGACTCCCAGCGCTGCACACTTTGGGAACATGAGGAAACCCGAAGACGCAGACTGATGTTGCAGAAAGCAGGCAAAACGGCTCAGCTCGCTTTTCATGTAAACAAACGCACCTCGGCAACAGTAAGAACATGCAAAGGCTAACAACTTGAAAGCGCGTCTTACGTGAGAGTTTTGTCAAACAGCGACAGCGACGGAAGTTACAGACAGCCACGACAGCCTCCGAGCAGTAACTGGACGGACTGCGAAGGACGAAAGCTGGGCACAAAGCAGTTTTTATTGAGAGCTTGACGCCGTGGAGGAGGCGCCCGTGATGTGGCGGGGCGTGTGTCACACCGATAACGCAACGGAGGCAGACAGGGGCGGGGTTTGCGTGGCACGGCGCTGCTGCTGGACTTTGGGCTCATATCCCGAAACCTGCGCGGATGAGTTGAAGACGAGAAGGGAACACCGTGTGTCGCCTGAAACGAGTTATAAACGCGAAGTCTGGATGCGTGCACGCATCACACAGCCTCCCTCTTCTCTCACTGCTGCGGGAAATGATGAAACGAGAGGCCGGCTGCAATGTTGCAATTCAGGTGGCTTTGTTTCTTTGTCCTGGTGAAAGTGTCGAGTACAACTGCATGTGATACTGTGTGTTTGTCCCATTTGGGGGGATTTATAAGACAGTTACAGGTTTTAATTCCCAATGATCCCAAGATGGTGGATATAACTAATTTAGTAGGCTAAATAATATTCACGTTCCAGATATGTACTCTAATATACAAGATACAATTCAAAAAGGATTTATAATAATTCACAGATGCAATCCTACTAAACTTCATCTTCCGAAACATCAGATACAGATGTCCTAAACTAACTTTTTCTCATTTGGTTAAAATACATTGTCCTTAAAGTCCTGCAGAGCACATATTGTACATTTTAGTATATGTTAGTCCCTTTGGGCTTTTTTCCTAATTTTCATTGCTCATTGTTGGATCTAGCTCTGATAAGGCCTAATTTTATACCAGGAGAAACGTTTATTAACGTTCATTTTATGTCATTATAATTGATTCACTTTCACATTTAATATACATTTAGGGAATGCTGGTCTAATCACAATAGTACAAGTTTTAGGCTAGTTAATTCATCGGACACAAATAGGCCATTAGTTACTAGAGCAAAACCTGCATTTTCATGCTACCTTGTGTACTGCCTTATGCGTCACATCACTTGTCAAGCACGTCATGCACACACAGTTCTCATATCGATTGCTGAAAATGGCCCAAAACAAACTAGGGGTGTTTGTAATGCGCTCACCAGTCCATGAGTTACCTCAGCAGATATTTGAACCGATAGGCTGAGGTAGATCTGTAACTCACAAATAATGACAAGCCAGCTTTTACACAACCTGGACTCTGCACCCTGTGCAATGTACTCTTTAATAGTGCTGATTAGAGACCAGTCTCCGTCCACGAGTCCCATTTTACATAAGGACTGACTGAGAGAGTCACAGGAGTGAAAAATG
Organism: Coreoperca whiteheadi; assembly: GCA_011952105.1. Taxonomy (NCBI): domain Eukaryota; kingdom Metazoa; phylum Chordata; class Actinopteri; order Centrarchiformes; family Sinipercidae; genus Coreoperca; species Coreoperca whiteheadi. Next base: position 14,228,288 of record CM022490.1, read on the forward strand.
TTCTCCAAGTTTTCTTACCCCCACAAACATGTGATCTAACTTGAAAACAAAGATAGCGCCACAGGAATGTTGGTTTCATTGTTTTGGTTGCCCAATAATTGCTACAATATCACCAAGCATTGCAACTCTAATAGATGCACGGATCTGTCGGAGTTGCAATCCAACACTGCAGCTAGACAAAGTGTCTCTACTGTGAAGCCTGATTGCTTAGATCAGGACATTTCTGATTTGTCTCAGGGGTTTCAATAAAGGGAAATCATCCATGTGCATTACGAATGTCTGTCTTAATTTAGCTTCAGGGTTGTACACTTTCTTGGGTTATAACACAATGTTTCGGATCTAGTGGATTTATTGTATCTTATTAAACACACTTACATTAGGCCTGGATTAGCAACAGGGCAAAGTGGGCAACTGCTAAGGGGCCCCAGACTTTCAGGGCCCCCAAAACTCCCAGGTTCTCTATGTGTCAGTTGCTTGTTGGTAATTTGTCTGTGAATTTGCACCTCTAAAGTACAATATATAGCCCTATATTGTAGATTGGCCTGTTTCAAAATCTAGTTCTAACACTTTAATTCTAACTTTAGTTTATGTTGTGTTCACGTGGTGCTTTTTGCTAAATTAAGTTGTGTTTTATGAAATCACCAGAAACTAACTGTAAACCTGGGCCATGGTAGTATTGCACTACAGATGTACTGGTTGGTTTCTGAGTCTCTGTGCTAAATGTAATGCATTTGCATTCTATAATGTTGCTGTATGCATTCAATGATGGGAACTCGGAGACAACAGGGGCCCAACAGCAAGTGTTTGTTTGGTTATTACAAGGATAAGGACCAGTCATACCGGTCTTAACAGTTGTGATCTTTATGTGACTGGAAAGCCTAATAATGCAAAGTGTGAAGTGTGAGAAAGAAACAGTGGACCATATTTTATTGTATTGCCAGAAATATGAGTCAGAGAGAGAAGTGTCAAATAATGCATTAAAAGAGAATGGAGAGCAAAATACCAGTAATGTTATTTAAAAAATCTGCAGGTGACAAGGGATGGAAAATCCTTCTAGAGTATTTAGGATCAACAATATTAATTAATAGAATTTGAGGGGGGGGGGTTCAATAGTCAATCCAGATCAGTGGGTGGCGGTAATGCACTCGAAAGCTGTTTGCCGACCGCCAATAAAAATAAGGGAAGAAGAAGAAAGTTCACGTTTGGCATGACTGTTCAATGAACGTTGAACGGAGTTGGATTCCCTCCATGCCGGTAGATGGCGCAATGTCAGCTGAAGATTGTCCAACTAAAATCGTTAACACTTCCGTTTCCGAGACCCAAGGAGCCGCAACAACAACAGCCACAGACAGATTTAGTTCATTATAAAACTCTTAGCTTTAATAGCGGTAAGACTTCGGTTAGGTGTGAATGATATTGCCAATATTTCAAAGTACATGCATTGATCTGTCGGGTCAGAGTCTCGTTGCCCTGAGCAACAACCGCAGTTAAAGCTGGCGTTAGCAAGCGGCTAACGTTACTCTAACGTTACACTGACCGATTTAATCAACTTGTTCGGGTTTCAAACTGCGATAAATCATTTTGTGTGTATTAGGTTCGACTGCTCACCAATCAGCTAGGTGAATAAGGTTTCAGAGTAAACATGAATGCATTTATCTTCGGCCACTTAACGTTAGCTAGCCATGTACAACATATCGTAGCTTTGTCGTTCATCCATCTGAATTTAGGTTAACAGTCCTCCACATTCGTCATCAGTCACACTGCTTTTTTCTCCGTCTCCCTGTTGGTTTCAGGAGTCTGAGGATGTCGGGACAGAAGCGTCCTGCGGACACCAGCGGTTCCTCGTCCTCCGGTGCGCCGCCAGAGAAGCGGAGGGAGAGGGATGGAGAAGACGGAGGTCCCGGTGTCAGCGCCGCTGCGGGGGGGAGCACCGCGGTGGAGACAGTCATCAAACTGGGAGGAGTGTCCAACTCAGTGAGCCCCCCTTTATTTTCCACCTTACTGCCAATATATTTATGCACAACCTTCCCCTCAGAAGCGTAAAGTGTGTATGTTTGTTTGGCTGCTTGAATTAATTCTTTTTCAGGAAGAACAAGACATCAAAGCTCTTCAGGCTAAGAACCGAAAGTTGGGAGAGGCTCTTGATCAAAGACAGGTAAATTTATTCTCCAATATTTGTAACACTTTATATACACACAGAGAGGACGCTACATGTACGCGCTCTCATGTTTGGACAAAGGTTAATCTCTGTCCCCGTGGGTTTGCAGGTGATTGAGGATGAATTGCGAGAGCGAATTGAGAGACTGGAGACCCGCCAGGCCACTGATGATGCCAGTCTGCTGATCCTCAATAGATACTGGAACCAGGTAAACAAGTTTGGACAAGGAAGCGTAAACCAAAATGACTCGTTTCGACATTAAGATCTCCTATAAAGATCAAACAGTTGAAACATGATGCCTTTCTCTCTCTCTCCTTCAGTTTGATGAACACGTTCAGCTGATCATCAGGCGTTATGACCAAGCAAGTAGCGAACCTGAGAAATCGCTGACAGGTGAAGGACGGAGCCTGAAGCCGGAAACTCCAGAGCCTGATGGCGACTCCAACCAGGAGAGGGCCAAGGACAGAGGTAAACACAGAACTGACGCGGGATCATGACTTTGAAAACAATAACATAAATAAATATTTGATTAACAAACCAAAGCCAAAACCCTCTTTCCTGCTGTTGTCCCTCAGGCCACCAGGGAGAGGCGGCCAACTCCTTCCTGGCCACGCTGGCGAGCAGCAGCAGTGAGGAGATGGAGGCTGAGCTTCAGGAGAGGGTGGAGTCCAGCCAGAAGCAGGCCAGTCACGTGGTGGAGATCTACGAGTGTCTGAAGAGCACCGTGGACCAACTGAAGGCAGAGCTGGACTCTGGAGCTGGTGAGATAAAAGGAGGGAGACTTGATGAAGTTGCAGTAATGGAGCTCAGCTGAGGATGAAATGTATTTGGGAGGAATTCATAACGCCAGTTTATGTGTTTGCACTAAAAACAAATGTGATAATATTGTTGCTTTTCTTTCTAGAGGGCACTCTGTGGCAGGCAGCTTCCAAACTGAACTCTCTCCTGACCAGTGAAAACAAGCGGCTGCAACAGCTGACTGAGGACCTCAAGCAGAAGCACAGTCACATGACTAGCGAGGTACACATCATATTTCCTTTTTTTAATTCACTGTTGCAATATGTTCCCCCTCAGGTCCAGCCAAACGTAACCGTCACAGAAATGCTTGTAAAGTGTAATTTTTGAAAATTGCTGGGACTGCTGCGTTCCATAATAATTGGCAGTTTGTTTGAAAGCGAATGAAGGCACATTGAGTCTTTGAATAAGAAATTGCTCATAAATACATGATAGGTTTTGTAAAATATTTAATAAACTGTTCACACTGTGGCTAACTTCATAACGGAAGTTATCAAGTACGTTGTTCATTTGGTTTTTCTGTTCCTCGTCATCCTCTAGTAACAGTGGCTTTGTTACTGAGTGGTATCTTAGGAAGGATTTATGTGTCAGGTCTCTCTGTCTTCCTGTCTTGTCCAGTCCCGGCCTCTGAGTCGTGCAGCTAACAAAGCAGACCAGCGTGTCAGCGAGCTGCAGGTTCTGATCGAGGAGCTCCAGTGGGACATGGAGAAGATCCGCCGCAGAGAGAACAGACTGAATGCTCACCTGAGCGAGATACTGGAGAGGGTGAGGATGTGCTCTCTCTCTCTGTCTGTGTGTGACAGCAAATATTCTGATGTTTATATTGAAGTGTGTTTTGACACGCCCTGTAATGCATCCCAGGTGAACAGCAAAGGCTATAAGGTGTGTGGGGAGGCCAGCAGCGTTTGTGGGACCATCACTATTAACAAGAGAAAGGTAGGAATTGTTTTTCACAATTACTAATTAAGACAAAGGTGGGAAGTGAGAGGTGTCCACAATGTTCTACTTGCTTTTCTTACTTGCTGACATTTTCCTCCTTCTCTCCTTTCAAGTTTGAAGAAATGAACAGTGAGATGGAGGAGAGCAGAGAGCTGGCAGACAACCGCCTCATTGAGCTGCAGAAGCTCCAGCAGGACCTGCAGACTGTGCACCAGGAGAACAACAACATGGAGGTGGACTTGTGTTTCTCACACGCCTTTCATTTGGAAACGAAAGCTGCATTAAGCCAAAGGACTTGTCATGTAACATGAAATCAGTAAACTACGCACTCCTGTAACTAATTTACTGCAATGACAAAATACATTTCACCAGAAGCAAATTCAAGGTGGGTGAAGCCACATGAGTACAAAAACATGGATCAACTAGAAGGGCACTCAGAGAGGCCAATGGTCTAGTCTTCTACGATGTGCAAATCTGCAAGTGCTACCGCTAGATATGTCTGGATACATTTCCAAAACTATTAGAATTCTAGTAGCCTGTGTCAAAATATGGTTGAAGCCTCATCATTTCAGCTGTGCATTTATGATGTACTCTACTTTGCGCAGGTCAGTTAATCTGTAATTCTGAATTAATCTGGAAAAATCACATCCCTGATAGTTTATTCTTACATACCTGCTGCATTTGTTTCTACAGTGATGTTTGAGGTGGCTGTTATTATGTTTGATGTATGTTTAGTCACGGCACACGGCACAGCATTTACGTTAATTCCGATGGGTTCGCACATGCGCAACGAATTCAGTTCATTTTGCCATAGACACCTGTGTTACAATCGACGTATCGGGCAGTGTTAACGGAAGCAAAAAATAAATTGTGTATCCACCCCGTGATTTGGCTCCGCTCCAAAATGTAATGGGTTCTTCCCTGGCCCGTGCTACAGTCTTCCACCAAGTTTCATGAAAATCGGGCCAGTAGTTTTTCTGCAGTCCTGCTGACAGACAAACAAAAGGCACCAAAAACATAACCTCCTTGGCGGCGGGAAAAATGATCCTTGGGGAAAAAAGTACTGCATCAGTGTAAATGTTTACCTTGAAATCTCCCTTCTAAAAACCTAGTTATTAACTTTTTTTTTCTGTTGTGTTTTTTTTTTTCTTTGGCTCCTGTCTCTGCCTCCCTTTCTTTCCTTTCTCTCTGTTCCTCTCAGGCGGAGCTGCTGAGTCGAGCAGAGGGCATGGTGAAAGAGACTTCGGAGTATCGCTGTCTGCAGTCGCAGTTTTCCGTGCTCTACAACGAGTCTCTGATCCTCAAAGCTCAATTAGATGAGACACGCGGTCGTCTCAACACTACCAGGACGGCAAGGCTTCGACAGCTGGAGCACATGGAGGTCAGTGTGTGTGTTTGTGTGTGTGTGTCAGTGTCTGTCTATGTGGCCTTTCGCCCTTTTCTCACTCTCATCCCCTCTGAGTACAGAATGATGAGGTGGCTCTGCAGAGGAAGGTTCGTACAGAGGTGTTTCAGCTGGAGGACACACTGGCTCAGGTCAGGAAGGAGTATGAGATGTTGCGCATCGAATTTGAACAGACTCTTGCTGCCAACGAGCAAGCAGGTAACTACCATGTTCTGGCTTAAATAGTGAATGAGATGGATGAATTGTCCCGAAAAGGCAGCAGAACTAAGATTCACATCAGCTCACAGTCCTATGCTGTACTTTTTTCCAAACCCCTCCTCTGCCTTACTTTCTTTTTTTCCTGTTTCTCTCTGAATGTCTCTCTCTCTCTCTCAGGTCCTATCAACAGGGAGATGCGTCACCTGATTAGCACACTGCAAAACCACAACCAGCAGATGAAGGGAGAGGTGGTTAAATACAAGATCAGACTGAGAGAGACACAAGCTGAGCTCAACCAGGTACAGCAGAAGGAGACGGCAAAAGAAATTTGAAAGAAACTTTGAAAGTGACACATTTGATGGGTAAAGGAAAGCAGAACACAACAGCGTATCACGTTAAAACACGTGTGTTGCCTCTTTAGGTCCGTGCTTCAAAGGGCAACGCCATCCTCCAATCCCAGTCAAGCACCGAGATGGACGTGAAGGATGAGACAACCTCTCCTTTGACCCCAGCCATCTCTGGGGAACCTATGATCAAGACGGAGGCCAACAACGGCTCCTCCACCCCCAGCAGCACTGGTAACTAACACCTAGTTGACTGACTATGACATGTTAGTTCATATTTAATTAGAATGGAATCTAATCATCTGACACATATTAGGACTGTCCTGTTTCACAACTTCTCCTTCACTTTGTTTAATTTTCTTTCAGTAGGAGCTCCTGTGAAAACGGAGCCTGGAGTAGAACCTGAGGCAACAGTAAAAGAGGAGGAGAAGGAGGAGAGGAAAGAGAAGGATGAAAAGAAAGAAAAGGACGTTATAAAGAAAGAGGAGAAAGAGCGGGAGAAGGAAAAGGAGAGAGAGAGGCCGACTCGCAGCGGTGGGAGCAGCAGTGGGATAAAGGAAGAGAAGCCAGGGAGCAGCAGCCAACCTGAGGAGTCAGCCGGGGAGCGCCTCTCTGTGGTCGGAGGGTCAAAGAGGAAGGAGATGGAGCAGCTGAAGATCGTCCGAGCAGAACTCAAGTAAGTCGCGTGTGTGGAAGTTGGTTTTTATTTTAGACAATGCTGATTTTTTTTTTTTTTTTTCTGTCAACTACCAAATAGATGAAATAAACTGGGTAGGCTGGTGGTTAATGATACTGTCGTCCATGTGCCAGCAAGCATTGACTTGATTTAAACCTAATATATTTGCTTTGCCTATTGGCAGACAAAATATGTGGCACGTTGTTATGTTTTTTTTAAGAAATCATAATATGTTTCAAGCACCATGGTTGAAGGAATGGTGTAAATGTGTTCATTTTCTACCCCTTGTTTTTTGTTTTTGTTGATGCTGTGGTTTCTGTGGGTCAGCTTTAGGCTTTAGCGTCCAGTAAAAATGCCTACCATGCGTCTGACCCACAACACGTGAAATAATTCGCCAGTCCTAAGATTCTGTGAATCACCAGCAGTGGCTCACATGGAACAGCAGACTCTTGTTTCAGAATATGGCAGGTAGACACAAAGGTTATCACAAAGACAGACCTAAGTGTCTGCAGCATTATTTCCTTCCTCATTTTCATTTCAGGCCCTTATTGATTTGTGACACTGGGTGGTGGTTTTTATGATTCTGGATGTTGGTGATAGTTTTGTTAAAGACTCTTACCTTGACTGTGCAGAAAAGCTCAGGAGTCCCAGAGGGAGATGAAGCTACTGCTGGACATGTACCGCTCAGCACCAAAGGAGCAGAGGGATAAAGTCCAGCTCATGGCCGCAGAGAAGAAGTCTAAGTCAGAGGTGATCAACACTGCACACTATAGAACATAGTCACCTACACACAGACATTTACTCACACAAGTGAACATGCTAAGTGTGCAGAAGCAGCACAATGTGTATATAATTATTACACTTGAGTATCATGTTTCCTGTAGATGTTAGTGTTGATAGTTAGACGATTTGGATTCATTCATTACAATTTCTAACATGATTATGCTACAATAGTAATTATTAAAGGGGTTTTATTGTGGCAGTCCCGTAATAACAATGCTGATTCCAGGGAGAGGAGCTGCGGCAGAGGCTGAGGGAGCTGGAGGAGAGAGAGAGGAGGGAGGGCAAGAAAATGGCCGATGAAGAGGCTCTGAGGAAGATCCGCTCTGTGGAGGAGCACATCGATATCCTCAACAAGAAGCTCTCTATAGCAAAACAGGTGCGTACGCCGCTAATTTTAGTTTTTATGCACAAACAAAACCTCCTTTTACTCTTTGATCACTCTTGTCGCCTCCCTGCCCCCTCTGCAGGAGGAGGACGCGCTGCTGAGCGAGATGGACGTGACGGGCCAGGCCTTCGAGGACATGCAGGAACAAAACATCCGTCTGATGCAGCAGCTCAGAGAAAAAGATGATGCAAACTTTAAGCTGATGAGTGAGCGGATCAAGTCCAACCAGATCCACAAGCTGCTAAAAGAGGAGAAGGAGGAGCTGGCTGACCAACTGCTCACTTTAAAAACTCAGGTGAGAACAGGGTTTGTACGTACTGGTTTTGTGACATACCGTTACATTTCAGTGAGACCTACCTGCAGGTATTTCTTACTTTCTGTCAATGTACTACGGATTACATTCAACAAAAAAACACAACCATTTTTCAATAAAACAGCTGCTCTCCACTGTTACTTTTTTGTGTCTGCTTCTATTTATTTGCCACATTTCTTGTTAGTTGCCTTTTCCCCAGATTTTCACATTGTCTTCTAGCTCTAATGCATTTTTACACAAATCTTTGTTTATTATCATAATCTGTTGGGATTGGGCCCATTTGTCAGGTCGACGCCCAGCTGCAGGTGGTGAGGAAGCTTGAGGAAAAGGAGCGCCTCCTGCAGGGCACCATCAACACTGCTGAGAGGGAGTTGGCACTTCGAACACAAGCTCTGGACATGAACAAACGCAAGGTAACACGTCATTCAGTAATGATAAGCCACCCCTGCAGAGTGAATTGATCCCAAAAAGGGTGAGCTGCCAGCAGGGAAAGTAGACGGTAATGACAATTAGACTTGCAGTTATTCCTAAACACACATTCACACACTATATATACATAAAGCATTGTAGAGTATGAGAAGAAAAAAACATTCCCATTGAGGAAAAACTAAAAACATCTCTCTGTCGTCCTCCAGGCTCAGGACTCTGTGTCGCTGTCGGAGGAGGTGCGAACTCAGCTGGAGCAGGTTCAGCAGAGGCTAAACCTGGTCAGAGAAGAAGTCGTAGAGAACAGCATCTCCAGGGAGAAAGAGTCCTTTAACGCCCGACGAGCACAGGTAACAAAACACACAAATACACAAGCACGCACAAAAAAAACTCAAGCCATAAAGTTTCAAACAGTGCATTGGACTTAAAAGGCAGCACATGGTCCAAAGACACAATCACATCCACTGAGGCTATTTTTAAAGAGTAAAATTGATATATATTGAGTATAAGAAAGGCCACATGTTTTAAAACTTTTTTCCATAGTTGTGATATACAGTAAAACATGTCAGTTTGATGAAACCGTTATCTTAAATGCAAATTATAGTTAACACAGGAAGAACAAATTGACTGTCACAAGACTTATGGGATGACCTTTTCTTCAAATGCATGTTTTCTAATGACAAATTAGATTTTGTGGCTTGAAACCCTTTGGTTCCTCCTCGCTGTATGTAGGTTAAATAGTCATTGCCAGCTTCAGTTTTGTTGTCCTCTACTGTGATAGTGAAAGAAGTTCCACATCAACATTTTGACTGTGCAGTCGGTTTTGTGTTTTGCATTCACATAATGGTGGAGAGCTCCAACCTCTGAGTCTCCAATATTGACTGCTAACGACTAATGCATTCATAACGTCTGTTGTCAATGTGGAAGACAGACTCCTTTTACTTGCAGCTGTTAACTCTTAACTGTGTTTCAGGAGGACATCTCCAAACTTAGGAGAAAAATCGAAAAGGCTAAGAAACCAGCTGAGAAGATCAGCAATGGAGATGATATCCTAAATGAAGAAATCAATGATTATAAGGTTGGTTTCTGTCATACAAAATCTATTGAGGACTTCCTGTTTTCACTTATGCTGAATGCAGAGTCAGTTACTGAACAGCATCGTGGACACTGGTCAAAATCTGCAACATTTTGCAGATAAGAACAGTTCCTTTCAATGTCTGGTGTCGCTAAATTAACTTAACCAAGATGCACCCATACTTGGCTTTTTGTCCTCTACCAAGTTCTTTTTTTGCGTGACGTTGCATGAATAAGAGCACCTACTTTCAAGTTTTGTGGTACACGTGTATTTGCTTTCTTGCTGAGTTAGATTAGAAGACCTATATTGCTCTCATGTCTCCATGCTAAATATGAAACTACAGCCAGCAGCTGGTTAGCTTAGCTTAGCACTAAGACCAGAAGCTGGGGGAAACACATAGCCTGGCTCTGTCCCAAGGTTAATAAAATCCACCTACCAGCACCTCTGATGCTCACTAATTAACACGTTGTTTTAGTCTGTACAAAAACCAAAGTGTAAAAACGACAATTTGATGTTTTACGGGGGGTTATATGCAGGAATAGGAAATAGTCCGGCACATAACCCTTTTGGAAAACGGGGCTTTCTTGTTTTAACACTTTGGTTTGGCACAGGCTAGCTGTTTCCCCCTGTTTCCAGTCTTTGTGCTATGCTAAGATAAGCTAAGCTAACCAGATGTTGGCTCTAACTTTATATTTACCGCAAAGACATAAGAGTGTTCTCATCTGGCTAGTTGTGTTTCCCAAAGTGTTGAACTTTTCCTTTTAAAAAAAAAAAATAATAATAATAACTGCCTTTCCTCATGCTTGGAATGGTAGCATTGAAAAAAATCCAAAGGCAAACTACAGTCTTAGTTCATCCTTATATTGGATGAACACCTGAGGTGGGAAACTGCAGCAGGGATGTCCGGTACTATCGAACTAATGTCACAGGGGCCGGAATTGATAGCCTTCTGGCAAAAGCCCTAAACAAACCGGTTGCCAGACTCTTCAGGCTCTGCTTGTCTAGTATGTGGGCAGTTTAACCAAAAATGTAAGTAATCTTTATCACTCTGGTTTCCGTCCAATGAGACCAACTGTCAGTGTGATCGCACTCTTTTAACGGGAACACACAAGAACACTTCCGACCAACTGTGTGAAGACTCAACATCACACGTTAGATGACTGACTTTTGCCAATTGTAGTGTGTGTAGTCAATGTCCATTTAGAGTTCTGTAGCTCAGACAGACATCTGAATGGATTATGCGCGCATTTTTCCAGATTTGGTCATAAAGTTTGGTTTGATATGATCATGAGGGCTTGATTATACACCCTGCCATACCACAAGATTTGTGTGCCAAATGTTCTCTGTTCTCTCCATGGTCTTGATAATCAGCCACATCGGGGTTATATAGTCGGCCTTCATATCGTGTGGTGTGTTCCTGGTTAAGGACAGTTCAGCTTGAAGATATTTATGGCCACATTTTACAAACCATTCAGCTCAGGAGAAAAATGGCTTCTCAGTTTTTTTGTTCTCTCGCTGTCTCCCTCTCCCCCAGGCACGTTTAACATGTCCGTGCTGCAACTCTCGGGTGAAGGATGCGGTACTGACAAAGTGCTTCCACGTCTTCTGCTTTGAATGTGTTAAGACGCGCTATGACACACGCCAGAGGAAGTGCCCCAAGTGCAACGCCGCCTTCGGAGCAAACGACTTCCACCGCATCTACATCGGCTAAATCTGCGCTTCCCCACAGATACTTGCGAGGAAAAGGGTCAACAAGATAAGCAGTAGTACAAATACTGCCGGGAGCCAGACTCACCACTGTGCTCACAGATCCCCTCTGAACACGTACTGTACCTCCCCTCCTCCTGTGTTGTACAGGACACCATCGGTGTGATCTCTCCGGGTGATTCCAGCCTCGTAGGACCGCAGTGATCTTCCGAACTTTAAATAACGCTTTAAATAAAGTTTTTTAAGAATGTCTGAATTCAGCTTCTCCCATCCAGTGTGTGTGTGGGCATATGAAAACAGGCAATTATACAAACCAGTATACAGAGAAATAGATGAACAGGTGTGTGAGTGTGTGTGTGTGTACATACTGTATGACATCATTGTTTCATTTTTTATTTGAAAACTGCCTCTTGCTCTCAACTGTCCGGAAATCTCTAAACTCTCCTGACTTGATGCTGTGTAGTTGCTGTTCTACTAGTTATTAAACTGACATCTAAAGTGTCCAGCTTCTGCTTCCATTTCACTATTTTTTTTGTTTATCAAACCGTGTGAATAATCTTAACATTTGACCTCGAGTCTTAAACCACAAGTCCCAATGTGCAAATCCCTCCCCTCCTCCTCCTCCTCCCGGAAGATGTAGACGTGTTTGCGTAGTGGAAGTTGTCGTGAGAATCGCCGGGAGGAAGGGAGCGTCATGCGGGGACAAGGGGACTGGTTTTTAAAAAAAGGTTGCGCAACGTAATCCATCGCAGGCAGCAGAGCACTTGATGCAAGCTGTGAGACAAAGAAACACCAAACTTGCCTGGTGTGGAGCTCAGGGCTGAAATAAGAAGCTTTGGGAGACTCGTGGTCCCGCTCAACGTCACGTTTTTGCCGGGTTTTTGTTTTTTTTTAAGCGCAAACCTGCAACAAAAAAAACTTTCGCAGACATTTCTTCACCCATCTTTTTATGAACCGTCTGCTGCATCTTGATTGCTCATGAAACATCTCGCCCCGTGCTGGATCTAAGCCTTTAGCAGTTTCTTACCAAATATAGCCACTGTTAATGCTGGCGTGTCCTTGACGCGGCGGAGCGGTCCTAGATTGGATTTTTGCAGCGCTGCCAAAGTTTAAAATTAAATACTCCGATCACTTTGAGTCATTGGGTTGTTTTTTTTTTTAACCAACACCTTTTTGTTTAATTTGCAAATCGGACACTTTAATCAGTTGGTGTGTTGTTTTAGAAGCTGGCGCGGTTCTTCTCATATTTTTCTGCCTATTGTGAACTACAGCATGTTGATTTAAAATGCTCTGTAGCCAATGACTGCTCTCGGCAGAAGCCATTTTTAAGTCTTTGGAGCCTGTCTTGACTGAGTTACTGAACACGAGCTGTAGCTCTCTGGGCGGCACCGTTAACCTGTGCACGTAACATTTTTACCACCTTTTTCTATTCTCAAATCTCCAGCAATGACTTTTTGTGCGTCTGGCTCTGGGCGCGGTGGCTGTGCCATGGCTCGGCTTTTCCTCGCCACCTATGTGTTGGCGCTGGGCTGGGCTGGAGCTGGAGCTGGAGCTGAGCAGGCCAAGCCAAACGGGGACAGCCCACCGGCGGTCACCCTCCGTACTCTGATCAGCGGAACCTGCCAGGAGATCCAGCGGTACGCGGAGTCAGTGGTGGGAAGCGGCGTGATATGGTCAGCTGCTGAGGTACAGAGAGGTGCACAACCGGTCGATACTCTTTATCTCCCTGAACCAGGAAGTGGGTTTATACACTCCTCTTTCTCTTAATTTTCAATATCCTGTCTTACTGGGTGTTTGGTCTAACTCCACTGTTTGCTCTGTCACTATTCTTGATCAATAACTGTACCTGATCACTAACTGTAAACTCCAACCCTGTCATCTCTCTCCATTCATCTCCTCACCCATCACTCGCATTCCTCTCCCCATGCCCGTCAACTTGTTAATCTCTGCCCTGATCCCCTCATCTTCTCTGCCCTCATTTCATGTCTTCTTATATCCGTGCATCCTCCCTCGCCCATGCATACACTTTTCTGTCTCCCTGCTTCCACCCTGCTGCGGCTCCCTTTCCCCCCAGAGTGCAGTGTTGTTTCTTGAGTCGTTGCTTGGTCAGGAGAACGTCTATACAGTGGCCATGGTAAGAAACCTCCTGGGTGTCTCCGTCTAGCCTGCCCAGACATGGGCCCTTAAACAGAGTCTCCTCATGTGGCTCTGTTTAGCTCATGTCGCCCCATAGTTAGTGCAGTGAGTAGTAGCATGACTGTGGTGAAGCTGTGGCCCTATATGTGTTTCCATATGGGGATATTTGCATGAGCGGCCTGTAGCGATAAGATTCTGTGATGGCTATGGTAACAGAGCAACATTTCTTCAAGGTCTTTGTCAGCTAATCTTATTCTATTGAAAGTACTGAGGGCTATCAGTACGGTCTGCAGATCTTTTGCCTAACTTTTGCCTTCAGTTGGGTTTTTTTTGTCCAGCACCAGTAAAAGGTGCTGTGCACTGTTTTCTTTCTTCAGGTCAGATTGAAGAGATTGTAAAAAAGAGATACGTTTTAGTATAGTCTGTTTGGAAGCCCACAGAAAGACACTGTGCATTTTAGAATATTTGGCTATTTTTGTTTAAAATGAAAAGCTGAAAATTATATAAGCCATTTTATTGCCCTATTTAAAAAGTCTGTGGCTACAGCAGCCTGCCTTTGGCATTAATGGTTCAGTCCTCATTAAAACATTTAAGTATGTAATTGGTTGGGAAACTGAGCCTTATAATGCCAAACATCAGTAAATAATGACGTGTGTTTTCAACTGATAAGCACACACTGACATGAAGTGACAGATGCTTGACTCTTGTGCTGGCATGCTGGACTGTCCCCACGTACGTGTGCCAGTGTGTAGTGCAACAGGTGCAGATACGATACTTGTCCAACTTACTGGGCTACCCTTGTCCTTGCCTGACAAGGCTATAGTGTGTGTGTATGGGGGGGTGATCAGTGACTGTACAGGAATAGAGAGGGGCACTATCCAGCTGTCACTCGCATGCACAACTGTTTGTCCAAGTCTACAATACAGCACTTCTTCCATCTTAAGGTGCAGCACTTACAGTCTATAAGAGTTCTGCATTAATGTAATCGACAAGTTTGTAAAAAGAGCTGTTGTAAATATTGGTATTTCTGATATATAGATGGATATAAAAAAACAGAACTGTACTGTTCCTCTTCTCTGCATGAGTATTAATGTAATCAGAATGCTGCCACACCTCAACAGTTTTTGGAGATGGTGATACGATTCCTGGCTGAAGGAGCTGCCAGCGGCCTGAACGTCATCGCAGTTTACGTCACAGAGATCCTCAGGGTCACAGGATTCGATGGTGAGTAGCAGGAGGACCCATGTGTGTGACTGAGCTACTGAGTGTGTGTTTAGGCTTTGCTGCCACCTTTTCCGCCCTGTATGTGTAGCTCACTGCAAATTGTCTGCTGGAGTAAGAGCGGATCTGTGGTAGTGGAAGTTGTCCGTGCAAGTGAAAGTATGCAGACTTGCCTCTCCTTCAGGCAATTTGTCTGCAACTCCTTTTTGCGTGTGAGTGTTTACCCTCGTTGCTTCATGCTTCCCTAAGCTGGATTTCGTCCCTCCACAGTTGCACAGACGTTGCCCCGCTTCACTCCAGAGGGGGTGGCCGCCATCGCCCAGTGGGGTCTGTTGGCCCTCATTGGCTACTGGGTGCTGACCATCGTTCTCCGTCTGTTGATTGGCGTGGTGAGGCGGGTGTTCTGGGTTGTGAAAACCGTCTTGGCGCTCTGGCTTTTCGGACTGATCGTGATTGATAAGACTTCCACTGTAGACACCAAGGCTGTTCGACTGGGTGGCCTGGTGCTGGGATACGTCCTGTTGACTCTGCTCACTTCTGGCTCTGAGAAGACTTTTGCAGTGGAGCACCGGCTGAGCTCCCTGGAGGGCCGGCTGAAGGCAGTGGAGAAGAGGAAAGGGGAATAGTGACCGGAGATGGTGGAGGGTAACGGAGTTAAGATGGACAAAGGTGATGGTAATGTTGGTGAAGAAAATAGTAACATTGATGGTTTCTGTGTGTCAATCTATTGTGGGAAATAAAGTAATCTCTGGGATTTTTAAACAGAAATGCTCTTTTTCTTTGCCTTCAGAACATGCCAAAATAATGAAACTACATGGAATATTTTTACTTTCTTAACTATAATCACTGACACTCAAAGGTAGTGAAAGTCAAATCATAAACTGTTCTCTTTTGGTATCTTTTCCACAATTAAGCACAATCATCCAATCATATTTTTGATGTCTCAATTTCAACTACCCGCAACCTGCTTAGTGTCTTCAACCCAGGCTGACCTGTGACCTGCTGACCGTCTCTTCAGTTCCATGTGCCTGGTTGGTTCCCTGCTGCTCAGTCAGCTGGAAGCTGTTTTGATCCTCTGGGTTCCCACCAACAATCTCGACCCCCACTGCCACTCCAGTCGAGTGAAACAACCTTAGCTGAGTGCCATCATTCCTGCTAGCTGACCATGCAGCAGCAAAACTAATTTCCCTCCTACACTTAGCTGTGGTGGAGTGCCAAGTGAAACAAACGGAGGTCTCACTGTGTCGCCACCTTTCTGCATCATCCCAGAGACCAAGAGAGAGCGACGGTAATGTGATTCTAGACCTAAATGTATTACAAATTATCACCCGACTGCAGTTTCTGCAGCGCTACGGCTCTTTATAGCGTCTTTGAGCTCATTGTTTTGGTTTTCCGGACCACAACTTTACTGTTTGGGTTCAGTCTGAAAGCATCGTTTTCGCCTGTTCTCCTTTCTTTACACATGCTCCCTCTGGGTAGTTTAATTATAATGTCAAATATCATTATTATGCTGATGATACACAGCTTTAGTCTCTGTTTCACCAGAAAACCATGGTTCCTTAAATGCTCTTTTTACCTGTATCTTTGCTGGTAGCATTTGAATGATTAAGAATCTTCTAAAAGGAAATGAGGAGAAAACAGAAATTCTAGTCATTGGTCCAAAAGCTTGAGTCAGTGGTTGCTAGCCTGTCCAAGCAAATAAAAACACCTTACTGATCTGGGAGCGGTTTTAGACTCTGATCTTAATTTTATTAGCCATTTTAACAAGGTCACAAAAACATAATTTTTCTTCATCTGAGGAACATTGCCAAAATTAGGACATTTTAACTCAGAACGATACGGAAATGCTGATACATCCCTTTATCACTAGTCACTTAGATTACTGCAACTCTCTTTTTACTGCCTAAAAAGTCTTTAATGACAAATAATTCACAAATAAACAGATACAGTAAATCACATTACCCCTCTAGTCGCATCACCGCACTGGCTACCTGTATCTTTTAGAATTGCATTTAAAGTGCTATGACTTATCTATCTTCAAAGCCTTACATAATCTAGCACCCTCATACATCAGCGATGGTGAGGCTGTTTTCTGTTTCTACGGCCCTAAACTGTGGAACACCCTCCCCTTTGATCTCAGGACACAGATGTCACTTGGTATTTTCAAAAATAAATTAGAGACCTATCTTTTTAACTTGGCTTTGAATTTGGGTTGACGTTGGTGGTATCATTTATCAAACTGTATATACTGTCTTTGTTTTTGTTTGCTGGCTTTTTTTCTAATGCCTTTGCTTTTTATTATTGATATGATATGCCTTGTGAAGCACTTTGGGCTGCATCTTTGCATGAAACGTGGTATCCAAATAAAGTTATTATTATATTGTGAATGGTAAGAGCATTTTGATGAAATGTCTTCAACTAAACATCCAAAATGAAACAGTAAGACATAACAGTGGTAACATTTTAATTGCTCTGGATGACCCAATTGATATTTTGATGTAATTAACAGGTAACTGAATAGCATTTCCCCATTATTAATTTAAATGATATTGAGTGCTGTCATCCAAACCGAGGAACCGTAAAAATAAGTTATAAATTCAGTCTCATCTTAGAGCACTTTCTGTTTTGTTTCGTTTTTCCTTTTCTCATATTCAGGGTTACAGGTTTTAGTTAATATTTTGTTTCCATTTACAAAGACATCCTAAATGCAAGTTGCATTTCAGGCATCAATCCACTGCAGTCCCTCTTTAGGATGTGGTCAACTTGGAAGGATTTTCAGGATCACTGAGGTTTAAAAAAATGTGACCACAAAGAATTGGTTATTGCCTCATACAACAAACAGATTTATTGCTCTGTAGTTTTTCTTTACAACAAAGGCCCAGCCTTATTTTAACTTCTGCTCCGCAAAGTTTCTACTGTGAACCAGTTGGTATGGTGGGAAGGAATTTATATGCTTGGATGAGCTTTGGCTGTGTGGTGACATGTTGGGTGGGTGGTGCTTGTAGTGGTGTCGCAGAACTACATGTAAATTATGGTGTCAGTGAATACATGAAGACAGTGAAACAAATATGAATACAAACCATATAGTAATGTGTTATTAGCTTAAATGCACCTGACTCCAAATACACTAAGATATAAACACAAGCTGCTCACTTGTTTAGAAATGTTTTACAACACCTATCATGTTCTCAAAAAGGCTCCAGTTAGGGCTTTAACAAAAACCAACTCAACTCCACCATATTTGCACATCAGTAATAAATCAGGACATGCATTCCAAGACATTAAGAAATTAACAATTTAAAACAAGTGACATCTATTTAATGAACAATTATTAAAGCGTCAAATACAGCTCTAGTTTTCTGTTTAGTGTACCTGAGTGATAACATGGAGGCATGCAGAAAGAAGCAAACCACAACTGAGCTAAAGTTCATGGCTTGCTTGCTTGTGACACTCTCCATTGAAAATATGCACAAGGTGAAGGCCACCGGTGCTTGTGATATTTTTACACAATCGCTATAATATAACTTCAAAAAAACATTTATATATGTGCGTGTGATGCCTGAGCAAATGAAAATGTACATGCAACATGGTAGCTATACATCATCATAATGAGTGAAGTTAATTCTAACGCAGAATCAGCACTAAACTGCAACGTGCAAGCAATATTAAAACAAGTCTTTAAATACACTACAGCTAAAAGAGGAATCCCAAAGGATAGGAAAATGTCTGCCACTTTAAAGTACAGAGAAGAAGGCTAATTTATGTTTGTGTCTTCCCTGAAAATGTTCACAGTCAAGCTGGTCAAGCCACTATGATAATTTGTCATTTTACAGGAGGTTTGTGCTGGACTATTTCTTGGCTGGGACCAGTTGCCAGGCAACCAGCAGAGACTCCAGGAAGCGACTGGTGAATATTCGTATATTTCCCAAAACTATTCCTTTAATATCACACTAATGAAGAAGTTTACAAATTTGAGTGTACCTTTCAAAATCAAGGCTTTCAGAGGAATTTGAGTTTGTCTGACGTATAAGAGTCACAGTTAGTTGATTCTGAACTGAGTGGGGGAGCAGAGGGAAAGGTCATCCCCTTCACGGCTCCGGGGTCAGAGTGCACGAGGACAGCTGGAGCGTCTGCCTGTGGTGAAACCTGGACTGAAAAAGACAGACATGTCACTGTGTAAGCTTTCCATCTTCAGCCAACACGGATGAGACCAAATGGATCTTTTGGTAAGATTGTTTTATCAATGGTTAACACTGCGTTTAGAGGCTTTTAAATTCTATTTTACATTGTGTGCTGCTAGGTCAGATAACATGGGAAACCTGCTTTACAGCCCAAAGGAAAGCTCTTGCTTGCAGTGCAAAACAAGAACAGGGCATTGTTTTTTGAGGAAGGAAATGTACCCAACAAAGGGAACACATCCATGGGGAAAAGCCAAAAGGTTTTTTTGAACCAACTGACAGACCAGCATCGCCATCCTGTAGCTAAAAGTAGCTGCTGACTATCGAGTTAGGAGAAATGACTAAAAACGGTGCCTTAGTCAAAACATACTGAGGAATATTATATTCCATTTCTGCCAATAGCTCCTCCTAAATGTTACACACTGGACCTTTAAGAAATCATGCTTAAACTTCATAAAATAAAACAAAAAGTGGTTTTCGGCTCTTTTTTTACAAACCTTTGTCCTACTCTTCACTAAGTTAAAGTTTAGGACCATTCTTACAACCATTTCTTAGTAGATTTACACATACCAACCCCAGGACTATATTCAAAAAAACTCTGGAGCCCCTTTGTTCGAAAAAAAGGCAACAAAAGTACCCTCTTGGATGCCTCTATGGTCGATAAAACATTATAAAGTGCTCTTTATGGTTGACCACTGTGAAAAAAAACATGATTAAGTGCCCTCTAGGGTGCCCTGCATGCTGTGTGTCCCAATGGTTAAATAGTCACTAGTTCCCTGTGTGTTTTTATTACAGAGGTGTATGAAGTTATACTTTAAATCTGAGACACATAATGAAACAATTTTAATCTTCACCAGGGTTTGGAACTGTTGCACCTTAAAAGCATCACGACTTTGTGCAAGCTGGTGCCCCTTTTTATTTGCAGCTATAAGTGAAAGTATGTGAGTAGGCTATTATTAGCTAAAAGCAGCCTACCTAAAGTAAGAGTACTCATAATGCTGGGAAATTGCCTCTTAGTTATACTATTATAAGTTATATTATTTGATTATTATTACTGATGCATTAATGCGTATGTAGCATTTTGTTGTTTAGTCGAGATTGAGCTAATTTTAACTACAAGTTTAATCTTTATCCCACTCTGTAACTGTGCACTCTCCTTGCGCAGATAGCGGCATAATAGTGGCAAACATAGCGCAACGCATCTTGCGTAGCAGCTGCTGAGAATACAGCCTATCATCGCCATAAATAAAAGAAGGTTTCCAATGCCCATGCGCGCTCTGCAGAGGACGTTGTTATCCTCTTATCCCCATTCACATAAACATTCACAAATATCCATCGGTGGACTTACTCTTTGCACATCCTGCAGGTGAGTTCAGACTAGATGCGTCACAGACTATGTGGGCGTTTGTATATTATCAATAACTGACGGCCTGATGATCCGCTGCATCGCTGTAAATGTTGCTGGGAAACGTGTTGGACATCTGAGTGGACATGACTTCAGACAGCAGTCAGGGCGTCATGGATCGGGCTGTGACTCTATTGATTCTTTTTGGATGTGCGTAGCATGCGTCGCTCTGCAGAAACATCCCCACAGTTGTCTTTGAGCTCCCCCTTGTGTGGCTTGTTGATTGATGATCGAATGTCCCGCGGCTCGCAGGCATGTTTTCGGAGGAGGGTGAAGTGAAGGACAACCTCGTGTGCATCTCTGTCCGCTGTTTTTATAGATGAAACAATCTGGTCTTTCTCCACAGGAGAAGATGTCCTCCTCTGTCCTACTCACTACCCTTTATACCCTTCCTCTTGCTGTGGGTAAGTTTTTGAATATCATTTTGGTACCACTATTAATAAGATACCCTTTGTTTTTTTTATAGATTGTGACTAATGGCTTAAATAATTGTTCATCTTATCCTTTACTAATGCTTTACATATCAGGTATAAACCACTCCTAAGAAAAACAATCCATTTTTCCAGCTTGTGAAAATTCCTTTGACTTGACTCATTTGGTTTCTCTATTTTTGGTAAGACATACAGTTTTCATATACAAATGTTAATAAAGTCATTACTAAAGAGTCACAGATTTCTAAGAAGCCGACAGCCAAAGCTACTAAATCATGTGGCAACATAAATCCAAATGCAATTATAGAAGTCATAAAGAGTTCTTAACATAATTTGTCAAATCTGCAGTTGTTAGTTGGTTGTTAATAAATTGATTATGGTGCAGATAATCTGGTGCTCTTTTCCAGGAAGTCAAAGGCCACACAGTCCGTTTGAGGGTCTATATTTCCCAAAAACAACGTCCGGAAACAAAAAGTGGCACACCAGATTTGTCAGCCTTATAGATTGTTAATAAAATGTATGTTATATGTTCAGCACTTTTCTTAAGGTTACAAAGTGCTTTACAGAGAAGTGAAACAAGCAAATAATAAAGGCAAATGCAAATAAAAACAAACAACACAGGAGATGAAAAACCTAAAACAGGATCTTATTTAGCCTGTCTAATCTCAATGGGCAGAGTATTGTAAAGTCTAGGGGCTAGGCCCAGTCACCAGCTGATACCTGCACAAGCATCTAAGGGGACGCACAAGGGGTCAATAAATCCATGATGCAACTTGGAGCAAGGCCATGTAGTGCTTTTAAAGTGATAAGTAGAATATTAAAATCAATGCGAAATTTAACAGGGAGCCAGTTTAAATGTATCCTGGGAACCAGACAAATCTGCTGTTTTATTTCTCTGGGAGGTACTAGAGTGATGTGCAAGTCATGAGTGAATTGTTCGAAACCAACGGCTCTTTTTACTTGCTCGGGAGTCACGAGTCTCTCGCCCCTCCTACCTGCTACTTGCTAGTGCGAACTGCAAAGTATGGGTGGGCGATACCACAAAATTTGGTTTGAATCCGATACCAAGAAATACAGGGCCAGAAACATATTTTAGTATACTGTTTAGCTGTAATTTGAGAATTGAGTTTGTGACCAGGCCATTATTTTTTTCCTGCTTGAAAACGGCCCAAGCACCACCCCATGTGTCGCTCAGCGTGTTTCGCTTGCTCTGATTGGTTATAGGTCTTTCCCATTATTTGGGCTCCAAACAGAATGATTGTTTGATTTAGCTTTATACATTTCTTAGGATGTCTTGGGACATTTAGCATTAAAAATCAGTGAGGCAAAGTAGATTAGCTATGTTGTTAGTGTTTTTGGAATTATAGAGTGGAAGCTGTGCCTCATCCCCTTTATAAGGATGGAGAACATCATGATTCTGTATAACTTGACTAAGAGGGAGCAGTACAGTATATAAAAAAACACGTGTACAACAGAGAAAGTTCTATTGGAAAGGCAGTATGAATGTAGTTGATTGAAGGCAGTACCCTTAAGGCCTACCCAAAGTTCTAGGCGATGCAGGAGAGCATGATCAACAGTATCAAAAACCGCGCTAAAATCTAATAGAATAAAGCAGCCAGAAGAAGGTAATTTACAACTGTAACAAGGGCTGACTTGGAGCTATGGCGAGCTCTAAAATGTGACTGAAAACAATTAAATGATTTATTAACCATTAATAAAGTAATTCATTATTGTACAACTGTGTATACTGTGCTGGGCTTTAACAGACTAGTTTCTGGTGCACTTGTGCATTTTGTTACTTTTTGTTGCTGAAATTGCTTCCATTGTCTTCCTCATATGTAAGTCGCTTTGGATAAAAGCGTCTTCTAAATGTAAATGTACAACTTATAAACCCTTTACAAATGTAATTGTAAACTCTATTAGAAAGTAGTACCATAATTTCTTATGATATTCCAGTGTATGTGAGGTCTAAGCCTTGTGCTGGAGAAGATTCATCATAATAATACTGATTCTGCTCTCCCCGCAGGTTGGGTCGTACTGGGTGAGTCAAATGCCACATTACATCACATATGATTCACCTACAAAACATATTCTCTGAAAAGGTTGCTGACTTTCCTTTCCCCATCGACAGGAGAAAGAGAAGAAGTCCAGAAGGTGTGTGCCGGGAAGGAATTTCATCTGCCTGTGTACTCGACATCCAGGATGGTGACTTTTACACCAAACCCTGAGGGACCGAGGCGCGTCCTGCTGGACAGAACCATTGTGAGTGAAAGTGTGTCCCTGCTTGTGTGTTTTATTGTTTGTTGCATGTACAGATTTCCGAAACCTATTTACTGTACTGCAGGTAAAAGACCCACGTTTCGAGTGGACCAGAGATAAGATGTTAGTCCTGAAAGAAGTAACTCATGATGATCAGGGACTTTACGCCATCAAACTGTCCTCTGGATTCACCTACGAGACTGTTCGTTTGAGTGTTTCAGGTGCGAGTAGTTTCCTCTCTTTCCAAAATCCAGCCCTCTTTTTTTCCCAGTGGATCACCTGTCTCTTTCATTGGCTTGAAATTAATGTAAAAATACTGAATTACAAATAAAAGTCATTTATTCAAAAGCCTCAGCAAAATGTACTAAAGTATATAAAGCAAAAGTTCTTTTTCCGCAGAAAAATGGCCTGTTTAGTAATCGATTATTTTATATTTTGCATTTTTCAGTCAAAAATTTTTAGAACCACTGATTTAATCTTTAACAATGCATTTAAGCTTATCATGTGTTTTTATGCAAAGTCTTAATCTGAAAAGTAACTAGTAACTGTCAATTAGTTCAATTCTGAAATGTAGTAAGTGAAAATTGTATGTAAGTATAGTACTTGAGTAAATATTCTTAGGTACTTTCCACTACTGCTGATCATTTGCTCTGCCTCGCTCTGATCCCTCGCTCCTTCCTCAGAATGCATAAAGTCCTACCACAGAAACTACGGGGATAACTTTGAGCACAGCATCCCTGAAAATGGCTCCCTACTTGAGTTTTCTCCCTGGGGTGCTCCACCTGAGGCCATGCCAGTTGTGCTATGGAACCGAACGGACCCCGAGACCAGCAATGCGGGCCGGGGGCGGCTGCTGCGGGGTGGGAAGGTCTGGGTGGCCGAGAGAGTGACGCAAGCAGACCAAGGCAACTACACTATGCGAGATGGCACGGGGAAGGTCGTGTCCCGCAGTACCCTCACCGTCCGCGGTGAGCAGAGACAGTTTTAAGAAGCTGACTGATGAATTTGTTCAACTTTAGTATCCTATAAACTGTAACATTTATATTTTATCTTTCCCTTTCCATCTGACACCCTCTTATACCTTCACATTTCCTTCATTCTGCACTCCTCTTTTTGTGTTCATGATCCTGCATGTGGAAGCAGGGCGCTCCTTCAATGTCACCCGATTCACCAAGGATTCTCTAAACCTGCCCCTCTTTCTTCCTGTCCCTCGTGCCCACCTCATTTTTACCCCCACCCGATACCCTGACGAATCCTCCCTGGGGCCTTTTGACCCCAAGCCCCCTCGTGGCCCTGTGCAGCTGATCCGTGAGGGCCATATAACGGATCACGACATGCGCTACAGGGGCCTCATTTCTTTGGGCAGGAACGGCACCATCAATGAGGTTGTCATAGCGAGGCTGACCTCAAGGCATGATGGGGTGTATGAAATCAGAGACGGGGATGGAAACCTGGTATCCTCCACTTTGTTGCAGGTGTTCGGTGGGTGACAGCATGGGTTTCCGTGTTTTTTAAAATCTAAATTCTTTGCTTCCTCACAGTTGCCATTCATTCTGACATCCATTCCATCTCAGTGTTTCTATTCTCTCCAGAAAAGGGAGGCAGATGGCGAGCACTTCTCAAGTCCATCACTGTCCCTTCTGGCATGTTTGTGTCACTGGCTGGTTTCATCCTGTTCATGAAGCGATACCCGAACTGCAGCCTCTCGCATATCATCGCTGGCCTCAGAGCAAACCGCACACCACCAGCCAACCCTCCGAGGGTCAACATCCAGGTGACCAAACTTAGTACTTAGTAGGTTTAGTAGTTCTATGAAGGATTGCCACACTCATGTTTTACTTTTGTTTTATTTTAATTTCAGCATCTTACACAGTGTAGTGCTATTTCAAAACAATACATAAATACATAAAAAAATCTAAGAAACCAAATACAAGAGCCCCCCAAAATAAATAAATCAGTTCAGATACATTTTAAAAAATAATGTAAGACACATAATTGCAGCCATGGTGGGATATGTAACAAGAAAGCCATTCCCTCAAAGATTTTTGGAATTAAATTGTATTCATAACTTTTATAGAGCATAGAATAGCATTAAATAATAAACCTGAATAAATGAGTGGAGAAACACAGTAAATCTAGCAGTCACCAGCTCTCAACCCAATTGAACACCTATGGATGTTTTTGGACTGATGTGTAAGACAACACTCTCCACCACCGTCATCGCAACCCCAAATGAGGGAATATTTTTTTAAAGAATGCTGTTCATCCCTCCACCAGAGTTTCACACACTTGGAGAGTCTATGACAAGGAGCATTGAAACTGGTCTTGTGGCTCATGGTGATCCATCTCCTTACTAACTCACTGGTCCTTTTTTTCTTAATTTGTCACCCATCTGTATGTCATATGACGTGATGTGATTGTAAAGTGTAGGTATCACACCCAGCATAAAACCTTAAAAAACAAAGTATGTGAATTAGTTTCATTACAATAACGTATCAAATCAGCTACGAGGTATTCTCTACGACTGCGTTACCAAACCAAATGGCTGCGCTGAGTTTTATGCTTCTGTATGTGTTTGTCTGTGCAGGACTACAGCCAGCCCAGCCATCAGCCCTCAGGCATCTACAGTCACTGTCCGCAGCCTGGAACACCAAGAAAATGGACCCCAAGAGCCAGTCCTACTCATACTGTGAGGTTTTTTCTCTTTGCTTAAAAAGGTTAAATAGCATTGTGTCTATGCATGTACCATATGTGATTGTGTGCTGCCATTTGTATTTCCAGGGTTACTGTCCGGTTATGGTAGACACTCCGAGAGATCAGAACCAGGAAGCACACAGACTGGCAGCTGGGAGCTCCCCTAGTCATAGTTCATCTACGGAGGTAATACTACAGTCCCGCTGTGAGTATTTGTATGTCACAGACTAAAATATTTTCTTAAACATATATCTTCATTCCTTCCTAGCGGGAAACATCTAATGAGGAAGAGAAAAGGATTTCCTTTTCGGTGCCTGGGGCTTCAGACTGCCTCCACTCCTCAGGGGACTGTGTTCAGTTCCAGATCAAGAAAGAAAGGTGGAGCAAAACACAAGAATACTTTTCCACACTACCACTAGACACGGACACCTCTGAATCCTGCAGTGTTTACACTTCGGAGAAACTGAACTTCTTATGAAAACAGAGAACTGGAGATAAAATAATGGTAGAAAAAATGCAAGGCTAGGAGAAACCACAGTATAGGTTTCTCAGGTGGAGTGAAGCTGTTGTGGAAAAAGAAAGACCTCACCTGTGCCTTTAGCCTAGATTTAATGGGTTGGTATCAATATTGCATGTCATTTTTTCACGTCATTTTTCTGGAGCATGAGTTGAGCGTTAGCCTTTCTGTCTCATATTATGTATTTCTTGATACTGTTGATGGTGCTCCTGAAAGTTCCTGCTGTAACCTACCTCCAGTCCCTCAGGACCAATATGATCTGCACTGTATTTGCTGAGTGTTGGTACGTGTATGTTTGTGAGAGTAATGTGACCTCTAGGGCTACGCAAAAATTAAGAGTGGTGATGCGAAAGTTTGAAAAAGGGAATTTTTAAGAACTGTACAGTAATAGAGTTTAAGTGTTTTTCTCCATCCTTTAACCATTCCTAACTGCAATAGCATTTAATTATTATGTTAAATGTCTGTTCTGCAGTTCAGTGGTTTCTAAAATGAAATAGTATATGTACCCTCGAGGTAATTGTAGTTATAGTTACGTGAAATGTAACATGTTCCACCAAATATTGCAATAGCCTATTCTGTAAACTTTTTGTACAGTATAATATCTTATCACCAAATCTTTCTAGTGAGAAAAGAGGTTGGACTGCTGCTTCTGATATTTTCGGATCAAAATGTCGTCTCTCAAACAATAAAATGTATCTTTAACACACATTTGAGAAGACTTTCTCCAACATGGTGTATGTTTGGCTGTAACCAACAATTATTTTCATTACTGATTAATCTGTGGATTTGTTATTACTACTATTTGTATATAAAATGTCAGGGCCATCACAAGTTCCCAAGACTGAAGGTAACGTATTAAAATTGCTTATTTGTCTGTCTGACAATCCAAAACCCCTCAGATATTCTACTTATTTTAATTTTAACTGAAGAAAGTAGGTTATACTCACATTTCAGAAGCTGTAAAGAGAGAATATTTAGTATTTTTGCTGTCAAAATTGTCAATTACATTTCTGTCATCGACTCATGATCATTTCACTACTAGCTTTTTGGTGCATTGATCAGCGCCGTGGTGTTTTTCCGCCAGTAGGTGGCAGTGGAGAACCCGTGACACTTGGAAGCTCAGACTGGAAGGAAGCGTAGAAGAACAAGAAGAAGAAGCTCCGTTTGTAGCGGCAATGAAAGGACAGCGTGCCACTTACAATTTGAGCAAAACATAAGTAAAGTGTACATTAGCGGTAATAACTATCAAAGTACAGTAAAAGCATAATTACATTTTTAGAAGAGCCTATAAGGACTGCATCGGGAACATGTCTTTGGTTTGTGCAAGTAAGTGAATTTTATTTCATTCACATGACGGAGTCAGTGTAGGTTAGCTTGGCACCGTGCTAATGCTACTAGCTATTTAGCTAACGTTAGCGGCCACGCAGTGCTGCCTTGTACTTGCGGTAGTTCATCTGTCGAGTCTCTGGATGTTTTATTGTTGGTATGTGGGTTTTAAAGATGTAATTGGGTTTTTTTTCAGTCTCCAACGAGGTGCCGGAGCACCCGTGCGTCTCTCCGGTGTCCAACCAGGTGTTTGAGCGCAGGCTGATCGAGAAGTACATCGCGGAGAATGGGACGGACCCGATGAACGGACAGCCCCTGTCTGAAGAGCAGCTCGTAGATATCAAAGGTAAGCTACTGGGAGCAGCTGCAGAGCTATGCTCAGTTGCCAGTTTGATAGGTAACGTTACTCCTAGCTCAAACTAATGCAGTTTGATACAACAGCCCTGTAAGTTAATCCTCAGGACCGTGATAATGTGCAGTTTTTGTTGAAGCCGAGGTGTTGATTAATCTTTATGTGAGTCTGGAGGCGGAAGTCTGAGGTGGTGTTAAACTGCATTGCCTTATACTGTGAGGTGTGATTGTGTCCTCCCCATTTATTATCAATGAGGATATACTATAACAGAAAATCACTCAGTATAACACAGTACTATTCAGCTGCAACACAAACTATCACCTCAGAAATTAATTGACCTCTCCCTAAAACAGTTGACTCAAAACTGAACATTATAACCTTCATGAGGGTAGGATTAATTGCAGGGTTGTTTTATGATGCTGCATTAGTTTAATTGCTTAATTCACCAATTGTTCCAGCAGTAGCTATGTTTTAAAGATATGTTTGGGCAAATATCAGATGTTGTACATACTTCAAAAGTAAATCCCATTATAGTGGAGTACTGTGTGATTTGCCCCTCCTGTCCTGCACCAAGTGAACCCTCAAAAATATGATTAATAAATAAAGGTGATAGACAGCTTGTCCTGAACAACTTTTCTGTTGTAGTGTCCCATCCTATTAGACCAAAGGCACCATCAGCAACAAGCATTCCTGCCATTCTCAAGTCCCTTCAAGATGAGTGGGTAAGTATTGTGACCCTTAAGGGGGGGTGGCAAAGGAGAAATCCACGATACAAAACACTGTCACACTGTAAATGTTTCCCAGGTAACTTTTTCCTTTTCTAGACCATTTTTCACCAATATTCTTAACGATAGTTAACCGTTGGTGGAGCAGATTTTATGAATTGTTTGAATGACCATTGCTTTAGTGGACTGCAATGCATAGTCTGTCTTAACTGAAAAATCTTAGTTTGTTGCTCCAATTACATTGTGCCGTTTCTCTTTTCCCACCAGATACGTACAATGGTTGTTTTTGTTGCTCAATGTTGCTTTTCCCCGCCAGTTTTTTCCTTCTTTTTTTTTAAATATCAATCTTAAACAATGAGAAGAATTCCTTCATCCTGTTTTCTCTTTTCTGTTCTAGGATGCTGTTATGCTTCACAGTTTCACTCTGCGGCAACAGCTGCAGACGACTCGCCAAGAACTGTCACACGCCCTCTACCAACATGATGCCGCCTGCAGAGTCATCGCACGACTCACTAAGGAGGTCACTGCTGCGAGAGAAGGTGGGTTGACAGCAGTGTGTGTGTGTCCTCTATTGCACGCCATAATTCCAGTTGTAAAACACATCGAACGGCTTTTATACAACAATCCACCGTCTCCAGAATCTGCTCCACACCAACATGAGAGCGCATCGATAAAATTGTGAGAGCATGTTTTTCTTATTGGGTGTATTTCCTTTTTATAGCTCTTGCCACACTCAAACCCCAAGCTGGATTGGTTGCTCCTCAGGCAATCCCTGCCTCTCAGCCAACTGCGGCAGTAAGTGATTGAGTTTTTATTCCAGACAATAAGATACTGATCAGAAATGCTCATCTTACTGTTTTGCTGTACTTCTTCCTAACAATCTCTGTTTCTGCCTTTTGTCTCTCAGGGTGCTGGTGGAGAGCCTATGGAGATTAGTGAACAGGTGGGCATGACCCCAGAGATCATCCAGAAGGTAAGATTTTTCCTTTTTACCTACATAAATCATTTGGTTATAATCTTTCCATTTTCTTTAGCAGGTCTAAGATGTATTTCAATATGCCTTTTTTTTGTGTGCAGCTCCAAGACAAAGCTACTATCCTCACTACGGAAAGAAAGAAGGTATTATATTGCTCTTGTAATGAGCTACATTATGCCCATTTCTGCTGTAATATCTCTTTGTGTAAACACTTGTGTAATATATGTATGTGTAATTATATGTAATATAATGTTACACTGTTCCTCAACTGCTTTACTGTATTTCTCCAGAGAGGAAAAACTGTCCCAGAGGAGCTGGTTAGAGCCGAGGATCTTAGCAAATATCGGCAAGTGGCCTCGCATGCTGTAAGTATAGCTTTATCTGTTTTGAGTATACGTTACATTTTCCCGTTTTAATCAGAAGGCTGAAACAGCGTTTTGATTGACTCGATGTTTATAGTGTCAACATGCTCTCTCTGTCTTCAGGGACTTCATAGCGCCAGTGTCCCTGGAATTCTGGCTCTGGATCTGTGTCCCTCAGACACCAACAAAGTTCTCACCGGTACATTGATTTCATCCAAGGCTCAGCTGCATCTTTCAATAGTAAATGTTTTAGTGATTTGTTTGCACACTACAAGTCATTTGAAGACTTATTTGATTTCAACCCTCTCGTGTTCTTCAGGTGGAGCTGATAAGAACGTGGTGGTGTTCGACAAGAACGAGGAGCAGATTGTGGCAACACTAAAGGGTCACACCAAGAAGGTCACCTCTGTCATTTACCATCCATCCCAGGTAACATTTTCTTTTCTTTGTTTCAAACATCAACCTCTCAGTTCTTTCTCTAATAAACCAGTCCTGTGACTGCACTCTTCAGACAAAGTAGAGTGTTTGAATTATTCAGAGACATGCTAAGGCTGACCAGCTATTCTTACTCATTGTTTGCTCTTTTTTCCATCCCTGGCACCCATGCTGTCTTTCACCCTCTAGTCCGTGGTCTTCTCTGCATCTCCAGACAACACCATCCGTGTGTGGTCCGTCACCGGAGGCAACTGTATCCAGGTGGTGCGTGCCCACGATGCTGGTGTCACTGGACTCTCCCTTCATGCTACTGGGGACTACCTGCTCAGCTCCTCTGAGGATCAGGTGTGTGTGCAGCTTGACCAAAATACCAACTTTCCCCATGCTATATTTAATACCTAAGGTACAAGTGGTCTCTTCACCAATTAACTGTGCCACTGCTCTTGCCTTATTTCCAATTTCTTTCTTCATTGTTTGTTGCAGTACTGGGCCTTTTCTGATATCCAGACTGGTAAAGTCCTCACCAAAGTCACTGATGAAAGTGCTGGCTGTGGTAAGTGCCTCTATGTTAACTTGTGTGTTTGGCAGTCTGAATACACATCCTCCTGTTCCGGGTGGTAATGTTTCTGTCTGCCCCCAACAGCTCTCACTTGTGCTCAGTTCCACCCCGATGGTCTTATTTTTGGCACTGGGACGGCCGATTCCCAAATCAAGATCTGGGATCTGAAGGAGCGTACCAACGTGGCCAACTTCCCAGGCCACTCTGGCCCCGTCACCTCCATTGCTTTCTCTGAGAACGGATACTATCTGGCCACAGGTTAGAACTACTTACTTACAGCATTTGTTACACCTTTTTCCTGCTAATGTTTCATGTGCAAGTGTTCTACATTAGATTGCAAAGTTCTAGCAAAATCAAAAAATTGCACACACATCACATTAACCTGCACACTGATTTACAATCCTACTAGCACCTTCAGCCCTTGTTTAATTTGCACTAAAGGGATCTGGCAGTGTAGATTCAATGTACCCTAACATCCATATCTTGTTCTGTGCTCCAGGTGCCCAGGATAGCTCTCTGAAACTGTGGGATCTGAGGAAATTGAAGAACTTCAAGACCATCACCCTGGACAACAACTATGAGGTAAGAAATTGCGGGTATTTCTCAAAGGAAAGCAATAGTTAGATTAGATAAAGAGATTGTCTACACCCTAAATATGAAGCTAGGGCCAGCAGGAAATAAGGTTAGCTTTTCATAAAGACTGGAAGTTATTTCTTGGCTGGGTGCTTTAAAATGTAGAGGTTCTATTAGGTGGATTGTTTTACCTCAGAGAGAACCAGGCTAGCTGTTTCCCACTGCTTCCTGTCTTAATACTAAGCTAATCACCTTCTGGCTCTAGCTTTATGCAGACATGAAAGTGGTCTTGATCTTCACATCGATATCATCACTAAGATGACTTAAAATAAGAGTCTGCTAAGTGATACTAACAGAATGTTAATTGGAAATATAAGCTTGTGTTTGACTCTGGTCTTGGCTGCATTTGCTCTGATCTCTAGACTCTCACTCCTCTGTGCGTCTAAATCTCATTTCCCTTTTTTTTCTGTTTCAGGTGAAGTCCCTTGTGTTTGACCAAAGCGGTACCTATCTGGCTGTAGGAGGGTCCGACATCCGTGTCTACATCTGCAAGCAGTGGTCTGAGGTCCTCAACTTCACAGGTGAGGGAGGGGGGGAAATACCAGTCTTTTCTCACATGTTCATCCTGTACACATGTCATGTGGTGTTTTCTCTGAGGAAGTAGCAGATTTTTCACCTTGCTTTTTCCTCTGTAATTATAGACCACACAGGATTGGTGACAGGAGTGGCCTTTGGAGAGAACGCTCAGTTCCTGACCTCTGCAGGAATGGACAGAAGTCTCAAGTTTTACAGTTTGTAGAAAAGGATAAATTCAGGATGAAGGGAGGAGGATAGAATGGTCTCTGTCTGAGCGCTCACTATCCTGGACACGGCCTCGGCATAGACCTGTAATTTTTAGAGAAACAAAAAATCACTGCTAACTTTGCTTCATTAGTGTGTTTGTCCTCATGTCCAGGAATGAGATCCCATTGTCTGCTATATGGAACCACAGCAGCAGGGTTAGGATAACATGTTTGTTAGTATTGTAAAGGGACAATTCACTCTGCAATTAAAAGTACATATTTTTCCTCTTACCTGTAGAAAGAAAAGAGTTCCCACATGAAACTGCTCACAACAAGTACTGTGGATTTTCTTGAGAAACCATGTCATGATTTCTGGAAAGAGACGTTGCTGTTGCTTTCTTTTTTTTGTGTGTGTGGGCGCTTTGAGCACCACAAGCTGAGTGCCATATAGTCCCATTATGTTAAATAAAAAATGCAGACATCTCTACAGCCGATATCTCCAAAACTCAGCAACTCACACCAAAACAACCTAGATGGATAAATAGCACTACAGGTAAGAGGGAAAATATCTCATTTTAATTTTGGGTGAACTGTCCCTTTTAAGTCTGAAACGTAAATGAGACACAGAAGCCAGTGTAATATTCCTGTCTGATTTGCCAGCAAATATAATTTTACTGTAGTATTTTTTTTTTTGTTTTTTTGGTTGTGGGGTGGGGGGGGGGGTGGGGGGTGTTGTCTAAAGTTGCTTGTAATACAACTCCAAAGTGTTTTAGTACACTGTTGGGACCTATAATTGGTGTGACAACAATCTGCTCTTTGCTTCTTAATGTAGACCAGCTTCATTGCAGTATCTTTAGGGTAAGATGAAAATACGTCTGTAGTGACGACTGTACAGTTAAGCAGAAACTGAACAAGTGTGAGATTCATGTTCCTCTGTGACAAATGTAGTCTTGTTTAACCTCCCTTCAATTTCATTTCCTGTTATATTTTTTCCATTAAAACGTCTTTTTCCAATTGTATATTTCTCATTACTTGCTATTTTACCTGTTGCAACTCTGCCATTTTACAATAAAATAAAATATCTTTTGTATTGCCATTCATCTGTTTGTCAGATCAAGACCAAGGGCAGTGTTGGGTCCTCTGCAAAAATTAAAATGATTTCATTTTGACTTCATGTTCAGATGTTTCACCAGTTCAAACAAAACTAAAGTTGCTCAGTAAGTGCATGTTAGCCCATAGCTGTATGATACTCCTTTGCCATCCATTGTTTAATGACAATTTCAAACTATAAATGGTGTGTATTTGTGTGTACTAAAGTCCCTGTACCACACTCCAAGGGATGCTGTGCTTATTACTTCACTTGGCCGTTTGAGCTTCACTGTGCAACGTGATGTACGATGTGGTCGTGTGTGCAGTTTAACGCAAGAAGGCTGTTTTCAAATGAATCTGCTGAAGGTGGGAAGTTTCTGTGTTCACCTCAGATTTGTGTTTAAAGACCTGTCCTATGATTTTGTGACATCACAACTAGTTTAGAAGTCAATCAAGGTGCAGTACACCACTAACACAAGTGTGATGTGGAAACTTGAAGCAACCAACACACATACAGATAAGTGATTTTAGATTTTAGCAGGAGACATCATGTGTCAAGTAGTTAATTTTTAAAATGAAAAATATTTGCATTTTCATACATTTTATGAATCCTCCACATGGTAATTCCAGACTATTTTATATGCCTTAAAACATGTCGGGAGGGGGGGCTGTATTAGTACCAAGATCATGTCAAACCCAGGAAACACATGTAGGAGGTAATGTCACATGTTTAATATGTTCTGGCACAAACGTTTTAAACCTAGTGGACGTCATGGAAATCTGAATGTATTCTCACTGTATAGGGAGTAGTGAATGTGCAGGGCTGACACGTTTTCTGTTTGGAGTGAGGTTTAGTATGAAGTTGGTGCGTTTTAACAACAGGGCTTCTGTGACATTACCCACTGCAGGGGTCATCACTCCTCAAACCAAAACTCAACCAATTTTTCAGACATTTCAGACTTCTGCAATTTCAGGAATGCTTTCAATGATTTATTTCAGCTTTCAGCATTCACACGCATTTTTTTTTTACTATTGCCAGACTTATCCTGTAAATAATGGAGGTGATGAAGAGAGCTTCATATGTGCATCTGTCCAAGTCATTAGTGTAAATGCTGTTATTCTGTTTCTTTATACTTATTCTTCTTCCGTACGGTTTTTGCATCGCTACTTCTTTCACATACAGAAACCATTTAGCTATTAAAATGTTCTGCTCATTTATGCTTGTATTTATCTTTTTTCAATATGTACTTTTTCCGCTTCTTTTTTTTTTACAAAGCCAAGGGAGGAATCTTACAATCCTCTTCAAACTTACTCTACTTTGAAATGCTACTAGTTCTGCATACTTTATGCTACAGACACCATTTAAACTTTAGACTGTACACACTTGCAAACTTGTATATCATTTTTGATATCTTTTACAGTGTTTAAACTATCACAGTTTAAGTTCTATGCTTTTTTCAGTCTTTTTCTGAGTTAATAGTGGGTGTGTATTGCTTGAGCTAGAGTGGGTGACATTATCACTAGAGTGTAGGAGTCATGGAAAATCTTCTAAAAATGTTCTCTTTAAGTTGTGCCAAAATGTTCATGGTTCAATGCATCATTTTACACCACAAACGTAGGAAAATGTGTGTTGGTTCTAGACACGAGGTTGTGCATTTACCTTGACGTAGACATTCCGCGCATGCGCATTACCGGAAAAAGTTATTAAAGTTTTTGTTTTAAGATTTTTATTTTTCGGCGTTCCGTTTGATTTTCGTCCTCGCGTCATTGTTTCATATGTCTTTTATACTTTACACTTTTCACACGCAGATCTGTAACTGATAACAGCAGGGAAAGAAGGACAGAGCGGCACCGCGACTTGTTCAGAACATATTCAGGCAATAATCAGCGGGAAAGCAACCATTATTGCGAATGGGTGAGACTTGGCAGCTCTGTGAATGAGTGAACGGTAGGGTTGCAAGTGAAATGGAAATACCGAGCGGCGGCGGCGGCGCGGAGACATTAGTTAGCAGTGCTTTCCGCTTACTCACCAAACTTAATTCATAAATCCTACATTTTCGCTTACTGTTGATGTACAAAGGCACTCGCGTAGTGAACTCGCTTATTTGAGATGTTGTATCAATCAAGAGGGACTTAATGTAAATTCAGCATGGATGGTTTCCAAAAAAACAACACTTAACATAGACGAAAAGGCAACATATTGTAAAGGTACGGACAGACGGGAGAGAGACGAAAACAGCTGTTTCTACGTACCCCCCCGCTTCTCTGCTTGGGTAACGTTAACGTTAGAGGAACAACAGGACGGATATGCTGAGGGACAACAGAGCAGGAGGTGTCTTTATCTTACACAAAGCTCCCTGTCTTAATAGTCTGACCTGTGAAATTCCTCTCTCATAAACTTGCACTGATTTGATTCTCACAAATACGCAAAGCGCGTCCCGGGTCAGTTCAATACGGAACCCGTCTTTTAGTTTCCATTTACGGCTCGATTCCGTATTTTACTGGACGGTTGGCAACCGTAGGAGTTGGGGGAAGATGTCGGACAAGGCCACAGCTAAATGAGAGTCATGCCACTCATTTAATGATGGTGTCGCGTAGCAACCACTGTTTAGCAAAACACCACCACCACGCGTGCTAAATATTAAGTACGCGTGGAAAATAATAAAACATTTAGCTAACGTTAGACGTTCAGCTCCATCGATTCACCCAAATCCAACTCAACGTTTGCGGTCTTTATCCGCCATCTAAATAACTGAACTCTCGTGGCCAAATGAGAGACGAACGTCAACTGTCACGTGCGTTTGCAGTAACGTGACTCCCACAAACGGGAAGTGCGAGTCGGGACTGAAAACTTCCCGTCAACACGTCTGGTTTGTCCCGGCTAGCAGGTCACAGGTCTGCCGTTGGTGCGGTGCTGGGCAGCCTGAAAGACGGCCGGTTGGAGTCCTGCGGACTTTAGGCGGCAGACAGGTGAGATATCTATTAGTATTTAGCGTCATTTTGTGCTCGTGAAGCTGCTTTCTATCCGCCGTGCTGC
Organism: Coreoperca whiteheadi; assembly: GCA_011952105.1. Classification (NCBI taxonomy): domain Eukaryota; kingdom Metazoa; phylum Chordata; class Actinopteri; order Centrarchiformes; family Sinipercidae; genus Coreoperca; species Coreoperca whiteheadi. Next base: position 14,264,549 of record CM022490.1, read on the forward strand.
TCTTGTCATGACCAATCCAACCCCTGTGCGATTTTCTCTTCTTCACGGAATTTCCACAATCAAGACCAACGTTATCGCTCGTTGACATCTTTTGCCTCAGCGCTTATCTTTCAGCTTTGTTTCGTTGGCATGGCGTGCCACCAAACACGAAACTTTGCTGCATTTCTGATGCTTATGGCGAGAAAAAAAAATATAGACAATGATTTAGAGCTTTAGACATAGAGGTTCAACAGCTGGAGGTATTATTGGTTTAAGGAAATGCCAACGTTCCTTTTAGACGTATACTTGTTTGTATTTATAGGTCATGTCCCCTTTAATGTTTATCTAGTTTAACACCCAGTCTAAATGCATTTTGTAACTTTATACACACGCTCAGTGGTCAGTTTATAGGTAAAGCTATGAAGGTTACAACCCACAGCCTCCAACAGGACCACAAAATAAAACCTGAACATTATAACCTTCATGAAGGTAGGATGTATTGCAGAGCTCCTCTCAGTGCATTCGTTTTAGCAGTAACATAATAAACTGGCAACTTACTGTATTATCTGTATCTACAGAAATGGTTTTTAGTGTATTATTATTATTATTATAGAGGGATTTTACTCTCACATGAAAAAGCAGTCACCGTGTCATATTGGCAGAAACTTGTCTGTGCAAGAATGGAAACCCCACCTGATCATCACAGTCAGGAGAACTTGACGCTTCCCTTTTCTTCAGTTTCCATTCACAAGCTTCTGCAGTGTCACTGCAAGGCTTTTATTGTCCTAACAGAAAACAGATGCCCTCTGTGAACTCTTTTTTTAATGTTTATTTTTTTTACTATTTACTGCCTCTTCTCTTTTTCTATAAACTGCAGTGCTTTGGCTACGTTGTGAAATTTGTTTTTGAGGAAAAACATAATTTGGACTTGTTTCCTTGGTGCAGGCAGCTATGGGCTCCTTGTTTCGCAGTGAGGAGGTGTGCCTGGTGCAGCTCTTCCTTCAGTCCGGCTCGGCCTATAATTGTGTCAGTGAGCTGGGAGAGCTGGGCCTGGTGGAGTTCAGAGACGTGAGTAACTTTAACTATTGGTTTAGCTCTTGGTTCCTGATCTCGTGGTGAAAAGCTCAGAGTCCAGTACAAATGGAGGCCTATTACCCTCCTAAACTAATCAGCTACTGTTTTGGGCAGAATGCTTTTCCATGTGCAACTGTTCTGCCCACTTTTACGCCTTCTTCACCTGCAAATGGTGGATCGACTTCAACCCTGTTTTTAGGTGTTTTGGCTCATGTTACAAACCTCGGATCATTATTCTAATTCTTACAACAATCCACTGCGCTGTAACTGATCCATTTACAACTGAATGTTATTATCTTGAATTTGGTGATAATGGATATCTCATGAAGTCACTTTGGAATCTGCAGCATTTCTAAATCGGAGCTTAGACGGGATGGTGAACTGATGGTTGCTTTGAGTCATTGTGAGACAGAATAGAATTTCATTTCTCTCTTATTGTGATCAGATGAACACGAGTAACACCGTTGCCCTCCTTCTCTCCCCTCTGCTCTGATGCTTTAGTTAAATCCCAGTGTGAACTCCTTTCAGAGGAAATTTGTCGGCGAGGTCAGACGATGCGAGGAACTTGAGAAAACTTTTAGTAAGTATTGAATAATTGTCCCGCACCTATACTTTCATGTTCTTTTTTTAGTAGTTTTGTTCGGATTCTCCCTTTGCCCTTTCTGACCTTCTTTGTCTGCCCTTCAGCCTTTGTGGAGCAGGAGATCAATCACTCCCTGTCTCCACCCTTGCAGGGTCCCCTCCCTCCTCCATGCCCAACACCGTTGGCCCCTCAGCCCCGCGAACTCATCTCCATAGAGGAAGAGTGCGAGAGGCTGGCCAGAGAGCTCAAAGAGGTGGGCGCTTAAGACCAGGCTGAGATGTTAAATCAAAGAAGAGCCTCTGTTGTCTCGCTAGTACACTCTCAAAATAGGTAGTGACAGATTGTTTTTTACTTGCATGTGTGTCTCACTAGGTGTCCAGGAACAGAGACAGCCTCCGGGCTCAGCTGACCCAGCTCTGTCAGTACCGAGGAGTCCTGACCCGGACTCACTCTCTCACAGCCTCACAGGTGGTAAAAACAATCCCTGCGTCATTTATTACCTTTTCTTGAGTTATTGTGCTGTAGTGAGCAAGCTGATGTCTGCAAACCTCTTCTCACAGGTACCCCCACCTGTGCTCGAAAGCCAAGGCCTGTTTGATAACCGCCAAGATGTCCACCTCAGGTAGGTCTCATTTTCTAACATTTCCATTATGTGTTCGACGTTTTTATCTACATTTAACACGTTTTCCGCTGCATCGGCTCTTTCTCAGTTTTGTGGCAGGAGTGGTCCATCCTTGGAAGGTCCCCTCCTTTGAACGGTTGTTATGGCGGGCGTGTCGTGGTTATATCATCGTGGATTTCAGAGAAATGGAGGATCGACTTAAGCATCCGGAGACGGTGGGAACTGGGAGGCAGAGAGAGGGGATCATGGTGGAGAGATACAGAAGTTATTCTTGTTGCGGGGATAGTCTCTGGTTTGTCACATCTGATGAGTGTTCTTATTGGTGTTTAATCACAGCTGTGCCTTCGTTTGCAGGGGGAGATGGTGCAATGGACAGTGTTCCTCATTTCGTTTTGGGGGGATCAGATTGGACAGAAAGTCAAAAAGATATGTGATTGGTGGGTAAATCTGTGCATCAGTTTGTATATTGTAGATTTCCACACTGCAGTGTCTGTTGAACCTGTTGAATATCTTTAGATTTTCCCCTCCTGACAGCTTCCGCACACAGACATTTGTATACCCTGAGAGCACTGCTGAGAGAGAGGATATTCTCCAGGGACTTCAGGGCAGAATTGAAGATATTAAATCAGTAAGTGTAGTGCATGTTTATATATATATATATATATATACACAGAATATTGATAGAATCACCGGCATTTACCCTCCCTTCTATAATGTCTGAATCGCATTTGAAAATACTAGAAAGCACAAAAATAGCAGTAATGTGGCTTTTCAAAATTTTAAGTTCAAAGAACTAATTTGCGTCAGTTCAGTACTCCTAAAACATGTTGCTTATGCAGCCACTCTCACTTCCCTCTATTTCAGGTGTTGTCACAGACCGAGAGCTTCCTGCAGCAGCTGCTGCTGCGGGCGGTGGCTGTGCTGCCCGAGTGGAAGGTGCGGGTGCAGAAGTGTAAGGCGGTCCAGATGGTTCTGAATCTCTGCAGCCCCTCAGTCACTGACAAATGCTTGATCGCCGAGGCCTGGTGTCCCACAGCCAAGCTGCCGGAACTGCAGAACGCTCTGAGAGAGGGAGGGGTAAGACAAAGGCCGAGTTGTAGATGAGGAGATTTAACAAAAATAAGTAAACCGCTTCATCCAACCCTCTTCTCCGTCCTCAGAGGAAGAGCGGCAGTGGGGTCGACTCTTTCTACAACCGCCTGCCTTCCTCCACCCCTCCACCTACCCTGTTTCCCCTCAACTCATTCACAGCTGGTTTCCAGAACATCGTTGACGCCTACGGAGTGGCCAGCTACCGTGAAGTAAATCCAGGTACGTCGGAACACGGCAAAAAAAGTTTCTTCTTGGATGTCTTGAAAGAAAAAGGCCATGTCAGATGATCACAGTAAGAAGCCAGAGAATGCTCAGCCTCATGTGTATTTGTTTCTTTAAGTTTAGTCAAGTCTTTTCTCTCAATGCCCCTGCAGCGGTGTACACCATCATTACATTCCCCTTCCTGTTCGCTGTGATGTTTGGGGATGTGGGTCATGGTTTACTGATGACTCTGGCTGCCCTCTGGATGGTCCTTGAGGAGAAGGACCCCAAACTCACGAACAACAACAATGAGGTAATTAGATTACACACACACACGCTCAACACGAGGATAAGACTTGGGCAGGGTTGGATTTGATAACATTTTATTGAATCTGATTCTTATCCCTATCTACTTTGTTTTAAAAGTCAACATTTTTACATAACAAAAGGATAACTTAATATTTAACTAAAACTGAAAGGATTGCCATTCAACTGAAACTTAAGTGTTCATTACTACTTGAATGATAGTACATTGCTCTTAAAGAGATTAAAGCTTTGACAAGAGTTAGATGAATTCAGGTTTTTTACAATTAAAACTTAAAATTCATAAAAAAATGCAGCTGGCAATCAGCTAAAACCACATTATTACTCACTTTGCGTTTTATTGAGAGCAACATTGCGTGGACTAGCCCATGAAATCTACTTGTGGGTACACATCACCAGAAAATATTCTCCTACGTATCCCAGTGGCACAGCAGATTCATTGAGTTGGGAGTAATCAGGTTAGCTGTAGTTATTACATGGATGAGAAACAAACATTGTCCATTTGGGAGCTGCAGTATATAAGATCAGAAACTTCTTTTGTGTGTCCATATATCAAGAGTAAAACAAAAAAACTGAAACATGTCTTTGACCTTGCATAATAAATACTGAATCGCTTGTATGCTTCAGATCTGGAGGATGATGTTTGGGGGAAGGTATCTGATTCTCTTGATGGGACTGTTCTCTGTCTACACGGGGGCCGTTTACAACGAGTGCTTCAGCAGAGGCCTCACTACCTTCGACTCAGCGTGGCACGTTGGCCCCATGTTCGAGAAGAACATATGGAAGTGAGGACATTTCATACCTTGAAGCTTGAATTCTTGTTTTCTCCAATCTCTTTCCACCGTGTTTCTTCTTACCTATTTATATTTTATTTCAGTTCATCAGTCCTGGCAGGGAACCAGTACTTGTCCATGGATCCTGTTGTGTCTGGTGTTTTCACCAGCCCCTATCCATTTGGCATTGACCCGGTACAGCCACCACACTCTTCAACCCTTCCGTCACTGTCCACTTTCTTTCACCCCGTCCTCTTGTTTGTCACTGTATCCAACCTCATTCTCTCTTGTTTTGCGTCATCAGATTTGGGGGCTGTCCAACAACAAACTAACTTTCCTCAACTCATACAAGATGAAGATGTCCGTCATCGTCGGTGTCATTCATATGACTTTTGGCGTCTGCTTGTCATTCTTCAACTACTGGTTAGTAATTATGGTTTTGTTTACTTGTTTGATCTGTTCTTGTTTCTTTTCACATTCATTCTGACTTGCCTTCATGTATCCTTGTTTCCCTGTCTGTGCTTTCTCCAGGCACTTTGGCCAGATAAGCAGCGTGTTCTTTGTGCTGCTCCCAGAGCTGTTCTTCATGGTGTGTCTGTTTGGCTACCTGGTTTTCATGGTGGTCTTCAAGTGGCTCGCCTACACTCCCTCCCAGTCCAAAATCGCTCCCAGTATACTTATCCACTTCATAGACATGTTCCTCTTCACAGACAACCCTGAAAACCCACCGCTCTATAAAGGACAGGTGCGTGTGTCATTTCACCAAAAAGGAACAGATCAGTGTATTAACTCATATTCTACAATTTGTTAAGACTTTACATAACCACCAGCCATTTTTAAATGTTAGTTTTTTCTATTGATGAAAGCATTTGCCTATTTTCTGGAAGCCAACTGGTATTATTTTGTTGGTAGAGTATTAAATCATTTGGAACCCATCAAAGTGAACATTTAGTCTGCTTTCATAGGTCAAGGTTATTTAATTGTTCCTGGGTATTGAAGGTGAATTTAAAAAAAATAATAATAATCCAAAGTTGGTATGCTGTCAGCAACTGTTGAGAAAGTTACCATATTTCCCCATTTTTCACCAGTTTGCTTGTGTCCTCTGCTTTTATTTTCTGACTGTATAGCTTGTGATTGCAATGCTGTTTGGCAGATTACTCAAACCTCAGATGGCGAAGTTTCCCACAAAAGCATGAATAGAAGACCAATAGAAGACTTAAAATAATCAATGCTTCAACTACATTAGCAAGCAACGATAATGTAAAAGTTGCTCCTTTTTTTTTTTTAATAACTAATGTAAAATCTCTTTACACTGAACATCTGGAAGGTACAAATAAAAAGCACATAAACCCCCAAAACACTATGGCATGCTTTGGCAAATGGTTTTCACAAGTTAAAAGTACATGCTATTTGTAGTTAAATTGCAAAAATACCGTCGTTATCCTTCAAAACAGCTTGCTACAGTGAGCAAGTGTTGCTTAACAACTGGTGCTGTAACTTTTCATGTGTAGATTGTGGTGCAGAAGATCCTGGTGGTGCTGGCCCTGTGTTCTGTCCCGGTCCTCCTGCTAGGGAAACCCATGTATGAATACGTCACATTCAAGAAAAGACGACGTCAACTGGTGAGTCCTTGTTTCACTGAACTCTTTGAGCAGTTTTCTGTAGTTGGATGTGTTTTGTGACAGATTTCTGGTTCTCTGCCACATCAGGAGGAAGACCGACGTCTGCTGGTGGCTGACGACGGTTCCGTCAACACCCATCAGGGGGAGGTGGAGGGAGGAGCTGCTGAAGAGGTGGTAAGAGAGAAGCTCAAGTAACAGATTAAATCCAGTCAGATGTACTGTCGGGATTCTTGTGTTGAAACTGCGCTGTCTGCAGGAGTTTGATGCCGCAGACGTGTTCATGCATCAGGCCATCCACACCATAGAGTACTGCTTGGGCTGCATCTCCAACACCGCCTCTTACCTGCGACTCTGGGCTCTCAGTTTGGCACACGCACGTTAGTGGCACACAAATATAATTTATACATTCATCCCCACATGATTCATACACAGACAGACAGACTTCCTCTCTAAAGTCAAACACACTCACACTATTCTTTTTTCAGCCAGCTGTTCAAACACATTTTCCAAGCACTGATGGCTGTCTGAGGTTGTTATTTGTCTCCCCACAGAGCTGTCAGAGGTGTTGTGGGTGATGGTGATGCGAATTGCCCTGAAGTGGCAGGGCTATGTGGGATCTGTAGTCCTCTTTGTGGTTTTCGCCTTCTTTGCTTTGTTGACTGTCTCCATCCTGCTGGTTATGGAGGGACTCTCAGCGTTCCTGCATGCACTCCGTCTGCACTGGTAAGGCCATGAGGGAGGAGAAGACAAATGTAATTTTAAACAAATAAATAGATACTTGATTGCTTAAGACATTTTTTAAATATTAACGCAAATTTTCTCTAACTCTTCCTTAGGCACGTCTCAAAGCAAGATTAATAAGTAGGCTGGATATCTGCAGCTTCTTGCTTTAGTCCACGTTTAAGGGGGTTAGTCAGTCAGTTGTGTTATTTGACTCCAAAAACGAACACTGGTCAGACAAGTACATAACCTCTTACATATATTGCAATCAATTAATTTGGGTTATGTTCTAAAAAAAAAAGCCACAAAAGGTTTCCTTCCTAATACACAACTTTATCATCATCCAACCAGTAGAACTCATTTTACTAAAATGTGTAGCCCTCAGTCTCACCTAAATCAAAGTCTAAACCTGTCTGTTCCTACAGCTAATGGCAATGTACCTAAACTTCACTGTGCACACAAATCTTTGACTTCTGGTTGAATTCTGCTTCCCTTCTTTATACATAAGGAGTCCTAGGATTCAAGTATCAAACTTAGTAATCCATCCACAGAGTTTCCTCAGACGAGTCTCGTGCCTTTTCGTATTGGTGTGCACATCACACCCTGTTGACTCTTAGTCACCTGACAAATGTGACGGAGGTGATGAATGTGCTCGGAAAATGTCATGGCAATCTGCCTATTTGAGGTGTGCATCTTGCACGCAAAGTTGACATTTTAGCTTCAGGGTGGGTTAATCCTTTTGGGTAGGATGAATGTGCTCAGTACATTTCACGGCAGTCTGCACATTACATTCTGATATTTCATGGACAAAAATGGATTATAGATTTTAATTTATATTTGCGTGGTGACTTTGCGTCTCTCTTACAGGGTGGAGTTTCAGAACAAGTTCTACAGTGGATCGGGCTACAAGCTCAGCCCGTTCTCTTTTTCATCTCTGATCAATGCATCAGCTGCTATGTGATCGGCCAAATGATGACTTTGAACGTTATGTTAACTTAAGTATATTATTACAACTACACACATCAGAATGGTTTTCTATTGCCTTTAGGCTACGAAATGGTTTAATTCACTTGCACAATGACCATGATGATGGACTGAGAAGGAGTCCCTATAATGAATTTCATTTGGATTTTGTGAAATGAAAAAAAAAGTACTTTTGTATCTCCTCGCTAATTTTTTTTCAGTGTTATTTACTGCTCTCTAATTGCTCTGCTGCTCAAATTGTTATCTTTTTATTATAGATAATTTTGAAAGGGAATGCACATCAATTAATGAATCTGTTCTGCATTTTAAGGGAATGAATGATTGTTGAATTGGTTTATTGGGCTTAAATAAGCCAGTCCTGTAGGATTCTTGTGTTGATGGCAGGAAATTTTCAGAATGATCTTCATGAGCCAAAGATACTACTCCCTCATTGTCATGTCTTCCAATCACAACAGGTATTAATTGGAAGTAAAAGTTTCCATGTGCCTTACTGGGACTGAGTGCTTGTTTATCCACTAAGTCTTTTAGACAGATCATAACATCCATTATGCCACTATTTGAACAAAACTCTTCCCTGGACATTCTCTCTTTCCTTTCAGGTTTGCACTGTAAAATGTATCACATTTTAACTGAAATTAAACATGACTTTCTTGTGTGATCTTATTGTGGGAGTTTATTGTGTCACACATGTATGTGTGAGGTTACCAATGGTGCAAGAAGTATTCAAATTCTTTACTTGAGTGCAAGTATAGAGGAGTGGGGTGAACGTCCCTATTAAGCCCACATACAATATAAGCCTACTTGCAACTTCTGAGTCATGTAAAAAAAAATTTTGCTGTATGAAGTATCTTCCAATGAAGCTGCTTGTTACATAAAAATACACTTTATTGTAAGCCAGCATCAGATTTCTCAATATTAAGTTATCAAAGCACATGTGTGACATGCTGATCCCAGAAGATGCAAAAAAACTTTGATTTTGTTGCCCTCGGAAGATAACATTTTTTGCATATATATTTATACTCCTGGTTTTGTTAAGGACTCATTTGTTATCCAAATGTAAGTGATTAGTGTTTCAAATAAGACATATTAGAATCTTACTTGAATTAGAAATATTGTTTCTTATAAAATGAAAACATGACTTTTAGCAGCAAACAGACCATAGCTGCATAGTATGATTCATTGCAAAGACAAAACATGATATGCTGGTATAGTTTACATTATTGTATGTAGTTTATATTATTATATTGTTAAATATAGACAATAAATGTGTAGGTTTCTCTTCATTTTTAAATCAATATTTTTACCTGGTGGGCTTAAAGGGAACACTAGCAAAAAATAATAAAATCGCACCGGCTGGGGTGGATGTAACTGAGAATAGCTAAATACTACATGTTTTGTTGCACCATTTGGATTTAATTCCTGTTTTTTTTAATGTCATGTGTGTAGAATATAATATTCAGCCTTAACCATACATTACTGATGTTCCCATTAAGCCCACTTGACTGTTTCAATGGGGATTTTCTCCTATTTGACCGTTGAATCATTTTCCTCCCTAATTTTGAACTCACCTAACGAATCAGCTCCATAATTCAGATAATTACTATCCATATTTAAATATCATAGAACATGTGATTTTTCTTTTGGTTTTCTATAGCCTATAGACTGATGTCTCCTCATAATGAACTGTGTTTTAATGTTACTCCACAATGAACTGAACTACTAGCCTAAATGTTTAATTTGATAATCAAATTTCAAGTTATCGTTGGGTCTTCAGAAACTTCCATAAAATCAGAAGAGGTGATTTAAGTTGAGCTTTTCCTGCGTTGACAACACAGCAAAAAGGCTGGTCAGCCTATTTCAGATGCCATTTACAGGCCACAGGACAGGAGTGGAGACAAAATTTAAATAGCTATTGGGAGCGAAGAGATTACAGATATGAATGGAAAAGTTTGTATTGTTAAGATGTTTTAAATAAATAAATGATGCATCAACAAATCATTAAGTGGCCTTATTTGGAACACCCAGGGCCTTAAAAGGCTACGTTAAACCCATACCAGACTTTTAACATATTCTGAAAAATTAAAAACAATAAAAACATTAAATTAGTAAATGACACTTCAAATAAGATTAGACTTTCATTTGAATTACAAAATTGGGGCAGTATTTTAAAAATGTCTGAAAAGCGGATTTGGTGGCTTATTTCAAGTAAGAAGTCTAACATCCAAAATCTTACTTAAATAAATGTACAGTAGAGTAAAATAACCGTACATTTAAAAGTACCTATTAAGCAATAGTGTTGTGTTTGTGTGTATGTAAATAAAGCAAACATTATTAGATTAGATTATATGTAAACAGCATTTTAAAGTAGCTTATATGTCCGGCTGCATGTGGAGCCAGTGAGATCAGAGCCTCAATATTCTTAAATTAGTGAAGCACAATGAAGCCCCACACTCACATCCTGTACCCTCGAGAACACCTTCCCAAAGCCAAACATGTAAGTTAAGTTAGTAAGTTACAGGCGAATCCACAGCAGATAGTCTGCGTGCAGTCAGGTTCACAAGAGAATGAAGAGAACCAACACACATGTCTCACAGGTTCAAGCCGCAGTTACCGGCGAGTCTCAGGCGGCTCCGACTGCAGCGCAGACGGCTTTCTAAACACGCGGACCGAAAGACACCAAGAGGACGCCAAACAGCAAACTTACTGCTCAGCGAGGACGGCGTCCCCGCGCCATCTCGGATCTCTTCTTCTGGGGGTTTGTTGGCCGCTCGCAAACCAACTTTATAGGTGCGTGCCGCCCCCTACCGTGTCGGAATGTGTGGCTCACCACCAGAGTCCATCTGCGCTCAAGAAACAAAACCAGAACATAAAAAGTGAAAGGTCGAGGCCAATTTCCTAATCATGCCTGTATTATATAATATACGTACGGTATATTTTGCTGACAATTCTTCTGTATTTTTACTTGAGCCAGTGCATCTTTCAAAGTCAGCCTTTCCCCTCCTTTTCTGGTAGTGGACCTGTTGCCAAACCGTCCCACGTTAATCCCAATCATCACCTAAACGCTCCGCCGTGATTTCTACATTCACGGCTTGGTTCAGGGCTGTGACAGCGACGGCCTAACAGATGCTGAAAACTTTAGCTGGAGCTCATTTTAACTTCTGTGAATAATAATAATCATATGTTTTCACAGGATCACATGCGTAGCGTGCAAAAGCTTAATCTGCGGACAAGTTATGGTAGGTGTCGGATACATATAGTGGAGTAAAAAGTACCTCTGAGATGCAGTGAAATATACAGCAGAAAGTGGAGACGGACGTCTTTATTCTGGAGGAAGACGGAAACGGAACGTCTGAAGCGCTGGCGCTTGTTTCTGTCGGCGTGATTCCGAAGTAGCACCAGGTAAACCGGATGTTGTCCGAATGTCAAAGATGGCGCTGCACATGTCACGGTGAATTCTTTTCAAATAGCCAGAATAAACGCGCATGTGTTCCCGTTTCTAAGGTTACCGGACGGTAGCACGTTGACTGGCCTTTTCTTTGAAGTTCTGAGCGGAACCCAGTTGGGGGGGGATGGCTTTGAGCGAAGTGAGCCGCGGAGTACGGCTGCTGTTCGGTCAAACCCAACGATGTCGTCCAATTGTGGCTAACGCTACTAACCAGACAGGTAAGTTACGTAAAGGTATTTTCAGTAGAGCCGATTGCCCCTCATATCACAGCGATCAGCTCCGTCACTGACCTACTGGTGTGCTTAGCGGCAGCTAACTGGTGGGCGCCTCTGTTTTGCGACAGCTGTTGTCTGTCAGCCGGCGCGGAGCCAGAGTCAGGCAGCCTCCCAGCCGGAGCCCAGCGCGGATGGAGATGAAGCCGTGAACCCGACCTTTGTGAACAGAAACCCCCGGAACCTGGAGCAGATGGCTCTGGCTGTGAAGGACCGGGGCTGGAAGACGACCTGGCCACGCCGGGAGTTCTACCACAGGTCTGCGTGTCTGTGGACCAAATGTCACAAACGCCCCCCCCCCCCAGATACGGCAGCATCATAATGCCTGTTTATATAAAGTCGGATGTTTAATTTTGCAGTTGGGCTCCATCACATTGGACTGTGAAAGAGCAACGGTCACTTTAACTTGTATTTCAGTAACCATTGTTGTAGTGTACATCTTGGCACCTTTGGACATATTGTTTTGCTCTTCCCTTAAGTTAAGTCCCGCTGAGACTGAGATCTTACTTTCAAGGGAGGCCTGAGTACATAAAAAAAAAAAGATAACTACACAAATTAAGAAATGTTACAGGACACCAAGGCCAGGCGTTTAATCCTGCAGATCTAAATACCCTGTAGAGGTTCCTCCTGCCTCCCTCAGTTCCGTTCCACCATGTTTGTCTTGCTCGTCTTTTCAGGTTGGAGTTCTCTCGCACCCAGCACCACGTGACGGCACAAGTGTTTTCCAGCAGCTCTCCTGTCCCGGTGCTTTCCTGTTCAACCAAGGAGTGGGCAGTGAAGAAGGAGCTGGCTTCCACAAGCTGCGTGGCAGCGTGTCAGGCTGTGGGCGAGGTGCTGGCACATCGATGCCAGCAGGCTGGCATCACCAGGATGGTGTACAGGGCCATTCCCTGGACGTACCGCTCGGACGCTGTGAGTACACGCAGCACCGACTTCTGTTAGAGAAGTGATTTGTATAAACGTATCTTTTTCCCCTTAAGTCATCACCTGCTTCATTTATCCCTCCTTGACTTTTCTCTTTCACAGGTTCAGTCTTTCAGGGCAGCAATGAAAGAGGGAGGAATCACCCTCAGTGAACCCAGAAGGAAATACATCAGTACCTGAATTTAGGTGTCAGTCACATCTGTCTTGTAAAAATTTCCTCTGTAGCCCTTACGCTCTGCCTTCTTGTGAATTTACAGTGAACAACCATATGAAGAGAATCAAACAGAGATGAAAGTAACGTCTGTCTCTGTACTTTGTCTGTTGTTTCCGAACAGAAGAGCAGTTCTCTGGTTTATTATTTAATAAAGAAACAAAGCGGTTATTTTGAGTAGAATCATTTATTTTTCACTCAGTGCTTGTGGTAAACAAGCGAGAGGTGCAGACAGTGGAGAACTTAATGCAACACAGCTTACACGTGGACACAATAAAAAAAAAAATTAAAAACAAATCCTTGATCATTTGAATCATAGTACAGCGCGACCTTGGCTCAGGCAGTGGCAACAGTGTGTGTTGTGGGATTATAAAGTGCATGTTTTCTTTAATGGTCAGCATGCAGGTTAAATGAAGTAAGCTTTACCTTGGGTTCACTGGATACAAAGTAACGCCAGCATGAAATAAGAATATTCCACATCAGCATCTCCTGATCAAAGTCTGAAAACAGTATAGTGAATAATTTACTTCGATCCATTAAATGTCAATATAAATACGTGAGAAAACGCTGAACAATTTGCTCTCACATGTTGGTATAAAAACACAACATGCACCCAGGTTATCAGCAATAATGATACATATATACCGTGTATATATGCATACTGCAGTCAAACCAAGTGAGAAACTGTACAAGATAAACAATATGCAGCCACCGCTGTAGTAAAAATGTTACAAACACCAGTCATGGAGTCGTATTTCATTCTCAGGTTGAAGGCACTCATACAGCCCTGGTATTTAAATAGAGGGAATAAAAATTAAATGGGTGACGGTGGTTTCTCAACATACTGACATGATAAAGATTTTTCAATTAGATATATTAATTGGCACATTGGAATACACTGTTTGGCAAACATGCTAGTGCCATAAAACTGGCCCTGACTTGGTCGATAATGCAGCTTGGATACAGTGAAATCCTCCCATCTGTGGACAACGTTACGTCTTGTGAAAAAGACTTCTGATGGGAGAGAATATGACACCTATTTTAAACCGTCTACCTTCGACTTGCATCATACAGCCTCATATTTACAGAGGGAAAGTAAAAGAGAACAGTAATTGCATAGATATCGTCTCGAGTGGTGATGCGAGAGCTGAACAAGGGAGGACGCTACATGGAGGGAAAGACCGGAACGTCTGTACGTGGTAAGATATGTTCTAAAAACACTGAAAAGAACAAATAATACAACACTGATAATGACTTCAGCCATCAGATATCCTGGTTTTCACTGGTATAGCAATACTGCAGCGAGATCCTTTTATCTACAGTTATAATAACGAGATATGCAATGAAAGACCTGCTAAACATAAATTAAAACCTGCATCATCTATTTAATCTAAAACATAAAGCCAGAGCGTATCAGTGTATAAAAACCTTGGCATGTTACCGGAGCACACGTTCCTTCAGGTGTAGTCTCCTTCAGGACCTCCCCCTCCCTCCTGTAACTCCCCGCTCTTCCATCTCTTGAATCCCTTTAGGGTTTGCTTTCACCGGCGTCCTGCAGGCTTCGTGGTTCAGGTGAAACATCCACACATGCTCTCTGGTGAATCAGACCTCGTCGCCCGTGGCTACGCCTCCGCTGCCCTGGAGACCGCCTCGGACTGCCAGGCAGCTTTGGAAAGAACAAAGAGGAGGAGCAGCTGAACATTGATACTGAACTAAATCTTTGACAGTTTTTCAACCTTAAATCAGGGAAAGGGAGTTAAAAACTGAAGAGGTAACATTACAGCACATTCTAAGTGTATTGTGGCATCAAAAGCTGTAACATTACCAGTCCACGTGTGGAATTATGAAATATACATGTTTCCTATATCTTTCATTTTCTGGCATTGTTGTTAAAAACTCAATCTCTTTTTTAAGCAAAGAAGCAGGATGTTTAACTGTCAATATTAAAAGTGAGATCGTAGTACTTTTGCACTTTAAGTATCAGCTAAACTTTTACAACATTTTTAGTCCCTAAAGTATCTCACACCTCTTTCCAGAGTTAATTTCAACACCAGGCTCCTCTAAATGTCCTCATCTTACAAAGCAGCCATGTCTGTGTACACCAGCTAAAACAGGGCTACCCAAAGGTTTGATTTGGCCCGCCAGATGTTTCTTGCAGCAAAAAATAATTAAATTTAAAAAGTATTATATAAATCACTGTTCATACGGTTTTATCTTTTGCGAGGTAACAATGCTCTTTACATATGCAGGATCCCAGTTCTTAATCGTTTTTCATAATCTGAGCATGGCAGAGTGACGCTGTGCAGAGAGGGAACTTGGGATACCATTTTGGATCCTAACATTGCAATACATTAACTGTTTGATTTTGGCCCGTGGCCCACCATTAAGCTTCAGTTTTGGCCCTCCAAGGAAAAAGGTTTGGGCGCTCTGAGCTAAACTATTAAGAATGTGAAAAAGAGAGACTTAATTTACCTGTCCTATATCCACATCATCCATTTCACTAATGGACTGCATGAGGGAGAAGAGGTTCATCCTGCCACTGCGATTAATACTCGAAGCGACCTTGAGATGAGAGAGAGAAAGAAAAAGAACATCAAAAGATTTAGTAGAGTGTGATCAAACAGCTTCAGATGCAGTGTGTGGGAGTACATTTGTGACAGGCAGCCTTGCTCACCTTGTCTGGTTCATTTAATGTGATAACAGGATTGACGTCTGGTGGTCCCGTCTGCCCGGGGCCCTGGATGGTATCAAACTGGGGTGCGGGCTCCTCAAACACCTGGGCGTGTTTGGGAAGATAAAAGGTTTGAAGCCGTAAAGACGAAAAAATCTGCGGGATTTAAAATGCGAATAACATCTCATTGATGTAACTAATTACCTCTGTGTGTTCCTCTGGATAATCGTTTTCATCTGGACTCTCTGCATCCTCGTAATCATCCAGATCTTCATAAAGCTCCTCAGAGTCTTCCTCTTCTGGCTTTTCTTCCTGCCTTCCCTCCTCTTTGCATACTGACTTTTGTCTTTGGTCTCTCGACTTTCGCCTCCAGAGGGCGCTGTGACGCTGCTGGCTGGAATGATGAAGGCACATACAGCACAGTCCTCAACATAAGCCCACACATAAAATACCTAAAAAGCCACAGACAGCAGAAAACTCAAACTAATTAGATATTTTCTTAAAATAGCGATTGTCTTGTAATTTTCATGTCACCAATGCTTTTGCGACAGTGGACATCATCAGCGATTGCTTATTTTGGAATAGAGCTCTTCATGCAGGCCTAACACCATGGCCAACCTTGCGTTGAGGATGCCGTTGTAGGTCTGGAGCTGCTTCATGAAGCCCTCGTTGGGCTTGATGATGGACCGGCGATCCCTAACGTAGGCCAACGCCACATCCAGTGGCCAGTGCTGCTGCTTCATGGCGTAGGCGATCACTGTGGACGCAGAGCGGGAAACGCCCATCTTACAGTGCACCAACACCGCCTGTCCACTCTTCCTGCGATACACAGAGATCAAGAGAAGCTCACTCAGTGAGTCACAGATTTTGCTGGTGGGAAGTGAGTAGATACTCTGCTGGAAGGTACATGGTGAGGTGGTCACCAAATGCAATTGAGAGAGACAGAAGCACTATTGTCGTTTTGCTCGGTTTGGATAATGCAGTCAAGACACTTCCTAAATCAGCCTGAGTTTGTAGACATCATTCCCATAGCGTAACCTGACTGCAAATGCAAGTCACAGTGTGACAACTCAAAACTGCAAACTTTGTGTTGAGGCCAAGCTACGAACAAAGTACATGATATAAAAAGAATAGTTCAACATTTTTAGAAAAACACTTGATTCACTTTCTGGCAGAGAGTTAGAGGAGAAGACTGAAAACAGTCGTGTGTGTACTCTAAATATGAAGCTACAGCCAGCAGCCGGTGAGATTAGCTTAGCATAAAGACCTGGAAACCGGAGGAAACAGCTAGCCTGGCTCTGTACAAAGGTAAAAAACAAAACGAAAATCTGCCTACCAGCATTTCTAAAACTCACTTATTAACACAGCATATCTTGTTTATTATGAAGGGTAAAAACACTGCTTTACGGGGGTTATGTTTGGGATCATATCTTGGCCAGGCACAGTAACTTCCTGGAGTCTCTGCTGGTTGCCTGGCAACTGCGGAGAGCCAAGAAATAGTACAGCAACAGGAGGTGCCTGTCTCAAACATTTCCCCTCCATGATTGAAGTTCAGGCCAATTGGAGCAGTCAGAAATAGATGAAACATGTCGATGTTGATATGATTTTAATATCTAGTAACTGAACAAATCTAAGCGTGATGTGGTAAATGACAGCAACGTGCTATTCTATAACGTTAATCTGCAAAAGACTGCGTAATGCCTTTTCAGTTTATATTTTAAGTGCCTTCTGATGTGTTTGGGGATTCAGGACTACCTTGCGGTGTTGATGAAGTTGTATGTGTCTGTCCAGTGAGGGAGCAGGTCGGTGGCTTCCACATCGTACACTCTGATGTTCATGTAAGTGAAGGACTCTGGGAAAAAGTTGTCAATCTCCCTCGTCACATTCAGAATATAGCCCACACTGGAAAACATACAGACACAAACTTAGAGCCGAAGTGGTGACCATGGCTGCCAACTCTCACACATCGACTGTGAGACACTTTTCACACGTCCAGTTTCTCACTCAGTGAAAAACAAATGTATGACTGCTAACGTCACAGCGTGAATGTATTTTCAGTTACAGTGAGATGGTCTGATCATAATGTACTCCATCATAAAGAGTACTAGTCATTGGACGTGAACATAACCAAAAGCTAACACATTCATTTACAGTGATCTTGATAAAACTACTGACAGCGCGTGACTTCTTACAATATATACAGCATATATTTCATATTTTGATACATTTCTTAAATGTTTTGATTTTAGTAGCTGAGAATATGATAAAAGCACTTAGAACCCCCGAACCCCCCACTTTCCAAACAAATTTGAAAATCAAATCACCAATAGCAACCAAACAACATATGTGAACAAAATTCAGTCATATCTGCTCATATATTTAACCCTCCAGATTCTCCTTAGAGTCACATTTTCCTGTGCCCCCTTCCCCCTCATCTCCACATTTCGACAACAAACTACATAAATAAAAAACAAACAAATAGTCTTTGAAATTAACCATTTTCTGGGGGAAGATCCCCAGAAACCCTGGTTAGGTTTGGTCTCCTGATTTAGGCTATGATGTCTGGAAGTTGGCAAGTTTGCTGATCAACCATACTTATTCATCATGGACCGTGATTATTCACTTTATTCAACTTGTGAATTTGGCTGCTGAACTTTTTAAAAACCAAATTCCTGGGAAATCTCACTCCAAACTAAATTGAAAAGTTGGCAGCACTGGTAGTGACTCAGCAAAACACAAAACATAATTGAGTATTGCCCATGTCATGAGACAATGGAAAATAGACATGGAAGAAAACAACAACAATACGCAGAGCTATAGAAAGCGTTGTAGGTGAAAACACTGACTTGTTTTTCTGCAGCTCCTCAAAGTTAGCTGCGTTCCACTCAGAGCCCTGAAACCAGATAAAGACAGACAGGTTCAGTCGAGGGCCAAAAAAGGACTGGGCCTACAGAGTTGTCTTCCCTATCGCTGTCAACACAGATCTCCCACAAAGGGGAAGTTACAGTCACATGACAACATCCTGGTGAAAGCACACTTCCGTCAGTTTATTGACCAAAGCATGAGAAAGGCTTCCCATTATGGACGTAAAATAACGCTTATTACTCTCTTTGAAGCCGAGCAATCCCTCACCAGGTAAAGGTAGTCAAATATTTTGGAGGGTTTGTCCATCTGAGCCATGGTGACCAGGATCTCGTTGTCAATGTACTCCTTAAAGGGTCTCATGTCGAAGCCTATCCTGGTCTCCAGGGCGGCGTGCACCTACAGAAGCAAAGGAAAGCTCAGTTATACTGTACAGGCACGCAAACAGTCTCTTTACATTCTGACATTTCACTTTCCTGAGTCACGCTCTAGTAGTTCTGACTTTATTCAAGACAACTTCCTCTTTCTGCCCATAGGTCTTACCATTTTAGACGTGAGGTTGTCCAGGTCTTCAGTCCTCATGATGTCTCTTAGGTACTCTTTGATCAGCGCCTCATTGGAAATTCTGTCTGCCGAGCTTCCCGTACAAGAAAACGTTAAACTTAAGTTCAAGCTGACGTGTTCACTAGCAATAAGAACTGATGACAACTCTCATCTTATTTCCAGCAATGGAATGTAAATAAACATATTTACTCAAGCACTATACTAAAGTACAGTTTTGAGGTATTTGTACTTGCTTACCTTTGCCCATTACTGTCCCTGCGGACCGACTCCAGGTCGTTCATGGCCTCCCATTCGTTAAGGCAGAAGCGGTCTGACTCGATGTGCCGGTGGTAGTGCCGGGCCCACTCCAGGCCATTGCCTGGGATCACCACTTCCTTGACCGCCCGCTCACAGCAGCCATGCAACACCTGCAACACTGACCTTACAGCAGTGGGGACGGGGGAGGACAGAAAAGTAATTTGAGGACACTAAACATCTACTGAGGTTAACAACGCAGTATTCTCCAGACAGTTGTGGATGAGGTACTTTAGGGAGTGATGTTCTGGGTGCCATAGTAAGGATACTGAGGTTTTAACGTCAACACATGGCTGTCAGCATTTCCACTCACCACATAGTCTGCATGGAAACAGGCTTGAAGATTCTGGTCTCTTCAGCTGAGGTCACGCTAAAACCACTGTGCGAAAAAAAAGAAAAAAAAAAAAGAACAGAAATATGAGCTACAACGATTAAGTCAGAGGAAGATAAAGAGAAGAGAGAGAAATGAGGAAGTAATGCTGATAAGAAGCATTATTGGACAGACAGGGGGCGATTGTTCAGTTATTCGGTGTAAATTAGTGATGTTCTTGTGAAGATGGTGAAGAATGAAAATGTGAGGACAGAGAGAGAGAGAGAGAAATTAGCACAATTGGAGGTGTGATCTAGCCTGATGAAGGTGAACACGCCGGTGTGACATGGCAGCCGATCAAAGGGCCTTGTACGACACACTCGGCATGTGACGGCAGTCACAGCAGAGCCACCATGCTGCGTTAGCCAGACTGTATTTAGAGCTGTTAACTCTCAGTTTCACAGTGGCCTTCTCTACATCCTTCACTGAGCAATCGACAGCTAAGGAGTTGCTACATTTATAACGGACACTGTAATGAGTGGCTACGAGCCAAAGAACAGCCTCAACCATTTTAATCAAATCATAGCTGGTTGTTACCAATTCCACGGCACTAAAACGTACACTAAAACTGAGTTGGAGTGGACATTTGGGGTTCTGGATGCACAAGAATGCAACCAGGGTGTATATTTACCAGAGCTTCCAGCACCTAAACTCTCACTGACCTTTGCGTACGGACACAGAAAGAAGTCAGCCGTACTTTACTTTCATTTCATTGCAAAAACACATGATGTCCATGCTTATGTAATGGCCTGAGTGATAGGAGCAATTATAATATATGGAGAATGATTCAGCTCCATAAATAGAGACATTACTCATTCACATTATCCCTGGCCAGAGTCCCAGATATCAGGCATAAACGTCTGTGCTGCAGCCTCACAAACTCCTTGCTCGTGCTTTTACACTTTTAATTCAATCCTCAATGTTTCTCACCCATCTCCGTCCAGATACACCTGTGTGTCGCTCCATATTGGCAGAACCAGGCCGATGGTGCACTGATCACTGCAAAGAGGCAGGGAGGGCACAGAGACAAGACAAGGAAGGAAGTTCAACTCGTCAAAGCTAAACCAGGAATGATTAACTGAAAGGAAATCTTATCTTGTGCTCTCTTTGTGACACAGTACACCAGCATCTCGGTTACACACACCTGTCTGCATTGGGGAAATCCATGCCCAACAGGATGCTCTCTTGTTTGTTGCCGAGGGTGGAGACAACGATCAGATACCTGATTCTGACCGGGCTGGTGGACTCCAACTGCACTGCCTGCATGACAGAGAGAGCAGCAGGGAGACCAGAGGATGTGAGAGGCCAAGTAAAATTCCTCTGAAGTCAGAAGATACAAATTAAACCAAATAAACTGATTACACACTGTGCAAATAATTTTCCTTGGCCTTCCTGGGAAAATCAAATCAAGGAAGTCAATATTTTGTTTACAGAGAAATACAGACACTGACTGTACTCCACTTAAAAAGGACCACACCTGTATTCTTCTTACATTATTAGCCCAACTCCTGTGTATTTCAAATCCCCATGATCAATTTGATTTTCTCTCCCATCCACACAGCCTCTGGTTTCAATATATCTCTGTGTAGTCCATCACACTCTTACTAGTCTTTTTATTGGTCTGTTTTTAAGTTCCACAATTGATGCCTGCTAATACAGCTGATAGTAAAGTGGTATGTTCAAGTCGTCGTGGGAAGCCCTTAAACCTATGACTTTAAGAGCTGACTTCTGAACAAGAAATTATTTGTAAGATTTCCATGTCTGCTTTTTGTTTATCTTCTGTATTTGATTTTTTCATCGTTTCAGCTGTGTTATCATGCAATAATAACATAACTTACACCAGAAATAAACCTAACTAAACGTTCAGCGTGATGGATTTCCCATATCAAGAAAGTTTCAGCGCTCTGCAGTGGAATGCTGTTTTGCAGTAATGGGCTGAAACATAATTTGTCTTACATTCTACATTAAACTTTACTATCCTGGAGTCATGTCGACCTTAACTAAAAAATAAAAAACAGTTATGAGTCATTACAACATTTCTCATGCATTTTGATATTTTTAGTGGTTATGGTCTGTAGACATATATGAGTATATGTCTATCTGATGTGTCCCAGCCACAATGTACACCTACATCTGCACAATTAAATCGTACAATAAGCAACAACTAATTAAATAAAATGTATCAGGTGTGATGTTTGTGAGACATTTTGCATTTAGAGTGCCTGCTTTGGTGTATAATATCACGTTTAATCTTATTCCCAGGTCAACTGTTGGACCAATGACATGTTTAAACCTCATGTGTGACTGTCTGCTCTTTGCTGTATGTAAAAATGCAGCTACCCTCAGACTGAACAACAGGTTAGTTCTAATACAGAAGAAGTGAATTACTCCAATAGTCAGAACTGATCTCAAAGGCGGGTTTTATTAGGGATGCACCAAGTAACAATCTGATACCAGTGCTCTTTTTCTACCAAAAGCTGTATACCTCACAGCATGGAATTCATTGGAATGATTTTTATGTAACGTACCATGAGGCCAGGGATGATGTGGCGCTACAAACTGAGTTTAGCGACCCACCCTGACTGAATGAATGTAACGGATAGCAGAAACACTGAATTTTATAATGACATTAACAAAGAAACTGTATTAATGTGGATCAGTCACATCATTGCAAATGCCAAATCCACTTACTAAGGTCGGCACCAATGCTAGGTTCAAAAGGTACCCATAATGCTGGGATATTGTAAGTTTGCATAAAGAGCCAGGTGATGCCATCATAATCTACTGAATATATGAGTGAACTCATATACTGAGGTTATGACCTTCACCTGAGATATGATTATACATGTTAAGGGAACAACTCAACTCACCAGGTCACAAACAAAATTCTTTCTGCGGGACATTTTTCAAGTTCTACTGATCTTGATTAGGCCTCACCAGCTTGACGGTATCTTCTGGTCTGAGCAGCTCAACCATGGCATGAAGCTGCCTGTGCCGTTTGTCTGATGCTCCACCACCTTCCTTTACAGGAGAACCCGGAGTGGGATCGTTCTCCTCAACAAGGCCCCCCGTCTCGCCATCTTCGAGCAGAAGGACCGCCCCTTTCACAAGGGCAAAGCTCTCCCTACAGATGGACAGAGATCAGTTCGTGGAATGCTGCTGTAATCTACCAACGGGGAATCATTATTTTAGATGTCAATGCAAAGGCGACACTGGTGGACATCTACCTCTTCTGAAGTCTCCCTCTTCTTTGGAGGCTTTCATCCTTAAAAAATAAAATCACAAGCCTCATTAAGAAGACTGGAATATAAAATATTTAGCCTCTATTGTGTTTTTGTGTGATTCAGATTTTGTGTACAAAACTACATTATGCTATCGCAAATGTTTTTTTGTTTTAATGATGATGATTTTTAGCATTTTATTTATTTATTTATTTTAATCACAGGGTCTGTTCTAGACTTTCCAGCAGGCTGTAACGTTTCTGTTGTGCAAGCTGTAATTGTGAAAAAGAGTTGACATATGCACATCCCAAACAAAACTCGAAGCAGATGCTGGAGTTGTAATACAATAGTTAATATGAGAAAACACTGCACACTGTTTCTAGTGTTGAGATGCTGTAACAAAGTCTACAGGAGCATTGGAGGGCGTGTGTGTGAGGTCTTTCCTGTTGAAAAGCGTGGACAAAAAAGTGTTCAGTAATTTCTTGGGTGAAATGTGGTGCAACACAGATAAGGTGCAGTGGAAACAGATACAAAGAGTGGTAAGAACAGGGAAGAGGGCACTAAGGGAAAAAAATAAAAACTAAGAGAATGGCAGTGAAATTATAGCAGAAAGACATTAAAAGACAAATACAATATATGAGAGAGAGAGAGCGCGAGAGAGAAGCAGTGGTAAGAAGGGTGAACAGAGAAAAGAATTTGAGACAGTAACATTACCTGTTACGCAACTGACAAGTCCAGACAGAGTCAAGAAAAAACCCCCAAATAAATTAAAGAGGAGAAGTGGGCAGGAGCCAGGAGAGGAATGATGAGGGTTTGAAGAAGGAAAAAAAAAAAAAAGGAGAGAAAACACAAGTTAAGATAGCAGAGTGATTAGATTCTGTGACAAAATATGCAAAACATAAGACTTGGACCCATAGTCAGGTCATTTATGGCAATGACAAAGCAGAAGAAAAGCCAGGCCGGGATGTAAAGTTAAATAATCTTCATGATAGAGTGACAGAATGAGAGGAGACAAAGTTAAAGACAGAGGTTGATGATACGGTGTGTTTACAGGATTATGCATATGTATTAGATAGCTACAGTGGCAGTGAACATTTAGACAGACAGAAGGCGATCCAATCACCCTCTGATGTCACTGTAATGAACGTGAATGGGAGCTAAATCGGTTTGATGACCACTATATCTGTGGCATGCTTGCCCTGGAAGCCTATCAATGCAATCACATCCCTGGCAGCATCTGAAAAGCAATACAGCCTCCTTATCATTCAGGCATATGTAGTGATGATATCAACAAAGGGAAACATTCAGGAACAACTGCCCTTCATGCCAAACTTGTAGGGTCCAGCATGAACAGCTCTCGTAGTTCTGAATCACTCTTTGTAAGGCAAAGGTAAACACTTTTATATCTGAGGACATAATGCAACATTCGCAATGTGTCTGTGTACAACAAGGATGACTGAACTCACTGGAGAGGTGGAGATGGATGGGAGCCTGTGCAGGGTCAACAGAGCCATCGCACTGAACAGGTATGTCTCCAATAAACCTGCTGTTGCTTGCAGGCGCAGACAGGCTGCGCAGGTTCCTCAGGCAAACGTGTGCCGTGGCCGGGGCTAACACTGGTATTTTTTTCCTGAAATGACACATTGATATTTGGCATTGACTACAACCAATAAATAGGCTGTATACAAGAGCTTCCTAAAGAAGAGTGTGAGGATGCCAGTTGTCTGGTTTAGGAAGACCTAGGAAATGAAAGGAGTAGTTTTCACAATAGTTTCATAGTTGTTTATTCCAGTACAGATGGGGCTGGGCAATATCAGGATATCGATACACTGGCAGAGGTTGTGTCATTTCTCTGGTTCAGGACACCATTGCTTACTGACATTTCTGGATTTACAGGATCAATGTGATGAAGTATCTTGATGTTGTGGTAATACTCCTCCCTAGATTAGCAGAAATCAGACAGTCTTTCTAGTTATTTAATCTAAAAGAGGGTTACTCAATTGAATTTCAAGAAAATGTCATGATATTGTCAGGATATATATCAATACCAAGGTACAA
Source organism: Coreoperca whiteheadi (assembly GCA_011952105.1). Taxonomy (NCBI): domain Eukaryota; kingdom Metazoa; phylum Chordata; class Actinopteri; order Centrarchiformes; family Sinipercidae; genus Coreoperca; species Coreoperca whiteheadi. The sequence goes on from CM022490.1 coordinate 14,289,415, forward strand.
AATGATAACATATATTGTGACAGACGATTTTATTCATGTCTCCCATTAAAAATGTTAGGATTTATTGTCACTTTCCATATACAGGAACAAACTGCATTAATTTAGTGCCACACAATTGTATTGTGCACGCAGTAAGAGCAAACATTGAAGAGACAGAAACACTATAAAAATAACATAGAAATAAAGATAAAATGCTGATAATTTAGTTCCTTGTCGTGCTACTTAGGTAAGGTGTAATGGTTATTGTAAAAAATAAAGCTATCTTGCATATATGGTTGTGTCTCAAGTACAAAGTATATTAAAATGACATACGTTAGCATAATGTCTGCGCTAACATCTTCCCATAAATAGTCTGCGGACTGCTGACCATAGAGATTCAGGACAGTGTGGTAACGCCTGCATTAACGTTAACATTACAGCAAATATGCGACATGGCTTCAGCTCGTTGCATGCAGTTAAATACACTGACTTATATCCTGGCATAGGTATGAGGTGAGTAATCATAACGAAGTGGTTTGATCCTGACAGACGAGCTAAAACACACCGCGTTTCGTTTCTGCAGCAAACAACAAGCTGTAGCCTGTTAAGAGCCCGTCCAAGCTAACAGCTGGCGGTAACGTTAGCCGCTGCTGTGTGCACGACAACATGAATATATAAAAATAACCTACAGAAAACCCTTTTCTCACCTTTTCCAGGCTGGGTCCCCACTCTAATTTCCTGCTTTGAAAGGCGACTTGTTTGTTCCTCAAATACTCAGACGTCCTTATTCTGCCCTCTTCGAGGGTGCGGACTATTTACAGCGCGGCGCCTCACTCAACTGAAGCGGCGCGAGGAGAGCGAAATGTAGGAGAAGACGATGACGTCATACGCAGGCAGACTTTGAGGTACGTCGTCCCGTACGGTCCATGAAAAGGCTCATTTGACACGGAAAACGATTCACGGTCCATTTTCAGTTGAGGATAATTTATACTCACGAACTGCTGCCAAGAAATACAGGTCTTGGCTGATAAATAAACAAATAGATATCAAGAAACATCTTGTTTCTTTTTTCGGACTGGCTGCCAGTGGTGCGTAAAAGTAGTCTATCATTGTTAAAATACTCTTACTTAAGTACAATTTCAGGAGTATTATTATCAGCCAAAGATAAACTAATGCAGCAAAATGGCCAATGTTAGGATGTTATGATAATTGATCATAATTACCTACTGATTAATTATTGTATGAGCAGCATTTTAATGATGTAGCTTTAAGTAGCTGGTAGAGGTGGATCTGATTTGAACTTCTTGAGACTGTTGTGTAGTTTTGTAATATATATAGGCTAATAATGAATCAGAATTGATGAGCCCATATTTTTAATCTACAAAGTCACTAACTATAGATGTTAAATAGCCTCAGTGAAGTGGACTAAAACGTAAAATATTTTCAGTGGTGGAAATGTAGTAATGCAGGCTTCTTAAGTAAAATTTCGAGGTAGGTTATTTGTAGCACTACTTGAGTATTTCCATTTTACACTGCTACTCCACTACAATTCAAAGGGAAATATTGTACTTTTTACTCCACTACATTTATTTGATTACTATGCAGATTCTGATTAATGATACAACATATAAAGATACAGCATATAAATTAGGATGTATTATCGTTAGTTAAGATAAGACTTTATTGATCCCTGGGGGGAAATTTACAAGATACCCATCAGTATATAAAGTAATTAAAAGAAGTCCCACCGTTACCAGCTGCAACATTAAAGTAATGTTGACATTAATGCAAAATGAGTACTTTTACTTCTGGTACTTTAAGTATATTTTAATGTAAAAACTGTTGTACTTTTACTTAAGTAAACTTTCGAATGTAGGACTTTTACTTGTAACACTACTTAAGTATTTTTACACTGTGGTATTATGACTTTTACTTGAGTAAAAAAATCTGAGTACTTCCTCCACCACTGAATATTTCCCTCTGAAATGCAATGGAGTATAATTATAAAGAATCAAATGCAGTTACTCAAGTAAAGTGCAAGTAGGGCCTACTGAACACAGGCTGGCCTACTTATTACTTTCCATCTCTGCTGGCTGCTGCATTCTCATAAACGGCGTGTTTACCTTTGTGACTCAGAAAATAAAACCTTTTAATTTCTGCAGTAATTATTAGTTTTGAAAATCGCAATGCGCATGAGTCCTAGGCCAACACTTGACGACATTGTACGCTCCTTTTTTACACGATCCCAGGAAGTGAAATCAGAGGAGAACTGTAAACATGCCCCTACTAGGATGAGATGCTTTGGTAGCATCACCAAATGAAAAACTTGAAAAGAGAAAAACTTCTGAACGGCACAGAGCCAAGTGTTATTAGATGATTGATTTGCTTTAACACACTTGTACAATTATTTTTTTACAGCTGGCACCCTGACCAACAAGACAACAGCCCCTTTTTTTATTTGATCGCTGAGATTAAATTAGATCTGATTTGTAGGAATGCCAAAAAAAGACGTTCATCAGAGACGAAGGTGGCACAACAACCCCTCACAGACTGTATAGACAGACTGTGTATGGTTAAAATAGCTACAACTCCACGCAGGCGCAGTACTATGAAACGAAGTATTTCCTGATGTGTGTGTGTGAAGTGTTAATTAACGTTAGTTGGTTTCACAGTGAACCGAGCAGACGCTGAAGGTTAAAACCACGGAAGTACCTGTCTGAGTGGACTGTGTAGACGCTTGTCCTCCACACAGAGTTACACGGTCTTCTGCCCGAAGAGGACTTCACTTCATTTCCACCGTTAAAGTGGGATGCAGACGGTTCGTAAACTCATGAAGGTTTTCGTGACGAGGCGCATCCCGCAAGAGGGCATGGAGATCCTGTCAACGGCTGGAGTGTATGCAATGCTTTTATTGTTATTAGACATCGACCTGGCAACGTGTATTAATTAACAGCAGACTGTCCTTCACAGAGTACCGTGACTGTGTTTTCGGTTCAGTATGACTCAACCACGTGTTAAGACGGTCATCACATTTGCTTGGATTCATGTTACACACTTCTGCAGCCAGCACAGTCAGTGAGACTGTGGGCTCTCTCACACATCCACCACTGCAGTCAGTTTCCTCAGCTAGCCTAAATACCAATAGTGCCTAAATCAGCCTGTGTCCCTGAATGGCATGCCACCTCATGCATTTGGTCCTTTTCTGTCTACATGGAAACAGGTGTGAGGTGTCTCTGTGGGACTCTGATGAACCTGTGGCGAGGGCAGAGCTTCTCAAAGGTGTGCAGGGGGCTCACGGTCTTCTGTGTCTGCTGACCGACAAGATCGATGCTGAGGTTCTGGATGCTGCAGGTACTCATCATCTGTGTGTAGGACTGGGTCAATGTACTGATCGATCAATCAATCAATCATTTAATTTTGTTTCAGCAGGATGTGATCTATTTAGAATCTCATACTGCTTTCCAGCGTGTCCTGGGTACATAATAATAATAATTGTATTTCTATAGCACCTTTCAAAACAAAGTTACAAAGTCTCTTTGATATAATAATAGATAATTGGGATTTTTATGAAGAGATTTAAAAGAGGACAGCACAGATATAGGCCGGAGACTGACCATTCAGGGCTTTAAAAACAAGCAGCAAAATCTTAAAATCAACTCTAAAGCTACAGACATACACAAATGACACATAGTTAAAAACACACAATAAGACAAATACAACTAGGGCTGCAGGTAACAATTACTCGATTACATTGATTTTTCAGCTGATGTGTCTCTGACTCCAGGGCCAAACCTGAAAGTAATCAGCACTCTGTCAGTGGGATTTGACCACCTGGCTCTTCACGAAATCAAAAAACGGTAGGTTACATCAGTAAACTGTGCTTATACTTAACAAAACCAACCTTGGACTAGTAGGCTGAGGTGTGAGGTGGCTGCAAAGATATGCTACTGTTTGCTTTCAACAGTGGTATACGTGTTGGATACACTCCAGATGTCCTGACTGACGCCACAGCAGAACTGACAGTAGCTCTGCTGCTGGCCACCGCTCGCAGATTACCAGAGGGAGTGGAGGAGGTCAAAAGGTCCGTCTCACCATGTTACACTTTCCCCTTGGATTGTTATTGTGTTGTTGAAACTTTTTAAAGAAGGGTATAAGTAATAGTACAATGTCTTCTCTCTCTCTCTCAGTGGTGGCTGGAGCGCGTGGAAGCCTCTCTGGCTGTGTGGTTATGGTCTGTCTGGCAGCACAGTAGGAATCATTGGACTGGGACGCATTGGTAACGCTTGCTCTTATTGCTTCACTTACTTTTGCCCTGCAACTCCATTATGGATGGATGAACTTTATTGATCCCAAATTGGGAAATTCTTCTGCTGCAGCAGCAACAACCTTAGCTTACTCTATAAATATAATAAGATCTAGATCTATAGACTACACAATATAAATATTATACTACAACACACAAAATATGCAAAAATATAAACATAGGATAACACAGTTTATACATCAGACAAGTGTGCAAAGTCAGTGAGGCTTTAGAATGCAATGAGGAGGAGTATAAAAATGTGCAAATAAATTATTGGAGGAGCAAAACAGAGGAGCTGGTTAAGACAGAACTATGAAACTGAGCGTTATGAGAGTTCTCATTTAGACAGAGGTGAGGCGTTGTAAAGAGTCGTTGCTCTGAGCACGAAAGATTCCCATCATCCGTCCTTGTGACCGAGAAGCTGAACCAGTCTGTTAGGCAAAGTTGTCCACTGTCCGTCTGGTAAGTAGTGGAGAGGGTGGTCAGGATTATCTATAATGGATAACAGTTTGTTCAGTGTCCTCCTCTCGAACACAACTTCAAAGGTATCTGATTGGCAGCCATTTATGGAGCCAGCCTTCTTGATCAGTTTAAGTCTGTTGGTGTCGCCGGCTCCAATGCTGCTCCCCCAGCGGACTACAGCTAAGTACAGCGCACTGGCCACAACAGATTTCCAACATCTTGCTTCACACGTTGAAGGATCTCTGCTTCCTCTGGAAATAGCGTCTGCTCATCCCCTTCTTACATGCAGCCTCGGTGTTGGTCTTCCAGTTCACGCTGCTGTCGATGTGGACTCCCAGGTACTCCACCACGTCAACATCCTCTCCCCGAATACACAGGGATTGTGGAGCCGTCGTCTCCCTTCTGAAGTCGATCACCATCTCTCTGATCTTGGCCACGTTCAGGGGCAAATTTTTTTTTTTCTTGCAGCCCACTCCCCAAAATCGTCCGCCAGTGCTCTGTACCCCTCCTCCTGCCCCTCACTCATACACCCAACCACCACAGAGTCGTCCGAAAACGTCTGCAAGTGGCGTGACTCTTAGTTGTATTGAAAGCCTGTGGTGCTACTTCTCACCACCATTTCAGACAGAACACTGCCCATTCGGTCAAGCGGCCTGTCGGGTAGTCGCTAATCCAGGAGATGGTGGATGTGTTATCAGAGGATATAATATGTAACTACATCCTGTGATATCTAAATAGCGTTATGTGTGATATTATTTTCTCAATAAAGTTGAAGACCTGTTGCCAGGTGAATAACTGGTTGTGTTTGTGTTCAGGCATGGCCATTGCTCAGAGACTCATGCCCTTTGGAGTGAAGAGGCTGCTTTACTCTGGGAGAACAGTCAAGGCCCACGCTGCTGAGGTGAAGGGAGAGTTTGGTAAGAAAAAGGAGGGAAACTTACACATTGAAAGGGGAACGATTAAACACCGCGAGATAGAAGTGAAAGTCTAATATTATAAACTATCTAATAAGAATAAGGGGTTTTGGTTTAGCAGGTCTGCATATTTATTTGTTTCCTCTCTTCCCCCTTTGTTCCTCCTCTCTGTTGAACAGTTCCCCTGGACACACTTGTTTCTGAGTCCGACTTCATAGTTGTTTCCTGCTCCCTGACGCCAGAAACCCAGGGGCTGTGCAACCAGGCCTTCTTCAGCAAGATGAAAAAGACGGCAGTCTTCGTCAACTCAGGCAGGTAGGCTTCCGAAGCAGCGCAAAGCTGGCTGTGCATTATGGGGAAAGCATTGGCTTGGATGTCGACAGTTGTCATGTATTTCTGCCACCAGCTACGTTTGCAGTTATAATACGTAAGGATGAAGACGAGATTAATTGATTTTAGGGGAGCTGTGGTGAACCAGGAGGATCTGTACGAGGCGTTGGCCAGTGGACAGATTGCTGCTGCTGGACTGGATGTCACAACACCTGAGCCGCTCCCAACAAACCACCCCCTTCTTACACTTAAGAACTGTGGTGAGTAGCCGGGATGTGCAATATGTAGACATGTTTTTTTCCCCACTTTGGTTTGCGTTTTTGACGATGTAAAATTCTTTTTTCAAATGGTATTTTCTGTCCTCTCTTTTCTCGGGCAGTGGTGTTGCCACACATCGGCAGTGCCACCTACTCCACAAGAGGCACCATGGCAGCTCTGGCAGCTCAAAACCTGCTGGGAGGTTTAAAGAGCACCGACATGCCCAGTGAGCTCACCTTCTAGCGCCTGAAATTGAGCCGCTGTGCCTTCTGCCTCCTCTGGTGCTGCATGGCTAACAAATAACAATAATGTGCTCTAGTAATGGTCTCCGATGTGAGATCAAAGTGGAGAAGGAAAGAAGAGAATAGTAAGAATACTAATGTAGATCATGCTCAGATACATGCTTTCGTCACGTCAGTGTTAACTTGACAGTTTCATTTGAGCCTGTCAGTTACTAATTGCACTTTTAATAAACAGCCTGCATTTAAAAAGGAAGAAAATGCTCAGTGCAAGAGTTTTACATTTCGTAAAGTTCTCGAGCATAATCTAATGAACAAACTAGCAGCACTCCTTACCATTAGTCCTTATCAAAACACACTATACAAGCTTTGTCTTATGTGGAAAAGTGCAGTTGAATTGCAAAAACCTTTTCTCATTTGCTTCAAAATGTTTCCTTCAAAACAGAATCGTTGGTTATCTCTTTCTAAATAACGCTTGCCATAAAGATTAGCATTCTGCTTCTTGGTCTGCACTTTATTCTGATGTTAATGCTCCACGTCACCTGCTACAAAACAGTACAACACTCCAGTTTTGTGCGACATGGGATTTTTTTGAAGAATAAAAACTGTTGGCTCAGTTTAAATGTAATGCTCTCTCTGTGTGTTTGAGAAATTCCTCATTCAAAATAGATTTAAGATCAATAAAAATGATTAAGTGCATCATTTATTCTCATCACTCTTAACGCAGCTGTCAAAAAAAACCCAAGTTATTCTTTGAGAATTTAGGTGCATTCACATCAGTTTGGCTACATTTTGTCTTTCATTTCATGAAATAATAAACACAAAATCACAGCATGGTTGAGAACATAAAAAAAAAAGTAAGAATTAAATAAGCTAATTGACTTTGACTTCACATAACACAAAATTAAGAATTGTTTGGTAATAAATAATCAAGTTTGCATTTTTTTCCCCAAAAAGATTACTGACGAGTGAACAAATGTCTGTTAGTTACTTTAAATACAGGTCAGTGCAGGGTTTCTGGGAATGACTGCTCATCTTTCCAGTTTAGGCAGGTATTTTTCGAGTGCTTATACAGATGGGAGGACTGGCTGAAGCGTTTGCCACACTTTGGACAGGGATAGGGCTTTTCTCCTGTGTGGACGCGAATGTGCTTCTTACAGTCCGTCAGGTTCATGAATGTCTTAGAGCAGATTTTGCAGGCGTATTTCTTCTCCCCTTCCACTAGCAGCACGTGGTCTTCAGCAGCTGCTTTCTTGCACTTGGACAGAACATCCTCTGAAGCTCTGGTTAGAGGCGGCCGATCAGCTGGATCCCCCGCTGATCCAGAGGAAGAGGAACGATCTGTGCCGGTTTCTGACCCAGGCGGCACTTTGGGGGCGATGCGACGGAAGGTTGTTGCCCCTGAGCTTATCCCGGCCCTGGAGGGTTGGATGAGGGAGGTTTCCAGACCGAGGCCCGGTCTGATGCCACTCAGGAACCCTGCTAAAGAGTTCTGGGTGGGCTGCAGGATGAGTGTGTCGCTGAATCCGGAGCCCTGAGTCGGGAGAAGCTGCTGCAAGGGGACGGACGTTACTGGAAAAATAAGCGAGGTGGAATCGGAGGACTGAGCAGAGGGGGTGTTTGCTTCATCTGAGTCTCGACACGGTTCACCAGCATTACTGGTGGCGGCAGCAGCAGCAGTGAGGCTAGCCAAGCTGTCTTCTTCCAGAGCTCCCATTACACTTTCACTACTGGGATTGAGGAAGCAGGAAAAGGCCAATTCTGACAGGCTGTCTAGGCCTTCACCGCCTACGGACTCCTCACCAAACTCTCCAGCGTCTCTCTGCGCATGGGTTTGAAGATCTGTGCACAGCTGAGATCGTAAAGAACTATCACCCTCTGTTGGGCAGGCCGTGGTCATTTTCTCGTCATTTAGTTGTGCATCCAAATTGTCTGGTGGAGAATTGTTTGGTACCATATCTAATTCTGGGGAGTACGAGCTCAGATTTTCCTTTTTCACCTCAATCACCGCCATCTTTGGCTCCTCTCCCTCTTCCTCCCCTTCATCTCCCACCTGTACTTTGACCACAGTGTCTCCATCTGTATCTCCGCCTTTCTCCCACGCACCTACACCTCCTGTACTGCTGTCCGACTGGCTCGGCAGCTGGATCTCCTCCGACTCTCCCTTGGTTGCTTCATATTTCTCCTCCACCTCGTCCGCCTCGCCTCGGATCTCCCAGAGTCTGCCGGTGGTCTTCAGGCAGTCCGAGGACAGCAGCTCCTCTCCTCCCTCCTCTGTACTGACGGTGCTTCTGGTTACAGTAGGTGAACACTCCTTATAGTCTCCCTCAGGCTGCCTGCAGGACCTCTTCCTGCCGCTGAGCCCGTCCTCCTGTGACTTTCTCTTGTACCTCTGAAATGGCGCAGCATTCTGCTCGCCACTGACTTTCCTCCTCACCCCCTGGTCCTCAACCCCAGCACTCTGGCTAACCTCCGCTCCCTCTTCCTCCTCATCGATATCCTCCTCCATGACAGAGGTCACTTGTTGAAGCAAGGCCGACCTCTCTGTCGGGACAGACGGACACTGCTGCTGCTGTTGCACTGACCTCCAGCCTTTAGGCGGCGATGCAGGGAAGTTTTTCCTGGACAGGTGGAGCTTGCAGGCCTTGACCACAGTGTTGAGGTGCAGGTGCGACGCCGCCAACAGCACATCCATCACATTGGAGGCCCCCAGAGAGAGGGTGGAGGTGTAAATCATGTCTAGCAAGGTGGAGAAGGCCTCTGGGGTCACCACCTCTGGATCTAGCTCCATCACACTGGGGCCCCCCCCTCGGTCAGCTCCTGGTCCTCCAACCTCATCACAGCTGTCACTGGAGCTCAGAAGAGCCCTGAAGTGGGAGCTGCATGCTGCCAGAATGGAGCGGTGAGCCTGGAAGCTCTGGCCTCCAACCACCACCAAACAATCACACAGCTGAGCATGGAGGCGCTGGTGGTTGAGCTGCTTGAAAACGTGCTGGAAGTGACCTGGAAAGTCCATAATTGGCGGTGAAATTTGTTGTTAATTAATAATACATGTATTATTTTCTCTCATCCGTGGTGCTGCTGGCAAAAGCAGTTCAGCTTCTCGTTATCCACAGCTCATGTGCTGAAAACAGCTGGACGCGGAGATTTCACAGAAGCCTACCTCCAGTGTGACCTGTCGGGGATTTAATGTAGCGTCTGTTTTAGCCGGGTGTCCTGCAGATGCTCTGAGTCCAGGCGGGCCTGGTCCAACTATAACGCGGAAGGATGCGGCGCGGTCTCGAGCTTAGTCTCCGCGAACAGCCCCGATATCTGCACGGCTGTTCCTCTCCTACTGCCGCAACTCAAACTTAGTATAATTTAATATTTTACATGTTGTTTCTCGTGGTTAATATTAATGTCACTGGCTCACACCAGCAACCAGCCCGGTTTAACCTCCTCTACTTCTGCTTCTTCTTCTACTTCTTTGGTATTTAAAGGCGGTTGCCATCCAGCTTCAACGGTGCATTACCGCCGCCTACTGTACTGGCGTGTGGCCCGAAGCTTAGGCAGAGATAAACTACATCTTTAGGCTCCACCGTCGACGCCTCCATCACCTGTAGTCTCACCAACCCTCAGAATAAATCAACACCGCCCCCAGGTGGTGATCTTGAGGAAGTGCATCTAGGGTTTAATTTTGGCACACTTTATTAAATCTCATTAAATAAACATCTTGTAATGGTTACTGCAAGTCAGATTGATTTTCCTATATTGTATCATTTAAGGTAAATATCAACCAGTTTTGATTAAAAGAATCAATGTAAAACAATTGATGTTTGAGATATGCGTTTCCTTGGCAGTGGTCTTGGGCTTTATCACTAATGCAGCAGCACCTGTAGCAGATGGAATTTTAGTCTTAACATTGTCTATGTGAAGTGTAAAAAGGTGTGCTTCTACAAATTAGGAGTCCCATTCTGAGCCGATAGCTTGCTCACTGATGAGTAATTAAATACAAAGAATAGAACACCCCCAAACACCATCATCATTGATTTGATCATCAAGTAAATGACAGCAAAAAGCTATAAACTATTATTCCTCAGAGAAACTGACATTAGACACAAAGCTTACAGTATCTCTGAGCAATGTGGCCTACACTATACATAAGCATCAAACACAGGTGAATAAAAATACATTTACAGGCAATCCTAAAGTTGAAACAGAGACTGCTGTAGTGTCAATGTCAAGAAACACAGATGTTATTAAGTTTAAATGCAGACAGTGAGACAAACTTCCTTTCTTGTTCACTATATTTATTGTCAGTGATTTGATGGTTACACTAAGATTTAAAACCCACTGAAAATGTTCACAAATGTTTGCCTTGCAGTGAACATTTTTGGTGCACTAGTGTATAATGTCAAATGCATTTTAACAGTTTCCATTCCGCGTGTGCACGACTGAGCAGATCTGCCATGTATTCACAAACCAACAAAAGAAACACTTTTTCATGTTACTGTGTGAACAGGGCAGGCATACTGTCAAACTTTGCATTTAACAACGATTACAATATGTTGAACAAGAAAGGCAGACTAAAAATGAGCAAGGAAGGAGAGCGAGATGTTTCCTCAGGTGCCGTGATGGACAGACACCGGTCGCCTCCCACGGGATTTGCGGTCTGCTGATGATGGTCCATACGGTCTCTGGTGCAGTGAACTCTGGATGGATGACGGAAGAGACCAGCTGCTCCCCTCATATGCTGTCCAGCTTCTTGAGCACGTATGGGGCTGTAAATACACGCAACACAGAGTTGGTTTCTGTTAAGACCATGAGTGGAGATGTAGCAGGACCATCTGCCACAGCTCACTACAGTTGTCCCACTGGTGCAATTAGAGTGGGTCGAGTGCCTTTCCTGATGTGTTTATCTTCTCCGGGATTAGAGCATGACAGCTACCGTTAGAGTTATTGTGATGTTTGCACGTTATAGTACTCGAATAGATTTTGTATGTCATTATACAACAACAAAAAACTACATTTTGGTATGCTCGTGTTTCCTTTATTTGATTATCACATGTATGAGGTGACCAAACAATGTCCTAAATGCCTGTGAAGCGCTCTCAGAGGTGTCAGTACTATTAGTGTTTCGCTAAATGCCAATGTCATCTGCCTGTACTCACTGGCTCTGAGAAGGGCGACGTAAATAAGAAAGTTTCGTAAAGATGAGATGACATCTTGTCGCATTTTCTTCTTCATCTCCTCCGGATCCATTTTAGGTCCGAGGCCTTCCAGTTTAAACATCACGGCGGTGGTCGTGCTCTTCAGGCTGCCTTTCTTGTTGAATATTCACCGTTTCGGGAGCGTGGATGAAATCATGTAAACCGGAAGTGCGTAACAACGGAAGTTACGACGAACGATGGCGCGCACGGAGGGACAAACCGCATGAAAAGAAACCAGAGAGCAAAAAATAAAAGTGGCACCTGAATGTAGCGCTCAACAACAATTTGAATATAGCACAACAATTGTGTAAGTATTTATATAAGTATGTATTGGTTATTGTACTCATTTTACAATAAAATGTATTTATACTCTCTGGTTGTAGCCTATAAAAGTTCAGTTTTCTTTATGTTACATTTTGTTAATAAAGAGAGGTTAAAACGATAAATGTAGCAGATCATGGACGTCCTGTTGGGGGGTAAATCACTTAAAAGAGTCCTATCCACTTTAATAAGGTAGTACAGGCTGTCTAAGGCTAACAAGTAGAGGTTTGCAGGCTAAAACTATTTATTGTTGAGGAAAGAAACAATAAATAGGCTACTTGATTTGGTGAAAAATGTAATTAATTCTGGGTGTTGAGCATAGTCAGATTAATCCACTAGGGGACCTTGGGTTTATGAAAATAAGTTACAGACCATGCTGAGGTCTGTAGTATAGGGGGTTTGTAGTATTTTGGCTAAAAACTAATCCATTTAGGGGTATGTGTGGGGGCGGCCGTGGCTTGGTGGCAGAACAGTAGCCTGCCAATCAGAAGGTCAGTGGTTCGATCCCCCAGCCATGCGTCGAAGTATCCTTGAGCAAGTTACTGAACCCCAAAATGCTCCCGAAGCTGCGCCTTCGGTTTGTGAATGTTCTCATATGTAAGTCGCTTTGGATAAAAGCGTCTGCTAAATGACTAAATGTAAATGTAATGCACCCTTTGAATCGCGACACATGGGCCTCACAAGACATGGTACCCATATACAGGACCTGCTTTGAGGCCCTTATCATTTGAGCTGATATTGAGATTTAGCCTAATGGTGAAGATTGCCAAACAAATGTACAAATAATAAAATTACCCCAAACCAGTTGACACACAATGAATATAGAGCCTTTGGGGGCCCTGGTGCAGTTTCACTCTTTACTGGTAACCCAGCCCTATCTTTTGTTTTTGGAATTAAGCCATAGGTGGTCATTGAATCAAGGTGATTAACTGGTGTTAGCTGAGTTGTCAACGTGTAACCTAAAACACTTTGAGCTGTATTTTTTTCACACCAGACAAACACACCAGACTTTGGGAATAAAATGATAAAGCCCATATAAATTAAGATAAAAGTTGACTTATTTCAATTTACAGTCACAGCAGGCTTTATCAATATGGATACAGGCATTCAGTATATGATTTAAGCCCTCAAAATATTAGAAATCACTGGGCTAACCAAACTGTAGACCTGGATCATAAAAGCAAACTATCAATATATTTTTACAACAAAAATTACATGATTAAAGATGATGACGATAGTTATTATAATTGTTATTAGGTTATTATTAATGGGCTATTATTATTGTTGGATGTAACTCAGTGGTAAGAACTGACCTTGAGGAGGATGGGTGGGGGTCCTCGGGGCAGACAGCTGAGGAGAGAGAGAGGCGAGCAGAGGGAGGGGTGGGTTATTTCTGAGCTCAGGGCCGAGGATTAGGCAGAGAGCAGTCCCAGTGCGATGACAGCATCCAGCATATAGCCAAACCCCCCACACACCACATCACTATCACCATCCGGCCCGGGAGGACGCCGCGGATATTTTTGAGGAACAAATATCGTTTCCCCTGAAATTGTCCGCATCACTGATCTTTTAGGGGGACAACCCTCCCAGGCTCCCGGTCCGCCTGTCTCCTCCTCACACCACGAGGTGAGTGTTCTCGGTATTTCCCGGTGTTATTGTGTGATGAAGGAGCGTCTGGCTGTACACGGGGGCGCCAGCACCTTGCATCCATTTCTGCCATTTGGACTGATATTATCACATCGAACTGAATAATTTAACTGATGGTCGTTTTCATAACGCCTGCGGGCCACCCGTGTCCCTGTTTGAGGGAGGCGGTGGAGAGATTTAAATCCGATTACAATCATAAAGGAAGCAACAAAAGACTGACCTTTTTGTTCTTTGTTAAGCCTCCTGGTGTTTGACTGGCATGGCTGCGACTACTGATCAAAGTTAGTGTTCGGTCAGTGCAATTATAGGCTAAATATTGATTATTTTCACGGAATTAATAAAGCATTTATGAGCGATGGAAACGAGCGATGCGTGGTTAGTTCATTCTCACAACCTAATATTGGGTAACATAGCATATGGGACATTGGTAGGCTACAGAATTACGGTCACAACTGGTCATTTTGTCTTCTGAATGGCACTCACTCTGCATATTCACATACACGTTTTGAGTGATGTCGGAGACCCATGCTGCCGTGTAGCTATACGCAGTGAAATCCTCGTCACTGGCTACATGTTGGAAACGAACGGACTCAGTCCTGACGGATAAGGGGGATGCCAGCAGTCTGAGTAGTAAAACACGCACATTGTGAATGGGCGTAGGCGATGTGCATCCTCTCTGGGACAGTCGCCTCTCCTTTTCTCTTTGCTCATATATCCTTTGGCTAGCAGCAGCCTCTTCCCGGAGCTCTTCCGTGCCGTGCCAGGCATGACAAGCGGAACACAACTAGACCGGAACAATGCGTTTTGCTGTTCTGGGGCCTTCATTTAATGCATGACACGATTTAATATGACCGCTGATTGCGGTGCCGTTCAGACACGTGTGATCCCGCATCCTTCATTGTGCATAGAGGCATCACTTGAAGTTAATCATTGAGTATTTATTAACAGCATCTGCAGCCACAAGCAGTATGCAGCTGCTTGTGGCCCACAGCTGAACACACACACACACACACACCAAATGAATGAATGCCATTTTGGTCCTGCGATGTGCAGCCTATGTGAAATAGCTGCGGATGCTCAGTGTTAAACTCTTGTGGGCACTGAGCGTTGCTCTGCCACTACTGCAGGCATCGTGCTGTGACTCAGGGATGTATGCTACAACGTGTGACGGGAGTAGCAGCCCCGACGTCACTCTGCCAGAGGAGAAACGCGATGGGCAGAACTTGCACATCAGGAAAGACTTGATGCCTGGCTGCATTAGCCTCGATCTGCCCTGCTGACTGCTCCTCTGTCCCACTTACTGCAGCCAGCCAGCCATCCTCTCCCTCTCTTGTCCTCTTTAGTCTTAGCTTCATGTCTCCAGGGCACACTGTGTTGCTGGTTCTGGTGTTTGCTCTTCCAGCCCAATGCCTTGACCAAATGATCATTAGATGAATCAGTTGAAGCTGTTCAGAAATGCAATTCATATTGTTGCACCTACTAGCTACTGGAGGGTGTTGATCAATCAGTATTGGTGTTTCTCAGTAAATTAATTCACTTTATTCATTGGTTGGGTTGGGGGGGGGGGCATGGTGTAGGATTATTGGATGGATTGAGGATGGATTAATATATTGATGGATGTAAAGTACAGATGGATATTGGAACAAAGGTGGGGAATACTGTAAATGTGTATTTTTCTTCAAACTGTACCAGTGTCACTCCTGCAGAGGAAAAAGGAGACGTGACCTCATTGATGTGACAGCTCCATGGTGATGGCACAATTGACTGGCAGTGGCGTCATAATATAGGCCAACTCTATTAATGAACATATAGTAAAACATCAAGAGACTGAAAGTCATAATAAAGCCTAAGTAAATCATCAGCTCTGTAAAACCAGGTTTATCCTCTTTTATTCTTTGCTGTGGCTAGGAAATATTTA
Source organism: Coreoperca whiteheadi (assembly GCA_011952105.1). NCBI lineage: Eukaryota > Metazoa > Chordata > Actinopteri > Centrarchiformes > Sinipercidae > Coreoperca > Coreoperca whiteheadi. The sequence continues at coordinate 14,304,975 of CM022490.1, forward strand.
AGTTGTACTGTAGCTATATGTAAGTATTATTCCATAGTCCAGGGGCCTATTGTAGCTGCTGGCGAACTGGCGGCCCTCTACTTTTACTTAAAGATAAGACCTCTGTTGTGCAGTTTTTGAAAGATCACTGAGTTGAAGGAAGTTGGCTCAGACAGCAGCAGAAGAAGTGAGGCAGACAGCTTTCCAGACTTGCAACATCTATCATCCTCTAACACAGTGTTTTTCAACCTTTTTTGAGCCAAGGTACATTTTTTCATTGAAAAAAATCACAAGGCACACCACCAACTGAAAATGTTAAAAAATGAAACTCTGCAGCCTATATTAACAATATACTGTACAGTCATTCTTATCAAAGTGTCTTGAATAGGAATCAAATAAACACAAAGAAAAAAGTATTTTATGATCTTTAACATTTCTACCTACTCAGTGTGAAACCTGGGCCTGTTTGGATGAACACAGAGCTGATATCCTGGCAGGAACTGAAGAAAGACACACACAAAGCTCTTCCTCAACAGCTCTTAGTCTCTCTCTGTTTTCAGTTTTTGTAGCAGTCAGGCCTTGAGGAGCTGAGATCACACAGATATGTCGTGGAAAAGGGGAGCAATATCAAAATAGCTTTGTTTGCCAGAATTGGGAACTCCGTGGCAGCAACCAACCAAAAACGGTCTAAAGCTAGATCGGCAAACCTTAGCTTTAAACCACGAGTTAGCCTCAGTTCAGTTAGTTCCTACTGCTCCTGCAGAGTCATGTCCTTTCCAACGACTGATGTTGAGCTGTATGGCTCCCTAACCCAGTCAAGGCATTCAGCGAAGGCTGAAGAGAAATAAAATGACATGTTCTCCTCAAGAGTTTGCTCGAGGTCACCGTCTTTGCTTTCTTTTGACCTCCAGTCATACTAGGGCCTTTCATCTGGGCCCAGTTCGGAGTTCACATTTTTCATTTTGTAAAACGTCTCCATCACTGCCACCGTAGTCTCGCCGGCCACAGTGCCACTGTCACTGCCGCTTGTCGCGTCCAGGCATCACTAATTCTCTTGTCTCAAAATAAAAGGCAATTAGCTCCCTGCTGCCACCTACTGATATGGGAGAGTATGACACGATCACTCTGCCGGTCACTAGACAGCACAGGCACTCGACAATGGCATATTATTTGCAGACAGTAATTAATCAATTTTCCAAATATGTTTTTTAGACCAATTAGGTGAAATTGTATAATTTCCCACGGCACACCTGACGATCTCTCACGGCACACTAGTGTACCGCGGCACAGTGGTTGAAAGACACTGCTCTAACATCCAAAGGCATTCCTCAGACATCAAGATCTTCCTCTCTCTCTCACCGTCTCGCTGTCGGTCCCTCTCAGAACCATCGATAGAGATCTGTAACACAATGCAGCACGCTATTAATCTTCAAAAGACCCATTATTTAATAGTGCACTGGGGAACTCAAACCTCGCCAGGTCGCTGACGAAAGGGGAAATGAAATGAGCAGCGCACGGTGAGCCCTGTCTTCATAATGCTAATGGAATGAGCTGACAGGCTGAATGAAAAATAGGAGATTATGTCTGGAAGACAGGTAACAGAGAAATAACCAGCAAAACACAACAAGCAACAGTGACAATCATCTTAGTATAGCATGTTAGCATGCTAACATTTGCCAATTAGCAGTAAATATCAAGTACAGCCAAGACTGATGGGAATGTCATTAGTTCTATAGGTATTTAAAGGTCGTAAACCAAACTGAACAAACTGAAGTTTTGACCTGATGACGACGCTAGATGAAAAGTTTAGGGATAACCATCCTGAGGCAGGCATGAATGTGTGTACCAAACTTTTGTGCCAATCCATCCAGTAGATGTCGAGACATTTCACTAAAAACCACAAGGAAAGTTAGGGGATTACAAACGTTATTAGACTTCATCCTCTGGGGACCATGAATGTCTGTACCTATGGTGAGTCCAAAGTGGTGAGGAAAGGGGCGGATAATCCTCAGTGATGTAACTCATCCTCTCCATGGTGAATATGAGTTGTTACCATCAGAATGAAAGTGCAGGGCAACGCCCCTGGAGACGACCTGTGCTCAGAGAACCTTCACACTTTCCCTTCTTTGTTAAACAAACCCTTGTGATATCATATTTGTGTCGCTTGCATTTTGTGGTTGATTTTTTTTTTGTTGGTGATGTTGTGGCGTACTCTGCGGTTTGATGTCTGTCTTCAACTGTAACGTCTTTTGTTGTTGTATTTGTTTGACAAATGCCACAGACAGGAAAGGAATTTCTGAAAGAATAAAAGAAACTAACTAATTTCATGGCAATCCGCAATAGTTGCTATAATAGAGATTTCAGTCAGGACAAAAGTGATGGACCGACCGACAGGCCATGCGTAGGTAAAAATACCATAAAACCACTTAATGATAAGTACAAGAAATTTCACAGCTAAAATTATTCAAAGGGGTTTTTGTGAGAGGACACCTTACATTTCCCTATTGACACACCCTGAGTTAAGATTACTCCGTGTCGCTGAGCACCTGAGGAGCCTGGTTATTTAGGCGTTAAGGATCAGTCTGGTATTAGCAAATGTAATGAAGCGATCAAAGCTTAAAGTATTGAATTCCTTGATAAAAAGACAGTGGTGAGATTTTATCAGCTTCCTATCCAAAATGCTAATTGATTGATTATTGTAGAAGCTGCTTGTGAAGTGAAGTTGGGCAAAGACCTAAATTTAAGATCATGAAATGCATTAAACTACTTACAGCTTAGAATAGTACAAGTCTCTGATGAGTGTAAATGTATTTAAGTTGACTTTTGTAACTTTCCTTGCCATTTTTTTTTCTCTCAAATTTAGATGGGAATCATAATATAGATATTTTTTCTCTTGAGCCTGTTCAATACATTGTCTGTTAACCTTTACGTAAACTGATTAATTAAATTAAAAGCATAGCACATCATCTGTATTTCATTTGTCTGCAGCCTTTTGCAAGATGTAAATAAATCTTTGGAGTATTTATTGTCTCCTCTACTTGTTTTTCCTCAAATTTACAACTTCACATTCATGAAATCTGAAGCAATCCAGCTGCCTCACATAAACCTAAATAACTTTCACCTCAAGTCATCCAGATATTCTCACACGCAACAATTTCTGCCAAGTGTGCTGCTGTTGGACTGAATGTTCGCTGAGCTCAGTGTGCAACTTTTGTTGGCCGCGACTATCAGCCAAAATGAATTGTCGATTTGCTGAACCAACCCCTGCTGCTGCTGCTACCCGGCGCATCATGTGGTGTGGCTGTGCCCGGTGTGTCGTATTCGGCTAGAGGGGAGTGTGTGTGTGTGTGTGTGTGTGTTTCTCTCTGTGTGTCTCTGTGTGTGTGGGACAAGATGTCAAAAGCAGCCAACTGGTCCTTTCTAAACAAAAGCTGCTGTTCAGTCAGTAAGCAAGGCTTCTGCTGGAGTCTGGTTATCAATGTGTAATGTTCCACTTGCTTATCATATTAAGGCATGTGGGTTGTGTGTATACATGTGGTGTGTGTTCTTGTAACTGCACTAACAGAGGGCCCCAGTGCTGAGTCCAGTCTTCATTTTTTTTGTGTGTGGACCAGTGATTGACAAGAATTTAAGTTTGTTACTGAGAAATTCCCCCTGTCAGTCAGATTGTCATATCCATTAGTTTGGATTATGTTATTTAGCAGAACAACAGCTGTATTTGGGCTTTTTTTAATCTCTCACTTTGTGTCCTAATGCAACTTCACTAGGTTCAGGTTGGTGTGACCTGCCTGGCCGAGTAGTGCTAATTAGGCTGTTTTCTCTCCAGCTGGCCACACGGACACTGGCCAATTCAGTGCCACCTCTTAACCCCCGAGGAGGGAGAGGAGTACTTCTATGAACTCCATGTGTGCTCATACGAGGGAGGGGATTGAATGACTGACTGTTTTGCCTGAGACAGAGAGACATTGTGTAGGAAAATGAGCAGAGAGGCATTGTCTGAAATGAATGAGATACACACATGAAACAGAGGAATTGAGACAGCCTTCATTACCTAACAGCACGACCTCATGTACAATGAAGATTGGTGGAGGGGTGAGAAGGTAAATGGAGGGAAGAAGGGAGAATGAGTGAAAGGCCAGACAGGCAACAAGGCCTGCTGATGAGCTGTGTGTGTGGGCAGCTTGGGGACTTAAGGACGGTGGAGGACAGGATCCACGATTACCATTGATTCAGAACCAGATTAGGAGCTGACTCATGACCCGCTCGCAGACACACAGGCTTTACTGTCTGGGATCAAATTAAAATGCCGTCACATAATTATTAAGAGGGAACAATCTCTTCATTAAAGACACCATATAGTAGTGGAAAAGAGAAAAAATAAAAACAGCATGACAAATGGTAACAATGCTACAGGTCTGCTGTTTTATTTATTTATTTGACGGCCGGCCATACATCAATGTCTGCTGCCTGGCTTTCTGAGCTCTCAGTTGGTGGAGAAATGCTGCATTGATCAGCTTTGTTTCTCCACTCCTCCTTGTGGATTTCTCACTGTAGATACTTTTGTTCTTTCTTTTTCTCTCCTGCAGCTTTACTCCCTCATTTCTTTGCCACTGTCCTCTTCACCCTCTTTAAAATTCTCCCCCTTTCCTCCCCCCTCCAATATCCTGTTCTTTCTCTCTTTTCTTTGCCTTGGCCATTTCTCTTCTATGTATCCTTTCCCCTTTTCTCAGCCCCTCAGAGCCCCCTCCCCTCTCCCCACCTCCTCACCCCTGCAACCCCCATACTCCTTTTCTGTGTCTCTCTCTTCTTCTGAGCTCTGCTCTTGTTGCCTGTGTTGGCAAAGTGGCAGAAGGAGGCGGTCGGAGGCCTAGCTAGCTGCATTAGCTCCATGCATTATTCATGTGCCCCGCAGTCTGTGTGGGTCTAGGTCTTCTGCTGGCTTTTCACTTGGACGACATGGGCCTCGTGAAAGAGCTCTGTGTGCGGGACACAGGGCCTGATGGAAGAGCTGCACAGATGGGACTATCATTTCCATGATTTCTGCTCCCTCTTATAGGTGAAAGCCCCGGGAGAGTGAGAGTTTACTTCACAGATCAACATTCAAGTGCAAAATGAGGCGGTTTCCTGAGATGAGTTTAAGAATGTTTAGTCAGTGTCTCTCCTAATTCAGCAGCCGGGCTTTTCACAACAAAGTGTTCCCCAAGTGTGTTATTCTCCCCAAACCAGAGGCCAGCTAAAGTTTCAGCCATATCTACCCTCATATGAAAGACTTGTCTTTTTGGCTAAAATCTCTGTCTGCCTGGCATCATTCCTCTCTCCAACTCATCAGGATTCACAGGCTGTCCTCTTTGCTTTTAGAGTGCACCCACTAAGAACTGTTAACTGAACTGGGCAGTATGAAATTTTAATTTAGACAGCCAGATGAAGATGGTGTGCCCCTTCTACACATCGCCATGTGCTTTTGAGACTGCGAGAGAGAGAGAGAGAGAGAGAGAGAGAGAGAGAGAGAGAGCCTTGGGGAGCAGAGGAGGGGCCTCTTGGAAAACCACAACCACATAGCTGGTTTGGATTCACATCTGCTCTGCTTGACTTACTTGTGTGTTCACTCTGAAAACATCAACAACTAGAATATATTTCTGTTTCTTATACACAGGTTAAAAATCCAAAGTAGATTGAGCTGATCAAACTTAATCAGACTTGATAACGTTTCGTGCTTTGCTCTAATTATAAACTCGTAGTGTGGTTATGCATTTTGTTTATGGGATTTGACAGGTCTCCCTGATAGCGTCGCTCTTCTCTGCACAGGTGGCCGCGCCAGTTTTGGATTGGCCCTGATGATCACAAGGACCCCCCTCCACCTCTTTTCAGCCAATCCTGGAGGGGCTGCAGAGCTGATGTCTCAGAGGGCGAGAGGGTATTTGTGTTCTGGAGTTCTGAAGAGACAAGCCACATCACGGTGAGTCACGCTCTTTAGTTAAAATGTGGGACATTGTGCTGCTTTCTTAAAATATGAAATGGACAAGAGTGTGGCTCCTGAAAGTGTTGGTATCCTGACAGAATACATGTCCAATCTTTGACAAGTTAGCTTTCCACATGTAGTTAATGTGTAATACCTTATTTTTAGGTAGAATATTTAATTGATAAAAAATGCAAGCATTTATACCCTTACACCTGCTTAACTATCTGCTTTAGTGAAGTTATAAAGGTGGGCTACTATTGTAAAGAGTGAGGATTGTAAACCCCTTTATCAAGTGCTTAGGATGTGCATGTATATAAAAAATGGCTGGCTGGTGCTGCCCAGAGAGACTGTCATCTGAGATGACTACCTGACTCGGCAAGGACAGTGAGGGTGAGAGAGGGAGAGAGACAGAGAGAGAGAGAGAGAGAGAGAGAGAGGAGAAAATAAAAGACAGAAGGGAGGAAGAAGGAGAATGACAGCAAAAACCGCCACCTGACTCAGCACTGATTGCAGCACCTGTAAGCGTGCTGCACATCAACACAATGCAAGGAAGTCTCTATCAGCAGTCCAAACATGTTTCATGATCTATATGACACTGACTGATGTGTCAATATCTGCGTCTCTCAATTGTGGAACAGGGCGCGTGTCAATTATCTCGCTGCGTTCCTCGTGTGCATCTCTCAGCTACCTAGCATCACTCTTCCCTTCTCATCCACGTCAATCTGCCTCAATCCGGATCAGCGGGAGGTGCTAAAGTGACACCCTGACCAGTGTGGGCCCGTGCAGAATGATGGCCTCTAATCCTCTTAAAGGGCAGACCTACACTGCATGCTTTACTACTAAGGGAGGCTAGTCGTCACTGGCCTACAACCAGCGATCACGTCAACAGAGACGAGCTGAAATCCTGCAGTTTTAAAAAAAAAAGACAGATTAATTGCGTATTCTATCTAATGAATACAACTTTACTCACAGCAGCGCTCATCCTCTATTGATTGCAATGGAGTGTGTATTGTTTCCCCATAAGTCATAACTTAAAGTACAGTGAGATAATTGCGCTGTATTGACTTTACCCTCCTCATTTATTGGACAAAAGCCTGTTTTAAAATGCCTCATACAAGTGTGGCAGATGGCCTGTTGTGCTTCTTTTAAGATCTTCACAAAAGTCTTGACTTGCGTAAGTTTCCCCTATATTTCAGAGAGCTGATCAAACTAAGCTCTCTGCAGCTGGCTGCAGAGGCCAAGGTGCGGATCATTAGGTTTAGGACACATTCATCATCGTTAGCCGTATTGATCAAGTTGAAGCCGCTACCCTTCCTGTCCCTGCCAAAGTTTCCCTCCCTTTTCTCTGCCTCATGGGGTCAAACAGTCCAGTACAGCCGTGAACAGCAGATATCACAGCACAGGAGCAAAACAGCATCTGCTGAAAACAAAACACAAAGAGAACTTGATTGAACGTAATGTCGCAAACAAATGATACAGCTACTTCAAATAATCAGAAACACATTGAAATCTGCCAAACATCCCTGCCCTCTAAAATCTTTGTTGCTGTTACATCTAACACATCTAAAAGAAACATGAACATGTATTTTCAGCAATAGATAATAAACCCTGTCAGGGAATTATCAGAGGCTCTACAAGCTCAATGCCAGCGTATCGATTGGCTGACAGAAACAAAACACAGTTGAGGGGAGTCGTAAGTCTTGAGATTTGGTCAGGATTCAATGCTGACCAGCTTTGCCTCCCTGGAGTTCGACTGAGCCCCCCATCCTTCATTATGTCCCGAACACTCCCCTGTTTAAAGGGCAGGCTAAGCAGAAAGTGCACAGCTGCAGAGTTGTAGTGAACAAGCAGATTGTAGCATATTTATGTTGAACTCTTTGTGAATCCTGTTATTGTGTGATGGTGCAGTGTTTGAGAATCAGGTCATTTAGGCAAATGTGTGTGACATGTGTTGTTGTTCATGCTGACTGCGCTCCACCCCTCTCTTTTTCTGTCTCAGCCTTCTTGCTCTCTGTTCACATATCTGATTATTCATCGTATTCAAGGCGGGCTACATGCTCTGAATATAAAAATAGAGCAGACGAGATGCAGAATTCTGCCGCTGAATGCACAGTCGAACAAGGCAGGGCTAAACTCTAAACAGCTTCTAACTTATTTTCTCCCTCCAAATCCTTTCATCTTCTTTACACGCCTCCTTTTCTCTCTGTGTTTTGCTTGTTGGGATCATGTATGTCTCATATCCTTCTCTTCTTTGTCTCTTTAGATAAATGGAGGAGAAGGAGCGATGTAGGAGCAGGTCTCCAGCTCGGAGGGCCAGTCGGGTGCAGCAGGTGGTGGGAACAATAATACGTCGCACCCGAGAGTCGCTTAGCAGGTACAGAATGAGCATGGGTCAGTGTTCAGGGCAAAGATCCTCTTCAAAGTGCAGGAAGTGTTTGTAAAAGTGAAAAGTTTAAATGAAAAGTACTCCCTGTAAGGTTGCTCCAATCTCTGCTTCTGTCTTCATTCACATTTAGTCGGTGAATTGTTAACCATTCATACATGAATACTGACACCTCATGAGTCACTTCAATTATGACCAGTGAGTTCCGAGAAAATTAAGTAGATTTTGATGGGAAAACAACTGAGTATGCAGTAGAAAATGTTGGCACCACAAAGCCAACAGCAGCAGAAAATGCCCACACAAACCACTGCGTCAATAACAAATAAAAACAACTTAAGTAAAAAAACAAGTTTGGAGAAAGAGTGGAGAAAACTGCATCCTCCACTTCTAGGCCTGCTGCCAGATTCTGTAGTTGGGAAGAAGCGCTGGATGTGTGGTATATATCATTTACAATAAAAAATTTAGCTGTAAAAATTGTGTGTTTTTAGCTTAGAAACTAAAAAAGAAAATGTAAAACCAAAAGTAAAACATGATGCATAACACATAGTACATATTCAAAACCTGACTTTCCTTTCCAACACAAACACACCCATAGTGAACCACAAATATGCTTTCTGCAGCCTTTCATTCCCCTGTTGTCCGCTAAGTGGTTTCTCATTCTCAGCAGAGGAGGCGGTGCAGAGGAAGCCCAGTAAACTCATTCTTGGGAAAAAGTCTCATCATGTCACAGCCAGTTGATCAGGACAGCAGGCCTCAGGGAGAGCATTTCACAGTTAGATCTAAACGCAGCATAGACAGATACTGTCTATTCCCAGGGGACTTTGAGCTGATGATGTACAGCAGTTTATAGGAATGTGACCTGTCATCTAGCTCCTGAGTCGACTAGAGGATGAAGAGCAATAACTTTGGGGATCCTTTTACTATTTTATATAGAACCATCATTGGGTCAAAATTTTGATCTTTACTATACTTTGATTTTTCGTCAAATACCTGTGAAACTAATCACATTGTCATCAACCTCAGCTGTACTTTGTGTTTAGTGCTAATTAGCAAATGTCATTATGTTAACGTGCTAAACTAAGATTTGAACATGGTAAACACTATACCTGCTAGACATCAGCATGTGCATTGTATATGAATAACATTGTTATTGTGAATATGCTAGCATGCTGACTTTAGCAGTACAGTATCACAGAGCCACTAGCATGGCTTTAGATCCTTATTCGTGTTGTTTTATATTAAGTGTTTATAAGATTAAGATTAATATAAGATTAGTCGATTGATCGATTAGTCAATAGACCGAAAATGTATTGTTAACTATTTTGGTAATCGATTAATCATTTGAGCCACTTTTAAAGCATAAATGTCAACCTTTGGCAGGTACCAGCCTCTTTAATTTGAGTATTTCCTGCCGTTTGTTTTGTTTTGTATCATTGTAAACCGAGTTTTGGGCTGTTGTTTGAGCAAAATGAACTATTTGGATATGTCCTCTTGGACTGAAGGGGAAATTGTGTTGGGCTTTTAAAATAATTATTTATTTTTTTTCAACAATGTTCTGATTTTATAGAAAAAAGGACCAGTCGATTAAACAATAGAATAAACTAATTACCAACTAAGTAACTGACTAAACTATGATGAAAATAACTGTTATTTGCAGAACTACAGTCTCTGTAAAAACCATCAGTGAAGGGTTTTTTGCCTTGGAAAATTATACAATAATGGAGTTTTGTAAAAGGTGGGAAAATTAAGTAGAATTTTCACAGCAAAACAACTTTCAATAGTTTTTAATAGTCGCCCATTACCTAATAAAGAATGATGAAGGTAATGATTTGTAAAAGAAAAAAAGAAATCTGTGCAAAGTGATTAAAGTTGACAGCGTCCAGAGACACAGCAGTGAACTGTCTCCCCCTTGATCTGCCTGAATTAATCTCGTGATGACCACAGCGTTGTAGTCTCCAGTCAGGTAACATGTGACCCTGTTTGACCTCCTCAGAGAGCGGTTGCTAGGCGATGGGAGATCACAGCGCTCCAACAGTCTGTCCAATCAGAACTTCCAGGCCAAGCTGACGCTGCAGATCACCAGGGACCCGGTTCTCGACAGCAGCACTGGACATGGCTTCACCCTCACCACAAACGCACCCCTGCTGGTCAGGGACGTTGTTACAGGTACATGCTGTGTGTGGTGGTGATGGTGTGTGTACACTTTGTTTTCCTGCTTCCTCTCCAAATGGCCACCCGCCTTATGCAACCTTGCACCGCCAGCAGCATGACAGATTTACACACTCTCTCTCTCTCTCTCTCTCTCTCTCTCTCTCTCTCTCTCTCTCTCTCTCTCTCTCTCACGCACACACACAGACACACATACACACACAGATACATCGACTCTCTCCTGGCATTCAAACTGCAAGGCACGGTGCCAGATAAGCCACAGAAACAACAGAGCCACCTGCTCATCCTTTCTAAATTCAATCACTTTTTATTTAGGCAACTTTGATAGGGGAGAGCAACAAAGAGCGAGAGACAGAGATGCTGAGCCATTACCTTTATATCTATCTTGTAAAATTAGCTCATAAATGCCCTGAGGACGGTCCCACCCTGCCACCAGCTCTGAAATTGCTATCTGCTGCCAAAGAGAAACAGAGCGAGAAGCAATAACAGAAGACAACATTTAATAGACAGAGAAGATGCCAGCAGGAAGACCCAGCAGGGAAAAGACAACGACCAAAGTGCAAATATGGCCAAAGAGAGCAAAATCATGGGTGTGAAAGTGTGCTGAGTGCAGAGAGGGAGGATGGGTGACGCCTTTGGGTGTGGGAGGAGTCAGCGAGGTCGTGGTGGTGTTGAGGTGAACGTGAGAGGAAAGTAGTGGATGAGGAAGATGGATAGAAAAAGAAAGAGGAGGAAGGAAGGGAACATGAAAAAACGCAAAGATCAGGATATTGGCAGAGCTCACATGAAAGCTTGATGGGGGTGGGGGGGTTGAATTTTCTGGCAAGAGAGAGAGAATGCGTGCAAGTGTACCCTGTATGTGTGTGTGTGTGTGTGTGTGTGTGTTAGTGTGTGTGTGTGTGTGTGTGTGTGTGTGTAAGCTTGCAAAGCAGTGTGGGATACCATCAGTGGGTCAAAAATCAGGGACAGACAGGGCTTTGGCAGGCAGACGGAGTGTGTGAAAATATGTGTGCATGGGCGTATGTGTTTACGCATACATACACTTAGTATGCGTGTGTGTGTGTGTGTGTTAGAGTAAGCTGAAACTGCTGTGCCTCAGTCATGCTCTCTTGCCTGCAGACAGATGAGTATAAATAACTAGAGAAAGCAGAGCGGAGCCGAGCTGGATGAGACCCAGAATAACTGTAACCCCTCATATCCTGGAGAGCTCAGCTGAACACTGTTGAGTCAGCCATGTTGAATAACCATATGTGTCATTCGGTGTGTGTGTGTGTGTGTGTGTGTGTGCGTGCCTACATCTGTGTGTATATCTCCCTTTATCTGAACTGAAAGTGCAAGCCCACGTGTGCTGCTGGGTTTTTGTTTTATGCCAGCGCTCACTATTTTCATTGTGTTTGTGTATGTGTGCCTGCGTGTAGGGAGTCCTGCAGATGGGATACTGTTCCCAGGGGACCAGGTGCTGCAGATTAATGATACCATGCTGGAGGATTTAAGCGACGAGCAGGTGGAAAACATCTTAAGGTGAGAGGAAATGCAGAGATACCTTTCTGTCTATCTATGTCTCTACAGTATCTCCTGTTTTGATCTATGTCAGTGGTTCCCAAAGTGGGTACCCTTGGCTTGGCCCTGGGGTGCCATAAGGAGGGGCCAAGCCAAGCTTTTAATAAAATTTCACCACATGAAAAACAAGGCAACATTCATATTAGCTACATTGTTATATTACATTTTCAAACCAAACAAAACAAGAAATAAGCTATAAATATCTAAAAACTGTGCAATTATGCAGCTAAGACTGGTGACATAATAAAAAATACATAAAAGTTCAAATACATTTAACTAATTAGCTTTCTTAATTTTCATTCATTGTTTTTTTTAAGAGTAATATTTATCTGCAAAGCTGCATGGCAACATAACCTTTTGCGGACGATGAGAAACGAGTTCACTTATTGGGAACAACTTCAATCTACCAGTGTGTCCATCCAGTGACAAAATGCGCCGTCACTTTAGTCTGCTGGAGTGTATTTCTGAGAGAGTGTGATGATGATCCATTAATGCGGGTGGGTGTGTGTGTGTGTGTGAGAGAGAGAGAAAGGATTAGCAAGTTAAGGGCAAAGGTCAGAGGAGAAAGTGCTTACTTGACAGCAGGACAGAAAGTAATGATCTCTCTTGTGTGTGTTTGTCTGTGTGTATTTTCTCTCCGCCCAGGGACTTGGAGGATTGTATCACAGTGACAATCCTGCGGCACATGACAGTGAGTACAAAGAAGACACTGATGACCCCTCCGCCCATTCACAAAGAGTCATTACACCATCCTTAATTTAAACTTAAGCTCTCTACGTGACTGTAAACTTGCCTCTTCTGACAGGATTAACTGCCTACTTGTAGATTGTGATGTGCACATGTAAACGTGTGTGTTGGTCACTTGATTACTCAAAGTCTGTTGGTCTCAAAATGAATTGTGTCATTGCATGGGTTTGCAGGGGTGTAGCACATAATTCTGGACCCTGTACATAGGCACTCTCTATAGGCTCCTCCCCACAACCATGGCTATTCATTCCTGTACCTTTGTGGGCCCCCTTCACATGAGGGCCCTGTACACTCAGTCCCCCCCCCCCCCCCCCCCCCCCCCCCCCCCCCCCCCCCCTCGCCTCTACACCCCGTTCGTCTTTCGGTTTTTTTGT
>CM022490.1:14318170-14361108 GCA_011952105.1 Coreoperca whiteheadi
GGGGGGCCCGTTCCCCCCCTCCCCCCCCCCCCCCCCCCCAGTCCTATATCCCTGCTGGTTTGAGCTTGACAAATGTGTGCTTCTTAGTTGTGTCTTTGTGTTGCAGAATCCCAAGTCATCTATCATGTCGGCAGAGAAGAGAGCTCGTCTGAGGAGTAATCCAGTTAAAGTGCGCTTTGCAGAGGAGGTGGTGGTCAACGGGCACACTCAGGTGGGAAAATCTTATTTGACACAGAATGAAGGCTGTTCTGAGCCACCGATGAATGACTCATCTCTGGATCTAGCTTTATTTGGTCTTATTTTCTAAGCAGCCATGCGGCCTTTTCCTTTTTTTTATCTTTACTCGTTCGATATTGATTCCTGTCTAACCACAATAATATCTCTCACTTCATTACATCAGGGAAACTCTCTTCTCTTCCTGCCCAATGTCCTAAAAGTCTATTTAGAGAACGGACAGACCAAGGCCTTCAAGTTTGACAACACCACTACTGTCAAGGTATTTATTAAACAGAATCACAGAATCTAAGAAGAGAGAGGCAATGTTACAAACAATTCTAACTTATTATAAGAATATTTGGACTTGGTTACTTTTGATACATTTTGAATGGAAGATGGGTAACTGGGTGATGCATCTTATTACTGGTTGGCCCATGAGATGGCAGGATCATTCTTGGGCGGCTGACATATTTGTCAATATCCGTGCGCTCTATGAAAGCTAATGAGAAGAAACCTGCCATACGTTCATTTATATGCCAAAACCTATACCAAGTTGAATATACTGAATATACCTTACTGTAACAATAGCAATAAGCAACAATTAGACACGAAATAAAAGTTAAAAGAGCATAGATGGATAACTTTTATTAACTTCTACTTCCTTACTTTTATTTAAGGTAAATAGCTAAATTGTATCATATCTGATGGGCTGCCTATATTATTGTTCTCAGAAGATCTGTTCATTGGCCCCCTCAGTGGATGTAGTCGTGAAAGGCTTCCTAGAAACAAGTGGGAGTATTTTGCAATTAAGCACACAACAAGTTATGGTGTGATTGCCCCAAGGGTGTTAGAGCGTGGGTAGGCTCTTCTTAGCAGTTCTTAATGGTGGAATAATACAAAAATGTAATATATTATTTCTGGAGGAGGAAGTTATGAAACATTTAAGAGTGAGAAGCGTGATTTGAGTCGGAGCCATGTTCCAGTGAGAATCATTGCTTAGTAGGAGGGCAGAGCTGGATATTGTGAGGATTTTGTGGGTATTTCAGTAGGGCATGTGCAGACTGAGAGATGTTACTGTATACAATCATCAAATTGAGATAGGAGGTAGATCATTTGGTCAGTAACCCCCTGCCACTAGGTCCATGTCTGCTGTTTTCTTCATGAGCACATTATTATTGTTACTGCAGGTTTAGTATTTGTATTTTAGTTTGTATTCCCAGCCAAAGGAAAACTGAGAGGGGAATCAGATTTGACCATCTGCCATCAGCAGACTGGGATGAAACATGTTTGTCTACGGGGGTCTGAACTGTTGGTTTTTCACCATTCCAGGACATTGTTCTGACTCTGAAGGATAAACTGTCCATCCGGGCCATTGAGTACTTTGCCCTGGTGCTGGAGCAACAGTACAGCATCACCAAACTACTACTGCTGCACGAAGACGAGCTCATACAAAAGGTGAAGGAAACAATGGACACACAAATCCACAAACAAACATACAGCAGTTGTGGATGGCTGTTTATATTAGGTGTAATTTACTTTACTTGTATGTAACTTTCAAGCATTAAAGTTACAGTACACCTACTGACCAGAGGGTACAACCCAGCTAATATTGGATGCAGTGTTCAGTGTACATCTTTATACTTTTATTTGTGTCTTCATAGGTGGTGCAGAAAAAAGACTCCCATGACTACAGATGTCTATTCAGGGTGTGTTTCATCCCCAGAGACCCCATGGACCTGCTGCAGGATGACCCCTCTTCCTTTGAGTACCTCTTTTTACAGGTCAGAGAAGCTAATTCTCTCATCTACAACAGTACTACTTTCAATCAGTCTCCTTCTCTTTCCATCTTAGAGACTTTGTGTTGTTCAACCTCAATCAAAAGTTGACCCCTTTCTCCTTACTTACATGTGGAAACCAAGTCTAAATGTTCACACATTAAAAAACTTGCCAAATGTAGTTGTAAGTGGAGAAGATGTTTGGAGTTAACATGCAGTGTGTGTGTTTCTCATATTAGTTCAAAACTGTCCTAATCTCATATAATACGATTTATTACTCTGGCCATATATCACCACGTAAACATTTTTTGAGTTAACAAAGAACTTGGTCATCTCCTGCATCCACAAAGCCACAGGATTTATTTGCATATTTTTGTTGCACAGTAAAGCATTGGGAGTGCCACTTATGTCATGCTGATTTATTGGTCTTTGAGGAGTCTTTGCCTCCTGCTGTGTTTGTTTTTGCTTTTGGGTGTCCCAGTGTTGGTTTACTTATAACGATGCTTACAAGCTGTGTATTTTGCATTGTCTGACATTGTGTACAGTATGTAGGTGTATTATACAAGTAAATATAAACGTATGGTGCTTTTCCGTTGTACATTTGTATGTTTATTGTAATTTGCATGTGTATTTGTAATGTCTGTATGCATTATGCTGTGATTGTGTGTGTTTCCAGAGTGTTGGGGATGTGCTGCAGGAGCGTTTTGCAGTAGAAATGAAGTGTAACACTGCACTCCGCCTGGCTGCCCTGCACATGCACGAGAGACTGGATAGTTGTGGACAGACCAGGGCTTCTATAAAGTGTATTACGTGAGTCATGTGTTTTTTTGTACGTGTCATTATAGGGTCACACTGGTAGGACACTACAGCCCTGACTCTAGCACTCCTCAGTATAGGTTTTGTGTAATTTTGGTGATCTAGAGGTTTACTGGTGCAATCATAATTTGCGTGGGATAAGGGTGCATGCTTAATGCCTAATCTATTAATGTGATTGGAAAATGTTTTGTGTATGTGCACGAGGGTGTGCATTTGTCCTATTTCCTGTTTTTCAGTGTTCCCTCTTTCTGTCTTTCTCTGTCTCTCTCTTTCACACTTACAGTATAAGCTATAAATTCACAAACACACATTAGCACAGCTCCATTACCCAAAAGACCACGTCACTGATGCACCAGTCATATATTAATATGGTTATATACATCATTGCAGTCATAAATACTCTGTATTGCAGACGCAGGCTTTTTTCAGCTCAAATTAAACTGATGATGCAGTCATGGACAGTTACACTAAAGGGGCATTCAGTTAAAGTATGGCTGTTTAGTGAGAGAAGGACAGGCATAGTGCATAGTGCATGCTGGGGTACTGTAGTTCAATTTCAAATCCAACTTTAGCAGGCATTGAGGTAACAGAGTTCCTCATTATGTATCGGTGTGCTTTTCATTCCTCTGTGTGTGGCCATGACAGGAAGGAGTTTGGCCTTGACAGCTTCATCTCTCCCACGCTGCTGAGCAACATGAGGGAGAAGGACCTGAGGAAAGCCATCAGCTACCACCTCAAAAAGATCCAGTCCCTGCTAGAGCCACGCCAGAAGGTAGATACAGACTAATGGATGAGTGGAAGGAAGCATTGAGAGGCGTAAAGACATAGATAGTGACAGTTTAGTAGTGGCTTTAGGGTACTTTTTAGCCAACTCTTACAGTGACTACTAATCTCCCTGAGGTTTAAAGTGGTATATGGAGTGACAGCAGGGTGGGAGAAAGATAGATGGCGGGTGGGAGGGTAATTAAAAAGAAAATAGTAGGTCTGGGGCTTGGATACTGTTTCTGGAAAAATAAGTGGAGCATATTTCTCTGTGGAGAGCATTGTTTTGGTCAGTGAGTCAACCATGACATTCCCCCTGGTTTTCTTTAATTCTGTCATCTGCCTGTGCTTCTCTCACTCTTATTCTTCTATTTTGGCATTGTAGGTAATATCTGCTACTCAGGCTCGGTTGGCCTACCTCACTCAGCTGGGAGAGCTCATTTCATATGGGGGACGATCATATACAGCTACAATGATGGTAAGGGTTAGGAGCCTGATGTAGCCTGGTGCTTCCATTTGCTAAAGCATACACCATATAACCAATTCAAATTATTCAAATTTAATGTTGGACCTTTGTCACATGTCATTATTCAACACATTTATCTGTGTCCTTTTCCTCTTAATCCTTACCTCCTCCTCTCATAATCTAGTAATTTTTTAAAATTCTATTCTTCTCACTCTCACCTACACTCAGCTTCAGGACAGGGAGGTGTTGGTCAGCCTGCTGGTGGGAGCCAAGTATGGGATGAGTCAGGTCATCAACCACAAGCTCAATGTGATCTCTACACTGGTGGAGTTTAGCAGCATCAGCCGAGTGGAGTTGCTCTCTGAGTCAGACAAAGTCAGCCTTCTGCGCATCTCACTGCATGACATGAAGGTAAGGAAGAGACAGGATTCATGTTCAAAGAGATACTGGGCTCTATTATTCATAAATGTGTAGGCACTAATACACTGACACAGATATGAAAAATGGATATTCACTCACCACACCACATTTGTGCCCAAGTGCATGCTAGAATAAATATAGGTCAAACATTTCTCCTTCAATACACAAACAGGTTATAGCCTAAAGGGTTGTGTGGTAGCTATAAAGCTAATTTACTGTACTCAAAGGTGACTTTCTCTCCCTCTTTCTCCCGCTCCATCGCCTTTTCTCCCTTATCCTTTTGCTTTAATCACTGCCGCTTTAACTTATCTTCTGCAATTCCCTCCCCCTCTCAGCCATTTGCCTTACTGATGGACTCTCTGGCAGCCAAAGACTTGGGGTGTCTGCTGGGAGGCTACTGCAAACTCCTGGTGGATCCCAGTGTCAGTGTCTTCCGTCTGGGGCGCCCAAAAGTGAGGGTGCACCGGATTCCTGCTGAAGAAGGTGTGTGTGGGAAGTTCGCCGTAATAGAGGGCGTGTGCTATGAATCCCTATCAAGTGAGCAAAAGTTGTTTCACTTAAAATAATCACTTTCTGGCTTTGGCCTTTTGATAGACATTTTTCACATCACATGTTGATGTATGTCAACAGCCAGTATGGGTACGGATAGAAAAGCCAGACATGTTATACCATCATAATTTAAACTTCATTCTGTTCTACTAATGTTCTAACAAATTGTTTTGCAATGCTTGTCTGGTGTTTGTGTATTTTCCTGGTGTTATTAGGTTATGTGTCTCGCTGCTGTAGTGACTCAGATGACTCAACAGATGAGGATGACCCAATGGATTCTCAGAATTACAAATGCCCAGACCCAGCAAGTCAGGACTGGGAAGAAAGGAGGAGAGAGGAGGAAGAAAAGAGGCGAGAGGAAGAAAGAAAAGAGAGAGAGGAGAACAAAGGCAAACAGGAAGTGAAGATAATAGTGACAACAGAAGGTAAGGAAAATGAGGGTGTAGAGGAAGGCGGAGCGACAGGAAGTGGTCTGCGTAAATTTAGTATTATGGATGAAGAAATGAACCTGGAGACCACCTGGTACCACACTGACCCACGGGTCACCAGCAGCTTCTCCAGCTTGTCCAGTGGCTCCTTGAGTGCTGCCCTGGAGGAGAGCAATGCCGCAGCCAAAGCCCCATCTCGTCTGGATGTTCTCCGTGGACCGCGCACAAGTGAGGAGCTACCAAGCTTGGACGTTCACCACCCCTACCTCCTGGAGCCAAAACGCCACCAAGGGCCCCTGCGACCCACCAACCTCAATTACCGTGGCAATGACAACTCTTGCCTTTGCTTTGCTGAACTCTCCAAGGCTGATTTCCTTCCGAGCCCACCTGAAGCTACTAGTGATGATGATGACGATGATGATGATGAGCAGGGAGTGGAGGAACTCAGACGCATTTCTAAGATCCCTAGTTCAAGAGATTTGAGACTGATTGACAGCACACCCTTTGAAAGATCACCCATTAAAAAAAAGAAAAAGATCCCTCCCAAAGTCCCATTAAGGACGAGTTCAATTCCTGGGCACAAAGCAGGACAGGCTGAGCAGCGCCTCTCCAAGGATGAAGAGGGTCTATTCCTGACACCTTCACCCAACCCCCACCCAGCTCTTTTTGTTAAAGAAAGTGCCTCAGAGTCTGAGGATGAGTTTTTTGATGCACAGGAGAGATTCACCCCCCCAGTTCCTGATCTGTCAGGTTTGTTTACAGCATGTTTGTTATGACTTTGCAGATGAATAAGACATTTTAACAATGTTGTGTTTTTATGAAGGTCCTTTGTCTATGGTGGCATGTTTTTTTTATTTACGTGATGGCAACATTTGAAATTACATGTAGACATTAATGTGATTAAAGGTTCAGGGAAGATTTGTATTAATCCGCTGATGCCTGTCGCTTTATGTTCTTTTCTTTTGATTTGTCTCTGTTTCTCACAGATGCTGAGCTGGCTGACCGGCGGAATGCTAATCGGTTGAGCGGAACCTGGAATGGTCTTCCAGCTGTCCCGGAGAAAGAGCCATCCTCCCCCCTTGTCAATAAAGCCCAAGTCTCTAAAATCAAGAAGGAAGTGGAGATGCTTAAAGGCCCCCCAAATCAACATACCAACCAACAGCCCAGTCCACCAAAGCCATCTCAGAAACCTGAAGTTAAGGTCAAACCACCATTGCCTCCCAAACCTCAGATCATTCCTCCCAAATCCCCCCAGCATGGAAGATCATATGCCCACTGCAATGGTGATGTCTCTGGACGTCTGTCCTCTGAACTCCTGGAAATGGAGCCAGACACCATGGAGTTCAAGTCTGTCACATCGGGCCAAGGTGGACTGCCTCTGTCATCACCCCTGATCACAGCAGTGCGGTGCAGCAAGCAACCACTACCATTTACAACAACACAAACTGAGGAAAAGACGAAGAGGCAAGAAAAAAGGCCAAAACAGAATAAAGATCTGACACATGAGAATGGAGCACATGTTGTTTCCAATGACAAAGCATACATTCCTGATGAAAAGGACACTCCTGAAGTTGAGTGGGAAAGCAATGGGACTGCCCTTCCCACAAAAAAGCCACCAAACCTACCCCCTACCCCCCCCTCTAATTCAGGTACAAAGCTAGCTGTTCCCCCTCCAGTGCTCCCCAAACCCACTTCTCCCACCAATTTCCACCCCTTATCACTACCTGCTAGCTCTCCTGTCTCCCCAACTGATCCAAGCAAAGGGATCTTTAAAGATAGCATCAGTCCGATAAATGGAATCCATCCTTGGAGCAGCCGCAATGGCAGTGTCCAGTCAGGACCCAGGAGGGTCTCTCTGAGTCATGAAAGCCTGTCACCCAAAAACACAGATGCACCTCTCACCCTTACCACCTCCCTCATCTCAACCAACTCCAAAGATGTTGGGGGCTTAGAAAGCAGAGAACCTGGAAGATCTGGATCAGGATCAGACCTGAGGACCAGCTCTTCTAGCCTGGGAGGCAGACTACCAGCTTCTGCCCTGAGAGGGAAGATCCAGGCTCTTCCTTGGTACATGACCCGTTCCCAGGAGATATTGGGAACTCTGGACTATCCCTCGACTAGCTCCATAAATGGAGACACATCTGGATTTGGCTCCGGTTTGTCTGTAGCCAGTGGTTTATCAGACTTAAACAAGACCCCTGTCAAGGAAAAAGAGACTGTGACCTTAAATTCAGGAGGGAAAGGAAACATTTTAGAGGATGGAGCTGAGGTTGTCATAGCTACCATCAAAGAGGCCCAGGAAGTTACCTCACACATGAAAAAGGCCAATGGGTCAAATGGCTCCCACCCTAATCTGAGTTTTAAAGAGAATAGTGCACACTGTGGCAGTGTTTCATCAGAGCAGCCTCAGTCACGTCCCCATTCAGCAGTGGGGTTGGGAGGTGTGTCCAGCATGCAAATTGGCGGTGACTCACCAACCTCCTCGCTCGCAGACAGTACTCCTCCACAGCAGCACCGAGAGGCTTGTGGCTGCCACACTGTTTACGCCAACTGTTTCAGTGGAGACACTGAGGATGGTGTAAGCTTTGACGAGGAGCTTACTGTTTACGAGTTCTCCCGCCGCACACGCCCCAAACCTGCCCGACCCGCACCTGTCTCTTTTCCTACAACACCCTCTCCAAACCCCAATATTCTGTCACTGCTTAAGGACAACCCTCGCCCGCTCTCTACCTTCTCCACTGCCTCCTCTGAACTCAGTCCCCTAGTTTCACGCCCGGTTTCCCCCACAACCTCACTTGGTTGTCCTCTTCGTTCACTTACCAACAAGAATTATGGTGGGCTGAAAGGAGGTTTTGCCTCCCTACGTCAAGATATAGACCAACTTCTTCTGGTCTTAGAGAGGGGAACACTTGAACAACCCCAACAAACATCATGTCAAGACTCAAACCAAGATTTCACAAGTATAAAAGTAGGGCCTGACCTAAATCACAATGGAACTGAAGGCAGTACTACCCCAGCACCCAGCCCAAATTGTACTGGGACAAGCACTGCCGCCATGACAGAGCCTGAAAGGAGTCTTCTTCAGGCAGAGGCTCGACGATTGGCATCTGGGTGTCAGCGGGCCACACGTGTAGGCTGGGCTCCTGATGAAGCCCTACGTTCTTTATCTAACAGCTTCAGTGCCCTGGTTCAATTGTCAGCAGCTTGCCTGCGAACAAACCCTTGCTCTGGTTGTGACATCTGCCATAATGCGAGTCTGATTCATAGAGATAAGGATGATGACAGCCAGGAACCCATGGACAAGCTAAAGGAGATAGTGGGTCTGTACCGGGAGTTTGTTGGGGCTGTTGAGACAGCTGGAACTGGGGCTGGGGGTAAGAGTGTGGGCCTCACTGGGTCTGGACAGGGTCAGGGGGAGAGTGATGGGGTGAGGCTGCTAGCCAAACGCTGCACTGTGCTCATCTCTTCTGTATTCGCACTCACACAGCTCTTCCGGACATGCACACTAGACACCTCGGACACACCTGGCCATGTACCACTCAACTTTTGACCTGTAAACGTTTACCCACTGATAACCCACTGACTTTTGAGGTGAGACAAGCGGATGCAGCACAGAGCGATTTGGTGTGTAACCCCTGTGTTCTTGTACAGTAAGTGCCATGCACACCACAGCACACAAACCTTAACCCACATTACACATACAGAAATGGAAAACACATACACTAAACAAAACCCTACACGAGGGGAGGAAACTTCATTGCTTGGCCTCTTCTTGGACGCATATGGACTATGCATTTGTACATATGAATTTTATAATTATCTTATAATTCTCTTATTTTATGATACAATATGTGTGTTTATGTAAGGATGGATTACCCATGTATGTATTTATGTATTTATTTTTACAATATTTGTACCATGGTCTGTGATGTGCAGGTCTGTGGTGAAAAAAAACTATGGATGTCACTGGAATTTTTATTTTTCCTTCTCTTTGAGACAGTATTATGTTATCCTTTGCTGCTTTAAAGATTTCTCTACTCCACAAGGTGTAATCTGTAAATTGTCATTTTTCAAGTTTAGTAATAACAGTACGTTTTACTGACAAAATACAGAAAATATACTTCACACCTGCAAATTACAGTTATTAACGGATTTGTTTTATATGTGCAGGGATCACACCTTTTTAAGGATTTAGTTTTTCAACATTACAGTCACATATAAATGGGATACAAAACTATACCATTACAAAGCAGGGAGAGCACTTTTGACTGTTACAGATTGCACCTTTTTATGAGACACATACCCTTGTGTAAAGTGTTTTTTCTACCCCTTCCCCCATCCTGACTGACTCTGAGTGAATGCTTCTTGGAAATACTCCCATTACCCAAACGTATGCAGTATTATAACATTTATCTAGTTTTCATCCAAAGGACATTACATATGTATTTTCTGGGAATGTGTGGATGAGGCCCAGGGAGCAAAACAGGGGACCTTATTTATGTAGTTAAAAAACGTTTTTTGACTTGGCACAAGGGTGACTGTTAAACTCTGTCCAGATGTAGCAAAGATCCAAAGTCTTACAACACTGAGCCACAACTGTTCCCCACTGCAGTTTCGTTTTTGGGCGCACCACCTTATTAATAACATACTGACTGACTGATGGACTGACTGCTGTATGCTGGGGTCAGAACTGTAGATATACATTTATATCTTTGTGTCCTATTCTGTCTCTACCTTAGTTTATGGCTATGCAAACATAAACTCCCCACCTCCCACATACTGTATTCTTGTTTTTTTGTGCTAACATTAAAAACAACAATAGCTGCATTATGTTTGTCTGAATATAATGGGTGCTTTCTTTGTTTGGAATGTTGGCCTTGTCTTGCTTCGGAAAAACTTACTGCATTATGGATTGCAGCATTTTGCAAAGTTGCATGGCATACGCATTTGTCAATATAAAGACTCCTGTCTATACTGATGTCTGTGAATTGTCAGTAAAAGGATTACATTGCTCGATCAGTTTGCTAATGTACAGTGTTCACTAATCAGCTCGTCCATATCACATGATGTCAACTCATTCAATCAGCCATCCAATTTGGAGGATTTACTTGAGCTACCTACGACAGCAAAAAGGTAATTAAGTCAGTGAGCAGTTGCTTATACAAATATGATAAGGGGACTGGCAGAAATAAGGACTGCTTAAGTGCTAAGAGACAGCTGGTGAGGAGATAGGTAAGATTAAAAATCTTCCAAATACATGACTGAGGAAAATGTTGTTTCGCCCTGCTTAAAAAATAAGAAGGCAGGTGTCTTGTGTGAGATTTCAGAGCTTCCAGTTGCCATGGAGGTAATGTCCAGTAGCAGTGTCCGTCATAGCACTAACATCAAGACACACAGCAGGTCTCAGGAGCATTTCTAGTTGTTCATCAAGCAGGCCCAAACAGAGAAGAGTGCCTGTGTCACCTATTTGTTTTGTTTCTGTATGGTTACATTGTATCAACAGCATTTCATTTTCAAAGAGGACATTGTGTTTCTATATGAGCAGTCACCCACGTATCCATACCCACGTACAATGAAGTCGATGTACCAACAAATGTATTGTTTGGGAATAAATTACACATTGACCTTACCAATGTTAAACACCTGTGTGTTTGGGTTTTAGATAGAGAGCAGTTATTGACTAATTTCATGTACCAACTTCCAGTTCATAAAAGCTCCTACCCTAAATATTCAGCTTACAAATCAGATCAGAAAACATTACATTTACCATCCTGGCACAACATTAAGCCCAGGGGTGAATAGTTTAACAACATCCGAGAGAATGAAGATTTGAAGTTATACCTCAGCAGTCTAAACAGCCTCTCTTTTTGTACCATCACAGCACTAATACTGTTAATGAGGATTACTGTGGGATTTCTTTCCCAGCAATGACTTGCTATACTTCCATGAAGGCAGTGTCGATCTATGCATGTAGCACTCCTGTTTCTCTTTTCTCCTTTGGTACTGGGAATATCTCTAAATTATTAAAAACAGTGAGCCAGCTGAGTTAGAGCAACACTTCCACTCCTACTATTAAAATATATTCTTAAATAATGAATCTGAATGTAAAAATTTTAGGATTTCACGTAAGATGATGGTCAGAGAGACATTTGTGAGGGTGAAAAGAAACAGTGAGAGAGCTGAGAGGCTTTGTAACTACAGCAGCTCAACCCTCCCTGATCCAAAGTCCCCATGTCAGATTGCCCTTAATCTGATCATTATCTGCAGTCTGATTTCTTGACACAGTAATCTAGAAAGTTGCACTCTGCACTCTCTCACATAAAAAAAACAAAACCCACACAGTCTGACAGTGTAGTGCTGCTGTGAGAGCCATTTCTATGATCAAATACATAGTAAAAATAGTTAAGAGGTGTTCAACTACACAGTGTATTTGAGTGTTTGCTTCTTCCATCATTAAGTCTGTTCAGCTTGACTACAACACATCATTGTTATGTTGTTTGTGTGATTGATTACAAGGAAGGGATTACAGTATTTGGGTAAGGGAAGGGCAGATAGATAAGACATTATTGTAAAGTATTAGTCACAGGCACTGTGGTCACAAGACACACATAAGCCATTCAGTTTTTATAATGAACAGATGCCTTTATTACATAAGTAAAAGATAATTTGTCTTTTTTGTGTGTCTTTTGAGCTAACTTGATAAATTTACCCCCATAAACACCTACATATCAGACTTATTCACTGTCAACATTTTTAATGGATTGATTCATTTAATTTGGTTGCAATTCTTAATTTGACATCTTCATAGTGATCTGGCAACTTGTGCTTCAGGGAAAGTGGTAATTATAAAGAGCATTATTAAATACAAGCAAGGGTGTCCCACTTTCAAAACCTAATCCAATAGTCTTCCTATCAAAGAGGAAACCTCAAAAATCCTGAAAAGATCTCATGAAACAGTATAATGTGGACAGTCAAAATGAAAAGAATTGAAGAAATAGACCAAGTGATTGATTTACATGGCAGCTTGAGCTTTTTGTGCCACTGAACATTACCCTCTGCCCCTGTCTTCTCTCAGCACCATTACTGCTCAGTCCCGCTCTCTCACTGTCCAAGCAGCATGCCTTTCCTCTTCGGGCTGTCGTACCCAGCAAGAGCTGCTGCGTGGTGACTGCATCTACTCAAGCTTGAAATCTGAGCCCATTATGTCAACAGATGTTACAGACAGAGAGGAGAGCAAGCGTGAGAAAAGGGAAGATATAAAAGAGTGAGCAGAGGGAGAGAGAGACACATGTATAAAACAAGAGATATTAAAGTTTATAACAAGGAAACAAACATTGGAGGAGCACTTAGTTTTATAGTCAATAAACAAACAATGGCCCAAAAATGAACAAATGCAGGAACGGTGCATAGTCAAAAGGTCTTTCTCTGAAGCTGGGATTATTTGTTGCAACACTGTGACAGAAGTCTACATGAAATGTTATTTTTCTCCCCTTCAATGAATTATAAAAAACAGACAAGATCTGGGTGTAACTGTATGTTTTATTGACATATACATCAATGGACACTTGTCAAAACTCATATAACACATACACCCTGCCAGTAGCACTTCATAAAATAAACCAGCTCCAATTGGCAAAGATGATTCATTTGGGATAGGAGAAACTGTTTAAAATAGCCTGCCTGTGTCTGCTAGTATTTCCACTGGTAATCATTTCAATAATTTCTTAAGTATTAGCCTTCTGATTTCATTAACAGCATATATGTCAAAAAGGTGGAGATGGAGCATATATTAAACTCTCCAATAAATCTTGGGGTATTTCAATGGTCAAAAGTACAAAAGTGTTTCAGTTAAGTGGCAGAATACAGCCTCACAGAGAAAGTGCTCTTGGTCAAACAAACAGACGCATATTGTCAACAAGACACACCATAGCACACGGCACAAAAGAAGAAACAGCTTCTCCTGCAAAACAGTTAATCTAGTCAGTCAACCTTTGCTTGATACTGTGGAAAAAGCACTGGAGTGCAGTTTGCTCCCCCAAATATTTGTACACAGAGCAGACAAGAGCATTTCAGTTGGACCCTGGCCCAAGTTTTGTATAGGCTAAAGCGTGTTTCTTGTTTTTTAATACTTTGACAACAGTAAATAGTAACAATGGCAGGTGGTTTATCTCACACTGACTGTTGGCCCCTGTCAGAAGTGCAACTTCATTACCGTCTTTCAGTCATGGAAACTCCAGCGTTCCAAAAATACTGCCAGCCAGCAAGTGCGTCAACTTTACTTTATAAATTCCTTTGTTCTCAACAAACTGGCTCTATCATTCCATACAGGTTTTTCCCTTTACAAACTTTCTCTTCCTCTCTAGATCCCCCCCCCCTCACATGAGCTTCAGCAGCAGCTCGTAGGTGGCATTAATGATCCCCCAGGAGAGGAGTGAACGGTGGTAGTTGAGGTGGGCCCCTCTGAAGAGCATGGCCAAACTGCCACCTCGTTCTCTCCACACTGTTAGCAGCACCTCCTTGCAAGGCTGGAAGGCTCCACCAACCTGAGACTGAGCCCGGGACTTTACCACATTTAATGGATAGAACATGATGCCAAGGGCTGCCCCCAACAACCCTCCACACACAAAATCATTAACCAAGTGACTTCCCCAGCTAGTGGCTTCTGGGAGCTGCTCCTTAATGGGCCCACGAAGACCGAAGAAGAGCACATTGCTAGGGCCATTACGGACGAGTATGGGCACAAGGCCACGGTAGCACTCACTGACACCATACTCAGTCAGAAGTGTCCGGAAGGTGTGGGCTGTGTTGTTGAAGCGCCCGTGGTGCCGATGGTCTTGTAGGAGAGTCTGCACACGCTCAAATGGCGTCAGGAATGCCTCTGCAGTTCCCGCCAATGCTGCAGCAAAGCTTCGGGTAACCAGCTCTGGCACACCGCAGCCACCGGCCCGGTCTAGTAAGACTCTAGAGAAGTCCTCATACAAGCCAAACATGATAGCCACTGTAGTGCTCTTCTGGAGCAGTGGGGGGAGCAGGCCCCGGTAAAGGTTCCTCAGCCCATCCCTCTGGAGCTGCCGCACCGCCTCAGTGGCCAACACACCGTGCAACTGCTGGCGGAACAGTACCTTCTGGATGGGGAAGGTCACCACAATATTGGTAAAAGCTGCAATGGAGCCGCAAACATAGTGCTTTCCTTGATGGCCAAGCCTTGCACTCAGAGCCCCAGCAGGCAGCAGGGAGCAGCCTCCTTTAGTCAGGGCAGCCTGAGGCTGAGATGTCCGGGCTGACTCGGAGTCCATGGTGCTAACAGCCATGGGAGGGTCAGTGCACAGTCACAGCCTGTTCCTCCAGCATCACATCAGAACTGCACTCTTCTGTAAAATATATACCCTGTGAAAGAGAAAGGAAATATTAGATAAATTATCAAATTATTTTATGGCATTTTTACCCTTCAATGGTATGATGGTAAAGGGAGACAGAAAACATGTGAGAGTAAGACAGTGCCGACAGTGTAAGTATATACTATCATACTATATACCTACATTTTGGTAATGAACAAATGGGATTCAATTTGAGACCAATCAACACAACAAATAAAAGTTAAAAAGACTAATATATATATTTTTGTTTTGGCAAACATCACTACAATTTGGTTATCAAAGACATACAGATATACACTATATACATATATATTCATAAACACACTAGGGCTGCACAATTAAGTGCAATATCATAATGTATATTGTGTATCATATTGTCAAATATTGTATATCATATAGTGCAGAATCATATTGCAATCATAATATCTGTCCAAATATTCGCAAAATATGATTTGTTTTACTATATCGTGCAGCTCTAATACACACATACACACACACACACACACACATTAAATGGCCCCTACATGCTGCTGCCTGAAAAATATTAAACTGTTTAATCTCAGCCACCTGCCTTCAACTTGTACAATCAGGTTGCCCACTTGGCCCCTGATACACAACTTAATGGACTGATAAGTGTCATCTTAGTCATGGGGAGGAGAGCACAGCTATGAATGGCAGAAGACACTAGGCAGGTTCATTTAATGTGCATTACAAAGCACCAAGTATTCAACGTCATCATAATGTGTTTAATGTTGTTTGTGAAGTATTAAAGAAGCTAGTGGCACACCCTACCTGAGCACATTTGTTATTGCTATTGTACGTAGCAATAATAAGTGAAAAACTGAGTCTAAATACCTTTAGAACATAAAGCAAGTTGTCTAGGAGTTGTCTAAATATAGACCAAGGAGGAGATAGTGAAGGCAAAGCTGTGAGGTCATTAGAGGTCACAGTAAGTCAACCAAAATATCTCTCTAGAAATCACACAGTTGCAGGTCAGTATGACAAGCCAGACTGCCACGTGGCTACTGATGTGCGAGAGCCTGTTTATATATATTTTAATTATTGTAAATAAAATATTATTTGTGCTGATACAATCAACAGCAACTACATAGTTGTTTGATCATCTATATTACAGTTCCTTAACAATTCAGAGTGAATTACTTATTTTACTTTGGATACTTGAGTACACTTAACTACTGATGGTTATAACCTTTCTTTAGCGTTGCCATATTTGAAAGCAGGAAGCAAGTATTTTAAAAGAGGCCAACGTTAAAAAACATAAATATTAGAAACAATCACATTATGATATTGATATCTTTAGTAAATCAACGGATTTGAGCAAAAGACAACCAGCCTATTACGTAATCCCTCCATGGTTTTGAATAACTAAATATTTGACGAGAGTTACGCCCTCTACGTAACGTTGCTGCTTCCTTTGAACTCTAGCTTGTCCTGTCATGTCAGTCAGTCGACTGACACAGACACAAAGCTCTAATCTAAGTTAACGTTAATAGTTCCATTACAACACGGACATGAAACGATGTTAATGGCTGTATGAATAGTTAGCTAACTAAAGATCGTCTGATCACAGGTGGGCTAGCATACTAACGCTAGCTCAATAGCTACACACCTAAATGCTAACTAGCCAATTTAGCTACCTCAACATTATTAACGACTGGGACTGCTGGATTATGTTAGAAACAGTCAGTTCAGATTTGTGTTTAAGGTAAAGAGAGGACGGGATGGCGCGAGAACGGGTTTAGATATAATGGCTGCATACTAAAGTTAACCTCCAGCAAAATACTCGCCTGCCTAGCATGCTAAGTGGCTAGCACATTCAGAGTCAAAACGGACAGGCGCTGATTGGTTGGAGACTTCGTTGACAACAACTGAATATCAAGAGGCAAAAAAGGCGTCTAGCCGTTTTGGTGAAGCAACAGCTCATAAATGTGTATTTACCTGCCGCGTACAGCAGTCGCTCTCCTGTCCCTGGACGGGCAGGGAAACTGAAACACAACGTTAGGTCGCGTCTGCAGCAGCAGGTGACAACGGCGATGCATGTTGAGCGCCTGCGCAGTAGTGTAGATCTGAGCGCGTATGGATGGGGCTGCAAAGAACTTCAGAGATGTAAACATCGTTTGATCAGTGGGTAAATCCTCCCGGATATTTTCCACGCACAACATACATTGCGAGAAAAAAGCTAAAACGAACCATTTTTCGCGTTGTTTTCGTACAATTAGCTATTCAGGAGAAGCTTGACTGTGGGTCGTAAAGCTGAATGCAGCGTCATTTTTACGACTACGCCGTGTCGTCATTATCGTAACGTGACGGAAAGTAAAGGCTTAGCGTTAGCTGGTAATTTCAGAAGGAATTTTAGTTGGTCTTGTCTTCCTTGATATGCATATTTGTTATATGTATAATATAACTGAATAATAGAGCATGAACATTTCTAGAAAAGGTTTCGATTGGAAGTCACGTAGATAACGCTAACTAGTT
The DNA here is from genome assembly GCA_011952105.1 of Coreoperca whiteheadi. NCBI lineage: Eukaryota > Metazoa > Chordata > Actinopteri > Centrarchiformes > Sinipercidae > Coreoperca > Coreoperca whiteheadi. The sequence continues at coordinate 14,335,476 of CM022490.1, forward strand.
ATATGTTGCTAGCTATATTCTTACATTTTGCACAACAACTCTGTAGCTTAACGCTAATGTGGGCTACAGCTTGCACTTGAAATTTATCCTCCGAAGCTTGTGCTTGTAAGAGAACCGTGTGCATTCAGCTCCAGTCTGAAGTGCGCGCAGAGTCGATTTGATTCGTGTAAAATGTCAGCGCAAAAAGACTGCGAGTTTTTGGTGAAAAGAGCCCGGGAGCTGGTCTCTGACGACCCCTGTGCGGCCAAAGCCTGGCTCATCACTGCCAGAACCCTTTACCCTGCAGATTTCAACATACAGGTAACAGCATATACATATGCCAGCTTCTAGCCAAACCAGCGGAGTTGAATGAATGTTTCTAAATGGATCAGTCAAGCATTATCACGTGTTGATCACTGACTGAAATTGTTGTGAGTCCATTGTTAAAGTTTGGTTGACATGTTTTCACAGTATGAAATGTACATCATTGAACGCAACGCAGAGAGGACAGCTTCGGCAGGGAGACTGCTGTATGACATGTGGGTCACAGTAGTGTACTGTCCTCATGGTACGACCTTTAATGTCAAATGCCCTTTGCTGAGTCTGAGCTAACAGTTACCAATGACTCGTCCATCCTTTAGGTTTATAAACTTTCCAGATCAGCCCATTGTTTGGCGAGAGATCAGTGTCATCACAGCAGCCCTGCGCAGTGACTCTCAGGATAAACATGCACAGTTTCTACGAGGTGAGAGGAGTTTAACTGCCTTGTTAGTATACTGGCCAGGCCATGGATACATTACTATACATTACAGCATCCTTACTAACAGGACTGTGAAGTGTGGGTGGCCATGAGAGCAATAGTGTGTGTATTGGAAATCTGAGGAGTGTCTGTTTTTATGTGTGTGTTTGTCTCCCCCAGGGCTTTTTGAGACACTGCCTGGCCGTGTCCAGTGTGAGATGCTCCTGAAAGCCACAGAGCAGTGTTTCAACACTTTGGAGAAGGCAGAGATGCTGCTCCTCCTTCTTAAGCGCTTTCCAGAGTCTGTGGTCCAACACGGGGTAAGGAATAGTAACACTTGTGTGCTGACAGTTGATCCCAGAATAAATAGCACTGAAACAGTCATCTGCTGTATGTTTAGGTCAATCTAGGAGAAACACTATTAGAGGCCGAGGCTTCAGAAAATGTGGAGACTCCGGTGAACTGCTTCAGAAAACTTTTTGGTGAGTGAAACACTTCGATTAAAGCATTTCATTCAGCTGCAAAAACCCCTTGCTATATGCAATTACTTTCTTATTATTACAGTGTGCGATGTCCTTCCTTTGGTCATAAACAACATGGACATGCGCTTGCCGGCCAGCCTGATGCAGAAGTACATGCTGAAAGCAGCTGAATTCTACATTGGCTATGTTACCCGTGGACCCTCACCTGATGTACAGATACAGGGTAAAGCTGCACTGTGTTGTTGATGTTGTTCTTTCCTTTTCTCTTAGTGCAAACCCAGTGTGATCACTTTAAACCTCAAGATTTCTTGCCCCACAGTAGGGTCTATCTCCATATCTCTTTCTATTCACTGCCTGACTGACATTTCTGTCTGTTCTTCTTGTTCTTTGTTTCAGGCTCTCAAGAAGGTGGGTCTCTGAAGTCACCCAGCGTGTCCCGTGGCTCCCAGCGTTATGTGATTGATGGCCTGTCAGAAAAGTCATCAGTCGTTGCAGAACCTTGGGAAAGGCTGTTGGATATCCTCGCTGTGGTTGGAGCTCGCTGCGAGTGGCAGGGAGACAAGGGACAGAGGTAGTCTATCTATCTGCCATTCAATCAGCCAGTACTTATTTTCAGTGTTATTTTGCATTCAGGTGACTCTTGTAATATACTGCCATTTGTTAGGTATAGCTAGCTTCAATTAATGCAGTTTAACGCAACAGCCCTACATTCATGACGGTCATAATGTTCAGTTGTTGTTGGAAGTGTTTTAGAGAGGTGTTGATTTAAATTTATAGTCATATTGGAGGCTGCAGTTTGTGGTGCTGTTAAATTGTACTGCATTATACTGAGGTGTTTCTAATCTTTAGACTTGTCCTTGATATAGTGGATGAATTTTGCGGATTGATTTAGCTGTCAGCCCATATAAGAGACAGAGACGCCCCACAGGAGTCAGAATAGATCACAATGAAATTTGGCCTCAAGGCAGCGCATATGTTTTCAGTACAATATGTACAAAACAGATTGATCTATAGTAGCGTAGGAATATTCAAGGGTGCTAATTTGCTAGTACAATGTGTATATTACATTATATTACATAATCAGTAATAAACATAATTTTAATATGAAGTGTGTGTGTGTGTGTGTGTGTGTGTATATATAGGCACAGGGAATGAGATTGCGTAGATCACTTATTCCTTGCTGTACCTTCAGATGTTATATACCCTTCTATATGTGTGGCGTTGGCCATTTGAAGGTGAGTATAATTGTATTTAAAAAGGGTGTTTCTTTTTTGTGTTTGTGTACCTTACGGTCCAGGAGTTACATAGACATGCTGCAGAGAGTGAAGGAGCTGTGTCGCTACCTGCCTGGTTTGGAAGGCGACACAAGGTCCCGCTGCTGCAGTCAAGTGGTCATCTGTGCTGCACTCGTCCTGTTCCGCAGCGCCTTCCTCTATGTCTCAGCTGTACAGCCTGCACTGTTCCAGGGTCAGCCTTTATCTTTGCAAGCACACGGTGTTCCCCGCCTGTCCATTTCACACTAGTTCTTCAGGATATGCATCTCTGTCGTTTTTTCAGTGAAAGCTTGTACGATCAAATGATGTGTTCATGTTTGGCAGGTGTGAATGCGTTGAGTTCGGGGCCGTGGATCCTTGTAGAGGATTTCAGCTCGGTGTATAATGATGTGGAGGTGGAAAGAGCAGTGAAACATGCACATAAGAAACGCAAACTGGCAGATGGGAGAGAAAAGACAATGGTGAGGACAGATCAGAAATCCATTACATGTTTAACTGATTCTTGTGAGAGCTGACACATCACTTTTTGTTTGCAAGGTTGTTGTTTATTTGTTCTTAAATAGGTTTTAGTATGACTATAGTGCATTTCCGTTGTATCTGCTGTTTTGTTACTCTGTGTGTGTGTGTCATTGTAGAGCTCAGATGATGAGGAAGGGTTGGGTAAAGGTCGCAGTCGACACATTTTTGTGAACAAGACTGAGATGCCCAGCTGGTCAGAGACTCTGGAGAGCTTCCGCACAGCGAGGGAAAGCTGGGACCTTCTTCACTCCCACGATGGCCTGGAAGCTGGTAAACACCTCTTCTGTCCATGTGTGTTTTTGTTTTCCCCACCCAGAGAGGGTCATGTCACAATATGAAAAGATGGCAACCACTACAGCTGCAGCTTTTAAAGCATTTCTCTATACAACTTATCTTCAAATGTTTTTGTAACAGAGTTCAAGAAGATCTGTGCCTCTTGGAAGACGGACAGCTGGCTGTGGTTCAGGATATTCCTCTCCGACATGATCATATACCAGGCAAGAAACCTTTTCACTTTCTGTTTATGACAAGACACCTGCTGCCCTTTTATCTGTGGTCTGTATCATTTTATACTGGATTAAATTAAACTTTATTAATCCCTCTGGGGAAATGTAGGAATTGGAAGAGCAGCATGGAACAAGATATAGCGATACATATCTTAATTAAAAAGTATTTAAAGAATGTGGCAAATACAAGTTACGAAACAACACAACTGATGACAGCAAGTGGATGAAAAGGCAAAATTCAATAGAAGTAATACAATATATAGTAATTGGAAGATATTTATTCATCATGAGTTGTCCATGACTATATGCTGATCGTGTGTATGTGTGTCTCTCCAGGGTCAGTACCGTAAGGCCCTCACCAGCCTGCACCAGATGGCTGCAGTGCAGCAGCCTCAGCCTGGGCAGCACAGCCCCTCAGGTCAGGGCAGTCTGGAGCACCACAGGGCCCTCATACAGCAGGCCTCCTGCCACTACGCACTGGGAGAGTACAGGGTACACATGCACACACTCACACACGTGCACACAACCATACTCTTATACATAAGACGTGCATATACAAACACAGGTTGCGTGTCTCTTCATTCTTCTATCCCTTTTTCCATATTCCGAATGCACACCTGGCTCAATATATTGTAATACTGTATTGAGCAACAAATGCTGTCTGTTTTGCAACATATTTAAACGTATGATTTACAGTCTCTGTTATTTAATCCCACTTCTGTATATATCTGCTGTTCTAATCTTGTCTATAATGATGTCTACATTGTTATATAGTAGGATGTTGGGTTTTTTAAGTTAGTTAGAGCACAAAAACTCTGTGTAATCTATAACACCAACTGGCCTGCAGATGGCGATATAGTTCAGGTAAATTTTAGAGGCACAATTAAACTGCTGCAGAATTCAGATTTCAGAGATTCAGTTTCAGATGTTTAGAACAATATAATGCTGATCTTCCTAAATATACTTATCATCTAACCAAAGCCTCTACATTTATCAAACATGTATACCAGGTTTTGAAAATGCATATTAGCATTATTTGACATGCATACCTAAGTCTATAAACGCTACCAAATGTAAAAACATGTGCATTGTCACCAATAATTATCAGAAACGGTTTTGGCGGTAACAAAACGATATACCATAACACATTCACAACATGTGCTTTCAACAGGATACAGAACGCGAATGACAAAATCAATACAGGCAACTTATTTTCATGACTTTTTGTACAATAGTTTATTTAAATAGCCCTGCCCAGTTTAAATATGTGATGTATGTATTGTACTGTATCTGTTAATCAGATGGCCTGTGAGAAGCTGCTTGATGTCGTCAGTGGGCTGGTGCCCCCGAACCAAGAACCAACAAAGAACCCAGAGGATCAGGGTAGAGTCAAGACCAAAACGAGGAAAGGTAAACACTTCCTGCTTTAGTAAAAAAGTGCTCAATCACTGATTCTGACCTATGGACAACTTTTAACTTGTGTAAAGTTTACATTTAATACTTTTTGTCTTCAGTGCATTATGGTTTCATATTTTTTCATATTCTTAAAAACACGGTGGCATTGTGTGAGTCTGTATGTTGACAGATTGTTGTGACCAGAAACAACCACAAGTTTCCTTTGCTGCAATTTGCATATTATTAAGAAAGAACTGACTTTGTTGAAACTACTGTTGTCCTTTGATACATAAATAATATGAATGACACGATTTATCATGTGACAGAGAAATATACAACTGTGATTATCTAGGTAACGACCTGAGATTGCTTCCCTGCACCAGCAAAGCTGTGTTACCTTTCTGTCTCCAGCTGATGCTGGCCTGCTTCAAGGTACTTTAACTAGTTAAGTCTGTGTAAACGCATAACATTTAGGGGTTAGAGTTGACTATTTTTATTGTTGGACTGTGAGACGACCAGCACTATTTGTGCAGATGCATTGTTTTAAGTATCTAGACAATTTTAGATGTTAAACCTTGTTTAACCCACTTTTTTTCTCATTTTGTCCAATCAGCTCCGTGCCTTCACAGACAGTCGTGACGACCTGTCCCTCGGCCATGTGGTGGTGCTCCTGCAGCATGACTGGCCACAGGGCGAGATGCTGTTTTTAAAGGCAGTGGATAAGATCTGTCAGCAAGGCAGTTTCCAGTATGAGAATTTCTTCAATTATGTCACCAGTATCCTTTTTCTGTAACTACACACACAACCACAATAGAGCCTGACAAGAATGCATTGGCAAATACTATATATAGCCCGGTTACTTTATCTGTTTCTCTTATCTCAGATGTTAATTTCCATAAGCTCATGATTTTTGTCAGACATTGACATGCTAGAGGAGTTTGCATACCTGCGCACTCCTGAAGGGGGGAGGATTCAACTGGAGCTGCTGCCAAATCAGGGAATGCTTATCAAGTAAGCACCTCGCATCCAGAAATGTTAAAGTTTGCATCGTGACTCTACACACTCCCGTTCTGTTGCTGTTTTCAAAGAGAACAGTGCTATTGATAGATGATCAAAGTAGACATGGCCTGTGGGGAAAATTGTACTTTGAACTGAAAATGCTTTTAACGGAGCAGACATTAGAAAGAGAAGGGGTTTATAGTTAAAGTAAATCCTTTATTAAACTCCTTCATTCATTGCTGTAGAAGTAAAGACACTTGAATGCACCCTCACTGACAGAGTTGTTGAATGTTGCTGTCCCTCAGGAACCCTAGTCCCGCCCTGGGGGTGGAGTTAAATACCCTTCTGCTACAAGGGGTGCAGACGATGGACAGGTACCCCAGGCCCCTACTCTCACAGTCCCATCCCTCCCCCCACACCAGTCACCCTCCCTTCATCCCCACCTTCAAGGCTTGTCATCCCCCCAGTTTTGATTTGGGCCTGTCATTTTACATCAAGAGTTAGTCGTTCTTTGATTTCCTGTCGACGTTTGTTCATTTGAGCCATTGCTCGTCTTTCTGTGGTCATCACTGCTGTTGTCGTTATTTGCGGATGATGTTGGTCTTGTGCAGTCAATTTAGTTTTTTGCCTTTTTCATAACACTTGATCTCATTTCATTTGTGGACATGTTTTCTGTAGTTTTTATTTATGATGATGAAACATTTGCTGTGTAATCTTGACTGGTTATGTACGCAAGGAAAAAGTAACATACTGTTCCCATGATTTCGTCTTTACTGCATAGATCTCAGTCTCTGTGTTTATCACAAATCATCTCACAATAATACATTTCTGTTCACATGTATGTTTGTGTTTATTTGTATGTCCCTTTTTTCAGACACCACACAGTCACTCGTGGAATCACCAAAGGAGTGAAGGAAGATTTCCGCCTGGCCATGGAGAGGCAGGTGTCGCGTTGTGGGGAGAACCTGTTCACTGTGCTTCACCGTTTCTGCATCAACGAGAAAATCATCATCATCCAGTCTCTTCCTTGACACCTGGCCTATGACTTTTGAACCTTTTCACAGTTGATATTCCGGGCACAATTTTAATGCAGCTGGACTTCTGACTTTATGACGCCAACAGCTGTTTCTCAACACTGGACACATTTCAAACTCTCTTGTCTTTATCATCCATCAATGAACTCTTAAGAAAATAATAAGTCTCCTTGCCTTAAAAGTGGATCTCTCGTCTCAGAGAGCTGGAGAGAATACTGGTTTTGTAAATATATAGTGCTCATGCAATTTTCCTTGTATGTGTGTAGTTTGCAGCATGTGCTTGAACACATTGTAAGTGGTTTAATCATATTGTGATATTTTGTGGGAGTCAATGTTGACAAAAGAATGAAGTGCATTTTTGATATTCTTGGGTAAAGTTTATTGTTTTTGTTACAAACTTGATCAAATTGTTAGTTTATATGAATGTTTCCATTAAATGTCCTCTAAATGATTTAAGGAAGTTGACTTGTTAATGATATGATTTATTACTAATACTAGAAACTGTACACACTTATTTTTCTCCCCAGAGCACCCACGTGTTTTTACTGCGTTCCCTCATGCAAACTTTCCTGTCAGTTCCTTTCACACTTCCTCTTCCTCCTTAAGTCTGCCTTCCACAGTCACTCTTCTAGTTCTGTGACTGGTGCATTTGGCAGGTCCGCCTGTAGGGCAGCTCTGAGGTTAGCCCAGAACAGCCTGTGCTTTGCCCTATCCTGAGGCCACTCCAAATATGTGTGTCGGCCCATCATGGACTTCAGCTGGTAGTACTTGGATGGGATCAGGTATTGAGGCAGAGGCTCGAGCAGCACCAGCACAACGCTGTCCGAGCCCTGAGCAAGGCGTTGGTGGCTGGCAAAGTACAGCTCATAATGGCACCATTCGCTCTTGACGAAGTGAGCAGAGAGCACAAACACGGAGCGTCGGCTTTTCTCCACACATGCGATGATGTTCTCAATAATTGTCTTTCCCGGCACAAAGTTTTTCTCATGATGGCAGATTCGGAGCCCTCCTGCAGGGCCTTCAAGGTTGGGGAGGAGGGAAGTATGCACCCAGTCATTGTCATGCTGGCTGTAAGACACAAAAGCATGAAACTCGACGCCCACCAGATCTTCGGGTCGAATATGTCGCGTTCTGGCACGATGTTTGGCTCTTGTCCACTGCCAGATCATGCCCATGTACCAGGGAACATCCAAACGATGGCACAGGGTCACAACTACGATAATCACAATCACTGCTGGGCACAAGATGGTGGCAGCTAGAAGGCCAACGTTACAGGAGACCTCTGGGATCCAGATATCTTTCAAGGTGGAGTCTCTGAAGACCTCAGGGTAGGTGCAGTGATAGTCCAATGGCCACCTCAACAATTCAATTCCTGCGAGGCTTTTCTTCTTTTCAGACTTGATCCCAAGGCGTATAAAACTCCTCAGAGCGCAGGTGCAGGTGAAGGGGTTATAACGGACATCCAGGGTTTTCAGTTTGGGGCAGCTTTCCAGCTTGTTCACTGATGGGGCATGGAGGGAATTTGACTTGAGGAGAAGTACTTTCAGTTGGGGGAAACTGTCACATACTAGCAGGTCCCGCAGCCTGTTAGCATTTAGATTCAGAGACGAAAGGTTTTCCAGTTTCAAGATGGATGATGGTACTACAGAAACCTGGTTGTTCTGGAGGTCCAGTGTCTCCGTTCCTTTCGGGAGACATTTAAAAACTGAGTCTGTCAGACCGTTAGAAGACAGAGTCATATTGGTGATGTTTGGTGGCCAGACACATTCTTCCAGACCATCATAAAGCAGGGAGTTGAGACTGAGGTCCAGATGCTGCAGGGACTTCATGTATTGTACACGTTTGCTCAGTAATTGTAGGCTCTTAAGATTGTTGCCTACCAGAATCAATTTCCTAACGTTATCCAGATTCTCACATTCAACAGTTTTCTGACCCTCCACACTGGAGAAGATGGAGTCAGATAGAGCACAAAAGGAGAAGTCCAGCTGGAGGATAGGACTCTGTGACTTCGGGCATGTCATGTGTATGATTGCAGTCTCAGTGATCGTTACGCTCTCCACTGGCATATTGATAAAAAAGTTGTATACAGACTTCTGTGAAAAGAAGAAGGAGGTCACCACTGCCCTGCTGGCTGTGAAGGACTTCATTTTAGATGTCTTGGTCTCATCGGTGTCTTTATAAGGCAATTTGTGTATGACCACATCAGAGGCGCTCAGATGGGTAATAGATGTACCCAGAACCACATTTACAAAGTGAGTTAAGTCTGGCCAGTTGATTGATATGTTGGTGAGATAAAGATGAGACGTGTGGATTTCTGCTCTCTCTTGCAACTGCACACTTAGGTCTTTGTAGCCTCCAGTCAAATTCATCAACTCCACTTCAACAAAGAGTGACAGATCATCAGCAAACAGATCATGGTCTATAATTTGATTATTAGTAAAGGCTATCTGAAGCCTTTGAGCATGAACATCCTTCAGACTACCTGCTTCATAACACAGTTCATCCTCCAGAAAAAGGGTCAGTGTACGTAGTTTCACTTGAGCAATATTCATGAAATCACCCATACTGATGTTTTTTGCACCAAGTGCGAGATTCTCTAGTTTTACCAGGGAACTGAACTCACCACCCAGTGTCATTGCGAGAAACTTGTTGCCGTTCAAATTTAGTGCCAGAAGGTTGTGTGTGTGGAGCAGGTACCGCTGACCCGACAGGTTCTTCAGCCGGTTGTGTGACAGGTCTAGATCGTTCAGGAGTGGCGTGTCGAGGAACGTTTCTGGATCGATCTCCTCCAAACTGTTCCATGAAATGTTGAGGAACCTCAAGAGCGTGGCGTTTTTGAAGTCTCCTCGGTGAAGTTGCTGAATGTGGTTGCATGAAAGGTCTAAAATCTCAACCGTCTGTGGCAGGTCTCTTGGGACAGAGGAGAGGTTTTTGGACGAGCGGTCTACGGTGCTGTCAGGCGAAGAGGCACTCAGCTGGAGTCCCATCAACATGGCTGCCGCCCAGAGACCAGCAGTCACAGGCTTCATTGTTTGCCTGGATAAAGGTAAGGAAATAAACATCTGTTGTTATTGATACGTACACTCAGTTGCCAGTTTATTAGGTGCACCAAGCTAAAACTAGTGCAGTCTAATGCAAAATACTGTGAAGGTTATAATGTTCAGTTTGTTGAAAGTGTTTTAGAGAGGTGTTAATTCAACTTCAAGGGGGAAGGTTGTGGTTTGTGGTACTGAATTGTATTGCATTATACAGAGAGGTGTTTCTGTTATTTAGCCGACCCTCATAGATATAAATGAGGTGGACAAAATAAGAGAAACCAATAGTAAAGGACAAAATAGTCAAGTCTACCCCTGCCTAAAACAGTTTTAAAAAAACTGAATTGAAATGTAACCTCCATGAAGGTGAGATTTATTGCAGGACTGTTGTATTAGATTGCATTAGTTATACCTAATACATTTGCACATACAGTATATGTAATTCGATAGTTTTTTTTTCTTATTTGACCTCCAATATCAAACAGGAAGTATTTTGTTTAAAAATGAATTGCCTTTGACCTTGATCTTGTCATAAGATTATGAATATGCATGCATCCACACGTCCAACAACAAATTTAAATACAGATATTAATTTCTTTAAATCCAGTCATGTTTAAATACTGAAGTGAGCAAATTCACTTCATTTTAATGCATAATTTCAAACATTATGTTTCTAGAAGTTGCTTTTTTAAATGCTTCTCTAGACTCTTATTTGCTTCTGTCTGTGTGTTTAATTGTGTAATCTTAATATTCTACTATTTTGCATGTAATGCACTTATTGTAAGTCACTTTGGATTAAAGCATCAGCTAAATAAATGTAATGTAATACTTTGGTCACAGTGACACCTCAATCTTTATAAACCATGGTGGTAAAATAAATTGTGAATACATTGAATAAAACCCTAAATAAATAAATGTAATAAATAAAAGTCCAACCACTACATAGACCGACAAAAGAGTGCACTAACCTGTACTGAGGTCAAATGGATTTTTCGGCAGAAGCTCTGCAGCTTAATATGTTGAGTTTTTAATTAGTTGATATGTTGCAGTCCATCATATATGAATACTTTCCAAGTGGACCGTCTAAATAAGTAGTTGAAGGTATTTGTGCTCTGTCTTTGTTGCAGAGGTTCAAAATTACTTAAATGTTGAAAAATGTGCAAAAAAAGTGCACCAACAAACAAAAACTGTCAGTCGGAGGGTCTGCTTCTGCTTCTAATTTGTTTTTCTGATAGAACCTCTGCCCATGTTACAGTAAATAACAGTGCTGAGAGGATACAGATGTGGAAATGAAAGCAATTCTCAGACCAATCCCATTTTTATCTCGTGTACATCCTCTTTTCACATCCTCTTTGTTTATTGTAGGCCCACAGACCGTTTAAAGGAAACTACTGTGTTTGTTATGCTTTGTTAGTGCATAATAAGATACTTGTTGCATAAAATGATGTCAATATGTAGGTAGAGTGAAAGTATTTAAGTCCACTCAGTTATTTTGATTTAAATATATTCAGATTTGAATTTCTTACTGATCCTTTTGTGTTCTTATTAAGTGGACTGTGTTTAAAAGATGTCAATCCCCTGTCTCAAAGACACTCAGTTTGAATCATTTACACAAAGAAACAAGGGCAACTGACATAAGTATGACTGCTCTGTCACAAAAATACCATCCTATGAACTATAAACAATTCTCTTTATTACGTAATGTGTGTGTCTGTAATATGTCCTAGCGAGGTGTGAGTTGCATGAATGACACGTTTGACAGCTCATTGTTTTGTAGGCGTCTTCTGTAGTATCTTAGCAACCACACTGAGGTCAGTCTGGGTGGTAGATGACCATTTCCCAACTCAATTAACTTATCCCACTAATACCTTGAAGCAGAGTGTATCCTGGGAAACTACACTGTTTACTCTAGACAGCTATATACACTGCCTTTAATGAAGGAAGATAAGGAAGGGGCTTTTTGATGGGCTTTGACCTGTTTTATTGTGACTGGGAGGCTTTATCAAATGCACTCACACAAACACACGCACACACACTTTCCAGCAATGTTTTTAGTCTAGCAGCACTGCTGTTTCCTTGGGTCAGTGATTGTTACTCATACGGTAAGTGGAGCTAAATTGAATAAGGGCATATGAGCTGGTGTCACTGTTCTCACCTGGCGTTGTTTGATCAAATCTTAGAAGATCACTGCGGAGGTGATTCGCAGCTTCTGGCCATGAGACAACAGAGAACAGTTTGTTTTTTTCTCCCATTTTCAGTCTCCACTGAATTGTATCCTCCTTACTTCTTTTCCAATAAATGTGATGGATATGTGTTGACCATGTGAATTCATATTGAAAAAATTAAATCCATTAACTCAAATTTGAAAGCTTAATTCAAGATGGCAAAGGATCTGTATGTGTTGGTTGGAAACAACTTCTTAGTTATGGAGCTAAGATCAGAGTACAAGCTAATTATTGACACAAGAAAGTTTTTTACAGCAATCAGCAGCATGATTAGAGCTCTGTGTGTGTGTGTGTGTGTGTCCTTACAGCAATAGTTCAGTAATATGCTGTTAAGTGTTGGTCATCTCTTTTAAAGGATCTTTTTTTGATCAAGGATGATGACTGTTTTTGGAATTACAGGTTAAAATAATTCACTAGAAACTTCACAAAAGTATAGTAATACAAGCGGATATGAGTCAACCTTTGTATGTGTGAACATTATGTGGTAGGGAGGGGCTGAGTGGGAGCACAAGTACACTGAGGGAGAGATAGGGAAGTCTGACCAGGCTGTCAGATGGCTACTGCAGCACCTCAAAGCTTCAGATGTTCCTCTCTCATGGCTGTGATCATTCTCTTCTGTCCTCCACCATCATGGATCTCTTGTTCGTCACAAGAGGATTTATAATATTGAACAGAACAGTTGCTCTGACTGACACCAGCTACGCCCTTCAAGTGGATTTCTGAAGCAAGACAGACTTCTTCAGTATGCTGAACTATCCATCACCTCCCATATGTCACTGGCTCTTACTCTCCCTCCTGTTGTTGGAGTGTGGTCTGAACAAGGCAGCCTATTCTCTTGGGGAGGGCAGGAAGATTTGGCAGCAGCCCAACCTGGACCCCATCATCAAAGACCAGTCTTTCCTTCATGATGCCTTCCCTTCAGGATTCCTTTGGGGTTCGGGGACGTCTGCCTTCCAGACAGAGGGAGCCTGGGATCAGGAGGGGAAAGGCCCATCCATCTGGGACAATTTCACCCACTCCACTGTCAGTGCTAATTTGGCAACAGAGACTTCCAATGTGGCTAGTGACAGCTACACCCATTGGGAAGAAGATGTGGAGGCCCTGGAGTATCTAGGTGTACGATCATACTCTCTCTCTCTCTCTTGGCCCAGACTTTTTCCTGATGGGAATGCCAAAGGTCAGCCCAATACAGCTGCTGTGGAGCATTACAGCCGTCTCATAGAGAAGCTTCTGGAAAAGAAAATTGAGCCCATTGTCACTCTCCATCACTGGGACCTGCCACAAGTCTTACAGGAGCGCCATGGAGGTTGGAAAAATGACACACTGGTGGGATTGTTTGAGGAGTATGCTGCATTTTGTTTCCACACATTTGGGAGCCGTGTTAGGTACTGGCTCACAATGCATAATCCATACCTGGTGGCTGTGCAGGGGTATGGGACAGGTGTGCACGCTCCTGGAGAAACAGGGGGTCCTCGTTGCTCTCTCATTGTGGCCCACAACTTGATCAGGGTAAGTTTGATTAGATTTTCAGGGTAGGTAATTGATTAATGTGAGTCTGTAGATGAATATAGTTTGTACTCAAACTGCTTTATCTGCCTGGGCTGTAAACGACATGTACATGAAGAATTTCTCTGATGATATAGACTTTCTGTGAACTTTGAACTTCTGCAGCTATATCAGTTTATGATGGTCAATGAATGTTTGCATCCTCCAAATGATTGTGAGGTCACAGGACAGTCATGCAAGCACAGACTGCACCAGTGCTCTAAAATGTTGTTGCAGTCAAATTAAATCAATAAAGACTATGAAGTTTGGTTAATTGCTTTGTGACATATAACTGGTGCAGCCAAGTGCAAAGCCTTAATGCTCACTTTTTTATTTGATCTCCTCGCTGTCTAGTTGATCATATTTTATTTTGACAGGTTTGTGATCAGTAAACAAGACAATTAAAGTGAAATTGAGGTCAAAGTCCAACACATCAGCACTTTTGTGCTGGAGGGAAACAGTGTGTGACAGGAAGTCATGGAGATATGCCTCATTTATAATCACTTACGTTTATGCGGTCGAGCACAGATGTGTGTGCAGCTAACACTGCTCAGACAGCATGAACAAATAGTAATTCTCTGATGCCTAATAGATTGTTTTCATGATTATTATTTCTGCTGGAGGAGGTTATGTCTTTTATCCCATTTGTTTGTTGCTTATTTATCTGTTATTTAGCACAAAAGTTCAAGAAAATATATACAACTTAGAATTACATTTTGTGAATAATAAGTCCAAATCGAGGCAGAGGAACAAGTGATTTTTTTTTTTTTATCAACTACTGCATTTGCAGTACTTAAACGAGTATTATCTATGCCTCATTTATAAAAGTTTTCAATCACTAAAATAAAAGATTCTGAAGATTGTGCAGCTGTGGCAGAGATATTTGCTCTGTGAGTGCTCTAAGGTTTTTCAGTGCTTAAAAAGCATGATCTGCCTTTTTCGCAGCAGACATTTTGGTTTGTTATTGTAGAAAAAGCACAGGTGATACTGATAACATTAATGATGGCTTCGTTGTGTTCAATTGACAGTGTGACAGTGAGCCAGCTTCACAACACCAGGACCCTGAAACTGAAGCAGCTAAATGGAATTCAGCTATCATTAATTTTATTATGTATACAGGTGCTTTTCCAACATGTCAAAAGGTCTTGAAGAAGGCCTATTGTACTCTTATGATTGTGTTGTACAGTATAGTACAGTCTATCATAATACTGTGTCTGCTGTGATTTCCAGGCACACGCCAAAGCATGGCACACCTACAACACCCACTTCCGTCCAACTCAGAAGGGTAAAGTATCCATTGTTTTGGGATCCCACTGGGTTGAGCCCCAAGGAGGCCAAGCCACAGCTGCTAATGTTGAGCTTTGCCAGCAGTCAATAGAGGCTGTCCTTGGCTGGTTTGCCAACCCCATCTTTGGTGATGGGGACTACCCAGTCTCTTTAAAAATCAAACATGGGGTCCTTCTGCCCACATTCTCCCCTGAGGAGAAGCTCTGGGTGCAGACAACAGCTGACTTTTTTGCTCTGTCCTTCGGGCCTAACAACCTCCGTCTGGGCCGGGGCCTGGTCCAGTATGGGCAGACTGTGACCCCAGACCTGAGGCGCCTACTGGGCTGGATAAAGCAGGAGTATGGGGACCCGAGAGTGCTGGTGGCTGAGGGAGGCTGGTTTTCTGAAGCCAGTGTGGGGAAGGAGGACACAGTGGCCATTTACCTGATGAAGAGGTTTATCAACCAGGTCCTGCAAGGTACGAGAAGAAGTGGAAAGAGCAAACAAATAAAATGTATACAATGTAATGAGGTCAGAAAAAACTTTTTTTTGCTGTATTTTCTTTTACAGCTATCAAGTTTGATGGTGTTCAGGTGTTTGGCTACTCCGCATGGTCATTGGTTGATGGATTTGAGTGGAATTATGGCTTCACTATTAGGCGAGGCCTTTTCTACATCGACTTCAGCCAACCAAACCGAACTAGGATGCCCAAGACCACTGCTCAGTACTACAGGCGTGTTGTCGCTGACAATGGTTTCCCCAGGGATGAAACCTCAAGAGACATCAAAGGCCGTTTCCCCTGCAAATTTCACTGGGGTATTGCTGACTCCACTTTACAGGTAAGAAGAGAAAGAATCTGAAAAGACAAGCGAGTGATTTTACAGGACAAAATGCTAAATAAATGGCTATATTACCCCTGATATTCTTTTATGTCTTTTCTGTTATTGTAGGTCCACTTCTACCCTTTCTCACCCCAGTTTACTGACCCCCATTTGTACAGCTGGAACCTGACAGGAGACGGATCATTGCGTCCAGTCCCAGGGGTGACAATCCACACCAGACAAACCCAGTGCACTGACTACTTGGCCATTAGTGGTCATCTTCGCCTGTTTGCGTCTACTGGGGCATCTCACTACCGCTTCGCCCTAAACTGGTCTCTGGTTTTACCCCAGGGAGACCTCTCTAATGTGAACACGGATGCTCTGAGGTAGAAATACACAAACACACAAACATCTATTTCATCCATCCATCCCTCTTCTTCCGCTTATCTGGGGCCGGGTCGCGGGGGCAGCAGTCTAAGCAGAGACGCCCAGACTTCCCTCTGCCCCGACACTTCCTCTACCTCATACATCTATTTCAGTCTTCCCAAATTCAGCACAGTTTGATTAACTTCAGTTTAATGAAATTTAATTCAAAACCATAACATAACCTGATCCACTCCAAAGATTTTAATCTGATTCAGATAAATTTGCCATCTGACTCAGTCTCTCTTTATGTCTACACACATTAACTCCTGATTCTATGATCCTGTTTTACGTTGTTATTTTAAAGGTACTACCGCTGTGTCCTGACCGAGCTCAAGAAGCTGGACCTGCAGGCTGTCGTTATTCTCTACTACCCCACACACAGAGCTCCCAATCTGGGCTTGCCTGGGCCACTGCATGCCTCTGGTGGTTGGCTCAACTACACCACTGTGGAGGCATTTCAGGAATATGCAGCACTGTGCTACCAGCAGCTGGGCTCCTGGGTTCCATACTGGATCACCATCAATGAGCCCAACAGACTGATAGATGTGTATTCCAGTGGCAAAGAGAAGCATCAGGCAGCTCATAACCTTCTTCTGGCTCATGCAAAAGCCTGGAGGCTGTATGAGAGGGAACACTCTAGTCAACAGAGAGCACTGATATCACTCGCATTACATGCCGACTGGGCTGAACCTGCAAACCCCTTCCTGGACTCACATACGGCAGCAGCACAGAGATTCCTTTTGTTTGAACTTGGTCGCTTCTTAGACCCATTGCTGGGGACTAGATATGAGGAGAAACATAACAAGGGGGACTACCCACACGAAATGAAGGCATACCTGGAGGAGAGAGCTCGAGTAATGGGCCTCCCTGGATCCCCTCTTCCTAGCTTTACTGAGATTGAGAGGGAGGAGTTGAGAGGGACATTGAGTTTTATCGCACTGAACCATTTTACCACCCGTTTGGTCACTCCATATCACAACACACAGGCAAATGTTTGGCAGAAACAACCCCCTGATCATGGCTGTCTGACCCTTTCTGATCCCACCTGGCCCTCCTCCAGTCTGGGGCAGGCCCTTGTACCCTGGGGTCTGCGGAAAATCCTGAACTGGGTGAGCCAGAGATATGGAGGGGCTCTGCCTATCATCATCACAGCCAGTGGGGTTGATGACCAGGCTCCTGTCGAGGACAAACTCAGGCAACACTTTCTCAGGAGTTATCTGCAAGAGGCTTTCAAAGGTGGGACATGCATTTCAGGTCCTTCATCTCCATCAGTCTGCCAATATGTGATATTCCTCTCCCATCCAGAAAGTTCTGAGTGATCATTTTCAAAAGGAACAAAGACTCTGTCTCGACTGTTGAGACAGAGGCAAAGCTCCACACACAGGCAATACAGGTTTTATGACCATATTGCGTCCTACTATAAAACCCAGACTTAATGAGAAACTATGAAGATCATAAAAAAAAAACAGGAGGGGAGAGAAAAACTGTACAGTGATCAGTGTGTTCATACTTTGCCCTTTATGGCCCTTAGCTCACCTGTATTTGCACACATGTGCTGTTTTCTAACATGGGCATGTATTCTTAACATCTGGTTGTTTTTTAATTTGTAAAATACAGTATATCTGGGCTACTCATATTGCTCGAAGTCAATGATTGATTCTTATCTCACATTTCCACATTTCTCTTTTATTATATTTGTCTCCAGCTCGCCAATTAGATGGAGTCAATCTGCAGGGCTTTTACGTGTGGAAGCTGCAAGATCAACACGTCCCCCAATTTGGCCTCTTCACCTCTACCCACCACCAATCCAAAGCCAAAGCCTCCATCACCGTCTATAGACAAATTATCACTCATGGCGGTTTCCCTGAGGAT
This sequence comes from Coreoperca whiteheadi, assembly GCA_011952105.1. NCBI lineage: Eukaryota > Metazoa > Chordata > Actinopteri > Centrarchiformes > Sinipercidae > Coreoperca > Coreoperca whiteheadi. Next base: position 14,353,593 of record CM022490.1, read on the forward strand.
AACACCATGCAGACCTGCAGGTTTAGTGAGCTGCATGAACCTTGCTCTGTATGTGCATGGATGTTCGCGAACAAAGCGATGCTGGTCTTTGGAGGTTGTCTCCTAATAACAGCTGTTATGTTGGCGGCACTTGTCATCTTTGTCATCGTCACCAAGAGAAACCAAACAAGAGTCAGGGGGAGGGGGATGAACAGGATGAACAGGAGGAGAAGAAGAGAAGGAGTCCCTGTGTGCTCATGTCCATCTGTACTTTTAAGACTGTAGAGACGCTGACTCTGTAACGTGCAGCAGACAAACTGTGTATGGCTCACTGACAGAGAAGAGCAATGATCTATAATTGTGTCTGTTCCAATGATGCTTGTATCTGTGCTTGTGAGAAATGTGTGATCAGTTTACCAACAATTACTTTTAAGAGAAAGTGTCTCCATTCATTTTACTGCTAAAACGGGTTATTTAGATGGTGGGTGATTGGTTAGAAGAATTGTATAAGCTATTTTGTTAGTATTTTTCTACAGATAAATGACCATAAGATGACAACAGATTTACTGAATGCAAAAGACTCTGGCTCACATATTGTTCTTTTACAAAAGCTGATTATGTGAGCTCTATGGTTTACTTATAAAGAAGAAGAAATGCTTTACCTAATGGCTCACTTTACGTGTCACCTCCATTATGGAGAAAAAATGTCATTGCCATGATTCTGGGGATGTTAAAAGGCAGTCAGCTTTGATTATATTGTGTAGATCAGACTTAAATGTGACTTTAATATGATATTTTATATGACATTCAATAACTTTAGCTCAGATGTAATTGTGGATTGCGCCAATCTTTATAGGAACAAGTTTTAAGAATGTATTTTCAAGTGTTTTCCACTTTATTCAAACACCATACTGTTTGCTGTTTGCCACAGACTGTGAGTCTCCATGGGACAATGACGCCCCCTAGTGTCACAGTTTGAAGCTCTGATGAAATAATGTGAACACGATCTGCCTTCTGTTAAAAAATGGGAAGAAAAACAAATAGTGTCCAGCAGTGTTTGTGACTGTGGACCACTTAGATGGCTTTGCATTTTGGGAGTTGACATGATTGTTGCTAGGGGCTAGGCCTACATTAGAATACATCTAAGCATGTAACACATCTCCATCACTTTGAATCAATAGCCTGTATCTTAACTGTTCTTCTAAACTGCTTCTCTGAGGATTCTCTGGTCACTTAAAGTATTTTATTTGAACCTCGCTTTGTCCTGTCTTCAAAAGCATATACTCCATGATTTCCATCTTTGATTTGCATGAAGAGTATATGAGAGGCAGACACACTGGTTTAACTGGGATCAACAGATAATAAAAAAAGGTTGTTTGCTGTTTACTGCAGCATTGGAAAGTAACTGACTCTTCATGTTCACAAGACTGCATGTAATACATACTTCAGACTTGAAAACTGCTTACAAGAACAGTGCTGCCTAACTTCATTTTAGAGCATTTTTGACTAAAAGTAAGTGATCACATGACAATGATTAAACGCAATCTGATAGTCATTGTCTGAACACCCAGTTTACTGTTTAGGTGTGTTCTGAGATCCCTTTTATACTGCATTAAAGGGTGATCTAAAATGGCACTTGTTTTTCGATATATACCACCCCTATGGAAATTATATGGTTTTAAATATTTTAATAATAATGATAATAACAATCAATTATTCATTGCGAACAGATTAACCAATGGGAGCAGGCGTTCAGGATGGCAATACAGATCACATGACCACCTCTCCTCCAGACTGCATGCAGGTTGGTACTAAAATGTTTTCAGTACCACCAACCGTTGTGTTGTTGTACATTTGAGAAGATAGATACATGTTGAGCTATTTTAACGGATTATATCGTCACACTGATAACCGGGACTGACGGCACTCACGGCGAGCAACGTTGCAGCTGTTATTTTTGAGGTTGTATCCAAAAAGTGCAGAGTTACTGTAGGCAGAAGAAGCTAGCTAACGTTAGTCAGGTCGGACGGCGGCGAGGCCCCAACCGGACGGGAACACGGGGGAACCATGGCCAACATCGCAGTTCAGAGGATAAAACGGGAATTCAAGGAGGTGCTCAAAAGTGAAGAGGTTGGTTGTCACGTTTGCCAGTTGATGTTTCTGCTTTTGTTCCCCCTGTATTTGACTATGAGGCTGAACGTGAATGACGCGTCGCTGCCTCAGCTGTCAGCTTCCTAATCACCGAGCTGCTAGCTTCAGCTAACTGTGCCAGACACGGTGTGTGCATCCGGCTTCACAAATGGCTACTAGCGCTAGCTATTAATATGCCACTGTGGGGACGTTAAAGCCAAATATGTTGCCGATGTTAGCAAGCAGTTTATCAGATTATAGAAGTATTACCACAAATAATTGAGCCTCAAATTCGTATTGCTAACGTAACTGGCTCGCTTACAATGCCTTCTGTGGGAACCAAGCTAGCTGCGTTAGCAAAGATAGATTGGTGTGATCCGCGTGTATTACTAAAGGTTTGCTCTCACATATGCCCCCCTGGATCTGCATAGATTCGTCTCAAATTACATTAGAAGGCCCAATATATGTAGATGCGTAAGATGTGTGCAACAAGTTGAGGTCAACTTTGTCTAATGCTGCAGGGGGGGGTGTCAATTTATGCTGCATAGGCAGATTTGAGTTGACAGCAAGCTAGCTTAACACTTTGCAGTCTGCCTGTCTGCTGAAGTTAAAATGCTTCTTTGCCTTTTCACCCTTCTCAGACGAGCAAAAACCAGATAAAGGTGGATCTGGTGGATGAGAACTTCACAGAGCTTAAAGGGGAGATAGCAGGGCCACCTGACACGCCATATGAAGGTGAGGGGCTCATGTAGGCACACTGCTGTCTGATAACCTGTATGCATGGGTGCACATTTTTGTTATGTGATATTGGGAGTCACTGACAACAACTCTATCTTTGAGAAGGCCTCACCAACTAACTATTTCAAGGGGCTTTAATCCTTAATGTAAATCAACAACTTGCATATTTTTTTGCATGCTTGAAATAACCCTGTCATGGTTCTTTAATAATTGTGATACCGCTCATTTCTTCCAGGGGGTAGATATCAACTAGAAATTAAAATTCCAGAGACGTATCCATTCAATCCACCCAAGGTAGGAATTCATTACTGTTATTGTTACTGATAACCATCCCTTTCCTTTTTTTTTTTTATTACTGTACTAATCCGCAAATGATTTTCTTTGTCTCGTTTTCATTTAACTCTCAGGTGCGGTTTATCACGAAGATCTGGCATCCCAACATCAGCTCAGTCACAGGTGCAATATGTCTGGACATTCTCAAAGACCAGTGGTGAGTGAATGTATGGAGGCATTCCTAACATTGTTCATCCATCATACTTTCATCATGAAATACTTTGAGTCGGGTAAGACAGTGTTTCCTCTACCAAAGTCATTTCTAAGTTGCTGTTCTAACGCTAACCCCTGACAATAGTTGTACAACAGCACGATCCTCCGTCAATAACTTCAACTTTAAAAAGTGTGCAAATATGCATTGATCCAAACTCCTGCTTATTGTAATAACAATGGTACAATATGAAACATAGGTACAACGAAGCTAAATAGATGAGTGAGTGTGATGATGATTATGTGGCATTAGTTTTTATCATGAATCCCAATTGTATATATGATGATGTAAGTGTTCAGTCACACTTAGATCAAAGTTATTTAAACTATCTGCACCACTCTCATGTGGAGTATTGATAGTATTCCTCCACCACTGCCATGCAACGTTAGAAACCTTTTGGGGAAACACATCTGTAGAAGTCAGAGTCCATGAGGAAAGTTATTTTGAAGTTGCACTAAACAGTCCCCTGAAGGTTTTATTTTATTTTTTTTTCTCAGGGCAGCAGCTATGACACTGAGGACGGTCCTCCTGTCACTACAAGCCTTATTGGCAGCCGCAGAACCAGATGATCCACAAGACGCAGTGGTAGCCAATCAGGTGGGTGCACATGTGTATTTATGTTTTAACTTTTGTTTGCCAAATTTACTGTATTTCTAACTTTTCAAAGAAAGCAACACACACACGCATATATGTATTAATTGCCACCTAACACTAGATATCTTCTAGGAATTTGATTATTGTGATATATAAAATATTTCCTTGTTGTCAATTACAGTTAGCTGATACAGTTTTCTGAATTGATTACACCAAGAGTTCTCTACTTATTAAGAGCATATAGAAAGTTGTCCTGTAAATGTAACCCTGTTATTTAGGGTTAGGGACCTCTGTATTAGACTCTTCTAGTGAAATGATAATAAAGTGAATTCCTCCACCTGCTTGGACATCATGTCCATACTACCACTAATGATTGTTACCTAAAATGTATGAGTGTGCAAATACCTTCAGTAAGCACCAGTGCTCATACCCAAAATACTGTCACATCATTGCAGGAATTTGTCAAATATATTGTGATACTTGATTGTGTCAGTATCATTTAGTCCTACTGTAGCTCCTGCCAAGGCAAACTACTTAATTTCTTCCAGCTAGTGGATGGGGCTTGCTGATAGACTGCTGTAGAGCTGCAAACAATTGGTTGATTAATAGAGTATTTGATTGGCTTGTGGTTGTGGATTTTTAACTGTTTTGTTGTTTTTTTTTATTTTTAATAGACTATTGAGAAGAAAATTGACAGAGTAACCGATAGTGAAAATAATTAATTGCCACTCTAGACTGCTGTGAAAGACTAGTGTTTCGTCCACTATGACATTTTTGCCTTAGGCTGATGACAGGAAGTGACATACAGGAAGGACTGACAGGGAAAGATTTGTGGTAAGCAGGGTTCTCATCCGGGACTTTGAACATCATGATATGCAGCTCACAGATCTGCACAGTCAGCAGTATGTATCAAAATCCTGTGGATGGGCTTCTATGAAAACTAGTTGGGATTTGGAGACTAATCCTTATGAAAAAAGTCCTAATTGTTATGGCTTTATGTGTCTTGAATTTCAGAAATTAGGGTGACAAATGTGTATTTTTTGCCAAATGACTGTCGAAGGGATCGTGGTCTTGAATGTACTGATGTTAGTCGTCATGATAAGAATGTTTTGTTCAGATATTTGTTAGCTTCACTTGTGTACAACTCTGGATTGTTACCTTTAAATGCCCTTATACTTGTGGATGCCTGATGTTTTTTCATGTGCTGCACAACAGTTAATTGTGGCATGTTAAGCAATATTCAGTGCACTACTCGTTAAGGGAAACTGTTGTGAAATATCGTGTAGGCAGTAAGCTGTTTGCCCTACTCTGCTGAACACATAACACCTACATAATATCACTAATGCTTAGTGTAGTAACAGTCCTCTATTGCTTACCAACCCACATGGCAATGAAATGTACTTGAAGGAATGAAATAAGGTTAGATACGATTTAGTATGGTAAGTAAGTTGTTTTTGTTTTGTAGCTGTCCAGTTTACATTATAGAATGTTAAAGTTGGTCAGATATGGAAACCTGAGGCTGTTCAGGTGGTTTTGATTTATAGCTGCACTGAAAACACTGCATGGACTTGAACGATATTTGGTTATTATAATTGTTGTACTGCATAATGACACTTAAAGCTGTGGGTATGTTGAGTCCAAAACTTAATATGAAGCTACAATTTATTTACACAATAGTTTAAATGGTAATAGTTTATGCTGATGGAAAGTCTACATCTGCATTACGTTACACAATGTTTCAGTTGTTGATATGCTGAACCCCTTTTATACAAACTTATTGTTGTTTTTCACATTTGTTAATCACACAGTACAAGCAGAACCCAGAGATGTTCAAACAGACAGCTAGGCTCTGGTCTCATGTCTATGCAGGCGCTCCCGTCTCCAGTCCGGAGTATACACGCAAAATAGACAAACTCTGTGCCATGGGCTTTGAAAAAGTAAGTTTGTCCCAACTTGTTGCCTCCCCTACTGTGCATTATGCTGCTGGATATAAAACTGAATGGTTTTTGTTTTTCTTCCCAGAATGCAGTAATAGTGGCGTTGTCGTCGAAATCCTGGGATGTGGAGACGGCGACAGAGCTACTGCTCAGTAACTGAATCTTGACACCCTCTTCATCTTCCTCCTGATCCCTATCTCCCCTCCCCCACATATGCACCATCTCTCCACCAAATTCCCGTTGTCTCAAGGCGTCTTTTCCCGTTTCACCCTCTGTTTCACAGTGGACCCCACCCCTCAATCCCCTCTGTGTGGCATCTCTCCTCCCTGCTCATCACCTCTGCTGTACCACACTCCTATCAGTCGCTCTGTGAGCTCTTATCTCTGGTTTCTTTAAGTTCATTCAACATTCCACTCAGTGCTAAAATCAGAAGTTCAACCACATCTCACCCCCTTTTGAAGCAAATACCACACTTAAGACCCCGCCCACTCCCGCCAGTCTCCCAGCTTTCCTGGCTGTGTGCAGGAAGCGGCTGTCAGCGGCTTATCTTTGCCTATGCAGTGCATCTACTTTCATTTGTGAAAACCTTTTTTGTAGGAGAGAATCAAGCCATTCTAGGAAGCTCTTTTGGACCTGGTCATGATTTTTACACACTGCTGGCCTGGTTTTCTAAACAGGGATTGAGCCGAGTCCTAGAATAACCACATTTTTAAATTGGTATCTCTTAAGAAATTGTCTTGCACTGTGTCCAACATCACTACCTTCACTCACTCTTACACAATAAACACTCAGTATTTTGGGGACATTCTATAGTGATATAGGGTACTCTAAAATGAGTAGTAAATGGAAAATTTAAATCTTTATCTTGTTCCATCACTAGGAGTCTTTGAGGGCACCATAAAATGCATAAATGGTTCACTTAAATTTTGAACATGTTAAAATACAATTGTGGTATAGTAAATATAGCACACCAGGTAGCAAATATGGAGCTATTCAGACACAGGATAGGACAAGGCTTTTTCCCTGTTCTGGAAACCAGCTCATAAAGTGTCACTGAGGTGTTCACACAGTAGCCATACTCATTTTCATCCCACGTTTTCCCCCTCTTCAACTGTCTGGACGGACCCAAAGCTCCTGCAGCAAACCCCAGCACCCATCCCCACACCTGCTCTTGACACGGCTTACTTCGCCTGTCCCTTTTCCCCACATTTTTTAAACATTTTATTTGGTTTTTGCCTCCTGCAGGAATACATTTGGATTCTTGTTTTTAAACTGAGAAAACACAAACAAACACAAAAAACATGTTCAGCCGTAACACAACCTGGCACCAGTCTGGATGGAAATAGTTCAAAACAAGTTTGAAAAATATTGCATTATCAACAGATAAATATGTCAAAATGATTCATCTGTAAATAAAGATATTAAAGTCTGTGTAAATTACTCCACACTCTGTCCTTTCTTTGCAGCGTTGTGTGATGTTTCTGAACAGGAATACCCCCCCCCCCCCCCCCCCCCCCCCCCCCCCCACCCCCCCCCCAACCCCCCCCCCAAAACCACACCCCACAAACCCCCACCACCCACAAACAAAACATAA
>CM022490.1:14361133-14549571 GCA_011952105.1 Coreoperca whiteheadi
TTAACAGGAATCCCCCCCCCCCCCCCCAAAGAACAAGAATCAACCTGCCAACAATGTAATGTTCAGTCAGCACATCAGTCAGTTTCTTTAAAAATGTAGTAATATCAGTTACAATATTGATAAATAGAGAAACTATTTATGCTTGTTGGTGGTTAGGATCCTACATGTGTTTTATAGGCTTGTTTGGCTGTGCATACATTTGAATTTAAGCTAGGCAGAGGCAATAAATTTACAAGACCAACAGAAATTGAACCTACAGGGAATTACATTGCCAGTGAAAATGGAGCAAGCAAGTCAGTTTAGATGAACTGGCGAATGGATTATGTATATTGGAGTTTTCCTTACTGTACAGTAGTACTTTGGACTTGTACAGTAGTATTGCACTAGTTTTGCATAAGGTTCCTGGTTGTGCGAGAAGTTTTTTAGTGCATTTAGAGCCTCAACAAGGAAATGATATAGGCACTTATAATGTTCAGATCACCTTGCTTATAGTGGAGCACACTGAGAATGAACACAACAGATGGCCTGCTTCTTAGCATGTTGTGCCATGCAGAACCTCTCCAAGAAACCCTGCCAATAATCTGAACACTGCATTTCAGCCTGCGTACTCACACCAAACAGGAAAAAGCTGCTACTAATGTCTACTAATCAACAGCAGAATGTAGTGTAGATCCATTGAAGGACCTCAGTGATAATAATACAGTTGATTTAACTGTGCAGCACTGCACCTGCTGCACACTAAACCAGTCTCGGGTTTCCCAGGCGTTCCTAGTAACGAAAGCTCATTTTGTACCCTTCCACTGGATGCTGGCATAACTCTACTATATCTACTGGAACTCCTCCAGGAATCCTAGAACAGATTACAGTACAACATAGGGCTGCATAGATGACTGAAAAGAGTATGCTTCCTGATGGCACTCTATGCCATTAAAATGCACACAAAATAAATTAAGCTGTTGCACTATTGAAGTGTTGAAGGTTCCATAGGACTGACTTCATTTTATCAAACCTCCTTGGATACACTTTGTTCCAGCCATGCTACAATACATTCATTTTGATGTTTGGACTCATTGGAAAATAAGGCTGACTCCCGTAGTGTTGCTGTTGGGAATTATAAGGTCTGTGATGCAACAGTGAGGTTAGAATGGCCTTTAAAAAAATCTTTTAATTTGCCATAACTAAGATTCCTAAATGGAATTCACTTTTGTGTGGTTTTGTATGTTTAGATTAACATGTTTATAGCTCAGCAGTAGGGCAGTATTTTCTTTTGTATCTGTAGCTGGTTCTTTCACGAATCCTTAATCCCTGAGCCCTGCCATTGACTGTTTGATTCCCATCTGTCTGCAAGAAGCCCAGATAGCATCAAAACCAAAAAAAAAAACATTAATTAAAATGGAGGATACATCTAAAATTGCAGGCACAGTGGACATTTTATTAATGAGTAATGTTTACTTCACTGGAGGGCCTAGAAAATCTAGATACTCAGAGCAATAAAATATTGACTAGAATTTTATTTAACGAAAGGTCACAGTGACTCATTCCAACCCCTCCCCTGAAATAACCATCCTCTGATGTTTTGCTTCTAACCAGTATAACTGTCTATGTCAAAAATAATGTGACCATCACAAGTTGCCAGATCCAAAATGTTTTGAATATCTGAGTTTTTTTTCTGATCAAAACTCTAAAATCCCTAGAATGTATATATAGACATGTTAATGTTTATATTTATTGTGATGACTAACCTTTACTTTCTGTTGTGCATCAATATCTTCAACAAAAAAGATATTCGCATTCACATTAGTATTTCAACTGTAAATTAAAACTATTTTTATTTGCAACTTTGAATATAGAAATCTTGCAGAAAGTGCCTCAAGTTGGCAAAATAGGAAAAGCTGTGCCACTTTAAAAGACCTAGCCATAACAGTCCGTGCCACCTCTTGATTGATTGTTTGTAGGAGTGAGTCCTCCTTATCTTCCAGGTATTGGCAGTGTGTTGCGGGAGCAGACCAGCAGCCCGCCTGGCTGCAGGGGTTTGAGTGACAGGTTAATAGCCGTGTGTGTGGTGAGGCTGGGCATCCTGTTTCTCTTTGTCTGCTGCTGCTATGTGATAGCCGGAGTTTTATTCCGCGTCTTAGTCAGCAGACACGCTGCCCCCCCTGCCAAGCAGTAAGACTTGGCCTGCCCGCGAGGACGACCAGATGAAACGGTGCCCTGCTATCTGCAACTGAGTTTAATTGGGGTTGAACGGGCACCATGTAGGCCTGTTAGGGGATGAAACCGAAGGGCCGTTATATTGCTGGTCGCAGTTCCCTTTCATTTCTTCTTGGAGGTGTTAATAAAGATGATAAAGATGATTCCAATAATCTGCCTGGCGATGCTGCTTCCTGAAGGTGAGTCAGACGTACTTGCTTTGCAGGAAAATGAAACGCCTCTGTGATGTTGTTAACTGGTTAAAGAGGTCGTGCTGTTTGTGCGCTTCCTTTGGTTAAAAAAAAAAATGAAACGCCCGAGGTTTATCAATGTGAAAAGCATTTCTGTGTGCGTAATTACGCACAAACCGCGGTGCCTTTCAAGCAAAGAGCAGTTACGCTGACGCTGAATGTTGCATGTGGCTTTCAAACCATTTAACCAAACAATCTTAAGAAAGTGTTTTATTTTGTTAGTTTGATTGCTAGTGTATCAACAGTTAGATTATAAAGGCCTAATCCCCATTTAATACAAAGTTTCCACATCTCTTAAGGATTCATTATAATATTCAGCATAGCATTTATGGCCTAAACATGAATGGAATTCAGAAAAGAGCAATAATAAACAGTCATAACAGTTTAATTGAACGGCACAATTAGAAGAATGTGAAAGAAAATACTGTTTAAACTTCATGCTTACAGTGCCAGCCAGACAACAGAATGTACTTATGCATAAAACTACATAAAAAAGCACATGGGTTGTTTTGTAAAAAACTTGAACATGACTGATAAACCACATCTTTCCCCCTCAAGTGGCTCACTCGGCTGAGGGTCACTATGCCCAGAAGCTCCTGAATGATTTGATGGAGAATTATTCCAGCGCCCTGCGGCCTGTGGAGGACACTGACAGAGCCCTCAATGTCACCTTACAGATCACCCTCTCTCAGATCAAAGACATGGTGGGTACTAGCTCATCGGCTGTATGTATCTGCTGTATATTGTGGTAAGACTTTAATGAAAAAAATGATAAACCACATTTTTATAAACCAGACAACAGGACTATCGACGACTAAAACAGTATCTTTGCTTAACAGATTTTTTGTTTATCTAAAAGATCGGCAAAATTCTCACTCCGGCATTCTAGTACTTCTGCAGAAGGTTCTTATTAAAGACCAAGAGGTACTTTTTAATATTGTTTTGATGCCTGATATGTATTTTCAGTAATTACTATGAGCTCTTTACTCATTACAGCACCATAAAAAAAAATCAGTAGTCAATATAACATTTCTTGGCCGATCAATTAGTCACACTGCACTCCTGCTTGCAGTAGTTTATGGAAATAGATAACTGACACCATAGACACACTGAACCTAGAACCAAAACACAATGATGTTGAATTTGGATTAAATCTTTGCTGCGTTTTCATCATTTCAAAAACAGAAGTCACCAAAGTATAATTGTGTAGGTGCTGATGTGTGAATGGCAGACCTCCCTCTGTACAGGCTGGGCCTACTGTTACTCAGCTGGCTCAGGTTCCTGTTCAGGTTCAGTGGTGTGTCAGCCCACAGTGAATTAGCCCTTGTGTGTTGCACGTGTGTTTGGGTGTGTGTGTTTGAAGAGAGAACACAGCTCTCCTACTGAATGTAATGTCTCTGTGGTATGCCAGGTCCCATATAAGTGTGTGTGTTGGAGTGTCCTATTACCCAAATGTTTTCTTCGGGTCGTTGCTTCAGTGAAGCTCTGGCAGCAATACCAAAACCATCCCCACCCACCCCAGTCCGCCGGCGACTCTGCTCATCCACCTGATATTGACAGACAGGTCTGGATTTCAGCTGTTGTGATAATCTGAAGCGTGTCTGCTCATAGAGAGTTAATGAGCAACAGAGAAATGAGAAGGAGACCAAGAGGATCTCTCTTTAAGCTGCTGCTGTTAGTATTCATTGTGTGTATGTAGGTATGTGTGTGTAACTGTTCCCATTTGTGTGATTGTGACTGTGTGTGCATATGAAGGATGAGAGGAACCAGGTGCTGATTGCCTACCTGTGGATCAGGCAGACATGGAATGATGCGTACCTGAAGTGGAATAAAGAGGACTATGACGGACTGGAGGTGATCCACATCCCCAGCAGCCTGGTTTGGAGGCCCGACCTCGTCCTCTATAACAAGTACGCCCGTACGTCACACACACACACACACACACACACACACACACTATCACTTTCTGTTCTTTCTGTTTCATAGGGCTCTATGTTGCAGTTTTCATCAAACCCTCATTGTAATAGATTAGGAACACTGTGTTACTGCATCATCATCTTAATAAAACACTAATTCCAGCAAGAGGCAGGATTATACACATTCACCCTTGGGAGCTCACCACTCCCACAGCCTTACTAACATTATTGAAGGGTGCTTTACTAATAATCTCTAATAATTTACTAATAATAATTGTAAGATTATAGTTATATTTTTTACAGTAATAATCTTCTTAAATTATATAACTTTTTACAACTGCATTTCCAAAGTTATGTAGTCAACAAAGTGCAATTTCAATAAATTAAGGGCAAAGGATCGAAATGAAAATAAATCAGCTAAAACATCAATTAGAAATATACAGTAAGTAGGAAATGTTTGCTTATAAGCATACATTTCAAAAGTTTTGTCTGACATGATCATAGCCACTGTCATTAAGAATTCATACATTATAAAGTATATGTTGTGTTTTGTAGTTTAGTACACCAGTTTTGTATATGAAGTCATAGAATATGTAATATAAATATAATATTGTAAGAAATATTAAAGTGTATTTAATATTAAACTGTATTAAAGTGGCCATAATCATGGAATACATACAATGCACAAACACTGTATGTTGATATATACTGAGTTACCTGTTTATTAGTATATTAAGGTGTGTCTAGTAACTCGGTGTCAAAAGCATGCAATACACAATCAACACAAAAAAAACACTAGCAAGTCTTTTGAATTTGGACTAGTAACTTTCGGATTTGAGCTAACAACCTCCAGGTCTCATGCTAACTTCTGTAACAGCAGACTATACATGTGACTCTCCTCCTGCAGAGCTGACGATGACTTCTCAGGGCCGATGGACACTAACGTGAGACTGCGCTACAACGGAGAGATAACCTGGGATGCTCCTGCCATCACCAAGAGCTCCTGTGTTGTGGACGTCTCCTACTTCCCCTTTGACAGCCAGGAATGCAACCTGACTTTTGGTTCCTGGACCTACAATGGCAACCAGGTTTGTAGAAAAGCATGTACGAAATGCAGGATAAAACCACCTCATTTCAGTTTATCCACCTTTTTAGGATGATAATGATGATCTTTTTCACCAGGTCATCAGGTCATTCAGCTTATTGAATGTGAGTCTATGGCCTCTGTGTTAGATTAGGGTGGTCATTGAGACTGATCAGTTGAAAAAAGAGGTCAGACACATATACACTCTTGCCTTGAGAATCATTGAACAGAGCCGTTATTTCTGTGGTCATACATACGTGTGTTTATGCATTTGCAGAATTAGTCTTTTCTTGGAAAATGTCAGTGGGTGGAGCTGATTATTTGTCTCCTCTACACACTACTCCTTATCCGTTACCCTAATTCCAGGTAGACATCATCATGGGCATGGACAGTGGTGACCTTTCAGACTTTGTGGAAAATGTAGAGTGGGAGTGCCACGGGATGCCAGCCACCAAGAATGTCATCATGTACGGCTGTTGCTCTGACCCGTATCCAGACATCACCTATACAGTGCTCCTGCAGCGCCGCTCCTCCTTTTACATCTTCAACCTCCTCCTCCCCTGCTTCCTCATCTCCTTCTTGGCTCCACTGGGTTTCTACCTGCCTGCAGACTCAGGGGAGAAGGTTTCCCTCGGAGTGACGGTTCTTCTGGCTCTCACTGTGTTCCAGCTAATGGTGGCTGAGAGCATGCCTCCATCTGAGAGCGTGCCCCTTATAGGTAAGAGTGTGTTTGTTTAGGATTGTGTTAAAGCCAATATGTATAGAATTTTTATGTGATTGTAGCATCTTTAGAATTATTATAGTTGCTTGCAAGCCTGTGTTTCTTAGTGTTTTTTTAGCCACGCCAGCAGCTTGGCTGTAGGGGTGGTGATGTCAGTCGGTCCTCTACTTTGGTCCAGACTGAAATCTCTCACTAACTACTGGATACATTGTCATGACATTTTGTACACACATTCATGGTCCCCAGATAATGTATTCTAATGAATTCCTTGACTTTTCCTCTAGCACCACCATGAGGTTGATATTTGTGGTTTTGAATGAAACCTCCCCCTCAGGATTAGTTGTTATAAGTTTGGTGATCCCTTAAGTTTCCATTTAGCGCCATAATAACGTCAAATTTTTAATTTGTCTAATACTTATGTGCAAATACTAATGACATTCCTTCAGCCTCAGCTGTACTTTTTCTTTTTTGTGTTAATTAGCAAATGTTAGCATGCCAACACACTCACCTAAGATAGTGAACATAATAAACATTATACCTGCTAAACATCAGCATTGTCACTGTAACATTCGCATCTCCTGTCTGCTTATGTTCCTATCTGTTACACAGGGAAGTACTATATTGCCACCATGACCATGGTCACAGCCTCCACATCTCTCACCATCTTCATCATGAACATCCACTTCTGTGGTGCAGAGGCCAAACCAGTCCCCCACTGGGCAAAAGTCCTCATCATTGACTACATGTCCAAGATTTTCTTTGTTTATGAGGTGGGCGAGAACTGTGCCTCTGCCTCCTCCTCTTCTTCTTCGTCTTCTCACTTCCCCCAGGATGATATCCGTCACAAGCACCTCAGCTCACACATTCATGCGAATGGTAAACCAGGGAGCCACAGTAGCCGACAGGACTGGCAGAGTCACAAATACCCCAGACCTCAGACCCCCAAGCCGCAACACCATCCCAGAGTGAAAGCCCAGCACCACATCACAAGAGAAGAGAGGAGCCACCTCTCCAACTTTGCACCTGGGAAATATGAAGGCTCTAATGGCAAAATCCCCACAGGTGACTGCTGTAAAGAAGACCAGAAGGTCCCCTGCTACCCTGAAGACCAAAAGCTTCCCTGCTGCCCTGAGGACAAAAAGCCTCCACCTCAAGGCCCCACTGTTACGTTTGGCCCCTGTGTGTTTTGTAGCCATGGCAACGGCATTCCTGGTGTGGACACCAAGCTCGTGCGCAATGTTGAATATATCGCCAACTGTTTCCGAGAGCAGAGGGCCACATGCGCCAAAGGGGCAGAATGGAAGAAGATTGCTAAGGTGATGGACAGATTTTTCATGTGGATCTTCTTCGTCATGGTTTTCCTCATGAGTATCCTCATCATTGGCAAGGCACCGACCAAGCAGTGATGCTATGTTTTTTTAAATATTTGACTCCGTGAACTCTTTTTGGTCAAATAATAAAGTCAAAGGGACTATTTTGTGTTTTATAAACACGTTGTATGCTGAAACATATATGGACTTTGTGGCTTTTTCTTTATTAATAACAACAGTATAGATTACAGTGATTTGAAAATAAACAAATGTAACTTTACATTCATTGCTTTTGGCCATGTACATTGTACTGTATGTACATGCAACGTTAAAACCCATGATTGCTTACACACATAATACTTTAGTGTCCTACACATAGCAACATTACATTCTTTGGTCTTCATCTAAAACGAAACAACATGGAACAGACTTTGATAACGTGTACAGGCAATGCAGAGAACTTATAATGAAAGGGACATTAGATACAACAAATTATGTTTGTTAAATGATTGTTTTCTGCTGGCCGCCACTCTGCATGCATTTTAGTTACTTTACTTACTATACAAACCTTACCATCTCTATTGATAGCATGTTGTAAATGTACGTCTTATTACCATCCCCATCAATCATGGCTTTGACATGTAAGGGGATCTGCTGTCAAGTTAAAATATGACCAGCACATGTCTTATTCACTACTGTGAAATCAGATGCCTGGGGCTGAGCGACACAGTGCCAGTGAATGCTCCGAATCTGCAGAATAATTTTTTGTTCAAAATCATCCAGTGAATAGTTCATGAGCAAGCTTTGTTTGTAGCACAGCCAGGGCAGTGAGGATGTAAGGTAATATGGAGCATTCAATTATGTATAACAACGAGCACACTCTGACACCCCCCCTCCAAAAACCCCATACCTTGAACTTGGAAAGTCAAGGGAATGTGTGTGCTTGTGCGTATATAAATGTGCACATGTGTGCAAGGTAGAAGGAATGGGAAAGAATTAAGAACAATAAGGAAGGAAAGAAAATCTAATATTGTTGACAGAGCTGATAAAGTAAGCTAAATTTATTCAAGTACTATACTTAAGTAGTACTTGTACTTCACTGAAGTATTTCCATTTTTGTGCAAGTTTATAATTGTACTCCACTAGATGTCAGATGGAAATGATATCATATTGTACTTTTTACAAAACATACGTTTTCTCATCTTTTATCTTTTCAAAACACATTTATAACACTCAGCCCCAAGCCCATTCATTCCTACAGAAATCTTTAAAAACGGGTCATAAATAGATACCAGCAAGTAATTTCCTAAACCAGCTTGGCGCTGAAGCTATTAGCAAATGCTACTCAAATTGTTGTAATTAGTGTATTTTTTGAGGACTATTTTGTGCTGTGGATTTGGTTTGCTAGTGAGTATTTATGGCAGCAGGATGGAGTCTGTGGGATCGATTCAAAATAAACTACATGTTCATTGTGATGAAGCAACATGTCATGCAGTGCGATGGTGTGGCTCACAGTTTTTATATAGTTTTTGGGATAAAAAATTAACATCTATGTCACAGAGGAATAAGCTACAGTAGCTTATATCAGGCTTTATGTTGACAATATAAAAAAAATTAAATATCCACTGACTTATTCTTTAACTTGTGATTTTGTATTTTTACAATGTGATATTGCACTTTTATTTAAGCAAGGGATCTGAATACTCCTCCTACCACTGGCATATACTCATAAGTGTATTTTGCTCCTTCCTTATTCCTCTTTCGAAATGACCCACTACAGTTGGTAGGGAATGCAATGCACAGAAGAGTTTCTCCCAGATTGTGTCACTACAATACCTTAATCTTACAGTAGAGGGCGCTCATTTCCCACATACCACTCTGGTGGAGGGTGCACCAAAGCTTAGTGTTTGAAGCTGTGCACAAGATTTGCCCCTCAGAAATATTCCCACTGTCTCTTCATCACCTACAGAGATCCACTCACAACATGTCACTACTGAGAGGAGAGAAAAAGATTTGTAGGCTATTTCTTAGTCCTCCAGGTTAATGTATGGCAAGAGACTATACGTCTTACTGCAATTCCATAATTAAATCTGTTGGCCATGGCCATTAATGAAAGTGAGTTTGTCAGTAGAAAATGCTGTGGCAGCAGGAAGCACGCCTGTTGATTGTTCTGTGGAGCCTCTCCAGTGTGGGCTTTGTTGAGCAGAAATCAAATGGGCAGAGGAGTCATTGTTTTTCATCCTCCTCTCCAAAGTGATTGTCATGCTGAAGCACGATGAATCTGATACAAGTGAGAATATCTTACATGTTCTGTGGACCGCATTGCATTGCATTAGTGCTCAGTGAGCCGCAGGGGCCACAGTAGACTGCAATCACCATGGGAGACCAGGAGAAGTACAAACCATGAAATTTGGACAGGCGTAGCAGCTCAGGCACTGATGGAAAGACTGCTGGTGAAATTACCAAGTGCTTAACAAAATTTAACATGGAAGTATTATCAATCACCCATTTACAAACAGAACAGGAAAATCACTGTGATGATACAATTTATTCGCCAATGACTAACTAGTGGTGGGACGGACCTAAGTCCTTTTACTTGATCACTGTTCTTAAGCACATTTTGAAGGTACATATTTTACTTTGTACTGCACCACATTTATCTGACAGCTGTTGTTCTAGTTTATTTTCAGATTAGGATTAGGTTACATACAAAACATAAAGTCATCTTACACTGCTGATAGTATACATATATAGCAGTTCAAATTCGGTCCACCTCAACCAGCTACAACATTAAAATACTGCTGACATGCTCATTCAGCAATCATAATAACCCACTAATAATAATAATAATAATAATATGATACTCTTAGAGGGACCATTTTGCATTATGAAGACTTTTACTTTTCATAATTAAAGTAGGCTATATTTTGTGATACTGCCATACTTTTACTTAATCACTTACTATTTCTTGTATTGTTACAATGTGGAATTTCAGATTTTGTCCAATATTGTGACTAACTTTAATCTTAGATTCCAAATTATTCTCTATTTTACTACAAGGGAGAGATTTCAGTTGTTATTTGGAATTTTTTATCAGGCTTTGAAAGCAATTTGAAAAATCCATACAGAATGGCATATTGCCTTTATTGAACTATTTGTGTGGGTAGTTGATAGGGCCACTGACTAGTATTATATACTATAGGTTCAGAAGTGTCTATAAGTGTAAATGATACTTTTGATTTGACTTCACTTGACATTTGAAGTAGCCTAAAGGTTTTGTTTTAAATATACAAAACTGAAAACAAATCACACATTATGCACATGAATCATTATCAAATTATGTGACATGAGTTTTGTTGAAAACAAAATGCAAGAATCGGAAGTACTGTTTGACAATATTTTTTGTGTGCAGACCCAATTTCCCCCAACGTAGACCCATTTAACACCTCGCTACCTACGCCCCTGCGTTTGGATACAATTTATTTCTTGTACCGTAGTTTGGAAACAGCAGCTGCACCACGCCATCTGCAACTGATTTAGGTTTATGTTTTACTCTCCATCAGTGTTGTCGTTAGCTTTCGTTTAACATAATCTCTGTAAAACTATAGCAAGCCCACAACGTTCCGGAAAGACAGAGGACATCCAGCGTTAAGGAGATTAATTCTTGATCCGTGAAGAACGGGACCTTGAAATTAGCATGCGGTTGCCATGGTGATGGAAGCAAGCTAATCCACAGTGCTCCACAATGTTGACAGACATTTAGAAAGTTTGTTTTTAAGTGGGGACACAACCCTGTAACGTTACATCTAAAGACTTAAAGGCGAGAAAGAGACTCAGGGTTAGGAGCAGGGGTTTCACTAAACATCTGTGGAGACGCCCAACGCCTCAAACGGACCCAGATTTATCGTTATAACAAACTTTGCGTCGAGTCACCGTTAAACTAACGTTAACGTTACATACCGGTAAATATGAGTCCCGGACACTTTTAATACAGTATTTTTGGGAGAGAAAGCAGGACACTCTTCTGATAAGGTAACGTAAATTACCACGAAATATTTTCTAGGTTACCGCTGCTAATATGCAGCAACGTTATTGTGGTTAAATCATTGCAGTGGTTAATATCAGTTAAGTTAACGTTAGCTAATGTTAGTTAGCATAACCTAACGTTAACGTTAATTGACTTTAACAAATGATTCCGAAAATGAAACGTTAATGTTAAAGTTAACAAGTTAACCCACGTTAGTTAACGTTAGCTAACGTTAAGTTACTGCACTAGTTTCAAAACAAAATCAGAGTTTTATTTAACGTTAGCACAACTAACGTTATGCCTCAGTAACGTTATTACTTACAGTTGCATGTTTAGCTAACGCTATCATTAATGTAACTTATATTCTATAATTAGCAAGATCAGAACGTTTGCTAAAGTGATTTTAGTCAAATTTCGAGCAAAATGGTAAGCTAACGTTAACCTTAAAAGGACAGTTCAAAGTTTTGAGTTTCCCAAAATCAAAAATACATTTCCTCTTATCTGTAACGTTATATAACCATAACGTTATATGGTTAACGTTGTATAACCATATAACGTTAAGTTAACTAGGTTGTTTTGGTGTGAGTTGCCAAGGTTTGGAGATATCAGCCGCAGAGGTGTCTGCATGTTTTGAATAGAATGGGACTAAAGTTATTTGGCACTCGGCTTGTGGTTCTCAAAACGCCCGAAAACAATACATTTTAAAAACTCAACAGCAACGTCTCATTCCAGAAATCATGACCATACTCAAGATAATCCACAGACCTTGTTGTGAGCAGTGTATTTTTGATTTTGGGGTGATTTAAGGGTGAACTGTTCCTTTTAAATTAAGCAAAGCAAACCCATAGTACGTTAAATATAACACAAATCAGAATTTAAAAATTATACATTTTACACCATGGCCATAAATGTTAGCTTTGAGTGTAATTATTTGGATGAAATTTGGGTTGACATGTATTCACAAATATCTAATTTAACTACTTTAAACTAATTACTGTATGCCTAGAAATCTTACTTAGATGGTTAAAGTCAAGTGAAGTCAATTTGATTTGTATTGTCAAAACCCACTCATTTAGTTTTGAGTGTCAAAGTTAGAATCTTGTGTATGAGTGGTTTATGCATTAATCAAGTCCTCAAAGTAAGGAATGTATGGTACGTTTTCAGGTGTCAGAGAGAAAACACATATTGGAGAAGATGGTGAAAAATAAAAATATTGTTGGGCGCCCCAATCACTCTTCCACAATCAAGACAAAAAAGGCTGGCTCCCAGGTTGCAAGCAGCAAGGACCTGACTCCTTTGGATACCCCAGCCGACAGTGACATCCCTGCTATTTCTCCAGAGCTCCAGACCACCGGCCATGGTCAGCTGGGCTTTTCAGACAGAGTCTACCTACTGGCGTCAGTCATCTTCCAGAATAACCACCTGGAGAAGCCTGCTGCCCATCGGTTGGTGAATTATGGCAAAGAGAGAGGGCTCCCATTACCTGAAGTGAAAGATGAGGCGACGCAACGTACAGCTTATGAGCTGGGCTTCAATACACTTAAATGTGAGTGTGTGAGTGACTGGTATAGGGAAGTTGGTTGGATTTGTTGAACTTTTTGCCATTACTGTTTTTCCCTCTTACCTCCTTTTCTATCAAATTTGCATGTATGTACATATTCACACACTTTATACACTTATGTTGTGTGTTTTGGGCGACTTTGGAGTGAGGACATCAGCAAAGGGTGTTCAGAAGCCCCTTTTTGATTCGTTTCAGGTACATTAAATTGTAAGTAAAACCCATTTGATTCCAGGCAAACAAACAGCCATTTGAAATGAGAATGAATAGCCCTGGGGAAGTTAATTGACAGTTAGAATTGGATATAGATAGATTGATGAAGGGCAAGTAGAAGAGGAACAAAATGCTTGGGGGACCAAGGGGAGTTCTGCGTGATGCTACAAATCAATTTGGCCCATAATCTGTTATCTGGGACTAGGGTGGGGTCTGGGTGACCAAAGTCACAGCGGTCTATAATCACCATGGTGATAAGGGAGGGGAGGTGAGCCGACCATCAGTGCAAGAAAATGGCTGTAATCGATTTAATGCGTTCCTAGTAGATGGAGAGGTCAGGTAGCATGAATGATATTCTTCCTTCTAACTATCCATCCGCTGAACTTAGATAAGCCTTGTATCATTAAATGTCCCACAATTAATGCACATCACCTAAAACATTTTTCTTAATGCACTTATGCCTTTTGTTACCTTGTGTTGTTATAATTGCTTCCATTGTCTTCCTCATATGTATGTCGCTTTGGATAAAAGCGTCTGCTAAATGACTAAATGTAAATGTAAAAATATCATCATAAGCCCCAGCACCTTGTTGCAGTCACCTATAGTACTTAGATTACCAGGGGCAATCAACTAGATTGCTAAGGATAATAAAAGAGAACTTAGAGATCTTATTCCCAGGACATGTTTTCATCCATCACATTTTTTTCTCTATATGAGAGGATTCCTTTATACACTAACCAGCATGAGGAATTTGCTTTTACTGTAGGCACAGGAAAACATGTTAATTTGCTCAAGAGCATGAACTTGAGCTCCACTTAAAGGGGAAATGGCCTGCTTGAGCTTAAAACGACTACAATATACTGCATTTCTTGTTAAATTTAATCCCCTTTTTGTTTCCGAGCCTATTTCAAAGACAAATATTCTCTGTGTTATCTGCGCTATGTTAGTCCAGTTCCTCTTTACAGGTCCCAGCACCCATCTGACACACTGACATTTCTAGAATTAGTTCATTTGTAGAATTTCAGCTAGCGGGGTGACTTCACTGGTTACATTATTCCTGATCTTTAATTATATGTTTTTTGATATGGACCATGGTTTAATAGAAAAAAGAAGTAGGAGTTTTCCTGTATCCGAGGTGAAATCAGTTTCCGTTGCTACAGTTGGTACATAAATTGACAGTACATCATTGTGACACAAGAGCAGCTTGGTGCAGATTGTAAATGAAACCCTTTTTACAGAGACACGATTGTTGTCTTGCCTTAATTACTAATTTTGGTCACATGTTAGATTCACTAGCGCTGTCTGTGTGGTGAAATTGGGTGCAGATGAAATGACACAGCCTGGAAGCCAATGTTAATCTCTCCTCTTCCTCCTACGAACAGCCTGACTTTTGGTGCAGAAATTGATTTGCTAGTGACACACACCCATGCTGGCAGTCAAACACAAACACACACACACACACACACACAAGACACAATATTCATGTACTGCTTCATGACTGATCCAAAATTGAGCTGAGGTCAGTTGTTAACCTGAAGAAGAACTGCTTCAGCAGCGAAAAACACGCCTAGCAAAATGCCAATGAGCTCTGGTATTGATCTTGTGATTATAACTCTTATCTGCTTAAAACAAAAATGATATGAATGATCCATATCGGTGGCTGAGGACACAGACTTGTCTGTTGCTGTCAATACTAAAATATGGAGTGAGAGTTGGTGATGATGTTTACCCCAGTGTAGATTTGACATTTCATAGACAAAGACAAAGCTGCAGTTGCCCAAATGAGAAATATTAGCAGGAAAATCCTTTCCGCTTTCCCTTCTGTGCATCTTCTTCACTTCATTGTCTCTTTTTGATATCTTCAGGGCATTTTTATTTCTTTGACCTTTCCCGTCTCTTTTAAAAAGCTGTTTTTCATATGTGACTGACTGCGATGTTTGATCACTGACCTAGAGGCAGTTTATGTTGTCAAGGTTTCATTTCTTGTAGACTCATACCTCGTGGTCTCAGTGCTTGTGGTATGTGCAGATGTTCAAACTATTTAGAGTCATTTTTGTGTGAATTTTTACTATTAAAAATGTAGTTGACCTTGTCGCTGGCCATGAGAGCCCCCCTCCTCTTCTCCTCCTCCTATCCTGCTTCCCTCTCTCTTTCCACTGGCTACTCCTCTGAGTATTTCTGCCTCATTGTCCATACTATCCAACTGGGCTGCCATACGCCCTTGTCAGATGACTGTGGATGCTGTATTCTCTGTGTGGAACTAGAAAGGTTCTTTGGACCACTTTGTGTTAGGCTGGATTTAGAGCATGAGAGAGGGAAATACTTTTTTGTCCTTGACCACAATCAGAGCTGCTGATGTATGCCTCAGCAAATATTAAATGGTGCAGGTGGTTATTATATATTATGTAAGATATATTTGCCATTTGGTCGAAAACTGATTGTATAACTTGTGGCATGTACCTTTTTTGGCTGGTCCTCTGTTAGATTAATGTGCAATCGTGTATACTGATGCGGAACATTGTGAGACAAAGACCTGGCTGAAGAGAAGAGGAGCCTGCATTCAGGTCTGGCTCTTTCACCAAGGATTTGTTTGACTACAGTCACCATCAGTCACTGCTCATTGTGTGATACATGGATGGAAGCCACAAAACACACAACCTCAACACGAGTCCTGCAATGACTTTTTTGCATGTCAGCCTCTAGAGTCAGGAGTTCTGATTTCAGAAATTCTGTCATGTCCCACAAGTAAAACCCAGGCACCGTGTCTGCTGTGTAAAGATGTCTACTGTAAGTGATTTATAGCTGAATTCTCTCAGTGTTTTACTCAACCTGCTGTGTGTGATTTATAGCATGTGGAAGACTATGACCTCTACAGACCAAACCATCATGGCTCCCTCTGGGGTCTGTGCTGCTCTGTGTGCGCTGGTTTTCTCTTCATGGCTTATCTTTAAGGCCTTCTGTGCTAATAGCCACTATTGTAAACCCCATTGACCCCTATCTGCTATAAATTAGACCTCTGCTGATGATATGCATTTGTTTCCTCAATTAAATATAAGCTCTCTTACGTGCAAACATTTATTGGTTTACCTGGCTACTTATTTGGATGTAACTGCATGCAGGTGTGTGTGTTTGTCTTTCCCTACACGGTATCCACCCAGTGTGCACATGGCTGAGACCCAGAGTACAGTTTGGCATGGTTTGTGATCTTGTGTTAAGTTAACAGCAGTGTCTGTGGTTTCCATGGTGTCTCAGTGGACGTGCTCTGACCTGGGCTTACCTCCTATTTGTAGCTTAAGAGGTATGTCTGTCAATAAGAGCTGACCAATAAATCAGCCAAGCGAGTGGCAGACACATGCATGCTGCACAGGCATATTAATGTTAAACCCTGTTTTCACACTTACACAAACACCTACACCTAATTTCCACCTTTTATTTACTCCTCTGCAGTAACATAAAGAGGGTTTTTCCAACCTCACTAGAAACACATCCGCGTTAGAGAAATTATCCTTTTTCCCATTTCCAGTGTGTAATGAGCAAACACTGTACCTGCAGAGTGGCTTTGGAAGCAGCTGAAAAGGAGAGCCCACTGTTCACAGATGGGAATGGAAGGGATAAGTCACTGTGTGTTTTTATGTATATTTCAGAGAGAAAGCATCCTGTAGCATAGCGAGACAGTTGCTGTCTTCATGATATGACAGCCATGGCATGGGGATTAATTCTATAAACCACTTAAAGATTTCTGATAGGCAGCTCTCACCACTTCACAGTTCATAGTTATCTTTTTTTTCTACTGTCCAGATTTGATAAATAAGGCCAAGCAAAGTGTAATTGTATAGCCAAGGAAGAAAAGGAAAACCAAAACTTAAAAGATAATAGATCCAATGTACATTTTATAATAAAGTGTATATGTATAATATAAAAGTGTAAAATAAGACAAGTCATGTTTGTCCACTAAGTCACCACTACATCATTTGTAAGTACCAGGTGTTGAATAAAATAAAGACGATAACAAGAGCCATACAAACACAGTCTAGTCTGGTATGAAAATACATGTGTGCATTTGGTTTCACTGATCTTGTTTCGATGTAGCCTGTTTATTAGTTCAGATGCCAGTAATGTCATTAGTCCTCACCACAGACACTATAAATGAAAGAAATTAGGTAAATGAAGAATCAGATTAACTCTAATTAGGCACCAAATAAGCATTTAATCACAGGAAATTAAGCCTCCCCATCTAATTGAATTATCTTTTCAAATTAAATCATGATCATTCGGGGTGCCTCTAGAAGCTTCTCTTGCTCTTTGTCTTAATCTCTTTTCTCGACATGTTCTCATCATTATATATGGATTTGTCTTGCGTAGCATATATTTTACCAGTTAAATAGGAGTAATTTCTCTATCTCCTGCTGCAAATGAAAGAGTTGGGATTGGTTTCTAGGGATAATAAGATATAAAAGATGGCACAAATATACATCATTTTTACTCCGACACATAATTAGTAATGGAAATCCCCATTACTACATTTCCATCCTTCTACCTAACATTGTTTTACTTTATTTCTGCATAGATCAAGAACTGCTAGAGGACATCATGATTGACAGCTGCTTTTACCTCACTCAGCCAATGGTAAGTGAGTTCCATATGAGCAGAATTTTTTGATGTACCAGTATTTTAAGAGAAGTTAACATATTTAATCGGCATTATGTTGGCGTTATGTGACAGACATCTGTTACATTCAGTTTTCTGATGAAAATCAAAGTCCTTTTGATTCTGAGAATAGCTAGACTTAAGTGTTGCTGTTTAGCATGCTATTACTTTGTGTTTAGCTTCGTTTACCTTGTGCTGTTTTCCTTCACTCTTTCACTCACAATCCTTTGACAGTGCTTTACTCAGTACTCTCCAATTTTGCTGTTCATACTCCACATACTCTGTTCTAAAGACCTCTAATCAGTAACAGCAATATTGATGTATTACACTGATACACTCCTTTCATCAACTCACAAAGCACCTCGTGTCTTTTATATTCCCTACTCTAATCAATGACAATTGCTCCCTTTGGAGTAGCACATCTAAAAGGTACTATTTGGCAGAATGTGGCTGGCCATGTCTTTTCCTTTATTGCTTTTCTCAAACAAAACACCCCATTAATTAGCGATGAAATCAGAATGCTGTAACAACCCAGGGGCAGTGAGTTTTTTATGTGGCATCTGAGTGTATTCTGCACGGTGTCTAGCCTACGTATGACCTAGAACCAGTGTGCTGAATGCTATTAGTGATACTAAGGTTAAAAGAAAGATTCCCAGCACACCCGTGAACCTGCGGCTGTTAGACAGTAGAAGAATGCTCTGCTACTTAAATGAAGAGGTATCCTCTGGAGGAGATTGGCATGTACTTTTGCCCTACTTTTAACACTCCACATAAAAGAAGCTGTGGAAATAGGATGGCTGCTCTAGCAGCTTCTCTAATGGTCAGGATGGTGATAAAACATGCACAGAGCTAGTCTGTGTGCACGTAGCTGGTAGAAAAGAAGAGTAATGAAAGCACAAGGTGGTGAATGTGGTAACAGAAATCAGAGCTGTCATGGAGTGTACAGATTGTAGAAAAGCAATATAGTGAGTGCGCAAATATATACAGACACATTAATACACATGAATGTGTGTTTGCAAAGCAGCCCCCCCCCCCCAAACACACACATACACTCACACTGTAGTCTTGTGAAATATGGCCCTGGGTGAAATGAATGGGTCTCCCTATGTGTTGGTGGCAGGTCGTTACTCTGCATCCCTCTAGTGAGACAATAAAGCCCAGACACAATGAGACAGTCTTTAGAACTCACTCTCACCTCCTTTTACACTGCTGGCATCTATAAAGTTCAACCTTGATAGAGAGAGGAGAAAGAGGTGGGTGAGAGGGAATAGGCGGGCTGGAAAAAGGGGGGTACATGAGGGTGTTGGGAAAAAAATGAGAATAAAAAATGAAGATATAGATAGACTTGCAGGTTGAAAGAGCCTGAGGCATATTTGATCACAATGGAGAGGGAAAATGAAGCCTAAATCCTGTGGAGGATGGAAATAGCCTGAGTGACAATGTAGATTTGAGGCAAGCATATTAGGTACACTGGCACATTTAACAAGAATAGATGCGAGCCCCATTTAAATATTAGCCATTTGAAAATGTAATTATATCTAGAATCTACTTTAAAATAGTTTACATAGTAGTTTACTGTTTACTCAACATGGTATCAAGTGAGAATTAATCAGTGTTACATATTATTGTTATTTACTGCATTTGGCTTATCTATAAAAGTAAACTCACACGGCTCACGATACCTAATTGATTTATACCCTGGCCAAGTTTAGCAGTTTAGCATCAACACTAACATTATTTTTAGCCCAGTTTATGGCCATGTGATAAATTGAAGATGAGTTCAAATAAAGTGAGATCAAATCATAGACCTGCATCTGAGGTGAAAAACACAGGTGGCATGTTTACTGTAGGCCAGTTTTCCATGGGATGCTGTTACCAGGCAACTTAATGACTGGGAATTTTCCCACACCCAAGAGTTTAACCTTGGTAAAGGGCAAGTGGAGTTGCAGTAGAGAGGACAAGAAAGAGAGAGAAAAAGTGGAGTGCCACAACCTGTCTCTGATACCGACCTTTCCAAAAAATTAAATGAAAGCCTCTTGAATGAATAATAAGTGCTGGCTAATTCCTTAGCTGCAGCATAAACCCTTGTAGCGTTCTATCTTCTCGGCCCATTAGCCCAGTAGTGAGGATGTTGCAAGCTGTTGCTGCTGTGGAACACCATCTGCCACTAATGCGGCTGGTGCCCTCCCACCCTTAGGGACAGAAAGGTGGGGAGAGAGAGAGAGAGAGAAAGAGGGGACATACACATGGGACGGAAAAGAGAAAGAGGGTAGAGAGCTGAAGGGATAGAGATAATTGTAGAGGAGGAGAGGTAACATAACTCAGGCTTCCTCCAATGTTTAATTAAGTGGCAGCAGTGGGGGCATGGCAGGACATCCTTGAGCTACTGTGCGTGTTTGTGTGTGTCAGTTTCTGCAAACTGGATAATTTAGTCACTAAATCAATACAGATAAATTGTATCACTGCACTGCACCTCATTAGATAATCAAAATAGAGCTATTACAGGTTTGGTGTGTTTTCTTGGTTTTGTACACGTGTAAATTCTAGATATGTACCATATGCAGCTGACCTTTGAGGTAATTCACTAAATAAAAGCTTGTGTCTCAGTCATGTTATTAAAAATTAGAAATTGTTCTATTAGGCATGCAACATCTATCCTTGTTGATCCTTTTTCTTTGTTCTCTTTTTCAAACAGAAGTCACAAATTAACTGTACTTTTTGTTGTTATGGTCTAGCCAGATGATCAGATGAGCCTTGTTGCGGTCATGCTCTATGACTTCCAGGACAGAAAGTTCCTTCTTCGGGAACGCCAGGGGGAGGAGATCATACAGGAAGTTAGAGATGTGGAGAACTACCTCCTCAGGTAAGGAAAGTAAAATAACAAGGAGAAAACGACAAAAAAGAAAGATCCCAAACTTTAACTATATTTTTCTTTTTTATGTGTTGTACGTAGGTTTAAAACCAAGCTGGCAGCCTCTCTGGCCCGCTGCAGGATCAAACATGATCTCTTGTCCATTGAGTGTATCCTGCCAGAGAGTGTAAAGACGAAGCAGGAGAGATCAAGCAGCCTTCCACTTTACGCATGGGTCAACGCACTGAAGATCAGGTCAGCTGAACACACGCAAACATACACCACTCACTAACCCACACAGAAGCAGATAATGTACACCTGTACATTCACACCTGTGCATAAACAAAGGAATGCACCGTAAGCATATATAGAGTGTGTGCAAGCATTTACACACACACCTACATCTACACACAGACCTTTAACTTGGGGTGCTGCCCAATGTTTTATGGGCCAGGCGCCCAGCTGACATCCAATTAAACCACTGGACTATGTGTGTGTGTGTGTGTGTTCTTGCACGCGTCCCGACAGGCTGATTCAGTTAGGTGTAAATCCTGCTGCTGTGGACAGATTCAATCAGCAACAACCCTCAGCAAGCTCTGGGACTGTAAAGGTCACCTGTTGGGACTAGTGGTGTGTGTGTGTGTGTGTGTGTGTGTGTGTGCGTGCGTGCACGCATGTGTGTATCTTGATGGCTTTTACAGCACATTTTACTGTTAAAGTCTTTTAAAAGGCCACAAAGCAATTTTACGCACTGTTATTATCTATGATGACAGCCCATTCCTTCCCTCAACCCTTCTCTTGGTCCTCCACTAATCTGCTCTCCTCTCTCCTCGACTTCTAGCCTTGATGAGGTCCAAAGTGTGCTGAAGAATGCAGGCTTCTCGCAGGTGAAATCGATTGGGCAGCTAGAGGGCCCTACCTTCTGCCAGGATCCCCACTGTGGGGATTTACTGGTATTCCCTGCTCAGCTGAAGGCTCAGCTGTACTCCACCAAGCTGCTTAGCGACCACAAACTTATCATCCAGGTACAAGCTGAAATGAAAGAGGATGTTTCTGACGAGAGCAGCCTTCTCCTCTTAATATAGCTGAGGAAATCTGTTCAGCCCCATCAAACTTCTCTGATCTTTATGATTTCACTTTGGTAATGGACTTGCTCAAATTGATTATAAGACTGAGATCCCTTATGCCAGCTAAGATTAGTTTGCCCAGATACAAATATTTCACATCAGTTCCTCTCATCTGGCCATACTTCACTTTGAGCCATAAAGAATTCTCCAGTCTGGGAGGGGGAGAGCGGTTTAATCATTCAATTTCTACTCCATTAAAGTCAAGCTGCCATACAAACTGCAAGCAGCACACAGCACCACAACACAATTAAATCAGATTTTGCAGCCAAATTCAATCAAATATACACCACTGCCTAATTAATCACCTCTCCCTCTCTCCATTTTATGAGCCTCCATCATACTTTTTCTCCTCTATTTTTCTGGCTTTTCAAATGTCCTTGTTCTTCTCCTCCTTGGTTTGTCTTTTCTGTCAAGCCCTGTGATCTGGATACTAACCACAGAAAATCAAGCCAGCCTAGTGGTTCCACAGGGATACATTCAGCACTATTTCCAGAGGGGACCCTAATGATTGAAGGACATCTCTGTTGTAATCTGACTGCACTGCACTCTCATTCTCTCTCTGTATTCCTCTTTTACTCTGTCTCCTCCTCTTGCCTCCCTTCAGTACCTGCTTTGCAACAGCTGTTCCATCCCTCTCTCATCAATTCCTGCCTTAATTCTGTTTACCACTATCATAATGTGCAACTTTGCCTCCTACTTTCCCTTATCCTAGTATATATTTAATATGTTTGCAGAGAATTGCTGCTGTGCAGAAACCTGAATCTAGAAGTCTTACTCCTGCGAGCAGTAGTCTGGCTTTTCAGAATTGCATTTCTCCAAGTGATTCTGCTCCTCTGCTCTTTTCTAATCGGAATAAAGAGCTAATCTATATAACTTAAACTTATAAAGTATAACTTAAAGCTTTTTATGCATTTCTGAGAGGGGGAGTTCCGCGCCATGGCGCTCTGTCTAAACAGCCCAGTTGGTTAACATGGATACCGAAGGGAAGCGGGCGGCACTTCAGGTCGCTTTGCGGCGCATTTCAGCGCTTCCACGTCCTGTGTGTCCCCAGCATTAAGTTTATTGGTCTCTATATCAAACTAATGCTTTTACTCAATGTGTCTGTAGGATAAGTCTTGCAGTCTGGGCTCAAATGCAGCGTGCTCTCTGGTACCAGAGGGAGGAGATCTTCTTATGGTGGGGTGCTTCTCTGGCCACACTGTCTCCCACACTGCCTCCCTAATTGCAGGGAAACATAAAGCCAACATCAGTGACCAGCCCACAGTCTTCGTTTGTGTCAACGATCGTACAAATGCTCAGAAGTTGGAGCTACAGCAGGCCGTTGCTGCCATGGGCTGCAAGAGTAGGCATAAAATGGATATGTCCATGAGTGCATCTGTTTGTGTTTTTGTATGAGAGCCAAAAGAAGAGATATAAAGAAAGCACAGAAAACAGCTGTCTATTTACTGTATTTGTTTTCATGACTCCATTGCCTGTTGGCCTTGTCACACTGGTCCACTATTTTTTCAAACTGACTGCTCTTTAGTTTTGGAAAAATAACAATTTATATTATG
Source organism: Coreoperca whiteheadi (assembly GCA_011952105.1). Classification (NCBI taxonomy): domain Eukaryota; kingdom Metazoa; phylum Chordata; class Actinopteri; order Centrarchiformes; family Sinipercidae; genus Coreoperca; species Coreoperca whiteheadi. The sequence continues at coordinate 14,384,582 of CM022490.1, forward strand.
GTAAAAGTGAAATGACGAAATTTGGTTAAATGTTGCTTTTATGTGAGCTGACAAATTACAACAAAGAGTTGGGGTATTTACATATTTAGAGAGATTTTCCAACAACTAGAACAAAAATTGGAATTTTCTGTTAGAAAATTCTCAGAGACTCTTATATGCAGGCATTGTACTTTAAACCAGAAAATATCTGCTGAGATTCTGAGCTGTATGTAAATACTAAATGCTGAAAGGGGCTGCCACCTCAGTTAGTCATTAGGGAAACAATTAAGCGCATGTGACAAAGCTGACAATTTTATAATTGCAAAAGACGGCCTCAGGCAGAGTATTTTACTACAAGAAATATAGCGGGACATTGTGAACAGATTTGAAGCACTGAGCGAATGTGTGTTTGTGATTATGCGAGATATTAAACTCTATGTGCCTTCTGCTCAGATGTGAAATTGATACCAGAGGACTTCCAGTCTTTAAACGTTGGTGACAAGCGACTTCAGAAGGTGCGCGTTATCCTGTTGACCCCCAAGTGTTCTGTGTCTGCAGTCAGCAACCCGGTTGAATTTATACTGCAAGAGAATGGAGGTACATAGAGATCCATGCACTACAGCAGAGCCATGAAATGTGGATTTCAGACATACATATACATGTACAAATACACACCTAGTCTACATACAACCCTGTTGTGTCTGTACTGAAATAGAATACAGGTACATAATGTTGGTTAGTCTAAGAAATTCAGGAAGCTGTGTGTACAGTGTACTCACAACATCCTGAGTTCATACTGTATGATAATGAGCACACAAACCCATTGTCTGTTAAATGCAAATTATGCAAATTCCAATACCCTCCATTGTTCTCACTAGTACTTCTACACGTTCATAAAAAGTCTTGGTTTTAGAGCAACAGTGTCATTTTAAGTTTAAAGCAAAAATACATTACAAAATACATATACAGTATCTAACCCACCCTTACATACAGCAAACTTCTACAATGACCAGTTCATAACACACACATTCTGCTCTTTTGAAATGCTTTTTTGTTTTCTCAGACACGGACCTGCTGCAAGACTTATCCCAGGGCTCCGTAGCCCAGGGCAAACTCGAAGCTCTTGTAGCCCAGCAGAGGAAGGATATTGATCACGCCTTGAAGTGTGAGTGTCGAACCACCTGCTCTCATGTTGACACACACACACACACACACACACACACACACACACACACACACACACACACACACACACACACACACACTCAGACACATGTGCACCTTATGAGCTCAGTCTCGAGCGCGTAGCCTCTCTCCCCTCTCTGACACAATGGAGCTTATACTTCCTAATTATCTAATCTCGTATGCCATTAGACTGAAGCCTGTGTTACCCTGGGAGACTGTCTGAGTCTTAATTAGGAATGCTAATGTTGCTTTGCGTCAGTCAGCCACAGTCTGCTGCAGGATTCCTCACATATTTTATACAAGTGATTCTGTAGAACTGAATATGACAGATTGACCTACTTAAGGTTAAGTCACATCATATTCTACTCTATACAGATGTGACAGTTCTGTTCTGCAGTCAATCCTTTTCTGCTCAGTTGTACTTTGTTTTATTGTATATACATACTCATTAGCCTCTGCCCGCCTTGTATTATTCAGTGCGCTTCTTTCTGTTTTGGTCTGGGTCATGTTTGTCGAGCAGGTGGACTCTCTCTGTTAGGGGTAATGAAAACCAGCTGCTCTAATCACATCGATCAGCCCTCGTCTATGTTTTTGCCAGTGTAGATATTTTCTAATAGGACTGTTAATTAATGGTGGGTGGGAATCGAGTGCCTTAGCGTGGTTGAGTCGATGGTCTCATTTCAATATCTCTACATTGGCACATGCATAGACAAATGCTCACACAGACTTATAGTTTCTGTCTCATGCCTCAGTCCTTTCGTCTTCTTGACTCAGTTCTACTTCCTAAGAAGCAACATTTCACATTTGTTTGGAGCCAATTTGCCACATCTGAGCAGGTTTTATTTGTTATCAGCTCGGTGTTAATTGTTTCTGTCTGGCTATAATTAGTGAGCAAGAAAGAAATCAAAGCTCAAATGAAGGAAATCAAACGGCCGATAGCTTCACAAATCTACAAGCCAGCAGCAGTTGAATAAGATGAGCCATGTACATGCGTAAACAGTACGAAGAAATTAATAGTCAAGAACCCATTTCTTCAAAGAGAGCGCTTGATGAGGAGGATGGCTCAGTTTGAATAATCAAATTGAATTGTCATAAAATGAGAAGGCGAAACTTTTCGAATGAATGTGTGTGTGCTTGTCTGTCCTTAATTGAACATGAAATAAGTTTGTTGTTTTGGTGCTGCGGTCACATGTCAATGAAGCAGCTATATTTTAATGTCTTGGTATTATGGGTCACAGTTTTTTTCAGATTTATTTACATTTAAAAGTGCAATATAATTGCAACATACACACATATCTACATGATATACTGTATATACAGTATGTTGATACAATGCACGCATTCTTTGAATAGTCCCTAAGGTTTTGGCAGTGGTATACTCTACCTGTTCATCATACCCAGAGGAGAATGAGGCAGTGGTGAGCAGAGCCCTGGAGCAAGCCAAGGCCCGCTCAGAGCAGAAGGGGGAACCAAAACAAGCAAACTTCAGGTCAGCCTAAGTCTCTGCACCTCAGTACCTTGATGCACTTTCTGCATCTCTCTCTGTCATTGTCTTTCTTTGTCTGTTTGCCTCACTGTCTGTCAGCCTACTGGGTTGTTTGTCTGTCTGCCTTCAGACAGGGGACTGCCAAAGTCTCAGCAAACCTCAGGCAGCAACGGAAGGAGATTCAATGAAAATATAATCAAAGGTGCCATTTATGTTTCTAAATGCTGTGAAAAGGACAAAAAAAAGATTTCCCAACAGGTTGCCTTCTCATAGACATGATATTTTTTCAGTATTTTTGTTTGTGTGTGTGTTTTTGTGGTTTGAGGAACTTAAGACCTGTTGATGTTTACCATTCATGTAGACTTGAATATACTAAGACTGACTCCTCTCTGCAGTAAGCTGGCTTGTTGTGCTGGCAATGCCTCAGGCTAGTATGAACAAAACAAGTAATATTACTGGCATGGATTATACTTGCTTTACCTAGATAACTAGTGGACTTATGTAAATTCACTTACTTTGTTAATGTGACTTGTGTTAAATTGTATTTTTAGCAGCTCTATGTGTATTTTTGTCTACTGTATTTTTCTGTTTGTGTACATGTGTGGGGTGCATGGTGGCAGAGTGGTTAGAGCTCCTGCCTCCGACCAAGGAGATCGTGGGTTTGAATCCCGGACCAGACTAACGTCACACGATCTCTCTGGGTGGAGTCTGCATGTCCTCCCCCTGTTACCTTTCCAGGTTCTCTGGCTTTCTCCCACCGTCCAAAGACATGCATGTTTAGGTTAATTGATGACTCCAAAATTGCCCCTAGTGGATGAATGTGAGTGTGCCTGCGACGAGTTGGCCACTGTCCAGGGTGTACCCCGCCTAAGGCCTGAAGTCACTGGGATAGGCTCCAGTCAACCGCGACCCCCAACAGGAACAAGCGGTAGAAAATGACTGACTGACTGACTGAATATATGTGTGTTACATCTAGGCTTGGTCCCTCCCCGTTCAGCATTTCTGACCATGCTGAGGGCCCGGAGAAAACAGACCCCTTCTTCATATTGGAGCCCTCAGAACAGAGCAATGGCTGCTTTCTGGCTATTCTCAACAGAGAGGTAAGCAGCACTTAAATAGAATTCACAGAATTGTTTTTGACAGTGGTTAATAATAATAATAATTATTATTATTTTATCTTGACGAAGTATATTAATGACCATAGAAAGAAGAAAGAGAGTGATGTAGGAATGCAGTCAAGCTGAAATGTATATGTATGTAAGATGTATGCAAAACACTGAGAAGCAACCACCGTGTTTCCATCAATATAAAACATATTTTTATGCACATTTTGAAGTATCACATTAGATAGAAACGTGAGAGTTAAAAAAAACCATCTTCGCTTGCTTGAGGTGACTTTTGCCTTTTTCGAAAAACAGTTAATGACTTAGCGAACATTTAACTCACATGACTAATCAGCTGTTTCCACTCTGAGAGGAAAAGAAGAGGAAGTCGGCATCTTCCCAGATATTTCAATAATGCGCGAAAACATATCTGGTTGTAGCAACAGGTGTGTGTGGACCGATGAGGAGACCAAATTATTTCTCTTCTTCTCTTTAAGGTTTATTAGCGGTTGGCAAACAACTGGTTTTGTTTCCAGTGCGCGACCTCTACTTCTTATACTCTGTTTATTACAGCCATGTGTAACGTAGCCTATAGCGCCATCTTCTGACAAAACTACGCTGTAGCTTAGTTTATTCACTCCAAACCAGTTGACGAGAACATAATTCTTTTTTTTTTTTCATTTGCTTGACAAGTAAATGGAAACACGGCTAATGTCGTAGCCAATACATCACTGCATTGCAGGGGCAGTTTCTCTATCGGCCTCTAAGCGCTGCCTCCAAAAAAACTGCAGTACGGAAGGATTGGTAAAACCTACAACATTTCTCTCGTAAAATGCAAAGTCAAGATCTTTTTCTGCAAGGTGTCATGGTCTATATAATAATTTTACTTTTTGAACAGAATCTGTTGTCATACCACCAGTCTGCTGCTGCTGCTGATTTCAGGCAGTGCAGCAAAAGAGACAAGCAGGGAAGAATTTAGCTCGTTTAGCACCTGGCCCTGACACGCTGTCTGGCCTTCAATGACAGAAAGGTGCCAACATTAGCGCTGGACCTGACCACGGGGTGTCCCAGTATGATACCAGAGTGTTATTTGGCTGACTGTTATATGTTTGAGTCACAGTTTGTTCAGTGTTCAAAGTGCTGCAGAGAGAAAAGATATCTTTGAGTGTAATTTCTTATTCACATAAATACATATACAAAACACTGACTGATCCCTTATGTCCGCTGAGGAACTCCCTTCACCTTCTTTCTTCTGAGTCCTGAAAAGCTATCCCACTCATGATATACACAGATGCAGACACAACAGACACAGGGTGAAGTTTGATTGGTGAGCCTTAAGACAAGCGGCGGAATTATGATGTAGCAGGCATGCTGTGCTGCCTGCTATCTGTCAAAAACAATTCATCCACTGGGAAACTGAAGCATGTTTGTCTTCTATGTGTCGAAACAGAGCCCTTTGAATGTCTTTGTTTGGGCAGAAAGAGGAATGTAAGCTGAGAACCAGGCTACTGAAGTTGAGATCAGGTGAAAATGAGCATCACAGTCTGTGACAGGCACTTGGTTAAACCCTTGAGACAAAAAAGTAGAAGAGGAAAGAGGTCAGACTGCTCGAAGAAATGAGAATGTTGGGTCATGAGTCTAATCAGCAATCAGAAAGAAAGTGTGAGATGTAAGAGGTGGCGGGATGAGTGTGAATGAATGGGGAAAAAAATCCGCTTTAGAAATACAATTCAGGTAAGTCAGGATGAGATGATAGGATGAGAGGAGTGAGAGAGGTTCAGAGTGTGTGGTTGTGGAGCAGAGAGTTGGTCTTGGATTTCATTACCCAAAGGAGAAAAAGTAGGAAAATAGGGAGAAACCGGATTAAGTCCACATTTTTGTCTGTGCATATGTCTCTATGAAAGTGTATGAATTACACTTGCAAATGATACACTGTAGACGTGTCTTTGAAGGGATTTGGGTTTATTATGGCAACTTCATAAAAGAGTCTTATCAGAAAGCTCCTTTCAGATGTGGACATTGTTGAACACCAATAATTGGGATGGACTCTGACTCTATTGTGTTATCTTTTATTGCTATCATCTCTGCACTCTACTATCATCTGACTCTCTCACTCTAACCCTCTCTCCTCCTCTACTTCTTAATTATTTTTGTTGGTGGTTGTTAAGTGAGACACTAAGACTATTACAGGAGGTAAGCCCAGCTCTAACATGCTATAGGTGCATTGTGTTGCAGTGGATCTACAGGGTTGGTAAAAGTGCATCAGCACGTCTCATCAAATCTGTGTGACCAGGCTTCCCCACATCCTCACACTCCACAATCTAGCCACGTTTACGACATACTCCCTCACATTATGAAATCTGCTTTTACACTTATGATGCCAGTGTGGGGTTATTAAGCCATCTTACCCCCACCGGGTGTGACGGTGCTCTCCCGCACTGTAGTGTCTGTTCCTCTCTGGCCATCCATCATGTTTTATACCTCCACAGATAGGAATGAAAAGATAATCAAACTGCTGTAATGGTGCTTCAAACAGGATTTTTTTCTCCCTACCTCTAATAAACTCAGCTAATCAAAAGTTATTGTGGTACTCTGAAAAATGCCATAAAAATATCAATTATATAAGTGTTTGAATGCTGTCTGGCTTACATCTACTGTCATAGCGGCGCCTAGTAAAGTTCTTTATGAGCCGTCATACAGAAACAGCTGGGAACAATAAATACAGTTAAATGATGTGTTTCTGGCCTAATTTCTACAGGAAGCAGAACACATCACAGGTGGACTTTACCCTTAAGTCTGAAGGACGAATTTGGACAATATTAATAAGGGATTTAGAACCCTAGACTATTCACTTTGACTTCGTTTTCTTAATTACTTAGGGTGAGTTTCATAAATTTGGATGTAGTTGCCAAGTTATATTGGACATAATGATTTTGGACGTAAGTACTGAAACAGAATGGGTTCAGCTCCAGGGTACGCTGTGGCAGCTAAGTTTGGCAGAGTGTCGAAGGAAATGAGAAATTTACAGAGTATGGCATAGTTGTTTAGTGGAGATGGAGAGGAAGTGAGATTTACAGGGGTGAGGGGGGAGAAAGGGAGGCAAGGGAGAGTGTCTGTTGAATAATTCAGCGCCCCCTGTCTGTATGAGTTAGCATCAATGAAGTTCAGGGCATCCACCAAAGACTGCATTACAGCGGTGCTTCTGAAACATGTTTACCTGTGTGCACAGAGTGTATCAACACACATAAATACATGCACACGTGCAAAATGCATACTATGCAAACACTTTACATTATGTATGGACACATACCTGTGTACATAGAATTACAGACAGCTTGTACAAACACATAGGCTTTTGCATTAAAGTACAAGCAAGCACTTAAAAACAAAATACACACATAATCCCACACTGGCTGCATGTCCCCGTAGTGTACACTGTGCTTGTGAATAATTCAGGCGTTGAGGAGAAGAGTAGGCTGCTGTGTGGGCTGGTGCTGAGACAGCAGGTGACCCTGCAGCCAGCAGCAAGGACATGGTGGCTCTCTCCTCTCCTCTCCTCTCCTCCCTTTTTATTTACCAGTATTACATTTGGCATACAGCACCTAGACCATTAATTAAGCTTTTTTGTTATTGTAAATAAATGTATTTTTCAATGTATCCATTCAATTGTGGTTATATGATTTTGCTTAGTGCTTGAATAATGTCGATACATGATTAAGGTACTTTTTAGGGCAAATAAAGCATTGTATCAGCATACATTTCTGTGTGATGCCAGATTTCCCATTTAATATAATAATGTCCAATATTCTTTTGATAGTGTCTGGGTGTCCTGTCAGTTAGTGAGGTTATCTGGTACCTGGAGAGCTGGGTCTATACTTCAGCATAAAATATGTTTTATTCACCAATACATTTTTCACCCAAATATTTGGTCATGTCTTGGAAAATAAAATATATTTATTTGTCGCTTCTCAACAGCCCAAGCCAGTGGTCAAAGAGACACCACATGAAGTGCTTGTCAGGGCAAATGCCAAAGGCATACTGGACGGAATCGGCTCCAACCAGCTAACCAGAAAAGAGCAGCATGGACATACCAACAGGATGACAAAAACGACCCATGCTCGCACCTCTCAGACCCACCTCTCTGTCAATGTTCAATCCAAAAACCAAGAGACCAGGGGCAGTAACAGTACTACTTTGTGTGGACATCAGGAGTTTACCAACAGGCGGCAGTCATCACAAGGTGGGAATGATTTCTTCAGTCCTATATCTTAAGGGATACATACAGCTGATTTTGGTAAATACTGTTATTCGATTTCATCGTCCGTTAAAGAAGAAGCTACAGTTAAGCTAAGCTAACCATCTCCTGGCTGTAGCTTTATATTACACAAATATGAGAGTGGTATCAATCATCCTTTTATGATTTTGGCTAAGAGGAGTAGCAAGGAATAATGTTTGGTTTGAACAGAAGTAGTTCAGCATGTAATGCTTTTATTCTTCATCCCTTTTTCTCAAGGCTTTCTGTACTTTGGTCCAAAAATCTGGTCCTCTCCCTCTGACCTCTGTCTCATTGTTTTTGTCCTTCAGGAAAAGCCAGACGCTTGCAGGCCTCAAAGAACACCGTGTGCATCTCCTCCTCCTCCCCCAAACCAGAAAACAGCACACCCAAGAAAAGCATCACCCCTGTATTCAACACTTCAGCTTCCACCGCCCCTCTGCATCCCGCCCCTCCTCCTGCTACCCCGCTGGCCCCTGTTGTCCGTCCCCGTAGAGCTCATCAGGAGGTGCTAAAGCCTGTGGTGCTCATCCTGCCTTCCGTTAACTTCCCCAACGCCTTCCCACCTCAGCACAGCCGAATGAGATTCAGCCCCAGCTTCATCTACAACAAGTGGAGGACCCCAGCTCAAACTGTACCCCTCTCCCGCTCCAGTGGTAGTCTCTGCAAGGATGCTATGGTCAAATCCCAGCCTATGTTTTGAGCTCACAAACACCAACACAAATAAAAAAGAAGTATTAACTTTTGTGCCAAATGCTTACCTAAATAATGTCAGTGGTATCTAAGACTAACACCTACATGTATACAACATTATTGAACTGCCAAATTACATAGGGCATGTGAAATGTAAGTCACCTTAAATGCTTCTAGAGCCATTATTACTTGTCATTATCACAATGTCATTATCACAGTGTCTTTGCCTGCCATAAAGAACAACCTTGCCATAGTCAGAATCTAATCAAACTGCATATATTTATGGGGTTAGGCCAATGTCATTTCAATGTCACTACATGATGAATAGCTATTACATGGGATTCTACTGACCTGAAAAATTAAAGGACATATTCAAGAAGCTACTCCTTGTTCTTTTGGTAATGGATTTATTGTCACAACAGATTACATTTACATGGTGTAGAGATGAGTGAAGAACAGAACTGAAATGATTTAGAGCATCTCTCTTTGTTTTGTTTTGTGTGTGTCTTTTCATTTAGATCGAACTGCATTCATTCATTTGTTCACGTCGAGTGCAGGTGGTGGCCCAGAGCAGGAGTAGTGTAAAGGTTTTGATAGCAGACGTTTTCATTGCTGTGTGCGTATTTGTGTATGTGTGTGTGTGTGTGTATATTTTGTTTGTGAGTGGGAGCAGACTGGCTGGATTTACTGAGGAAGAGAAAATGTAGTCAACCCTTACTGTCTGGCACAGATTTGATCTTTTCCATGCTGTCCAAGCAGGGCAAACACTATTGCGTACCACTGTTCATATAGCCACAAGTGCTTCACATCTGCCAAAGTCGAAGCCTGGATCTGGACTTTCTTGTTACCACATACATCTTCGGTGTATGCATAAAGATTCCTGAGGAAATTGTAAAGTTTGAACATAAGCAATGTAACGTTCTTGAGCAGTTTTTCTATAAGGTATGCAAAAAAATTACAATCTTAAATTTTCAGAATACATTGAACACTTTAACCTTTTTTTTGCAGATCTACTCATCCATCAAGGAATGGAAAGTAAAAATCGTCGACTGACAATCCTTAACTTAATTCTGTAAGTGGGGCAGAGAGTAACTTTTTATTCAGGTATGGGTTAGAAATAGGCCAGATTTTTTGTGCCAGTGTAAATCCAGTCATGGTCAAGTGGAGATGACTTGTGCTGAGAGCATCTATTCCTTGTGTGTTCACCACTGTTTTCACCGAGACCCTTATTAACTCATCAACATAAAACATATCCCACCAAGAAAACATGCAAAATCAAAACCAACATCTGTCTCATTTTCTGTCACTAACGACTCATCTCTCCCTCATATCTACAGGTTTTGTGCCCTAAATTCTCTCTTCCTACATACAATCATTTACATACACTTCATCATTACAATCACTTCATTCATCATCGAAGGAGATGTTAAGTTTGTTTCTGTTTCAAGTCTGTCACACATCGAAAGGGATCAAAACATCTTTATGTCATCTGGCGGGAGGGAGCCTGCTGATAGGTCTTGTCTGTCTGGTCTTGGTTCATTTTCTTATTCACCTGTCAAATCCCATGACAGCAAGACGACACCTTTTCTGCTCTGGAAGGCTCCCGCAGCTTGGCGTCTCAGGCGCACTTGCTGTACTGATGACTGTTTTTCCAGAAGGGGACAGAGCATGAAGGAAAACTGAGTCACCAGTCTGTTAATAGAAATTTGATTTTTTTCCCTCTGGGTTATCCTGTATCTTGTCTGTAGAGTGACTGATCAAGTAATCCATCTAACCCAGAAATCCACATACAGTAAGGGCCAATGAAGCCAGCAGGTGGTTTCCACTTGGACGTCAGCGTTCAAAGGTCAAAGTTCAACCAGTGGCACCAGCCTTTTCATTTCTCCTCATGAGACAAATACGTTGTCTTTTTTTTCTTTTTTTTTAACCATCAGGCATTCTGGATGATTGCTCCTCTTTCCTTCATCTGTGGTGGTGTTTGTTAACATATATGTACATCATTGGTTACCATGGCTGGTACTGATTACGTGTTGTCGTGGCGATAGTGTGTGAGTGGCATCCAGGCGTTGGCTGGGGAGTGGGGGGCTGCGGTCACTGGTGATGTCATTGCTGGGGGAGTTCTGACGGCTGTTTCTTGGTTTTCAGAGTGTCTATGAGAGACTGGACGCCACGTTTCACGCTGGTGGTCACCCGGCGGGTCACCGAGTCCGGAGAGGGCGAGGAGGAGGAGCCAGCGCGTTGGGAGGGCGGGCGTGCCACCAGACACTTCTGATACCGCAGCTGAAGAAGAATAGGACAGGATTAGATGAGTTCATTTGGGTTTTGGGTTAAAGGAAGAAAACATTAGGCAAGATGTATGTTGCCTGCGGTTTGAAGGTTATTTATTAAAGGAATAGTATTTTTAAATTTTGGGAAAATGCTTATTTGCTTTCTTGCCGAGAGTTAGTTGAGACAATTTATACCACTCTCATATCTATACACATATTTTGTTTGATTTTGTTACCTCTAGACAGAGCCAGGCTAGCTGTTTCCCCGTTTTCAGTCTTGATGCTAAGCTAAGCTAACCAGCGGTAGCTTCATATTTACCGTACAACACAAAAGCAGCGTCAATCATCTCATCTGACTCAGCAACAAAGCTAAAAAGTGTATTGTCCAAAATGTCAAACTATTCCTTTAAATACAAAACCTTTTATTAATATTCATTTTGGGAATAGTGACACTACAAATCAACATATACAACATAATTTCATAACAAAATGATTAAATATAAACTTACCACACATGCTGCCTGCACAGCCTCAGACACACTGCCTGCGTTGGGGTCGCACCAGAACACATGACACTGGAAATGCTGGCTCCCAGTGTCCATAATGAAGGCAAATGTGTGCACATCCCGTCCCACGCCCATGAAGGACAAGAAACGGACGCGACACTCCACCAACACCTCCTCTTCCTCTTCCTGCACAGACAGCCAAGAGGAGGATCAGATCCGTGCTAAACTCTGCTCTATTAGATCTTCCTCTCTAATCGACAAGCACATTCACATCGTTTATTTATCTGTTACTCCTCAGGAAAGCAACAAAAAGTCCCTTGCCTTTTCTTTGATGACAGCCAGAGTGGTGTCAGCAATACTCAATATGACAGGAGTCCAGTCCTCTTTGCCTGTGGAGGACATGAGGGTGTCTATGGCCCCATTTATGATGTCCATACCTGAGGACAAAACACAGGAGATTCTGAGCAGTGAGACAGAGTGTGACGGAATTTATTACACGATGCGTGTTGTGTTATGATGTGTGTACGGGTTTTTAGTATTTGTTCAGGTTTACCTATGGGGCGAGACACAGATGTCATACCCAGATACAGCACATGAAACTTCTGCACCAACTCAGTCTTTGGCATGGGAAACTCTGCAGAGAAAAAACACACACACACACACACACACACACACATTAAAACACACGCAAAGACTGCCTGCAGGGAATTTTATCACACAACATCTAATGCAAAGTTCCAAAATAGAAGTCCACACACGATAATTGGCTTAAACTTGAAATAAACAAACACTGGTGAATATTTTAATATCTTACGGTGCTGTTGACATGATTAGGGCATGAAAAATATATTCACACACAACTTTGCAGGATTTCAGAGTTTTCTGCGTAAAAACCCAGCTGTGCCTGTTAACACTATGGCCTGTAGGCAGGAAACATTTTCGTACGTAGTGAATGAGGATGGTCAGAGATGCTGTACCACCTTGAATCTTAATCAGCACAGAAGTTAACATAATTTACCCTCAGGACCTCGCGACTAACACACTATGCAATTAGCTACATACGCTTGAGATGATTTCTGACAAGGTAAAGTGCAAAACACTAAAAGTGGTTAAATGTTTAACTACATAGTTTAAAGATTGTTCATCCTTGAATGTGTGCTAAAGGACAAAATAATAGAAATTCAACACAACACTAAAAAGGCCACTAACGAAGAATCCCCCTCAGAATAGTGACATTAATTATAAATCTTTTGCTTTATTGCTTGTCAACATGGATTTCAAACTTTAGGGCCAATTGCAACATGAAATAAGGGATTACTATTGAGATTCCCAAAATGAAATGATCATTATTGGCATTTATATAAAAACCAAACAACATCTGTAATGTATAATTGTTATATGAAATCTTTGATTTGGGTGCACCTGGGAGTTTAAGGTGCTGACCATGTGCTGAACCGTCCCTGGTTCGAGTCCGACCGGGAACACTTGGTTCCCTTCGTTTCTTGTCATTCCTCTACTTTTGACTCAATCATAAAAACATAAAATGTCCCAAAATATTTTGTTTTGAATAAAATATTGAAAAACCAAAGGCCAGAAACTAAAATGCATCACACAGGTAAATTACAATTTGCACATATTAACGACACTATGTGCACAATTTTCTGACTTTACAACCCCACTATATCTTATATTATACCATCAAAAAAGATGCTGTCACAGTGAGATGAAAGCACTGAAAAATAAAGAATTCTCTGATGCTATAATCATATAAAAAATGTTTACATAATGATTTTAAAAGTAACAGCAGGCTGAAAAGCAGTGTTCTGATGCCCTCTGGTTGAAAGTTTCAAGTTTGTACCTCATCCAGCATGACATGGGTGTGGTTAGAAGTAAGCAAACTTTAAATAGAGGTAAACCAACCCAAATATGACATCTTCCTCATTTTTAGTTTCAGCCTGTTTTGCACAAGCCACATCTTCATTACTGAATTCAGCATTAACAATTCATCATGAACTCATCTTCACGTGATCGGTATGGACTGAATAAGGGAAATCAATCGGGGGGATAATGGCTTTTGCCTAGATTCGCCTCATTACACTGCAAGATATTTAAATTCTTAAATGTTTCAGTAGTTTTGGCAGCCTAATCAGTGTTATGTATATGTGTTTAGTTATAATTTTATAGTTTTATAAGTGAGACAAACTTCTTTCTTTCTTTTAACACTACATTTCCTTTGATTTTTCTGTTGGTTCCTACTGAAGTTCAAAGTTACTTACACACATGATTATGTTAGAAATATTAATAAATACTTTTCACAGACTAATACTGCACACAATCAATATGTACTGCTAAAGTTCTGAAAACAGTAGTTACATGAATGATGAATAGTGAGAGGTTTTCATACATTAATTCCACATTTAAAGTAGAGCTCAGACAGGCCAAATCCGGTGAGGACATCAGGGCTATTATCCCGGTGTTGGTGTCGGTGCTAATCTCCTAAAATGTGTCCCAAAACGGGATGGTGCAGTCCCAGCTACCCTGAAGAGATCTAATCCAGGCAAGAACAAGAACTGTCTTTCCAGTGAATGGACCTGTAGAGCTAATGGATTTGTCTGTCCACTGCAAGGGCAATGCCTCTCACTGGATACCAACTGGTTTTCCAGTTAAGAGACTACAAGTTCAATTTATAGCTTCAAAACATGTGAGGGATGTTTCACCAATAAGTTCTTTGATCCTGGAGTTGTGATAGGCACTGTGGAGCACCAGGCCTTGCCTCAAAGAAACACTAATTGGGTTTTAATGAGGTCGACTGCCTCTGTAAGTGAAGAGCCAATACAGTTCTTTTATATTCTGATGCCGGAGCTCCTTTCCCCCACGCTCAGCGCATACACACACCAGCTGAAGTTACAGCGGAGGATGAATTGTGTTGGTGCTTTTTCTCTTTCTTCCTATAATTACTTGGGACTGAGAGGAACATGCGGTGGGATTTAGCGAAATGGGAAACAGTGAATAGAATTAGCGCTGGGAGGATAAAGCTCAGTGATTGTGGAGCGAGGAGTTGTTCTGGTGTCAGCATTATCTGAATGTAATTGAACCAAACACACTGCTATCTTTTCTATTAACAAATGTTCACAGTCACTCCTGAGGCAATAAGGTCATTTTTAGAAAAAACATATACTGTACTTGGTTTCAGATGTGGAGGAATGCTTTAATGTGAAACAAGAAACCACAGCAGGGAAGATAGCACTCGCTGACAAATCCAATTCTCTCATGAGGGAACTACAAAAGAACAAGACTCAAAGAAAACGATGTGTGTGCATTTGTGTGTGTGTATATACCTTGTAGAGGTACATCGGAGCCAGTCTGGGAGGAGCTGCCAGCAGCAGCTTTGGCACTTTTCCTTTCAGCCATAATCTAGACGAGGCGAGAATAAAAAATGGAGAGAGAGGAGGATAAAACACAGGAAGAACGGGACAAAATGAGAGAAAAGAAAGGAGGGGGAATGGTAAAAGAGAAGGAAAGGTATGGTTGAAAGCTGACACAACGGGTCAAATAAGCTTAGATTGTCTCACAAATTTGCTTCAAAAATGATTTTCAACAAAGAATTACAACACAAATAATAACAACATTTAAAGGATAAGGCTGGTGATAGTCTATATTTTATTATTGTCAACAAATCCTATGAAAATACCAAAACCAGAAACGCTAGTCTGTTTCTCAATATATTCCTACTTTAATTGTTTGTTGGATACAATGGAGCAATAAGCTACAGTATATCAGGCTTTGGCTACACAGGTGATACGTGTTTTCATGGGATTTGTTGACAATAAGAAAAATGTAGAATATCACCAGCCTTATCCTTTAAAACTTTATCTTTGAAATTATATATTTGAATTTAACAGTCTCAAAAAAAGCTGTATTTTTCTCTATTTTCTTTCCTTCTTCTGCAGTATACACTCTTTAAAGAGTCTTGATAGTCTGCATGGCCCCTGCACTGAGCTGCTGCACTCTTCCTGGTACAGATACTTGATTAATTGTAGGTGTCATTAATCAAAGTCTATGGTGAGTCTGCAACTCTGCTCACAGGGGAACATACAAGAAGATACATACACACTCTCTCGTACACACACAAAAAGGAAGTCCGCTGTGCAGCTGCAAGACTCAGGTCACCAAGTTTCTCCGCTGCAGTAAAGACAAAACTACCACTATGTTAAACACAGACGTATGGATACACGCTCTTCCTTCAATTCTGGGTAGGAGATAAGAAGAAATTAAAGGGAAAAACCTTTCCTCTCTAAATGGGTCAACATGACTCTAAGGGAGAAATGCTGTTGTTCCAGGGCGATTCATCCTTTCCAAGGTTACTGCTGGCCTGAGGACAGGCGGTTTCTCTTTGTGTACAAGGCTGTGTGTGTGTGTGTGTGTGAGTGAAAAGGGTTTCTAAACAAGTGAGGTTTACTGTATGTCTTGGTTATATAGGTTTCAAGGGTCTTTGTGTATTAAATATTACCATTACACTGCAGTATTCATTGGCTAGCAGTAAAACATTCATTGGCTTTCTTCTCGTTACGGATGAAATTGGTGTTCATTGATCAATGCACTTCTTATAGTCAGTTGCACGTTGATAGGAATTGGTACAAATACTGCGTGTGACTGGAAAAGTCAGTTTATTGTAGTTGGCTGAACAGGAATTCATACTCATAGTGTTTTAATGAGCTCAGGTGTTATTATATATGTATTATTTATACTGTTTGGTTTGTAAAAATTCTGAAAATAGCGAGAAATGCCGTCACAATTACCCAGAGCCCAAAAACACACCATTACAATGCTTGTTTGTCCAACCAACAGTCCAAACCTCAAAATGATTATAAATACATTCAAATAATTTTAAGCAAAAGCAGCAAATGTTCACGTTTGTGAAGCTAGAACCATGAAATGTTTTTACAATGAAAAATGACTTCAACGATTATCAGTCAAAAATACATATTTTCCCTCTTACCTGTAGTGCTATTTTTCCATCTAGGTTGTTTTCGTGTAAGTTGCCAAGTTTTGGAGATATCGGCCTTAGAGATGTCGGCTTGTGGTGCTCAAAGTGCCAAAAAATACTTGTATGTTGCCTGCTCAACAGCAACGTCTCGTTCCAGAAATCATGACCCGGTTACTCAAGAGAAGCCACAGATTTGTTGTGAGCAGTTTCATGTGGGAACTATCGGTAGAAAGAAAATAGTTCCTACATGAAGTGGCTCACAATAGATAGATTAGCCTTGAATGAATTCATGGCTTTTTGGCTCCTAAAGTGAGTGTTTATGTCCTAATTATTATTGGTTTGTTCTCTGACCATTTATCCTTTAACCAGCAATAGAAGTCAAATACATTGCCACATTTATATAATAGATAAAAATCAATGGATTCCTTTTTAAGGTTGCATTTGACAAAGTGTTTTCACTTGGTGTTTAAATCTCTCTACAACCGAATCTCATTTGCTCTACATAAGGTTCATTGAATGTACAACCAGTAAGTAGCCAAGTGCAAAGATTTTAAGCAGAGAGGACAGTTTGGACCTGCTGTAATCTCTGTGTCCAGCAGATAGACAGCAGTGAGCAGAGTCACCGCAGCTTTGCACCTTTAAGGATCTGGATCCCCTGTCCTTGAGGGGGTTAAAACAACCAGCTCTCTCTCTCAAACAGACACACACACACTGAAAACTCTTTTCAAGAAATACTGTGCTCTGTAACCTGAATCTTATCTCCTCTCCTCACTGTAAAGGCGGTTAAAACTCCCCTCTGTCTCTCTCCTCAGCTCTAACTTCTCTAATAAAAGATAACAGAAATCTTGCCAGGGCACTGCCTGGCCTGCCTGTTTTGCACTCCTGGCTATTAGTTTTATATAACATGCATGTAGGAGTAGCATCTAAGTTACAGCCTTAAAAAGTAGCTCTGGATAAGTGCATCAGCAGAAACAAAATGTGTTTTTCTCTCTTCAACAGTCACCCTGATGAAAGCTTGATAGCCAGTTTCAGAGTTGCAGATAAGCTCATTCATGTGGAGGCGGCGACGTTAATATCACCCACCTTGGAGCAGATTTCGTGGAGACTTGTGGCGATGGCTGCGGCAGGAGTATCACATCGGAACACGTGGCACTTCAGCACCCGCGTGTTTTTGTCTCTCGCCACGTAGGCAAAGTCCCTGAAACACGCACAGAAGACACACGTTCATTTCTAATGCAGTTAAGCAACAAACACAAGATTCCTCAAAGCACCTGTACAGCAGACGTGCCAAACTGTTTGCTTTGTTAAAGGGGCAGTAAGAGTCTCTGTTGGCCCATGATACAGGTGATTCAGTAATTATACTTCACCCAGGTGGGTGATTTTCCAGCCTTACTTTTATTTTTTTATTTATATTTCAATGACTTATGCAAGTTTCTGTGCACATTCCCCAGCTGTCCTCTAACGTTTATGATTATATATGGAAGGAAACATAAAAAAGAACAACCACAATAAATATCAAGGAGAAAAAGGCAGGAAGAAAGTCAAGAAAGAAGGCAGATTGTTTCCTCCATAAGAGGGGAATTATTTCAGCATGTAGCATGAGTGTGTGTGTGTACATGCGTTTCTGATGAGGGGGAAAGGAGGGAATAATTGTGGTTTAGGGATAACATGATAAATAATCTCATCGCATTAATTGGCACACCACAGAATTCCATCGCTTTGTAAATTTGCGTTTGCTGCCTTAATGACATTTGTTCCATCTCATAACACTTCTTCATTCCATATATTGTATGTGGAAGAGTCAGGTTTTATCCACTTAATTTTAATACGCTGAATAGCTGCTACTGGCTGGTTTTTCAGTAAAGAAATTATAGTTTCCCTCTCAACGCCTCCTGGTTTTATTCCTTGGAGAGCCACCTTTGGACATTGTTGCATATTAAGATTAAACCCTTCTTTAAGGGCTTCAAACACCACTTCCCAGGGGGCACCTAGCTTAGGGCCAATATGTGGATATGATTGCCAATTTGTGTTTTACATTCCCTTCAGCATTTTCCTTGAGTTTGTTGGGTTCAATTTTGGCATTAACTGCAGCGTCTGGAAATATCTTGATTACTTTCCATTTGAAATCCCTGCTGGTGATTTTATTCTCATTCCCCTTATCAAGAACTGTTCTGCTGTAGTGGGTTTTTACATCATTTCTTCATTCTGTATGTGTTGTCAGGAGGGGACTCTTTGCAAACATGAAAAACAAAAACAAAGTCTGTCCTTGCACCTGTCTTCTGTTCTGAAACAAAAACTTTCCAGCCCCCTCTCTGCGGCCCGTTTGCATTGTCAGCTGTTCAACAATGGAATAAAGAGCCAGCAAAATGAGTTGCACGAACTTTCACGCCCAAGTTAAAGAAACAAATGACAACACAAAATTATTATTACCCCATTTTGCATCATGATATGTAAATATATCTCTTCTTCTCTTGTTGTAGCTCTGCTCTAATTAGCTCACTCGTCTATTTAGAAAATGTCGCCTCATTATTTGTTTAATTTAAAGGCTGCCATAGGTTTTACTGGCATTTGCTGCAATTCCTTGTAGACCTGTCAAAGTTAATTTGATGAATGGATTGCTTAAAGCCCCTTTAACATGTGGCATGTTGTGTGCTGTTGAGCCATAAACAACAGGTTTCTCTGTCAGTAGTCATTCCTTCACTGAAAAAAGTGGTTGCCAATTTTAGCTACAGTGACACACACACACACACACACACACACACACAGGTGCACACAAGCATGCAGGCAGGCAGATGTGTGTCCCAGTGCCCGAGGAAACTATGTTCCAAGTGCTTCACTGTGGTGCCACATGGCTGAGAAAAATGATGAGTATGAGGGTGAGACAGAGAGGAAGCTCCACCGAGAAAGAAACTTCATGCAGAGAGTGGGTGGAAGATGAAACACAGCTACATGTGTGCGATACTACACACACACACACACACACACACACACACACACACACACACACACACACACACACAGGATGAAAGATAGTCACATTTCTTCCTCATTAACAGGTGAGACAAGCTGCAGAACAAAAGGTAGGAGGATGTGTTTCCAGCCAGGACTGAAATAACTGAGTAAACAGATAAAGCAGAGTGAAAGAGGGGAGTGGGGACATGCAGAGGAGCCAACTGGATGGCAGTGTCACCAGACGCTTCAGCTTTTTGCAAACACACACACACACACACACACACACACACACACACACACATATACAGTGCAGACTTCCAAATAACCATAGACACAAACAGAAATATGGCAAACACAGCTGGCATTTATCACAGCGGGCTCTTTGTGTTTATGGGTCCATTATCTGGCCTGTCTCCTCTGCTTAATTGTGTGCTCACACACTTTAGGTCGATAAAGCTCCCCGCCTGTGGCCAGAAAGGAAAGTGCAATGGGACGTGTGTGTGTGTGTATGCATCCCAGACGCTTCGTTCAGGGACATTTGAGCAGTGTGTCACCAAAGCAGCATGAGTGGCCTTGCCTCGCATACTACAAATGACTTCTCTGTCATCTCTGGGGGGTCAAAACGCTATAAAACAGCATGCAACTGTTAATAGGAAATAGCCTGTGGCCGGTCTGGCTCGCTGATGATTTAAAACCAGTGATTTAGACCTTCAGTAGTTGTTGCTGCACTCCTGTAAAGGGCAACTCTGTGTGAAAAAAAGCCACAGATTTGATGCCTGAAGTGACAGATGTGATTGCATAGGGGGGTGGGGTGGGAGTCTTGACCCAGCGATTAGTGAAAACAATGGAGAAGCACGATCACATTTGAGCACACCACGAAGTGCAGTTACCTTTCTCTGGTTCCCGGAAAGCAGAAGGAAAGGAGAGGGGAAAGTGGGAAAAATGAGGGAAGGCAGAAAGGAGGGTGGTGGAGGAAATAATAAAAGAGTTAAAGACAGAAGGTGGGATGGGATATTAAAAGACAGGAAAAATGTAAGGATGGAAAATTTGTATTACAGCAAAACGATGAAAAGGGAAAAGACAAACGGGAGCAGAAGGTGGGATAGAAAAGCAGGGAGAAAAAAAACAATGTTAATACACACAACATACTGAGTCAGAAAAAGACACAATGCTCTTTCACCTCAATCACTGTCTACCCTTGAGGTGTGTGTGTGTGTGTGTGTGTGTGTGTGTGTGTGTGTGTGTGTGTGTGTGTGTGCGCACTGGAGCTCAGTTCTGTGTACTTTTCATTTCAGTGGCTTAGCGTGCCGCTACATTATGACACAGCATACCTTTCCTGTTAGATGAACACACATTCTCACACACACACACACCTTGTTGTTACTGCAGCTTTCCCTCCCCCCTACTCCCCATTTCCCTCTACCTTTTCCTCCTCTCCATCTCTCAGTCATCCTTCTGTTTGCCATCGCTCTTTAATCTTCCTTTGCTCAGCTCTCTCCATCTCTCACTCTTACTCACTCTCTTTTCTTTCCACGTTGGGAGAAGCCCAAAAAAGAAAGAAAGATGCAACACAGAATGATTCATATCAACAGTGTAACTTATCACAGCCGCTCTCTTCCATATAGTCTGTGCCACTATTATCAGGAACACTACAAAGGAGGCACAGGCTGAATAAAGAACACAGGGCTAATTCAAACATCGACTGCCTTTGATTCTTTGATGATCCACTTAGTAAGAAGCAGTCTGTGTGTGTGTGTGCGTGTGTGGCAGCAACTGGCAGATTATTTCAAACAGGAATCTTCAGTCAGAGCATCAGAGCTGCTGCCTCTACTTGCTCTCTAAACAGCTGGTGGTCGCCCACATGCGCACACACTAACACACTAACGCACAAACACAGACACATGGGGGCTAAATCTGCACATGCATAAACTGCCTAAAAGCTCTCACTCCCCACATGTAAATGTGTCTGCACATGCCATATTTAAGTGCATCCTTTTCTCTTTGTTTCTCTGTTTGAATTTCATTCACAATTTTTTTTTGCTCTGAGTCAGTTTACTTCTCATTCTACTTCCTTCTGCTCCATTTCAAATGAAGACTCTATGCGTTTTTTCACTGCTGGTCACTTTGGTGGAATTGGATTTTTGGTGTTAAAATTCTGAATGGCCAAAAAGCTGCTTTCCATTTACCTCAACACCACACCCCACTCTTCTCTCTCTACACCTTATTTGCATGTGAGTGTCAGAGTGAAAGTGTTGCAAACGCTTTATTACTACTGATGGAAGAACCACGTCACACCTGATTCAAACCCAGAACAGACTCCTGCCTCCCAAAAAACCTACAGCTTTGTCATGATCACACTGACCTGATTTGACTTTGACGGTGCAAGGTGGAGGTTTAACGCCTGCGACACACCAATCAAACATACCCCAACAACTGTCTTAGGATGGGATCTGTGTTTGTCTGTGTTTGATGGAGAATGTTTGATTGGTGTGCCAGCTACATCTAGAAATGCATCTTTTGCTCCCTGTTTTGGCTTTTTGTCAACACTCAGGCAGAAAATTTAGATTTTCAAAAATTGAGATTTTGGAATACAATGACTTAAGTCTGGTCAGGCAATAAAATTACAAAGCCATCTATCTGGTGCCTCAAACTTTGTCTATGATCCCTCATTTAAAATGTCAGTGAAGCCGATCACACAAACCAGGTGTTTTCATTAAGCCATATTTATGTTTACTTTTTCTGATGACATCAGAACCATAAAATGGTGATTTGATGAGTGCATGTAATACTGTTCATCTGCGAAACTGGTAGCATTTATGAGCTGTGATCAAACTACTACCTTATAATCATCCAGGTGTCTGACAAAGAGAAATAAAAAATGTATGCAAATGAGAAACACGTAAGTGTGTTTGGTTGTAGTACAATATGGTATAGATGATGATCTGCATAGAACAAGACAGAACGGTGACTTATCCAGTCTCATAAGAGTGACCAGGCTGTGTCTGTCCAAAACCCAGGGCCACTGACAGGAATTTAGAAATACTAATGTCACAAGTCCTCCTACAGAACACTGCACACCTAAGAGATTTTTGACCAGCCACCAACCAAACTCTGTACGATTGTTAGAGTATGTTAAAAAACATATAACTCTTCAAATATATATTCTGTATAATGTAATTCTGGTGGGGAACACTAAATTCCTTTCATTTTAATTTTGTTTTTGCCTACAAGACAGCCTTAAGAAACCCTACATGTGTAATCTGTGCATTATTGAAGAACTTAATCTGTCTACATTTTTGGCTGTAATACAACCTTAAATAGTTTGCCGACCAAATTAGGAAAAAGAACAAATGTAGTCCTTTTTTCTATTGATTTGGCATTTTAACGTGGACAGATCATGAAAACAACCTATAAACAGAGGTGTGGACACAGGTCGTTTTCGCACATAAACAGCGAGGAGGAAAAAGAGAGAGAACTGTTGGTTTACTCTGGCATTGAGGATCCCTGACCTCAAGGAGTGACACATGGTAGACCAACAACCAAAGATGAATGACACATAGACCTCAGAGATGGAGGAAGAGTTCTTGGCAGGAAAGCGAGGAGAGAGGTTAGATGGATAAAATGTCAAGAGAGGGGAGTGATAAAGGCAGGAGGCCAGAAAGCCAAAAAGAAAAGGTGGAAGTGTAGCAGAGAGGAATGGGAACGAAGTGTGAGACTTACTGGGGGCTGATAGACGGAGGAAGTGGTGGAGAGGAAAAAGAGAGGTAAAAAGAGGTATGAGATGAAAGGTATGAAAGCACCAAAGCAGAGAGATGTGTTAAAGCAAGACTCCCACCACTCATGTGATCTTATTTTCCTCTCTCTGTGCTCCACATATTTCCAGAGCTGAATAAAGGATGACTGACTCACTACTACCAATCTCTCTTTGATCCTGATGGCTGTGAGGCAGGCTCGGCTGGAGAGGACGCGTACAACTCAGAGATTAAATGAGGTCACGGCTGCAGATGTATGGTGAACTGGGTTCGAGAAAGTTGCACAGAACCGTCAGTGTCTGCAGCTCTGACATCAGTCACCCACCATCAGTAGTACTAACAGCACTGCGTGTAGTACTAACTTAAACATGGTTTCAGTTTGTGATATTCAACGCTTGATCCCACATCGTATGATTTCATGTTATGTTTATGTTTAGATCCCCTAAATTCAATAAATTACAAAACAATCTACTAAATATGGCTGTAGAAACATCATACGCTGCTGACAAATGCTGATGACAAATTTAAGGAGAAGAACTGTGAAAAGAAAATCTATAATGCAAAACACTGTAGACCACTAAGGCTGAGGCTGGTTGTGAAATTGATGTCTGCCTCCTTTATAATGGTTTTCCGTATGAAACAAGAATATTGATTGATTGTTAGTGCAAATGCAAGAAAGCTGCAACCAAAACGTAATTTCTCCTGTTCATGCTTGAGATATGGTTCCTAAGATTTGATGCAGTTTGTAGCTATGATGAGCCATGATGATGAGCTGAAGTTAGGGTCGTATTAAAAGTGCATGCAAAATGGCCAAGAGAGCTTTTGTCAATAGCTTTTTCACTTTTTTCTCTCTCTTTAAACCAACTTTCATCTGGACCTTCTCCAATTATATACACCACCTCCTGCGTTAATATAATTTGTAGTGTTTTTTTGCCATAAGCATTACAATTTGTAAATGTAATGCTCAATAATTTAGATAAAACCCTATTTCTTTACTTATAATGCTGTATTATTTAAATTCAAGTAGTTTTCGAAAAACTTTATAGAGATAACTTCGCTATGCATCTTCAGGTGCTAAAATGGCGTAATAAAACTAAAGTGTCCACAAATGCTGCAGTAAACGAGGCTTTTTAAGAGGCAGTGAAAACAACACAAATGTAACTAGTCCCCAGCCTGCTCTGCTGTGCTTTGCTCTGCTCTGTAGCATCCAGTATCGCTCAGTAGAGACTCGTGTCCTCTCCAAACCATCTGTCACGTGCACACGCAAACACACAGAGCACCGTGGCATCACACACACTTCACACAGACTTCAATTATCAAACAGCTTTACAGAGTCTGGGTAGTGCCGGCCGCTATGCTAATGATTTTACATATGCTAATTGCACAGCCAAATGTTGATTAGAAATGTCTGAGGAGGAAGTTCTTGTGACTCTTCTCTCAGCAAAAAGTAGACAGGGAGGCAGTGAGGGCCACGTGGGCAGGGAAATATGTTATACTTATTGATTGCAACTGAACTGGTAACTCTATGATTGCTAAAAAAGTGTTGTGACTTTGGCTTCAGTCCAAAGTGGAGGTGGGTCTGATCCAGTTTTACAGTGAGAGTCAACGATGAACTGTGACAGGCGGGAAGAACGCTAGAGTGGAAACAACAGCTGGATGGTGATTACGAGGAAAGCCCTTTAATCACACTGTAAAGAGAATATCAAAACACCTCACAGGTATATTAATATTTAGCTGCTGTTTACCTCCAATTATTCTTCTTTAAAAAGCTATTTCTTTGCAACAGCTGTGTGAGACTTTTTGTTTTATAAGCTTACTTAAATACCCAATGCAGCGTGAAATCATCCCCAGTAAAGCAAAGCTCTCTGCAATTTTGTTAAGTTAAATAATATTATCGGTTCAAAGGCAATATAAACGCATGACGCGTGAATAATAATAGTCATGCCAATTATAAGATGTAGTCAAATAAAAAATCCACCTTAAAGCTCCCTTTGCAAGTGCTAGAAAAGTGAGGAAACATTTCAGCTGTCGTGGCTTCTTAATATATATTTGTATTTTGATTAATTTAAATTCTGTTCATGGACCTTAATTCATGTATTCTGCTTGAGAATTCTCAATTTTCATTTGTCTAAACTCAATAAACATTGCAATACACTGCTGTGAGGAAACATCCTTTTAAAAACTGGACCCCTGAGTGCTGATAATTGTGTTTGCAGAAAACAGCGAATGTTGCTCACTGAAGTTAATTGTTGTTTATAGTAATGTAATGTAGAATATGGCGATAAAAAGCCCAATAAAACTCAAAGATAAAACCAGAAAGAAGAGATGCAAAGTAGACACTTTACAGAACCATTAGTAGGACTGTATGAGGCTGAAATATATTGGTTTTACAGCTATGTTGGCGTCCACTATCTTGCATTTACAGTTGTGTTGATAGAATGCTTAGATATTTCATTTAGAGCTTCACCAATATTACATTTTTGGCCTGTTATCGATATTTGAGTTCAACAAATCTGATCTTATCTGATATATTTTTAACATAAAGAAACATTTTTGAAGGATCCCTGTTCGGTTTTTAACCCTTTCAGTCTCAGGCCAAAAACTGTTTTTTTGTGCTACTTTGTGCTCATTAGCTTCAAATATACACGTGTTACATACACTTTTTTGCAGAGTAACTAAGACTAAGACTAAGACGCAACCAAACTTTGATGCTCACATGTCAATTGGATTGCCATGATAACACACATGGAGAGGTTACAAGCAAGCATGATAGCTCAGCTGGCTTATAAGGACCAGGGCTATTGATATGATGATTCATAGTGAGATAGACCAATCCAGCCCAATGCCTTAAAACAGACAACACAAATTATCGTTTTTGCAGTTCTGCTTGTGTATGGATTCAACAAACAAGACACGTGGTGTTATTTAGTGAGCTTAAGAGGTGTTGGTAGGCATGTTTCTGAACTTGGGACAGAGCCAGGCTGTTTTCAGTTTTTATGCTATGCAGCATGAATCTTCTCATCTCATCTTTTGGCACAAAACCAAATTTCCCAAAGCATATTTCACCAAAATGTTGAACTATTCCTTAAATAGTGAGGCGGAGCAATGAGAAAAAAAGTAACACCAGGAAAACCTCTTCCATCCACAGTGGCACTGGAGTACTTAAAGCCTGTGTGACAATGAGCAGGGTAAACCCCTCTGCGACCTGGTGAATTAGTCATGGCCCACAGCCATTAGGCCTAATGTAGAATGTCTGTACGTAATTACCTCGCTACACCGTAAACTTGTTTACAGCACCAAGATGAGCAGCAAAATGAGCACCCAGGGCCAGAGGGCATAGCAAAGGAGGAGGAGGAGGCCCTCTCTGCATCACTGGTACCCAATGACACACACTCCTTGTCTCTCCACGTACACACTCTTAGGCAGAAAGACAGAAACACGCACACAATCACCGATAGTGCCCAAGGCAGCAAAGAACTAGGACAAAATCAAGTCAAAATAAAATAAAACTGTTGTCTACGCTGTATTAAACAGTGTACACAGCGCACAGCGCTGCCTGTGTGATTAGAGCAGATAGTTGATGTTGTTTATATCAGCAGCAATGCCTTAGTTCGATTCTCCCTCAGTACCTCTGCATCATTTCTAAGAAACACACACAGATTTACAAAGCTGATGGTGAAAATGGTGTTATACTAAAGGGGAGAAACACACACAACCCCAGTGTACGTTCAAGCAGCTTTGTGACCCAATTCCAGGGATTCAGCGTGGCAGAGAGGCAAATGAGAGAGGGAGGGGGCAACAAGCTGAGGAGGCACACGCAGTACCCATGTGTTAACAGTCGTCGTATTTCATTACATATTTAAGAGCAGAGATAGGTGGGTGGGTGGGCGAGATGGAAAGACAGAGAGAGTGTGTGTGTGGAGAGTGAGGGGGAGAAAGAGAGACTCTGGGTGGGTGAGAGAGGGAGAAAGATGATGTCCTGCTGTTTTCTCTGCTCTTGATCATTTATACATCATAGTGTGTGCATGTTTGTGTGTGTGTGATTTTGTACACAAGCGCCGATATTCTCAACTGAGACAAAGCTTCAGTGAGATGTCACTTCAGGAAGACACCGCCATTCATGTATCCTGACTAGTGTGTGTGTGTGTGTGTGTGAGAGAGAGAGAGCGATAAAGAGATTGTGTGGGAGAGTGCAGGGATTTGGTGTCGAGTTAGTGTAGAGTTATGCCAAGCTCTACTCACAGTGCAGTTTGGATCGTACTGTATGCATGTAACCTAATTTGGTGCATGTGCCATAAATCATTATGCTTCATGCAGACAGTATACAGTAATTAGCAGTCTCTCTCTCATTCTACTTAAAGCAGATATGCTGAAATTTGGGTTGGTTCACCCACATTACAAAAACAGTATATTTTCAAACTAGAGCTGAAATGATTAGTCAATGAATTCATTAGCTGGTTGACAGAAAAGTAATCAGTTAATCTTTTGATTTATTTTTCAAGCAAAAATACCAAACATTCCCTGGTTCCAGCTGCTTTTCTTTGTCTTGTGTGATAGTAAATTGAAAATGTTTGGGATTTGGACTGTTGGTCAGAAAAACAGAAGATATTCGAAGACTCCAACTTGGGCTAAAGCTAATTGTAATAGGCATTCTTTGCAAGTTTTGAAGCGATTCATTAATTAATTAAGAAAATAACAGTTATTCCTCACCTCTAGTGGTATTCACTGTAGCATGTTTAATTTTTTTAATTTATTGAATTGATTTGAATTGCTAGGACATGTTGCTGTTGAATTATGTGTAATATTAGTCTTGGAGGACCATAAACCAAATTCTATTCATCTAATTTGCACTTAGGTGGCGGCAGACATCTCAAACGCAGATATCTCAAAACCTGGGCAAATGAAGCCAAAACTGTCTGTATTACTACATACCTCAAAAGGTAAGTAAAAACTTGATTTATTTTATGTAATTTGGGTGCACTGACCCTTTAAATGGCAACAATACCTTGATACTAAAAGTGATACAAAAACATGTGCGTTGTCAAATTAAATGTTCATTGCTGGAGAGTTTGCCCAGTGGTCAAAGAAACATGGATTTTCAAGTAGTTTCAAACTATCGCTGATCAATCCATAAACAAATAACTAGACTTGATTGGGTTAATTCGCTGTTCACTTGCTTGAATCCTTCGAAACAAACAAGTTAAATATATATGTTCCACAAAGCTTCCAATCTTCAGGTTGAACTCATGTGAATCGAAGGAGTTGGTGTTGTTAGCCAATCAGGGTCAAGTATTATAATTGCCCTGTGGGGACCTCAAATTTGTTCATTTTTACTTTTTATCTAGTTACAAATGATTGATTTTTTAGTAAAAGTAGTCTGATCCTGGGCTGCAGAACTATTTTGAATTATAACGTGATAGAAATGTGATAACTATGTGCTTTTAAATACACTGATCCTGAAATAACTATGGGGAGATTAATTTACCGCCTAATACATTTATTCTGTTAGGCACATCAACAGCTGCCCCACTGAAAACATAATAATAAACCTACATCAAGTACTTTCACAAATGTTGAGTATTCAAATATATTCAGGTTAAGTCAGTGGCCATTTCTGCCGTCTGTAGTCTGAATAGATGGACGGGCTACAGCCAGACACTGACTGCGTCAGCGTCCTGCTGTGTTCAGCCCTGTATGATCAGCAAACATCAGCATCACCACCACGCCCCGGGACCAGTGCGGGTTTTATCGGGAGGAGATTTATTGGCTGGTGGGGCGAGAGAGGGGATCTATTGGAGGAACAGGAGGAGTAATCCGTCAGGGAGACAGGGATTACAGCAGGTGTGCCTAACAATGCTAATGTAAGAGAGCGAGAGAGAGCCCGCGTGTGTGTGTGTGTGTGTGTGTGTGTCTGACATATGACTCTGGGCTGGAGAGCGCCTGGGGACACAGCTCCTCCCAAAATGACCCTTTAGAGAATGAGGGTTTCTGGGGGGCTGGGTGGACATATCCTGACATGAGGTGTGTGTATGGGTGTGGAGAAGTGGGAGTGATGGCGTGCGGACCTGACGTGGAGGAGCGATGACTTCTGGGGAAAGAGAGAGGTTGGTATGGGGCTCAAATCGGAGCAGGAGTGGGGAGGAAAGGCCATCAATCACTCTGGCGGCTATCGAGTGGGTCTAGGTGTTTCGGGCTCTGTCCCTGTGGGCCGTCAGAGGGGCCTCGCATGTTAATTAAAGCGACAGGGGCCTTGACATCAGCAAATAATCTGAGGTTCAACTGGGACGTCGTGACCGGAAGGACTGAAAGAGTGACTGCCACAACCCAAACATGCACATACAAACTCATTCATTGACATAAATGGAGGTGATTGCTAGAGTGTGTTCAGCATTAAAATATTAATGATACTGGAGGCTTGCGTGCCTCTTCACTTCGCTTCTCCCTCCTTTCCTATGCCACAGCTGTCCAAAGAAGGTCAACATTGGGGGGAAATAAGAGAGCTGGAGGGAATAAGCAAGCAGAGCCCGAACTGCTGGCCACTGACAAATATGTATGAAATCAGTGTGCGTTTGCAGTAGTGTGTTGTTACGTGTGCATGTGTGTGCACTCAGACATCTGCTGATGAGACGTTAGTGAAGAAAGGTAACAGTAGTTCACTTTAATAGCAGGAAAACACACACAGACATCAGGGCTAGACAAAGACACTATTAAAGGCGCCACATCACAATGTAAAACACCCTAAGCTTTAAAACAATGTTTTCTCAATCCTAATATGTGTGACACACCAAGGACAAGAAAACAAGCAGGAACTAGCCCCCTAATGTTGTAAATCACTTCGTTTAGTGTTTCCCTGCTCATCCCTCATCTTACTCTTTCCTCCTCCTCCTCTGCTTTTTATGCTAGAGACTCAAGGAGAGAGAAAGGGAAATGCCACATATGCATACAGTCAAGGCATTTATCATGTACAATCACACACACACACACACACACACACACACACACACCTTCACTTAGGTATGTATCCACACTTAAAGAAATTGAGAATGCAGTGTAAGATGTATATGACAGAAATAGTCATATTTTGGCTCTACAGGATACACACCCAAACATAAATCCAGTGCAATATCAAACAGCTCCAAACAGCCGTGACACACACTTCAAAATGAAAATCCATGCAGCATATCCAGACACTTTAATCCAGTCATTCTCAATCCCCCCTTTGCTTACTTCATCTCTCTTTCTTACTTTTACTCTTATGCTTTTTCTTTCTTATCTGGCTCCCTTGAACGTCTTTGCTCATGTCTCAGTGACTCGGGCGGCAAACCTGCTGCTGCCAGCATACATCTTTACACCTGACAGCTAGCCAGAGAGGGAGAGAGATAAAGTACACAGCTTGAAGTCAAACACACAGCAGGAGGCTGAGAAGTAAATTAGTGAAAAAAATAAAGGGGAAAGCTAATAAATGAAAGTAGGGCTGGGAGCTGTGCGTTGTGTCCTCTACACAAACAGAGCGGTTAGAAATCAGACCGGGCGTAATGTTGAGATAGAAAGATAGAGAGGAAGTAATGGACGACTATAAGTAGAGGGATGGATGAGGAGAGTTAGAGGAGAGAATGAATAAGAGATAGGGGTACTCACACAGGCAGACATGCTCGCCCCGTTACAGACGACTACTTCCCTGCCTCGTTAGCTCCTCCGCCACGGTGACATTGCTACAGACCCTTCGAAGCGGTACCCGGGGGTAAATCTCTTCCCGCCTGCCTCCTGTCTTTTTCTTCTTATTATTATTTTAATCCTCTGGGGCTCCCTTTTCCCTTCTCCTCTCCCTCTTTCCCTCCCCTCCCCCCTGTGGTTCCCTCTCCTCCTCCTCCTCCTCCTCTTCCCTCTGCTACACCTTTTCTCTCCTTTTCTTCCTCTACGGTCGGTTTCCTTTGCTTCGCTCTCCCGGTCCGAAGAGTCTCCTGCAAAGTCCTGCTCAGCGCAAGCAGGGAAGCATGCACTGCCTCTTCCTCCCTCACTGGCTCTCCATCGCTCTGTCTATAACCCACTCTCTCTGAAAAGCACCGCCACTCTTTTTTTCCTGCACTCTCCCTGTTTGTCTTGAGTATCTTCTTTAGTTGCTGCTATAGCTGTCTCTCCCTCTCTTGTCTTACTGAGGCTGAAAAAAGGGACGCCTTACACCCTGCTAAAGTGCAGCGACGGGACAAACAAAGAGAGGCAGAAGGAAGAAGAGGCAAAGCTGTGCAGCCAATGGCACAAGAGGGAGGCAGAAATAGCGCTGGAGACAAAGAGTAGAAATAGCACAAGAGCATTACAGGCAGAAAGTGGGGATGGAGAAGCGGGGGGAACACACAGACACACCCACTCATTCACCATCACACATACAAACAGAGTGCTCCAGATATAGACCTATGACTTCATCTATTCATGCCCACATGCAAACACACACACGCAAACATGTGTACGCGCACACACGGGTGTGCACATAGTCGGACTTGCTGAGTGCTCCAGATATAGCTTCATGACTTCATCGAGTCGCTACCCCCCCCCGTCCCGCCACGCTTAAGAGACAGGGGGACTCATTCATATTGAATCAGGCTGAAGGAGAGAAAGAGAACATTCAGAACAAGACTGGGAATATTCCTCAGATAGATGGTTAGAGAAAGAGACAGGAGACGGAAATACTGATGGATGGAGAGAGCAAAGGAAGTGTTACTTTGAGGTACCCTCAATGCGTGCATGCAAAAACATCTCCATCTTTCTTTCACCTCTTCCATTTGTTTAGCTTACTCTGTGCTCCCCTTCTTTTCACATTTCTTCCTTTCTTCCCTTTTTCTGTCACATTTTCACTTTCTTTGCACCATTAAGAAAGGTGTATTTCTTCTTTCTGCCAATCACCTCAACCACCTTCAGTCAATTAGTTAACAACCGTTACCTGTCTGACTTTATAAACACACCCACACACGCGCACACACACACACACACACACACACACACACACAAACACACACACAGAGTTTTCAGCATTCAGTCTGCCAAAGGTCAGCACACTGCTTCTGTGTTTCTCCAGCATTCACTACACAGTATTTGGGTACTTAAAGGGCCAGTGTGTAACATTTAGGAGGATCTACTTGCAGAAATGGAATATAATATTTATAACTATGTTTTCATAAGTGTATAATCGTTGTGTTTTCATTACCTTAGAATAAGCCATTTTTATCTAGAGAGGGAGCGGCTCCCCTTCCACGGAGACCATGTTGCACTGCCATGTTTCTACAGAAGCCCAGAATGGACAAACCACTGGCTCTAGATTGGGCCTTTCACGTTTTCTGTGAGTTTCGAGGCCACCGTAGTTTCTCCTACATGCTTAGAACGGGAGCATGATCCGAGTGGTATTCAAACGGCTGCAAACTGCAATTTCAGTGCTAGATGCCACTAAATCCTATACACTGGACTTTTAAGGAAAGTGTTTGGACAACCAAACTTTAAACCCATATGTGATTGTTAAATATCTCATTCCATAACCATGTGCATTAATATGTTGCTACAACAGCCTCCAAGCCACTTTTCCACAAGAGTTACGAACCTGGCTGCAGGGATTTCCTCCCATTCAGGGGTGATAAGTGTTCCAGTTCATCCCCAAAGGTGTTGGATGAGGTTGAGGTCAAGGCTCTTTCCACACCAGTCAAGGTCTTCCACACCAGATTTTTATTTATTTATTTTTTATTAAAGTTATTTTGTGATTCTTTGTAAGAAAAAGAAGAACAGAAAATCAAAAGACACATAATCAGAAGAACCTAACAACACAGACCAATCAAGATGACAGCACCATCTCAGTCCACTAACGCAGCACCAGCCCTAAGCAGACTCCCTAAGTGACCACTAAATAAATTCAAAGAAATCAACAAAACATATTCATGACACAGTAACTGAAACTATAATAAATTAATAATAATAAACTATAAGCCTTTCACTTTTCATTTGCTGACATACAATGAGCCCTGTGGCTAGAAAGAAAGCTAAACCCACCTACACATCAAGTACACATCAGATTCTACCAATAATATAATGATTGCCTCCTAATAAATGTTGCAGAGCCTTCCAAGCTATCACAACTGCAGATGAGTCCAGCCCTCATGAGTCACTACACACACATTCCCTACAAACCTGGGTTCTCCTTTAATAAAAGACAAAAAATATTCCAGAGTATATCCTGCGATCCTGAATATACAGGACGATAATGAGGGAGAGGTTGGCAATCAATAGTTCAAATTATGCATTCTCTGTGATGAACTTTCTGTATACACAATAAGGCCTTCTTCAAACTGTTGCTACGAAGTTGGAAGCACACGATTGTCTAAATGATTATTGTATGTTGTAGCGTTAAAATGTTTCTTAATCGAAACTAAGGGGTTTTGCCCAAACCATGAAAAACAGCTCCAGACCAAAAGTACACATGGACATGGGTGTCTACATACTTTTGTGTACTCAGTTGCACCAGATAAGCGTCTCTGGATGCACAGACTTTGATTATAGTGTACTCTAGTGGCAGGATTAAGCTATTCCAACCTCTGGCAAAATATGTCTCCAACAAACACACACACACACACACACACACACACACACACACACACACACACACACACACACACAGGCACAGACCATCCCTCTCAAGATGCGGGATACTACAAAACAATTTGCTGCATGTACAGAAAGTGACTTGTGGTCTCAGAGCATCGAATATCTTCTAAGTCATAGTCATCACAGTACATCCAAAATCATGAGCCTGAAACCAAGCAGAAGAGTGCTGACTGTAAACTGCAGATTTTAAAGTGCTGGTGGGAGGAGAGGATGAAGAGAGTGAAAGCTGTAATGCTATAGGAGAGAGACAGAGAGAGAGATGGAGTGAGAGAAAAAAGGATAAGCGGGAGAGCTAGCCTGGGCCACTACACGCTTTATCCATTACCGCTGAGAGAGACAGCCACTGAAAAGTTTCTCAATCCTCTGAGACGGAAGAGGAGGGAGGGACTGTCTTTCTTTCCCTCTTTTTATTTATCACACACACACACACACACACAGCTAATGTAGTAGCAGCAACAATGTGGTAGTGTTGCTGCTGAGGGAAGGAAAAAAGGAGAAACACAGGAGGGAGAAAAGAAGAGTGGGACTGTGCATCCCACGGCATCCCTCGTGTGCGAGAAAGAGAGCATGGCTGCACTTCAAAGACAAAGAGAAAAACAGAAATAAGAGATATGTAGAAAGACACAGAGACAGGAAGCAAGAAATAAGAAAAAAACAAGTTAACAAGACACTGCAAGTATAGGGCGAGTGAAGTGAGATCAAGCCTTTTACACAGATTCTATTTTAAACTCCATTTTCACCCAATCCCTTAACAGCTGAATACACATGTCAGGACCAGACAGCTTCCTTGACTGCAAACCTCCACCACTCTTCCCATTTGTACGGTGACACATTGCCAAAGTGAATCTCCCAAAGTATCTTAGGTCTTAGTGGTTTAACATTTAGTACTGAGAAAAGAGTTTCACAAGACTTCCATACCTTTGTCAGGATGCTGTGTGTATGTGAAGCGTATATGGCTATATGCACATAATAAGCCTACATGGCTCATGTTAAATCTATGCATGTACTGTATGTATATTACATCAGCACTAATGTTTCCAGATGTGTATAGGCTTTGTGTGAGTGTTTGAAGTCCTTGCTCCCATTGGTTAATGGAAACCCTGAGGGGCCCATATCAATGAGGGCTTAGCTTGTCCTCCCCATTAGCAGCTGTGCTAGCCTCAGCACACTGTCAGCTCAATAGTGAAAGGTTAAGACCATGGGACACTGCCAAATGACTGAAGGCCCCATAGGTCCTCAGTCTGGAACGGAAACATGGAGCAATGAGCATAATTATGGTGTTTTGAATGCAGTTTGTGCAAATATGCATTGCATAATAATGAGGCTGAGTCCATTCTCTGATGATTAGTTTAAAGTCCTGAATCAGCTTCTAACAGCCAGAATGTTCCACACATGCATTTTACACATACCCTTTACAGTGTCTTACTCTATATGCTGCTGTGTATTTGCACACTTAAAAGATTTACATGTTGGTGTGTGTTCTTGTTTGTATCTCATTTAAACTCAGGACGATATAATACACGTGGGATCAGATAGCCAAGCATACCCACAAAGCAACAACAAAAAAGGTATCGTAGTAGTCGAAAGATGTTTGTTTTGTCCACGTACGTACCTGTCGTGGTCTCGGCCAACGCCCCAGACACGGATGCTGCTGATTGGCTGAGAGTGGAGCAGGCTGCGATCATCTGGGTCAACCAGGGTCAACATGCGATCCTGAAGCACTAGCAGCATCCCTTTACCCTGTAAGGCCACAGACAAGGACACACTATTGCTGTGGTTCACCACCTGAAGGGTCAGGTAATTAAAAACATAGGTTGTTTGAAAAAAAAAACATATTTCTGCTACACAAATCATATTTATTTGTTCTGACTTTTCTCAAATGCTTGCTTTTTTTGTGACATAATCGATCATTTTAACTCTTCGGGCCTCTAAAAACTACAAGCAAAACAAAGGAAAGAGTCCATTTAATTTGCTCACAACCCAAAAAGTGGGGAACCACACCACTATAGTACATACATTGTGTAACTGTCTGTCTCTGTTGATACACTGACCTCTCCCCAAACACCAGCAGAGTCTCGTATGTCCCTCCTGCAGTAGGACAGCTGTCTGATACAGTGGTGGACGGCAACACTGCTCCTCCCCTCACACAGGTCCTGTTCTGCCATCTCCACCCAACCCAGAGATCGCACTGGAAATGACTGGAAGGAACACAAAAAACACATTTGTTTAATCAATCTAGTAAGGACTCACAATGTTCCTTTGACTCTATATCCTTCCCTAACCTCTAACTTTAAAAGGATAATTAGATTTTTTGTCGATTATGAAAACACTGTGCTCACCAGAATAATCGATGAGATTTCCAACGATTAGATTAGCAAATAAACAAGCCAGACTTTAACCAGATGATCTAAAACCACTTTGTAATATATACAAACTTAAATAAATTAACAATATTTGTCTAAAGGCAAAAAGTCAGCACAACCCAAAATGTTTGAATAGTCCTTCATTGCACAGGAAAACTGTGTGTGTGCACAACTACGGATGGTAAGGTAGGTCAAAGTTGAACCAAGATCTCTCTCTGACAACTGTGATGGATGATGACAAACAAGCAGTTTGGGTAATAATTTTACTGTTAGTGTTTACTTTCATTACTCGCTTCCAAATAAGTTTGGTCAATCTGTGGGTTTGTTTAAATCCAGTCTGATCCTCTGACGACTTTTTGCCCTGTCTAACTTCCTTAAAGCAATATCGCCACTGTCCAAGATCTCAGTAATGAACTTGGTACAGTAAGTAGATTGTCACCAAAACTGACAGAAACCATGGCCAAATGTACAAAAACAAGATCCAAGTTTAAACAAATTTGCGTTTTCCTTTAAACCTAATCCGTAGGCTTAAGTTAGATCAACTCATTCTTAAACATTAAGAATGATTAGTTCTGATCTTAAACTTAACCCACACATACTTACATACTAAGACACAGTAACTCACACAAAGTTCCTCTTAAAGTTGAATTTTGCTTACAGAGGTACAGTACAGTATGCAGTACTGTACCATCACAAGCCAGCCATCAGAGCAATAACTGAGAGGGGTTTGATTGGGGAAGACAATACATGAAATATGAAAGACTGTGCCTGTGTTTGTGTTTGTGTGTCTGTGTCTGTGTGTGTGTGTGTGTGTGTGTGTGTGTGTTTTGTGTCTCTCTGTGTGTAGACTGCCTCAGGCCAGCAGCTATTACCATCCTCTCTCCTCTCTTCCTTTATCTCTTTCTTTCTCATTTACCACAACAGGGAGCTCTTCTCTGCTGAGGAAAGCCTCAAGTTAAATGTTCCTGTCACAGTGTCAAGCAAACATGCACTTCAGCACACGCACAATCACACATCATCTCTCTCTCTCTCTTCCATGGACCATATTATTCTCTCTTGGTTCCTTCCTCATTAAACTTTCACACATCCTGAGATCATATCTGAATTTCCACACTCCCCTGTGTTGTTGGGTTCCTCTGAGATATCAGAATATCTCAAGATTTTCTTTCACTTGAATTTGAATTACTAAAGCACGTATAAGTCTGATTTTCTGTCCCTTGTGATTTAAGTTTGTTCTTTTTGGAAAAAGAAAAAAATCCTGACTAAACAAGAAAACTTACATGGTACTTTTGGTTTTGTAATCTAAAATATGATGTTTTTTGTATGCCTTCTTACAGACCAAAAGTGAATTTTTAATGTTGGATTAATTGAATATGTGCTTTGCAATAATGATGAAATTTGTTTACTATCAATTGGAAATGTCGGTCTACTTTCATCCAAATTTCATTTTTTGTCGCGATTCCAGGCAGATGACGCCATTGTCTGTCTGAGAAAAGATTACTCCTTCTGTCACTTTCCCCTTCCATTCCTCAGCTCATTTATCTACCCGATCCTACTTTCATTGTGAGCATCTCACACGTTTGCTGGTTGAGCCTTTCTATATGCTGTCCAGCCAATCCTAGTCTGGCTGTGAACGCTTTCACTACAGCTCAGTTCACAAAGTAACCACTGAGTGGCACTGCAACAAACAGAGAGAGAGAGAGAGAGAGAGAGAGAGAGAGAGAGAGAGAGAGAGAGAGGGTGGACAGGATGCCAATGAGCAGGTTCATTATGTCATTGCAAACAAAGCCTGGTGATTTACCTTCATTAATAAACACATGATTTGTTGAAATGCTGATATTTTGTTTAACAAATAAGGTCAGACTGACTTAATAACCATATTTCATAAGGACTATGTGCTAATCAAATGTTATAAATGTTGCCAAACAGTCATTTATAGGTGGTATACTGTGTTACTGAGCACTAATAGTATCTGAAAAGTATTTGAATTCATACAGTCTGGAAAATCTGGAATGTCATATTTGAATCCTCACTTATATAAAATTTGGGGACCTTTGCCTGTAATTCTAACTGCCTCTAGCTTTGTCCCAACTCCACATCCATGAGCAAAACAAATTATCATGAAACAATATGAATGGGTGCCTGCCTGCTTCAGTATTGTATATAAATCAGCACACTGCGACACACTAGAGCCATTAGTAATGAATATTTATGATTTTGTCACGTAAAAACTCCCGACAGATGATTATTATTTCATACACAAATGTTAAGTGTGTCGTTATATGTTGTTGTTATGATCTTACCATTGCCTCTGGATCGGAGAAGGTATTGTTGAGGTCCACTGTCTCTAGCTGGGCTGGGGGGCTGCAGAGAGACATCAGACATAACAGTGATGATAGTCATAGTAAAGTCATATTTCACAAACTACTACATGAGAAAAACATCATGGCTCAGGCCTTGCTACACAAATCTAGTGAGAGAACTCTAGAAATTATATATATTTCTCTACTGTAGAGTATGTGTGTGTGTATTACTTGAGGTTAAGTGACGCATAGCGGAGGGTAGCCCCTTCAAAAGCCTTAAGACTGGGATCTGGATAGACTGGATAGTCCTTCAGCTCCTGGAGCAAAACAGACAGACAGATGTTCAGAAAGAGAGACTAACATTAGTGGTAGACACTGACACTGGTAATAGAATGAAGAAGATAAAAAACTGTCTGATTCTAATACTGATTTTACCAATTTATTTGATCCCAACTGTTGTGTAGTAACTGACTCATTTTAACTTAATAGGAGAGATATTCATCTTTGTTGAACATGCACTTCAGACTGGTCTGGACAGATTACTGTGTGCTCATTTCAATTTAAACATTGCAGCAGTGAAAGCAGAGATAGTGATAACACCATCACCCATAAAACAAAGGATAAAAAATAGTGTTTTCCTTCAAATGTAATAGCACACTTGCAACATCCCCTTTCAGACCAAACTTAATCAATAAAATCATTAGAAAATATCACAAAAATGTATTTGACAATTTCAACAAGTGAACACGCCAAATAAATGTGACTCTGTGTCTCACGTTGGCTGTGCAGGTGGTGATGTTGAGATTTGGTCCACAAGAGGTGACATCATTGGAGGGGGTGGAGGAGGAGGAGGAGGAGGAGGAGGAGCCAGAGGGCGAGGGGACCGGCTCCACCGAGCTGTCAGATATCAGACTGCTGGGGCGCTGTGGGAGAGAGAGCGGGATCAAGATAGAGAGAGATGCAGCATGAGAGAAACACAGAGAGACAGACAGGGTGATGGGTACATCATTGATCACCAACAGCTTTCCAATATATTGCACTAAGATTGTATATTTATGGTGACCGAAGCTACACAGAAAACTGTTAAACATGCGGTTAAATTAGTTTTTTGCATGTCGCTACTTACATTTTTTAAATAATGTTTTTGAAAACTAATTTTACAAAACATTCTTAACTCATTACTGGCTTTTTCAGAGCTTTCAATCGCATCTCACGAGTTTTCATGAAGATGGCTCACTGTTAGATGTGGTTAAAACCCGGGGAAAACTAGTAAGGGAGCTTGATTTAAGATTGTTTGGTCCAACTGCTATTTTCAAGATTAAGATTGAACTTTCATGCAAATAAATGTTTTGTTTTGCAAGTTAGCAAGGTTTCTTGCTGCCACCACCAATTAGTTTGTTATTATGGGTTTCAATGAAGAGACCCATTGTTAATGTTGTTAAGAGTGGAAGCAGATATGCTAGAAACATGTTTATGAGGAGAGCATAACTTTTCCTTAATTTCCCAACTCATGGCTTCAGCATTTGACCTTTCATCTGAAGCCGGAGATATAAGTGCCTTAACTTCAAAAATCAGTAATGAACACTGAACATTCAGCCTTGAATAAATAATAGACTTCAGTCTGATGAAAAACAGATGTTCACCTTTTCTTAAAGCATCTATATATAAATAGTTATTACTTTGTTTGCTGACCATGTTTAAACATATAATTACTATTATCACCAATATTCAGCAGAATAAAGTTCTCTCTAGGGATTAAGTGTGTTCACATAAAACAATTTTCTGCTTTAATAAAAAAATATTACAACGCCAAAAAACCACCCTGATTGAACCTGGGTGTGTATTTGTCCATGTAAAGTTAAATATAAATGTGTTTGACCACGAGGGATGTTAGGTCTGTGGGTTCCTCTCACCTCGTTGGGTGGCTTGAGGGAGTCCTGCGTTTCCTGTTGAGGGTGATGCTCAGTGTCTGGCTCAGTGTTGGGAGATGTGTGTTGGTTGCCAGAGGCAACAGGTCGGTGATACTGTGTGGTGCCGGTGGGGATGTGCCAGAAATAGACCTCTGATGAGTCTGAGATCTCCCGCCAGCCTGGGGGCAGGTCCCCATCACCCCATACATCTGCTGAAGGATGACAGCGATACACAAACACATATTGCACATGAATGTTGAACACCGAAACATACAGTACGTATGCTGCTTGCACACAGGAAGGGTCAGCAAAAATACATTATCATGACATATGCACATACAAAAGGCTACACACACACACAGGGATGGACAGGGTAAATTTCAGAGATGGTCAGCCTGTCCCTGCTTAGTTTCTGTTGTCATAGCAACACTGGGGCTCATCCCCTGTAGTAGGACCCAATGGGCAACAGCATCTCTCCTTCTTCCTCTCTCTCCTGGTTTTCGTTTTCCCTGTCTGCCATCTCATATTTCTCTCCATACCCTCATTCTCTAGCTATTGCTTTGTCATACATCCTTGGCAATCATCGCTTACTAAATCCAGTTCAGATTTTTTCTCTATCCTATTTCCTTCCTCTTTCACACCCTGCTATCTGCAGCGGCCTATCCTTCTGTCCATCCTAATCACTCTCTGCACCATAAGGTGCCTCGCAGGGGCCTTAAAGGTTCCTGCAGTATTGCTGGAGTCACTTGCTTGCTTAAAAAGAGGATTTTGGTAAATTTCCAGATCAGACAGTCTGTAGGAGGTCGAAGGAGTGAGAGAGAAAGAGAGGGAATGAATGGAGTAATAGAGGCATGATTAAAGACTGACACAGATATGCTATTTAAAAAAAACAGAAAGATCAGATTAAAAGACAAACACACACATATCGAACCTGTCTCCCGTGGAGTCTGAGGAGAGGGAGTCTCCTGGGACAGGGTGGTCCAGCTGGAGTCTTCATCCTCTGATGGAGTGTCAGGAGTCAGATCAATTCTTAAACCCACTTTAGGGAGTCCAGTCTCTGGTTCAGGATGTGCCAGGGAAGGGGGTGCCCGGCTCCTGGTAGGGGTGTTCCTCTCTGCAGCCCGGGCCTGTTTAGGGGAAGAAGGTGGATACTGTTGCAGGAACTGGTTCTCATTGTTGGGGTGCAGCTCCACCTTGATCACCCGGGGCTGGGAGTTCCGAGGGGGCTTTGCTGGACTGCGTGGACTAACCTGAACCTGGACACAGAGCTCCTCTCTGACCTGTGCTGGAGCCTGGTTCTGGTTGTTTGGGGCCCACTCTGGGCTATTTGTGGAGGAGGAGGAGGTGGAGGAAAGAGGGGCTTCCACCACCACTGGTAGTAGGGGCTGTCTTGGTGTCGGTGTGGGGTCATCTTCCTCTTCCTCCTCCTCCACCACAGGCTCTACCTCTTCCTTCTCTTCCTGGCAGGTCTGCTTACTGCTGGGCTTCTCCTCCTTCTGGCTCTCCCTCTCCTTAGCAGGGCTGGCCTGCTCTTTCTCTGGGGAAGGCTGCTGCTTCTTCTCCTCCTTGTCCTCTTTGTTTCCTCTACTGAGGTCCAGATCCCAGCCCTTCTCATGGTACTCCAAGAAGCTCTTTGTCCTTCTACGGAACGGGGGCAGCTGTGAGTTGTCTTTTCCAAACTCTAGCCAGTCAGAACTGGGGTTATTCATGAGATCATTGTGAATTTTGCCCTCTGTATTGACCCTGCTCAGCTCCAGCTGCTGACTCTCAGCTCGTCTCTGCATGTTGGCCCCATTCTTGGCTAGTTTGGGGTTGGTTGTATTAAACAGCGATGAGGAGGTGGAGGAGGAGGAGTAGAGGGCAGAACTGGAGGAGGACTTAGTGGGGAGGCCCCGCCCTCTGGTTACAGGCTGGTTTTTAGAAGACAAAGCCAAGTGGTCACTTATCCCCATGGCGCTCCGCACACTGGTCATTGCGTACCTCTGACGGCTCTTTGGCAATGTGGCCGAACTTCCGGTTTCCATGGACTCCTTGATGACATCTCGCCCAAGCAGCTGGTTGTATGATGAGCGAAGGCTGAGGGAGGTGGGAGGGGTGGCGGAGGAGCCGCTGCGATTGGCCAGACCCACATTAGAGGGGGAGGAGCCAGAGCGGGAGAGAGGAGGAGTTTGTACTGACATCATGACTGACTGGAAATACACTGCCGTGATAGAGCTGATGAGAGAAGAGACACACTGTCAGAAGTTATATAACAGTCTATGAGTCAATATTCTTCTTTTTACATCACATTATTATTTACAATATTTTATAATGTCTTTTTTGTCATTTCTGGCTCAAGTACTCTCTTGGTGTTTTCCTCCGTGTGTCTCTGACATCATCACAGATGGCTGACATCATCAAAATGAGACTTTCAGTACTGTGTCACTCATTTGCATTTCTCTGTTGTTAAAACTGAACATAAAGCCGTTCAGTTGCAACATTAAAACGTCTTGCTCTTTGCTCTCTCTGGCAGCAAATCAGCCAGTCTCAGGGGCTTTTATTGATACACAATGGTGGAGATTCTTTACCATCTTCATGCCCCTTTTACACATAACAAGGTGCCACCGTTGAAGTGTTCAAAAACACACTGCATCAAAGTCATGAAGCTGGATCGCATTTGCATGATATTGGGAGTGAGTCAGACCCTTGATGTATTCATCGAGGGTTGTTATTCAAAGCCGGGGCTGAGAAGTAAACCAGTCTGTGGGGAGGAGAAGTGGCAGCCAGCTCCTGCTAACTAGCTAGCCGTGTCTCTTATCTGAGGGTGGAGCAGCCTTGTGATGCTGAATACAGACAGATGGA
Source organism: Coreoperca whiteheadi (assembly GCA_011952105.1). Taxonomy (NCBI): domain Eukaryota; kingdom Metazoa; phylum Chordata; class Actinopteri; order Centrarchiformes; family Sinipercidae; genus Coreoperca; species Coreoperca whiteheadi. The sequence goes on from CM022490.1 coordinate 14,427,823, forward strand.
TAGCAACAAAGGCAGTGGCAGCGAATCATTATGATGTGAAGACACGGTACATGTATGAGTTGCATCACTGTCACTTTTGTTTTTGAATGATCTAATTTGGCTACAACCCTGTGGAAACCTGGTAAACAACTGAACACAAATACAGGTAGAAAAACATGCCCAGGCACGCAAGCATAATGTATAAACATCCTGTCAGCCAATCATAAACACACACACCTCAAACAATGCTGCAGTCATCATCAGTGCTTTTTTTAAAAAAACATGGTAAATACAAACGCTGCAGATTTTAAAGCACGATAAGATCTTGGGAAAAGACAGAGCAGGACTTTGGAGAGAGCAGAATCCCTGGGCAGTGCACTTCGTTCATGTGGGGCCCTTATCTGCTCCCCTCTCCCTGGGTGGTTGTCTTCTTGTCCCTCTTGTCACGGAGCCACAACAGCCACAACAACCTGTTTGTGCTGAATCTGCGCCCACGCTCACAAGCCTGTGACTCAGACACAAACACAGTGTCAACAGGTTCAAACTACCTGCACTTAACTGTGCGGTCTCACCAGATTAGCAGCTATTCTCAATCAGCAATGCCTAATACTATTGTCACGTAAATACCATTTAACTCCAATTTTTATGTGACCCCCTCAACTAATTGCCTATATTGTCAAACTGGTTTTCTTATAAAAACCTTTCAAAATAAGATGATGCCAAAAATGCGTTGATACCAAGCTAAAAGCCTCAAAAGCTGGAGATATAAGCTCTCCAGCTGAAAATCAAGCAAATACGTTGCACGACTCAGAGGACAGATTACACATCCTGACACAACCCCCCAGAACAGACAAGGAGTGATTAACAAACAGCATTTCACCTCCCCATTGTCCCTTTTTTTCATTTTTTTTTTATTATGTCTGTGTTGCAGACAAACTGGATCATCTAGACAGAGATAGCGGCCTTTACTTACTCCCCCCCCGCCCCAGCAATGCAGCCAGATCTACATTAGTTTAACAAAGTGGGGCGAAGAGAGGACATGAGGCAGAGTGGGGAGGAGAAAGGATGGTTATTAGAGGGAGAAAGTGAGGAGAATGACACAGCAGTTTGCAGCACAGTGGGCCACAGTCAACATACAGATGTAGTTAAACTGTTGTCCTCAATAAATCTGTTGTGCTCTCCAACAGCAGAGGTCATTCATGAGATGCACAATATTTTAGCAGCTGGTCACAGGACAGCAGCAACATGTATAGCCTACTAACAAAGCATTTATGTCTTAATCTCTCTTGCTTTTTGTCCTCTTGCTGCTCTATCGTTCCTTGCATTACAGTCAAATGTACAGTAATATATGAACGATAACAAGCAGATATTATAGAGGTCATGTCCTCTCCTACAGATTTACTTGCATAAAAGAAAAGGATGAAAAAAATAAAACTTGTTGACAGACAAAATACAAAATTTTTTTGGAGCAAGGTGTCAAAACAGGATCCTTATCTGCTCTGGTTGTTTATGCTGTCTGCTCACTTTATATACAGATTTACAGACAAGTGTTTTCAAATGAAGGTCACACTATAGAGAAACATCAAATTCTTATCGCTTCACATCAATAATATGCTTTGGAGATTCATCATCAGATCATTTGATAGATACTGACAGATATCTAGGCCTGTCAGAGGAAACCATCCTTTACCAACTTACTTCCCTGTAATGGCAGGCCCCTTTTCCTCAACTCTGAACTGCACCCAGCGCTTTAGAAATGAAATGCAACAGATGAAAGCACAAGCTGGAGATAAAATGAACTTGAAAAAGTCGATGATGTCATGGGTGGAGTTTTCTAGCTCCTCGTTTCTTGCTGCCACCTGAGTAAACTCCCTCACTGACAATAGGCTATCAGAAACAGCATTAGACCATCTTTAATTCTACCACATCGCCGAGGATGCATAGGTGGAGTTGCCAGTATTACGGAAGCAAAGCTGTCGATTTGTGAGACGCAGTAAATCTTAAGCATCCAGCCCCATCATCACCACCGCCGCACTGGGAGGGGAGCGCATCCCGTCGAGGGCATCTATTTACATCCACTCACCGCTTCGGTCAGCCTCCGGGCTTCTGCGCCTCCGCTCCCACGACGACACATACACACACTCACACACACACAGTAGTGAGCAGGGCCGAGGTCGACAGCCGCTTATAAGTGCCAGTCCGCCCGTAGCTGTAGCCGGCCGCCCGTATTGGATCACATCACACCATCTGCCCTCCCAGCCCGGCTCGGTGCTCGCTGGGGGCCAGCCTGCGCTTTCTCTCTGCGCCAGAGGATCCCGGAGCGGCGCGGCGCTGTGGAGCGCTCACAGCCAGCCGGCCAATCAGAACCGCGGACGCAGGACGCTCGGCGCACGGAAGAGACGCAACCATAATAAATCTCCCGGTGTTATTTTGCAACTCAGGTAATGAAATCACACATCATCGGAGCCTTACGTCATGCAGTAGAAACATTAATGTATTATAGTGCTACACGGGTCTGATCACATCTGTGTATGAAACGGTTTAGTTCTCAAGTCGTTATTGTGAATACAGATAGATTACTGAATTTTAATGGTACAAAGTAACCAGACAGCCAAAAAATAGTTTTAGGATTTTTATTTTATTTTATTTTTTACATTTTTTGACTTAGTGTGTGTATATAACAGTAGAACATCCTCCTCATAGTGAAATTCACAATTCACTTTGGCATGTGTATAGATAACAGGTTGGACAAAACACGTAGTGATTTCCCTTTTTGTACTCTGAAGTTGTTCTTTTACAAAACAGCACTGAACCATTTCACATATTTAGAAACTTAATTATTGAAGGTTAAAATATGACACTAATGTAAAGCACTTTGTCATTTTCAGAGGTGTAAACTGAGCAATACAGTCTGTAGGAGACACAATTATAATACACCTCTTTATATCATCAATCCCACATTAGTAGGGAGAGAAACAAGTCACCACCTAAGATTCTCAACCCACCTAAAGGCACACATTTTCTTACCCACAGGAGAACGTATATATTATATACAGAAAACACTGCACTATATAGAAACAAATACTAGAAAAGCTTCCATATCTCATTCCACACATAACATTGTAAGATATTGTATTCAAAAACTCGTTCAGACTTATAAAAAAATCTTCAACATAATAACACGTTTACACTCACATTCTGTATTTGACCAAATATAAAATCTATTCACTCTAATCCAGACAATATGTACACATGCAACACACTTTGACCTTCCTCCTTTGGTGAAGATACAGTCACACCATGAAATACATTCCTCAGTTTGACCTGTGCTAGCTCCAGATAACTATCCTATCCCAACAGTCCACTGGCAGATTCCTCCCTCAGTGCTGTGGGGATGGAGGTGAAGAGGCGTGGAGGACAGTGCCCGGGGGACACACAGGCTCCCGGTGCTCCAGGAGTGAGGCAGGATGGGAAGGGTGATGGAGTGACCTATGGAGGGGGGGACACAACTGGCCAGAGAGGAGAGTGGCCGCTGGAGCTGACAGTCGGCTACATGGAAACATGGAGCTGAACGGATGGAGCGCAGCGCTGCATCTTCTGCTGAAGAGGAGAGGGAGAAAAAAGAGAAATCAATTGCTTATCCTCAAAGATATTATCACTGCTGTCTTGGCTCATTAAAAGCTTATCACATGCAGTGCCATCACTGAATGACTAATACAAATGTGTGCTTACCCTTACTGTCTGTGTCATTAGGAGGCGTCAGTAAGCTCTTAGCCTGCTTGTTGCCTGCGCGAGCGGCTTGTTTGTAGTATTCAATTGCTGTCCTCAGATTCTGCTGCACCCCAAAGCCGCTCTCAAAACACTGACCCAGGAACAGCAGGGCGGTGTCGTCCTGCACACATGAAAAAAAATAAACATGCAATTTTGGCTTTTTAATCTTCAAGAACAACCTTCTTTATGTACAGGAATTGTGACTTGGTGGCATTTGTGCAGAGACAGACAGGCAACTTAATATTACACATTATAAATTGACACCAGAAACTTAAATAGACAAAGTAGTATGGTCAGAGGACTGAAGATGTCACCATTAAAACAATCACAATAGCTCAATGTGTGACACAACACCAGGACATTCAGCAAGGCTGAAGCTCAAAAGTGATTTGTAGCAGTAGTAATTGATGGTATTACTTCAACACAACTGCAGCAGACTGTTGCTAAAACGTGTAAGTAGGGATGTTTTACAGATAAGCTGTGAATATCAAAAAGAAGGAGATGGCGGGGATTCTTTGTTTCCTAATGCCGAATGATTGACATGGTACACTGTGAAACCTCAGTGATAAAGCCATAGGTAAAACTCCAGAAGTATCTAGAAGGGTCCTCACTCCGCTCGCTGCTGCCATCTTCAGGTACTGGACAGACTTGCTCCCGTCTCCGACTGGCTCCAGAGAGTAGACCGAGGCCAGGCAGACCTGAGCCTGAAGCGCGAGAGATACGTAGAGTTGTTTCACTTCTGTAAGCAGCATCAAGTGATTCAACAGTGGATTCCTCACACATACCAATAGCAACCCAGAAAGGCAAACAGACACGAGATGACTGTTTATTAAAGCAATCCCACTAAATGACAGAAAGCAAAACAAGCTGAAAGGACTACTCTATTGACAGAAAAGTAATCGGCAAATGCTTTGATAGTTTATTAATCATTAATTCGTTCTTTGAGCAAAAATGCCAAACATTCTTTAGATCCAGCTTCTCATTTGTGAGGATTTTCTGCTTTTCTTTCTCTGATATGATATTTCATTGAATATCTTTGCGTTGCGCACTGTTGGTTTGGACTAAACAAGACATCCGAAGTTGCCACCTTGGAATTTAGGAAATTGTTTTTTCTTTTTCCACGATTTTCTGGCATTTTAAAGGCCAAATGATTAATCAAAAAATTAAAATAATACTGCAAAAATAAAATGTGCCAGTAAGCCATGATGACAGTGAGCCAGCATGCACAATACCAGGACCCTGAAACTGAAGCAGCTAAATGGAATTCCTCAATCATTTATTTCATTATTTATACCTGTGCTTTGGGCAAAATGTCTTCTGTGCAAAAGGTCTTTATATAAATAAAGTACAGTATAACATCTCATAAAATAATAAGAGTAAGTGGGTAGAGCACTGTTGGAAAATTATTATTTCAAGAATTGTGAAACAGTACTTGAATGTACTTGCACTAGAGTTGCAAAGGTTTCCATGAAAGAATTCAGAAGAGTTTACAAGATTTTATCATGATTTCATACCTTGGTGAGTCCAGCTGCAGCAGCCTGTTCCAGTAAGTTGATGGCTGTGTCGAGCTCCTCTAAACTATGGTGCCCCCTGCTGGTCAGGAGCAGCTTTGCATAACGGTACTGAGCCTGTCTGTGACCCCCAACTGCTGCCTGCTGGTAGTAATACAGAGCCTTGACAAGAAAACACATGAGAATCATCTCAAGATTTCTGACATAGAAGAAGAGTACGTATGGTGATTTTCAGAATGATGAAGCACTTAAGAAAACAAAGTGTGCTGTCTGGATTCTCACCTTCGCTTTGTCCTTGCTGACTCCTCTGCCTTTCTCGTAGCACACACCCGTGTTAAACTGGGCCTTGCTGTAACCCTGCTGAGCTGCGGCTACAAAACATGTAAAAGCTTCTTCGTAGTTCTCACTCTCTGCACTTTCTAGACCTGCCATAAACAGAGAGATGAAGACATTAGCTATGGACAGAGGAAAACAAATGTGGTTAATTTAGCAAAACACTTTAAGACTAAACAGGGATAACATACGACACTTGGTTTGTTTAAAATTGATTGTCTTGAGTAGGAATATATGTGTGAACATTATGTGGCGCGTAACTGTCAAATCATTACCAATGATGTTGAGGATAACAGGAACATTGGTGTCTCCCACATGTCTGAGGTTCATTGCTGCTCCTGCCAGCCTCTCCTCATCAGACATGTCCTGAAAAACCAAAAGAGGATAAAAAAAACCCCCAACAACAATTAAGATTAGATGACAGGTCAGTCAGTCCTTTGCAAGGATGAAGAGAAAAATGCTGCTTTCTTTAAAATAAATGTCACACAAACTAAAGCAGACAGACTTTCACCTTGTCATTAGCATCTTTTATCTCCGTGTTGTTGAGGTTGGCATCATTTTGCAGAGGACAGGATGCTGACAGAAGTGATTCCTCTGTGAGTCAGGGAAGAAAAACATTTTTTTCCCACTCCCACAAATACTAGGTTAACTACATTTTGAGAGAAATACTATTTTTAAACAATCTTTCAACTTTTACAACCACAAAACCAACCAGGTATAGGAGAATCCTGGTTCAGGAGTGCCCTCTGTTGGTCAGAGCCAGCAGTCAGATGATCCTCCTCACTGCTGCTGTGAAGACTGGCCTCACCTGTACTGCTGCTGCTGCTGCTGCTCTGAGCAGGCGACTGGTCTTGGATCTGCCTCTCTGGCTCCCCCTGCAGACACAACACACTGCTTCCTCTGGGCAGGACATCACTTTGAGACACTGGAGAAACCAGACAGATGCAACAGGATTCTGATCACACAAGATTGAAAGGAAAAGTGTTTGGGGTTGAGATGGTTACATGTCTGTTGTGTAGAACTATCTTAGTAATGGATTTCCCTTGATATGAAAAAGGTGAACCATCAGCGGGCCTATTGCTTAGTTACAATAATGCGACAAGGACTCACAGATCTCCAGCAGGACGCGGTAGCCACACTTGTGCAGGGTGGAGGGTACAGTCAGGGCTCCAGGGTTTGGACTCGGCTCAGTGCCTGAAGAGAGCTGGGAGTGGATCCTCCTGCAGATCTGCATAAACAGAACTGCTGCAGCACCCTGTCGAGAACCAGCAACTCCACTGTCATCGCTGTCATGAGGACATGAGATGTGCACGGCTACTCCTGGTACCAACATACTGTATACCAGCAACGGCCAACCACGTGCCATGAAGTCTGCAGGTTTCATTCCAACCAAAACTCAACAGGTTGATAATCCCTCCTTTAAGTACAGGTGAAGAATTCATTAGTTTGTGCGTTTACATGCACACAAAAAACAGGCAATGCAGAGAAATCAGGTAATGAAGGAAATCAGACAACACATTTATATGCAACTGCAGTAACCTGGTTACAGCAACATGACACTGGGTAAGATGAAATCTGCACACTGTTGGCTCTCCTTAGCCATCCATGCGGTATACTTTAAAAGCAGTTAGCAAGTGAGACCACCAAGTGGTGCTAAAGGAATGAACCTGCTAGTTGCAGACTGAGAATGTACAGTATATGGGTAAGCAGTGTAACTGTGAACCACATCATGTTGTCATCTTCTTATATTTTGGCAAAAGGTCACATGTGCCACAATGCCTGCTTCATATTTGTTCAATGGATGCATTTACCTTTACTTGGAAAACATAAACTTCTACTAGCAAATGATGTGATTTCTTTGAGTTACGAATAAGTATTTCGATCTGAGCGTAAAATGTATGCTTCTGTTAAATACACAGCGCTTGGAGTATTACATAGATAAGTGGGAAGATGAGAACTGTAGCACAGCTTTGCGTGGTTACAGTTTTGGAGGTGGACTGGTGTTGAATCGTTGTTTTAGTGGCTGTTGTTTTTGTCATGAGGGTTGAAGTTGCGATCATGATCTGCTCTAAATGTTTTTAATACTAATAGCTGTCAAACAGTGCATGGAAGCCAGGACATCATATACTATTTGTCTCATCAGTCCAGACTGTTCAAAAACCGTCCGTGAGCAGCCTCCTGACAGCTGACGAAAGTCATACTGGACATACTAGTAAATATTTTAGGTGTTTTACATTTGAAAATGTAACAACAAAAGGCATACCCATCCCACAGCATCCAGGGCTGTGTAACGTGGAAGCTCAGCGTAGCCAAATTGAAAGGTCCTCTGTTTCTTCCTCTCGCCATCCCCATCTTTCTGAGAGCTGACAGAAAAACAGCACAAACTAAATATAGCAATTATATGTCTGTTTCTATTTCCAGTCTTTTGTATTAAGGCACCTCAGAAATACTCTGTTTAAAGGCAGATGGCTTTGTTTCTGTTCCCTTAACTAACCTTATTCATGCTTACAGCAGATGCTGCTGGATGATGCAACCGGCTGAAAGGGAGGCAGCGAGTGTGCTACGAGCAGAGAACGGGTTCAAAGACGGAGTAAAGGAACAAGAAAGGACTGGGATGAGGCTAGCCTCTGAGGTTTGACCTTAATTCAAAAGTTCTCTTTTCATCAGCTGATAATATGGCCGGTGGTTTGAGGGCAAAGACGTTGTGAGATCAAAGTGAGACGCTCAATGCTTTTCTTTTCTATTTCTTTCTTCTGTCTTTCTAGGCTTTTGTCATCAGACAGAGAAAAGGAAAGGATGGAGGTGTGGAACGTGCCTGCTGTCAGAGGAGTGTCGAGAGGCGGCGAGGACAGTTGAGCTGTTGATGACCTCGTCCTCCACATGGTGGTTCTGGGGCAGTCGCAGGGGGGTGCTGCCATGGCATCGATGCAGAACTGATAATCGATGGGAAGACCAAAAAGCCAAGATTAGACATTAATGTCCAGTGTTCAAATCTCAGGGAGAGGTAGAAGGTTGAGCCTCCTCAGAACTACTTGACATACAAAACACGCTCCGTAATTTCCTAATAAATCCAAAGGACGTTTCCTGGAAGAAGATCTGAGACAGTTATTTCAGTTCAGTAGCTTTCTTAGTTTGTAAGCAATTGTTGATTTCCAAAGGGATTCTGCTCCATTTAAACAAAGTAAATATTCATTCATTATCAACGTATTATTGGAAGCTTGAATTGTATGCATGACTGCAGACAAATGTCACATTTCTGCACGTGCAGCTGACCTGCTGTGCGCTGACAAAAACACGCTCTGTTATTGAGTAGCAAATTACAAAGTCCTTTTCAGGAACATTTCTATGAATTGACATCTACTAATCAGTCAATTTCTAGGAAATGATAGGAAACAATGGGAAGCAGAATATAAAATAAAGTGGTAGCTGAAGATGTGCAGCCGGCACTTCGGCAAAATATCAAAGTCCTGAAATATCATAACAGTAGAGAATAGCCTATTATACAGTGGCAGTAAGAGCCCAAAAGATGTTATTTAATTGGTTAACTTGTGTACGCTGACTTGCATGTCGTTAGTATGTCACAGTATTATGAAGACAAAGGTGTAGTTTTGCAGTACAGTACTAATTTGTGTAGGTTTCCCAAAGTAAATGTGTACGGAGACACATACAGAGATCAGTAAAATACAAAATGGAAATCAGTGCTAACCGATAAGTAAATCAAAAACTAGATACATACATCCAGACATTGGTTTAAGAAGATACATAAAAAACAAGTTCAGAGAAGGACGAACAGATGCATTTAGCATATATTTCTGCACATTTCATCTCGCTGATGATATACAAAGTACATGTGTCAGGTGTTTCGGCAGGTAACGTTATGTGTGCGTGTGGCCATTTGAGACTGTAATGTGTGTTTGAGTAACAGCATACAGAAACAGGTCTGCCATACATAGCCTCTGGGGATTTCAGTAACATCGAAAGGTCCAGAAACAGCAGCAACAGCAGCTGACTTCACTGACTTTGACCGAAATAAACCGGTAACGTTGTCAGTTGCAGCGACAGAGTAGAAACTAGGAAAGTGTTTTACATTAATCGACTTCACTAACTTAGTTGTTAGCTAAACGCAATGGATAGCTAACGTTACGCTACACGGGGAAGCACAACAAAGAGCCATTATTTCTTACTAAAAGCGACATTTTATAATAGTATAAAGTAAGGTAAGAATCACGGCACTACGTAAAAGGGGGGAGTTTCTCCAGAGTCATTTGTCTCACCTCTTCCAACGAAACCTTGAAGTCTCCACATGGTTGGTCTTGTACAGCAGCTTTCACTGAAGCGTTATCTCCGAAAACACATGTTCACATTCACCTGAGGGCTCTCCTGACCGCACCAACAACGACTGCTTCGCTCCAGCAGTCCGGCGGCTGGTAAATAAAACCGGTCACGAGTTGTGTCGGCAGAGGACCAAAACCGGAAGTGTCTCAGGTGACTTTGAAGAAGCTGGTTTACAGCCTCACAGCGCCGCCGTGCGGTGGGGTGATCGGTGTGTTGAGGTGCACTGAAGTTAGGTTTCAGTAAACTCAGTTCTACCACCAGGTACAATATAAAAAAAAGAATCATAACAATAATAATAGCTTTCTGAAACGTGGAATTGGAGAAGCCAAATCATTTATGATAGATAAAAGCTTCATACTTTATGTCGATTATTTAATAGGTTATATATTCATGAATGGAATCAGATTTACAATGTGTTAACTGACAAGAATTGGTGCATGAATGTAGATTTTGTTATGTTTGTTTATATTTGTATATTTCTGAGGCTGTGTGGATGTATTTATTCACATTGTTGATATCCCTTGGGACACAATATTTACGCTGTTCAGATTTGTATGAGATCAGTATATTAGGCTGTTAGATGCTGTGTGCCTACATATGGGAATGGATTATTTTGTCAAATAATTCCATGACATGACAGCGTGACAGTGAGCCGGCACGCACATTACTAGGACCCTGAAACTGAAGCAGCTAAATGGAATTCAACCATCATTCATAATATTATTATTTTTACCTGTGCTTTTTCAACTGTGACATGTCTACAATGAAAAAGGCCTTTTGCCATTAATTCCCAGACTTCTTGCGTACCGATGTGTCTATCTTTCTAGATGAATAAAGGACTCACTCATGGGTTCAGGGGTTGATTTGGTAAACTGTCCAGAGCACATTAGTCACTGCAGGACGGTTTGGCTTTTCTTTCCTCTGCTCATGCATGGGTCAAACAGTGACGCACGCCCCAACTCTTACTGGCAACACACTCTCTTCCAGTCAGATGGGGCTTAATGGTGGGGGGGGGGGGCGAGATCTGCAGTTGTGAAGTCAGATTAAACTTGGAATAATTCACTCCTTGACCAGTTTCCATGGTGACACAGTCATCATGTCTTTCCCTTCCCATCCTTCTCAGGCAAATAAGTCTAGCCTGCAGTAGTTGGTAATGTTAGCAAGATCTCTGTACTGCCAAATAATGTTTGCTGATTCGCCTGGGGCCAAATTTGTCTGGGCAATATGGAAAACGCAGAGTTGAGCTGGAAACAGAGTCCCACTAGACAAGACTAATTGAGCAGTTTGTTTTTACCCATGTTTCAATCTGTACTTGAGTGCTCAAGTTTGAGAAATTTAAAGCAGGGAGGGGACTTGATAAGTGCTAAGCAATTTCTAAAATCTCATTTGCTTTTTTTTGGTGCCTTTTAAACCATTTCTCTCCTGTCCCTGAAGTTTAGGACTTTCTGGTTGCTGCTTGTTCACAAACAAATGGGTTTCCAGGTAGTAGGTGCAAATATAATAATGGAGTTGGGTCTTATTGAAGGCAGTGGTGGAAAGTAACTAAGTACATTTACTAAAGTACTTTAATTAAGTACAATTTAGGGGTAGTTGTACTCCACTTGAGTATTTTTATTGGATGCTCATTTATACTTTTACTCCACGCCATTTATCTGACAGCTATAGTTGCTTTTCATATTAAGATGCTACATAAAAACATATGATTTGCTTATAAAATACAATCCATTGTTAAAGATTAAACCACTGGTTACAAACCATTTTAGCTTATTACCCCTAACTGAAAAGCAGTGACTTGTCACGTTTGAAATGTCTGAGTTAAAAAAACTGAAGGTCTCTGCACTTCTTAATATGTGTCAGGTGTGTCGGAGGAAAGCACAATTTGAATAAAAATTAGACACACTGTCTCACTTGCGTTGTAAATAAATAAATATTCTGGCAGTAAGTGAGACAGTGTGCAGATGTCTATGAGTTGTTAGCAGTTACATCTAAGAGTGATTTCCCCTCTAAACTGCTCAGATGGTTTTACTTAATTAATTGTTAAGATCGAGGCCCGAAGATTTCAAATTATCCAATGATTCATAAAAATTCATCAAAAAGCAAAGGTTCGAGAAAACAAATACAAATTTGTGCAGCAGAACTTGTTTTTTCTTTTTCTAGGAACGTTTCTCTCCACCGATAGTTCCTAAATGAAACTGCTCACAACAAATGTGTGGATTCTCTCAAGATTTCTGGAAACAGACAATGCTATTGTGTTTTTAAAATATATTTTCTTTGCTCTTTGAGCACCACAAGCTGAGTGCCATATAGTCCCATTGTATTAAAAAAATGCAGACATCTTTCGGGCGATCTCTCCAAAACTCAGCAACCCACACAAAAACAATCTAGATGGATAAATAGCGCTACACATAAGACAAAAAATGTGTATTTTTGATTTTGGGGTGAACTGTCTCTTTAAGCACATTTTGCTGATAATATTTATAGGATTTTGAATGCAGCACTTTTACTTGTAAAAGAGTATTTTTACATTGTTGTGGCACTTTTACTTAAATAAAGGATATGAGTATTTCTTCCACCAATGATTGGAGGGTTTTATATCCCAAGCATTGTTTCAAGCCCCCCCTTCACACAAACACCACACACTCACTGCTGCGATACACCCCTCCGCCCCCACCTCCATTTCTCATTCGGAGGAAGGGGAGGGAGGGCACACATGGATGGACGTGTGGTGGAACCCAGCTGGATGACCTGTTTATTTTGTTAGCTGTGAGTGCTGGTGTGAGGATGGTTTACAGGATGTGTGTGGGGGTGGGTTGGGGGGATAGATCTTGTCTTATCATAGGCCTTGACTATCTAGCCACATAATCTGTGGACGTAGAACTGAGGATTACAGAGGATTTGTTCACAGCAGAGTGAGCCTCAGCCGAAGATGTAGATTTTGTTTGTCTGCCTGGTTTCTCTCAGATGGAGAAGACTTGACCTGTGTTTCAGTAAAGAAGAGACTCTCCTTAGACATCTGTGCAAGGCCATAGCAGCAAAACCTTCGAGCCTCAATCACCTTGAAGAGAGAGAGAGAGAAAGAGTTAGATTTGAGTACTACATTAAGTGAAGGGGGCGGGGGATTTAAAGAAAAGGCAAAGGGGGTGTTTCTTGCCCCTCTCTCCCCTTTTCTTTCTCTCTCCCTGTCGGTCTCCTTGGTCACACACATGCACACATCCTCATACACACACAGACACTGACGAAGGCGCAGTCCTGCTATGGCCACCACCACCACTACCGAGGAGAGCTCTCCGGTCCCGGCCACCACAGCACCCCAGCAGCCTGACTTGGAAACTAGCATAGAACCCGGCTCAGCAGCAAAGCCTGAGCCCAGCGAGGCCCAACATGACAGGGAGGAAAAAGAAGATGAGGAAGAGGAGGAAGAGAGAGGAAGCTCTGTGCCGGGGCAGGAGAATGCAAGAGTGCAGAGTTTGGACCCGGAGTGGGTGGAGGAGAGGTTCAGGATTGACAGGAAGAAGCTGGAAAACATGTTGTATCGTGAGTGAGCTGAGATGTTAAAATGCTGATATTACCGTTAATGAAATGCACCTGAACTTCATAGTTTCCCACTGGCACTGTTATCAACTTCATTCTCACATTCTTCTCTATGAGCTTTTTCTGAAAGTTATTCTGTTTGTGATGCCTATCATGGCCTCCTTGTGTCCCCTTATCTACCTGACCCTGTGTGTCTGTCAGGGCCTCCAGCTGGCTGTGCCCCTGTTGTCACCATCAGTAGCCTATAACTGCTATCCACTAAACGCCTGTTGCTGTATTACCATGATTTATGACCTGCAATGGCTTATGCATTCAGAAGTCTTTTTTGCTATTATCATTCCTGTCGGGGAAGCCGAGGTAACTGCCTCTGTTAGTTATCGCTTCTTGGCAGGTTTATGACAAATGCCTCCCCTGTGTTACTGGGGAAACTCTTTCTGACAGTGTGCTACTGCTGCAGATAGAGGCTGATGTTTGTCTGTTTGTACTCATGCAGACTCTTGATGGGAAAGCTTGTGTGAATTCAGCTCCAATAACTGTGGGTTGTTTTAATGTGTGTGCAGGTGGGACTGTGCTTTTGCGACAGTTTGAGTAGCCTCAGTGTGGTAGTACATTTTGTATCTCATCCCTTTAGGTGATAATCTGTCAGGCAGCACTTGAGACTTCATTCTGATAGGCTGAGGAGCACTCTGTTTTTTGTTTTTACACATTCCTTCTTGATTTTGCAGTTGTTGTTTAATTTTTTGGTCAAGTGGGAGGTCTTTGCGTCAGCAAATGCCATTGATGCGATTAGCTGTCTCTAGGCTAATTTGTGGCTGCCCCCCCAAGCACCACCTTCTCTCTCCACCCCATACTGTTCTCTTCCCATTCCTCAGCTCTGGCCAGCGTAACCCATGGTGATGAGGGGGGTTGAGGGCGTTCCTAAGTCCCCCCATACCCTGTAAATGTCACCATGGATCGATGGCCTTTTAAAATTGTTTATGTTCCTGACAACCTCTTGTTCAAGTTGCTTGGCAAATTTCAGCCAAGTCAACATTTAAATCTTGACTTATCACACATGCTTGATATTGAACACTTGTGCTGTAAACAGAGGACTATTGTGCTGCTGACCAACACAACGTGACCAATCACACTGCAGGAATTTTTAAATGGGTCTTCATCTGTTTATTCTTTATGTTTGCTTGTTATGTGTCTTTCAGCTCCAAAGCATGGTGACGGTGAGAAAGGAGATGTGTTTTTTGAGAGAGTAAGTAGAGCCCCACACGGGGAAACATTTTATTCATAAACCAAAAGATGACAAACAAAAAAATGTAGCTGCTCTCCTCAGTGAAAGCCACAGATAATCATCAGTGCTTAAAGCCTCTAGGTTAAATGTAGCTTACAGATCAGCGAAAGCCACCATTTTATCATTTGTTCCATACTCTGCATCCAATGATTACTGGTTTTATGGAGGTGATAATTACAGTCTGTGAAATGCAAATGAGGCTTTGTATTCTTAGATTGAAGAGATCTGCTGTGTGTCTGGATGCGTTAATGTGTATGTGTTGTGATTTGTGTGTGCGTAACCTTTTAGCATACAATGACAGTTCTGTCTTTGTTTCTCACTCTCCTATTGTTCGTGCTTCCACAGGTGATGAGAGAAACTGACACTCAGGTGAAATGGCCATCCAAGCTGAAGATTGGAGCCAAATCAAAGAAAGGTGACAAATTCTTTATATTTCAGTCACACCTTATCAGTGCTCTGTGTTTCGTCTCCTTCCTGTCACACGGTTTTCTGTGTTCCCACAAATTGATTTATCATTGCCCATTAACTGTAACATCCTCAAATGTATAGAATTTAAACTGAACTCCTATTTCCATCTAGATCCACATGTGAAGGTGGAAGGGAAGAGAGCCAATGTTTTGAAAGCCAAAAATAAGATACTAGAAGTGCTGGAAACCAGGGTGAGGGCTCTGGTGCTTGATTTTCACAATTTGTCTGATGAAAACATGCTTTTACATGTTTTCTGCTTTGCTCCTGCTTCAAATAAGTTATTTGGAAAATAAAATAATTATAATGTTTAACTTAACAACTAATAACACTTGAAGATAAAGAAAGAGGGAGAGAGGACGTACAAGTATTCATAAAGGCTGGATCTTGTAATAATAATAATTTTCATGTTGAAATATTGAAAGTAATCTGCACAAATGACACAATTTTATATAAAACCATTTTATATAAAATAAAGGTGAACAAGGTGACTCTAAAGATGGACGTGGCCTACACAGAGCACTCCCATGTGATTGGGAAAGGTGGTGGAAACATCAAAAAGGTGATGGAGGTCACATCTTGTCACATCCATTTCCCCGATTCCAACCGCCACAATGCGACTGGAGAGAAAAGCAACCAGGTAACACTTACTATGGCAACTTTTTAGTGAGCAACTAACCGTTATATTGACAATTAAGGAAATGAAAACAACTTTAATTAAAACCCTTTTACTTTTTCAAAATGTAACAGGTCTCCATTGCTGGGCCCATAGAAGGAGTGGAGGAAGCCAGGAGGAGGATAAGAGTGAGTGGTCAATGTATAATCTGAGCAGAGACTACCCAGGTTAGATTTGTATTAGTCTCAAAACTCAATTTCTTCACTCCCGTCAAGACGCAGCAATCAATAGAATGATTAATAGAACGGCTGACACAAAGAAGACAGGTATATTTGTCAAAAAGCTGCTGCCTGTCTCACATCTCTTTATTTCTCCCTTCTCTCTGTGTCTCTTCTCCATCACAACCTTTGCCTTGTTTTCCATCCAATCTTGCTTGTCCTAGGACCTACAGCCATTCTCCTTGACCTTTGACCTCCCAGTCAGCCTGGTGCCCCAGGCTCTGCCAGATGCAGGCTCCCCACTCATCCAACAGGTGGTGCAGACTTTGGGGGTCAGTGTGAGCTTCAGGGCCGTGCCACCCCATCCTCAGGCACAACCTGGCTTCTATGAAAGCTGCTGCACCGTCTGGGGCCTGCAGGGCAACGCAGCTGCTGTCAAGGTTAGTGTCAAACATTTTAGAGAGAAGTTTAATCCAGTTTACACTTTATACACATTAGAATAAGGTCTAATCAATGTGTATCACATGTCATGTATGTATACATCATCACCTGGCAGAAGGCAACCTGCATCCTGATGGACCTGCTGCTGGGGTCAGAGGTCACAGGCGGTATAGTGAGCAGCCAGCTGGATGTCACCTCCCAGCAGCATCTCTTCCTGTTGGGGCAGAATGGAGCTCACTTCCTGAGCGTCATGCACCAGACCCAGACCCAGATCATCCTACCAGACCTCAGTGCTCCTCAGGGCCCTCCCTCACTACTCATCCAGGGCAGCCCTGACGGAGTGTTTCTGGCTCGGCAGCAGCTCACGGTACAGTGGGGTGCTTTGTTTTTGTTTAGGTAGAACTGTGCTAAAGAACAAACCTGAGAGGTAGCACTTTTTTTTTGCTTTTTGTTTTTGTTTTTGTTTTTTTGTTTAGTTTTTCATGCTTGTTTCTTGTGTCCTTGGGTTTCTATGTTATTTATATGTCTTCCTTTGCTGCTGTAATAACAAAATTCCCACAAGCTTTCTTTATTTGTTGTTGTTTTACATTCTGTGTGGCATATGTGTCTTTGTGTGCTCATCTAGGACTGTCTGCCTGTGTGTTTGATGTTTGACATGCGTGAAGATGGGGAGGCAGATCCATGTAAACTGGCTCAGATGATGCAAAACCTGGGAGTCTTCATTAATGTCAAGCCCAAAGTAAAACAGACCAGCAAGGTACAACTTTATCAATGTAGCTTTGCTGGTTTGTTATTGTTAGAATCACCCCCATCTAAAAGGAAATGGTAATTTTGTTGGCTACCAGTACCATATTTTTAAATACCCAGTCAATCTAAGACTACACTGAGTTTGTGATTGGTTATTTCATATGAGCTGGATTAAATATGAAGTGTTTATTGAAATATTTCTCGAATGTTCACTTTGATTTTGGAGGAAAAACTACTCTGCCCTGTAGTCTCATATGCTGTGGTTTATTTATCAGTCAGTGGTGGTGAAAGGTCTGGAAAGAAACATCTCCTGTCTATATGAAGCCCGCCGTCTGCTCCTCGGTTTGGATTCCTGTGACAATGCCAACATAACCGAAATGACCCCTGACCCCATGTTAACCGGCAGGGAACTGACCAACTATTGGCTCAACATGTTGCTGCAGCAGCTTCGTCTCTCTGAGCAGGGTGAGAATGCACACATATATGTATCTGTATAGGTGTGTTTCCATCCAAATGTCATGGCACCACCATGTTTAGAATTTTAAAATGTTCAACTTTGGTCATAAAAGAAATTGCGGCAGAAGCAGTATACATCACTACCCTGCCCCTCCCTCCCTCCCACAGATACAACCTTGGGACACTGAGATGAATGTGATGAAAGAAGCAAATAGACAGCACTAATTTTCATGTAGAGTTTCAAAATTTTCCACAAGCAAAAACCAGTGGTGGAGGATTTACTCAAGTACTGGGGTATTGCTATTTTTACTTTTCATCACTGGCAAAAAAAAATTCAATCAGAATAACTTGAAAGATGTTATAAACCCAAAAGAATTTGACACATATTGGTTTTAGGTAAAAGACAAAGAGAATGCGAGTACAGTCGAGTACAGTCATGTGAAAACTCTGAAAAGGGAAAAACAACCATATGTAACCATACAAGCAGCTCTAACTCTTTTCGAAGTAAAGGTTCATCATTTCGTCATGGCATGACATGTTTCTTCTGCTTCCCACCGCTGTATATATGTTACTTTCATTGAGTAATTTGATTCATCTGTTCACATACACTATCTGGTTATAACCCTAACCCTTTATCCACCATTTTGGTTTTTTTGGGGGGTTTTCTGGTTAAGGAGACAGCAGTATTCTGATGTTGTGTCTAAACAAAAAGCAGAATCACCCTGCAACATAATCACATATTCCAAAAGCTGTTATTGTCACTGTTTTGTGCATTCTCTCTTTATCATTGCGCCAACTTTTCTATATCAGCTATTCTTTTTACCTTTTTGCAAATGCGTGTTTTCCTCCCTTTTTCTGGCATTTCTATTCAGGCTTTTTTTTATCAACACATTCAAAATATGCAAAAAGTGGGTAGATGGAAAGTGACTTGTGTTTCACCTGGAGTCTGTTTTTTATGTTTATCTGTTTTATTCAGCCATCTCACTATCATGTCCCCTCTCGTTAATCAGGCTCTGTGACTGTTCCCACTCAAGATGTGCGGAGTAGTACTAAGCCCCGCCCCTCACCTCCACCAGGTCTCGCCCCTCCTGCTGATGAGGGGAGGACAGGACTGAAGGGAACAGACAGCCGACCACTGGAGAAGGTTTGTCACTGTTTAGAGTAAAATTGCTGTCAGTAGAAAACAAATCCTTGTTGATACGTGAACCTCAATAGAAAACAAAACTAAGCACTGAATTCTCTCCTCTTCTTCAGATCCTAGAAAATGAAGACCTGTCTGGCCAATCAGAGAATGAGAGCTCTCAGGCCGTGGTGATGTCATCATCTGAGGGGTGTGATGCAGTCAGCAGCATCAGCAAGGTGGGGTTGATGGGTCGGAGGGGGAGTCTCCAAGGTCCTGAAATTACCAAGGTTTTTGTCCAGGGCAGACGTCATTCAACAGGGCAGGCGTTAACATACAGGTGAGCATTCACAGATACAAACACTGGTTTTTGTCATTTGTGAGGACATGTTGTTGGCTTACATTAATGCCTTGATGACTTACCCTAACATTAATCTAAGTCTAATTCTAACCTACTGAGATATCCTTAGTTGGTTGCGAGGAGCTGGAGCCGATCCCAGCTGACAACGGGTGTTACACCCTGGACAGGTCACTAGTCAATCACAGGAAAAACCAAGTATAACCTAAAAATAAATGGTTGACCTTGTGGGGACCAAGGTTTTGTCAGATGGAAGATGAGTCCCAACAATAACTGTGAACATATTTTTCCCCCTACAGCGTGATTAACACAAAACCACACACACACACACACACACAAGCTAGGGAAAGCAAAGCTTGTTGACCTTATCTATATTTTGCTTTTCGCTGAGTCCTTTTGTGTTTCTCTAGATAAAAAACTTTGTAGTACCGTGCAGTTTTAATGGAACCGCTCTCCCGCTCTAACACAATCCAGAATTGCATAGCATCATGACATTGCCTTTGAAATCCTCCTATAGTATTGCTGCTATTGCTCTAGGGAAAGAAAGAGTTGATAAGCTCAGATGTTCCACTCAGCCATCACAGTTTAACCTAACCTTGTCTTTCCATCTGTGTGTGTGTGTGTGTGTCCTGAATGAGCCAGATTGCTGAATGCAGAGCTTGAAGGAGGGAGGAGTGAGCGGAGGAACAGCCTGAGGAGAGACGTGATGCTGGCTCAGGATGTTCGCGCTGACTCATCCACGGCTGAGGTGAGTCAAAACAGGAATTGCAGGACTCTTTTGTTTTTGCCTGTTTCCTCACAAAATGATACATCTATGGAAAACCCTATTTGGCTACAACTAAATCTCAGAGGAAAGACAATCAAGTCTTTTTGAAAACCTGAAAGTTTTGTTTTATAGAGGGTGTATAAGAAAGAGAAAGAGGAGACAAGATTTAATACCTTAAACTTCTGTACATTAAGCTGAAGATAGATTGGAAACAGCTGGAACATTTTGTTTGTTGTATTATGTAACCTCTTGATTTGCACATCCCTGACCCTAGTACAATTTGATTTCTAGAATCAATTTTTGTATTTGTTTGCTTCCCTTCTTATTTGTGATCTCTCACTCTCAAAGGTTACTGCACTGAGGATTAACAAGTTTACTGCCACAGCAGCAAGAAGTGTTAGGTTCCCCCTGCCTGTCCTCAGTAACCAGAGAACAAAAAAATTCAATTTCATGCATTATTTATCCATTTAATTTCCTGTTTGTGCTTTGTAGGATTATGACTATGAGAAGAAGAAACTGCAGGCAACCAGAGGTTAGTGCTCCTAAATGTTTAATATTCCCTGTCTTACTGTGGTTTCAGGAGCTCTGCACAAGCTTCTGCAGCAACAATTATGGAAGTGCTAAGCAAGCAAGCATTTATTTTTTTAACTGATAAAAAATAGTTATAGTTGCTGTATATCTAATAGCCACAATACGTAAATACAACCAAGCTGTTGTTTTTGGAGCTGAACAGGGCACAGATTGAAAAAGTGCTTCAACTCAGCTCCTCAAACAACACTAAATCAAGGGAATCATTTAGTTTGCTGTTTCTGTCATATTGTTCTTAAAACATGATTTAATGTCATATGATTAATCCAGGATGAAGTAGCCTTTTCAGCTTATTCAAGCACGTTATGGAGGCAACACATTAATATCTTTAGCAGAGGCAGGGACTTGATAGAGGGGGCCTATTTCAGTGCTGCTCACTGCCAAGACAACTGATGAAGGGGGCCTGTTTATGGGCTGCACTGTGCCAAAGTTATAATAGAGTAGCACTGGCACTCCCACTTAATTCACACGGGGCAGATACACAATGCAGACAACACACACCGTTGTGTCTGCACCCTCATACCCACATGCATGGACACACACACACACACACAAACGCACGCACACACACGCGCGCACGCACACACACAGAAGAAACACTACCTCATCCATCATGCCGAATGAGAGATACTGGGAAGATCTGCGGCCAAATGGTACTAAATTCCCTTAGTGTTGCTTTATGGGATTATGAATTAGTGGTTTGAATGGGCCATCTGCCTCACAGTCATTAAGACACACATATGTCAGTATATGAATGGGACATTTACTCAGACAAACACACACACACGTGCACACAAATGACAACCCACCAGTTATAATGCTATTGATATTACACTCTTTGGAGTGCTGTTACAGTTTTTATCACACATTCACACATGGATCCTGATCCAGTGCCAACACGGGCCCAGGGTCACTTGTTTGTCATTTGAGTGTGCGTATCTGTCTCAGTCTCAGCAATTTGAGTTTTATTAAGCATGCCACATGCTGGCAAGGAGAAGTTTGTGATTCATTATTTAACACCTGAACCCAGCTTGTCCAATTCAGAATATCAGTGGCGACGTGGAAAACCTGCAATGCATTTTGATGATAGACAGAATGATTATTATGCACTGTCGTATGCTACAAAAAGTATCAGTGTGAATTAAAACATTTTTTACTAAGTGCAACTTGTGTATTTTCATTCATGTCGTTCTCCTTTAAGCTGCTATAATATATATTTTATAGTTAAAATGGATCAAATTATGCATAATGTGAAAGGTGTCACTCGTAGTGATGAACCCCCAGATAATTATCACCACTCTGCAGTTCTCTTCAGACTATGGAGCATTGTATCATCTTTTAGCTTATTATTTTTCTTTTTATGTAACTTTACTATTTTAGTTCAGTCTCACCACTCTCATCAGTTGGTGGGGGGCAAAACAGCTGAAAGAAGAGTATATATTGGATTGACAATCACCAATTGGCCAGAAACACTACTCTAAAATGAATACTAATATCACTCTGTGTCCACTCAATGTTTAAATCAGCAAATGGTAGCTAACACGTGACGTGATAATAAGTAAGTGTTGAGTTTCTTACATTTTTGTCCTCTGCCTCCAAGTGGCCAATATAATCAGTGAATGCAGGTTTTAAGTCTGTATTTCCCTTCTGTGTATGTTATTTCAGCCATGCAAAGGAAGCCTGTGGTCACAGAAGTCCGGACGCCCACAGACACCTGGAGTGGCCTTGGCTTTTCCAAGTCCATGCCAGCCGAGGCCGTCAAAGAGCTCCGTAACGTCAGCCGACGCAGCTACAAACCCTACCTGAGCACCATAAATAGCCAGCAACAGGTACAAATGACCACCATGCTAACTGAATGTCTGGTTTAACAAACTGAAATAAAATGGACTTCCAACTTAGCATGGTTCCTTTTGATTGTTAATTTTAGCTTGAGCTGGCTTGACTTATACACTTTTGCTGAACTTGCTGAATTCTTTTGAGCTGCCAAAGCTCTTATTTGTTGCAGTGAAACAAGCACCCCTATTGCGTCCCACTAACCCAGTGTCATTTATTGCTAACAGTTTATCTATTTAAGCATTTATCTCACTGTGTGGTAAGCACTGCCAATTTGTACGCTCAATTACCTGGGGTCTGATACTATCGCCTCAGTCAACACAGCCACTCCTCAGCATTCTGTTTACCTGGGCTGTTTCAGCTCATCTCCCTGGCTCTTTAAAAGCCTCCTGAGCGGCCGCTCTCTGACTGCTCAGTAGCTAGTGATGGAGGAGCAGACTCACTTAGGTTAATAAGAGTAAGAGGCACTCCTCCAACAAGTTCAATTTTCTTCTGAGACCCAGGCAGCTGCAGGAGGAAGCATTCACTATGCCCACCACATTGATAATTTCCAGTGAGAGAGTGCTAAGGTCAGCCTACAGCGGCAAATGTTTAGAAACAAGATTAATCACCTCTCTTTTTAAATTTTTGGATCTATGGATTTTATGTGCACTGAAAACTTCAGCACACAAGAGAATTTGTGATCACTTGTAGCTGTTTGTCTCATGATCTCTAGCACTGACAAAGTGAAGAGAGATGAAAGAAGGCTGTAGTGGCAGAATTACAAGGTGCAGCTGTGAAATGTTCGCAGATAAAAGAAACACTAGTTAATATTTAATGCCATTACAATTTCTCTCTGTCTCCTTCATGGGCTGCTCAGACGGGGAAGGTGTGTAACGGGAGCGACTCTCAGAACTGGAGGGACAGACGTGGATCCACATCGTCATCCCTACCTGTCTCTTCCTCCTCCTCCTCTTCCTCCTCCTCCCCCTCTTCACCCCCGTCTACGTTCTCCTCATCCACATCCTCCTTCCCTGTATTTGCATCCTCAATGAATAGAAGCAGAAATGACAAACTCTGTAAGTCTCACCTATGTGTGATTTTAGACACTTTATCTCTGCCACTTTTAACCTTTTCCTCTGAACTTTGTCCTTTGATGTCTAGCGGAGAGCTTCCTGAGCAGCAGCAGCAGCTACTTTGAAGGTGTGTGCTCCTCGAGGAGGGCGTCAACCTGCAGTCAGCGGAGCCCCTCCCCCCAAATGACAGATGACCTGCCTGAGCTGCTCAGCCAACTTGGCCTAATCAAATACATCGATGTGTTTGAACAACAAGAGGTAAACATATGTAGAAACTTGCAATGAATGCTTTTCTGAGTACAAACATTTAAAAAAAAAAAATGTTATCAGTGTGTGAAAGTAAATTTTCATCATCACTTACACATGCAACACACTGGTTTTAAGTTGGTTTGGCTGCGTGGGAGAACTTGCCTCAGAGCCCGAAACACAGAGATACACACAAACAAACAAACACACACATTTATACCCAAGCCAAAAGTGAAATGAATGAGCATCCTGATGCAACTGCTATCTGTACTCATCCAGATTGACTACCAGACATTCCTCACTCTGACTGAGGATGATCTAAAGGAAGTGGGCGTCTCCACCTTTGGAGCCAGACGCAAGATGTTACTGGCAATCTCAGGTGAGAATCTAATGTCCTAGGTTGGACTCAGATCTGCCTCTCCATCTGTTAATGTGGTAGGTTGCCACTTGCCTCCGCTCGTGAAAATTATTACGTTATCTTTCTTCCTATGCAGACCTGAACAAGAACAAGAGGAGGCTCTCAGATACACCCGCAGTAAAACCCGGCTACCTGGACGGAGGTGCTAGTGGTCGACTACCACGAATCATGGATCTAGAAGTTGCTGCTCAGAGTAATCGCTGGTGAGAGGAGATGCCAACCAGCTCTGAGCTCCATCTGACCGACGTGGAGCTATTTAGCCTCTAAAAATGTATTCAGTGACGCTGTTGCCAGTGCAGAGGTCTAATCTGCCTGTTATTTACTATAAATGGATAAGCATGAAGTTGCCCTGAAGAGCAGCAAACATTATGTAAGCATTTGAATCCAGTGCCTTTAATCTACAGCCATACCCAAAAGCTTTTTATACAAAATCAAGACAAGGAGGTCCTTCCCTGTTGAACCTGTGATCCTACAAGAAACAAACTTGATAAAAAACAAACGAACATGGCACCATGTTGATCCTTTGTGGTGTATTTAATCATCAAGTGCCTTTCTTATGCAAACTGTCACTCCTATGCTTTGACCATGTGTTTCAGTCCATGTCAGTTCACTACTACATTTATGCAATTGTAAATAGATATTTACAAATATAAATGCCATTGTACTATGATAAAGACGGTCAATAAAATGTTGCTGTCATGGTTTATTTTGGAGGTCTTTTATGCATTTATTAGAGTTGACAGGGAATGTGGGGAGAGAGCGACAGAGAGAAATAGTGACTGACATACAAAAAATGTCCACTTCTAGACTCATACAACGGTCACTGCAATAATATGGTCAGCGCCTTGAACCAGCTGAGGGGTTTAAATACTTCTCTGAGGGATGCCCTATCCCTCAAAGAAGTAGTTTTCATTCAAAACCACAGTTAGCCAGCTGCAGTGTGTTCTGGTCCTCCACTCAAAGCCAGGCTCAGACCACCAGAGGGCACTGGTGTCACACACTGTGTTTAGAAATTCAAGTCACATTTGTGTTACATGAAAAATAATGGATTTGATTCAGGAAGAAACACAGTGACAACAGCATTAGAGCTCCTGGTGAACAAGGTGGAGTTGGCTTTGAAATATACAGTAGCAACAATCAGATAGAGAAAAAAAATAATTAGAAAACCCAAATAGGTAAATAAATGTATTGGTGTGAGGGAAATGTGACACTCCTTTTAATGTGGTTTGGTCTCGCCTGCTTGCTTACCTGAAAGTTCCAATTTAATTTATCACTGTTGCCAGGAGTGAAGCCACTGGAACCGCTTATGAGTTGTTTCTTGTTTAATTTATTTAGCAGAGGGCTACACCCAGCAATTTAGTGCTATCAGAGGGACCTCACTGGCGGGGTATTAACGAGAATGGTATAATCTCTCTCTAAATTTGCAAATTTGGAATAGTGTTGCTGGTTACCACATCGAAGCGAGTGATCCAAGAAACCTCCACCGGGGGGCATGAGGAGGTCTGATCTGTTCAGACGCTCCACAAGCTGGCTGGTGCAGTGGCAGCCAAGCATGAAAGAGTGTGTGAGTGGAAGTGGTGGGCTGTGACAGATTAGGGAGTGATGATCCCCGCTTATTACAATGTCTCTGCCAATTACATAGGCAGGCTTTAGACCAGTGATCCTCAAATCTGGTCCTTGGGCTCTGGAGCACTGCTGGATTTTTATTGTCAGGTAGTTAATTGCACTCCTCTGTGGTTGTGGGTCTAAATCGGTCCTTGGTCACACAGCTAGAATGAAAACTACCTGGAAGAACCAGCAGCGCTCTGGACCCTCAGGACTTTGGAGAGCCACTTGGACTTTTTACCTGCTAAAGTGGCAATCGTAGCACATGGCCCAGTTACATGGTAGCAGACTTCATTGCAGCCTGGTCTTTTTTATTTAAGTGGTCTAAACTTCTCAGTATAAGGAAGATGCATTACAAGTTAAAGCCTTATATTATAGGAGATGGATTTGAGCAAGTGAAGATTAGATTTTAAAGCTGCTATAATTAATGATTTTATATTAATAATGGATATAATGACTCATATTGATGAGCCCATAGTCACTCTCTTTTTATGACCTGCAGCTTTACTGTATTCAAGTTGTTTTAAGTGAAAAAGCCCTAAAAAACGACTGTATGCTACCTACCCAGCACCCAATGAGAGGCAGACAAAGTTAGCGAATAACTGGTGACCATAGTGGAGCATTTAGCAGCTAAAGAACCAGATATTTCCCTTTTGGTGGATATCAAAAACAGTTAAAAGGAATCTGAATATTGTTCTGTGATATAATGTTGCTCTGTTTGCTGGATGTGAAAATATGCAACTGTTTCAGTCACCATATCAACTTAAAAGGTGACAATATGTTAATGTTGTTTATAGATAATTTCCACTGCCTTCAAGCGGCCAAAAAATCAGTTATTGCAGGTCTAAGATTCAGAGATTTGTTGTTTCTGGTTTCCTCATATACCACATCCTCATTCCTCATCAATCAGTCATGGACACTAATTTTAATGGACATATCCTGAAGCGCACACTGTTCGGCACCTCCCTCTGAGAATGCCTCAGAGTTAGAAATGGTTAGATACAGTGGTTAACCAATGCTCCAAATTAAATGAAAAAGGCAAACAGCCTTCTAATAGCACACTAATAACTAAGAGCTAACAATAACATCTCACATTAAATGGCAAACTTCATCAAGCTGCTTCCTTTTGTCGTGACTACCAATTGCGTAAAATCCCCTGCTTGAAGCTTATCACCCGTCTCCTTGGAGACCCCGGGCCAGTGGGAGGAGCCACCTGACAGGGAAGCCATCTGTGGATAATAAAAAAGCAGCCAATAGAGAAATGAAACAGAAGAATGGAGTGCCCTGAGGATAAAACACAGCCACATATCTCCCTTACTGAGATGAAGATGGAACTCACTCCAGGAGAGTGAATGGGAGAGCAGAGGAAATAGAAACAATAATGTGCGTGTGTGTGTGCGTGTATGTGTATGTGTGTGAGGACAATGATGGTTGAAAGTGAGCTCTGGTGTATACTAGATATGTCCTGTGGTAGATAGAGTTACAAGTATTCATATTTATTATAATATAATAATAATATATAATTTTATTATATCCACCTTGTTGCTAGCCCCATGATACCGTCCATGAATTATGGGTTATTGCTTTTACTCAACTGCTTTGAGTATCTTCTCTTTTCTTAGAGATTTTGGGGAAATAAATCCTACATAATTTATTTTCCAAAAACGAAAGGAAAAAGACAAGGGAAGACACCTGTAACATACTTCGGCCCATAATTCATGCAAGGTAAGGAATAAGGTGGATACAATGAGGAAAAAAGCAGCGGACACTTCGTGTTGTTTTGTCATGTAACCCGATGACAGAAGAAGATGGTGAACTAGCAAGGGTCCCAGAGTCATGTGATTATACCCACCACAGCTTCTGGCATAATTTGATGCACATACTTAAGCCCATTGTCTATTGTATCTGACAGAGTGTGTTGTGAACTGCTGAATAGGCTGTTTCAAGCCAGAAGATTCGGTTGTCCTTTTAGCCTCCAATTGTTGGTACAATGTGTTTTCAGAGTGCTGAGCGGGCTGTTTCAAGCCAGTGGGGTCAGCTGTCCCATTAGCCAGTGATATTACAAAGACACTCATTAAGCTTTTACGTTCTTTTGGGCACTGCTCTCCTCTCTCAAAGGCAAGTGATAAGAGTATTTTCTGCTGTTACCATTTATGTCCGCTTCTAACAGGGGAGGCTGCTTTCTCAAGGATGGAAAAGGTCAGAATTGATGGAGGGCTTTGATTGTTCTACTGTAGAGAAATCTGAGCTTCAGAAGAAATAAAACCAAGAAGCATGAGAAACACACATAAATGTGTTTGTGGTTTCACAGTAAGGAAAGAGATGTGTTTCATGATTTGGTGAAATAAGATGGAGGCTTCTGCTTAAAATGGTACATTAGGAGAACAACAGACACATGGACACAGGCCTGTAAGGTTCAAAAGACACCCAAAGTGCCACTTTACTTAAATTTTCAAAGTTACAAATAAAAGTTCACTTAGTTGACATGGTGAAGATTTCAATTTTCAATCACTGAACATATCCAATGTTGGGAGGCAGAACAGAGCCTCTTCTCTGCTCGCCCGACTTCGTGTATCCTCCCAGCTCAGGAGCAGCTTCTTCCTCTTGTGTCTATGCACAGTCAAACAGCCGCAGCAGCCCTACTGACTAATTAGTAAAAGAATAGCTTGCTGATTTGGACTCTAGGCATTGCAGTTTGCTTTTCTACACTGCTATCGCTCTGCAATGCAACTTCCTACCTCCTGAGATGGGGAGAAGAACCAAAAAGACACTAGACAGCATCAACATAGCAACAACGTATTGTAGCAGCCAAATAGGCATCACTTTCTGTTTAAGATGCATAGAGCTAGACCTGGGGCCTACACTACGAAGCAAGTTCGACATACCCCGGATCTCTTTCCGTTATCTGGCTTCACTAACCCTAACAATCGCGATCAGGATAAGCTGTCATGCAACGCTGGTTAATGCACTCGGTAGGTCACACCAGGGTTTCCCAATCTATCCATGAGAGCATTCACATAAAATGGGGGGTGTGTGCAGCTTATGACCATTCGCAAACATGGGCAAGTCTACTGACAGCAGAGCTATATCTTTTACAAATGAAGAGCAAACCATAATATTATAGAAATACAAAGAAATTAAACACATAATCCAGTTAAAAGCAACACAGCTGCAGCTGCCAAATGCAGGACTGGCAGCTGGCAAACAAATCTCAGAATGTGTGAATGTGTAAATTAATTAATATGCAAAAAATATCACTGCCCCATCATTAGGGTGTGAGATCTGACTATAATTACATTTATAGTAATAATAATAAAATGTATTTCTATAGCACTTATTAAACCCAGAGTTACAAAGTGCTTTACACATACAACACACTAAAACATTTGCCGGCATAGGGAATAAAAGAGGAATAAAACATGAAATCAATGGATGATTAAAATCCATAAATAAAAGAAGAAAAAGACAATGGGTGAATTAAAACTTAAAATCGAGAAGTGCAAGACTTAAGTGCAGCATCAAGAATAAAGTATAATGTAACTTATTAGTTAAGAATTAAAATAAACCTAAAAATATAAGGTAGGAAGATTTGTGTATTTCATTAGGCCTAAATTAATGTATTGCTTAGATGTATTATTATGGTGTGTAGTTTAGCCTTATTCTTAGATCGGCAACCCAGGCGGTGTGAAACGGACAGCAAATAAAAAAGAAATATATAAACCTAATTCAAAGCGTTGAATAGACTTACTTTCATATCTTAAAAGTACAACAAGTACAAGGCTTTATTGCATCAATCAGTCTCTGTAGTAGGATGATATCGGGATACTAAAGCACAAGGGTTTTGTTGGTCTCTGAACAATCTCAAACCCTCCAAAGAGATCCTCTCATGTTCTGAACACCAAGCATTTTAAAAATTTAGCTTTTTTATCCCACGCATCAAGCTCCGCAGGATTTTCTATGAATGGTGATGTCATTTTCCAAGATAAATTAATGGTCAGTAGCCATTGTAGGCGATGCTTTTATACGCGTTTATCCTGTTTTCTCCAACATAACCTGCTCCGGAGCAGGTTTGGCATTCAGCATAAGTTACAGTGGTGGTAAGAACCAACCACCGTTGTAGGACAGAAAACCCAGGGTTAAACCTGAAGTGACCTTGCTAACCCCAAATCCGGCTTTGTAGTATAGGCCTCTGGCCAGGTAAATCTCTCTTTTACAGAAACACGATGAGAAACATGCAACAACAACGACAATACATCATTAATCTCATTGCTTCCTGGGCTTTCTGGGACATTCAAGATCAACGATTAAATAATTTACAATCCTCCATGAAATAACAGTGAGAGAGGGAGAATCTCAGAGCTTGGGAACGTGTTGTGGAAACACTGGGAGGAGCCCGACGGTGGAACACAGAACATGAGAATGAACAGCTGATGGAATTACAGGGAAGGTAATCCACAATCTGGCCTTCCTGGAGGAAACATATTTACATCCAGTACATGAGCTAATATATCTGGGCTCACAGAGGCTCTGACATGGACATAAAGAGATAAGATAGAGAGACTGAATAAGAGAATGATATGGAAGGAGTAATAGAGAAGATAGAGAAGTGAGTCCATGTTAGAAGAGGTTAAAGATCGCAGGTTTGGGGGAAGGAAGAAGCAGAAAGTGGACATCTTGAGCAGAATTCTAACAGGGTCTTGACAATTGTTGAAATCTAACAGGCTCTCTGTTTTCTGTCGGATGAAAGAGCGAAACACTTGAAAAGATGAGGTTCACTGAAGAGCGAGATATGGATAAGGGACAGAGATTACAAGAGCAAGTTCAGGAGCCAAAAGATGGACTGCTGCCAAAGTAACTGAAGGAGGAGACATTGGAATGGCTTCAGATCTGTGCTGAGTTAACGGAGTTTCCTGGTCGGCTGATGGCAGAATAAAATGGAGTGGAGCTACCAAACGTAGCCGATCTCGTCATCCTTATCGTCTTCCTCGTCCTCGTCGTCCTCGATAGCGCCTCGGGGGTGAATCCGGCCCCGTCTCTTCTTCTGCCGGCTACGCCCACTCCGTGATGGCTCCTCCTCCTGGTCGTCGAGGAGAATGACTGCACCGCCGCTTCCAAAATCCCCCGATGTCTCCTGGTCCTCATCTGTAGGGAGATGCACAAAAACAGATCCCTGTGTTTTATCTCAGTACTCTGCACACATTTGGTGAATTCATATTAATATTAACTATCCCGTGTGAACAGCTTCTACCTATCCTGCCAAATATCTCAACATCTACTGGATGAATTGAGCCAACTGTGGTCCACTGCCCAATTTTAAATGGCCCACGGAAAATGTTTAGAAACAACCTAGAATATGGCTTGAGCTTATTTCTAACAAATAGCAAACTATTTACATTCAACATCCTAGTTTAAACACTAGATTTTGATTTAATCTTGAAGAGCTACTAGCAAGCCCTGTCACTGCACTTCTTAGTTTAAACACTAGAGGCGATGCCATTTTGAACAATTACTTGACCTACAATAATGAATTACTAGTCGTTGAAAACATTTGATTGGCGGAACTGAAAAGACAGAAGATAGCGAGTGAATGCGGAACATTTCAAATGTTTGGCTACCTTGGTCAACCGCCACCATGAGGCTGACATTTGTGGTGTTAAAAGAAATATCTCAACAAAAGTTGGAGAGATTGCCATGAAAACTGTCATGAATTGTAATGACTTTGGTGAACTTTTCATTCCAGCGCCATCATCAGGTCATAATTTAAAACATTTGTATGACTGACCAGTATATATATTCTGTTCCTCTCCAAACAACACATTATAGCAGAGGAGAAAAAAGTGGACACAAGCCTACTGTACATCATTCCTCTCCTCAATACAACACAACACAGAGCCAAAGGGGTTTCTTAACTAGCCAGCCTCAGTGGTGTTTGGCTGAGCTCAGCTACATCAAGTTACATCTACAAACATTTTGATGATAAACAAACTTTTTTGGCTTGAACGTTGAATCCTGTGTAGCTACATTGCAAACCGGAGTCATTATCTCAGCTGTTGCCTCCAGCATTTTGTGAAATTGGGACCTTAAAATCCTTCTGAGTTCACTTCAAAATACTCTAGTTACACTTGGGTACAAGTGTACTCTGGTTGCCCTGTTTAGGTTATTGAGCAGAGAGCTGCTGAATTGCTACCTGTTTGTTCTATGCAAGGCCGAATGCGAGAAGTCCAGGCTGCTCCAGCCTGAGGCCACTCAGTTAGATGAGCTTGTTAGACTGGAGACAAAGTGTGTGTGTGTGTGTGTGTGTGTGTGTGTGGCTGTAGAGACACCTCATCAATATTGGAAGCTGCAATTACTGGATTTGGACTAGACTGGCATTCGAGTGAGCCGTAATCTGTGACTGTGAGTTGGCTGTTTGATTGGTAATCAGTATGTCTGCCTGGATTCTTTCTTGCTAATTATTGTTCTTTTTTTCCACAGTGAAATCCCTGGGCCATTGATTTGCAGCAAAGTGCTTCTATTGGCTTTTTGACCATTCCCTTTGAATTTCCACTGCTGGCTCGTTAACTATGACTTTGACATATCAAAGCACTTAATTATATATATTCTTTGTCTAAATGCATCTTCTTGGATGGCAACATCAGCCAGCAGTTCAAGTGTTTATTCTCTTCCAAAAGGTGCAACTCAGTCACTGCTACAAATTCATGTTTATAACAAATCTTTTAAAACTCTGCTGACAAGTGTGACGGATTTTCCTACTTGACTTGCACAGCGCTAGTGTTTTATCAAAACTACATGAACAGAATATCAGAAGCAGATAGAATCAGACATATGACTGATTCTATCTGCTTCTGCCAGACTGGCTCCAGAGGTATGCCTAATGTTATCTATTTCCAAAATGATCACTGATGCGTAGGTACCGGTAAAGATAACAAAAGACAGAGAGAAACACTGAGCAAAAAAAATTAACAAAGTGGGAACTGTGGTCCTTTTAGTGGTACGTTATGTTTTTAAGAGAAGCTCTGCAGTCTCTCTTGTGTGTATAAGCACCAGAATACAAAGCGAGGGAAAAGACAGATGTACAGTCCACCTGGATCAAAGCACTAACTCTGAAAGACAGCTAGACAAATGGGAGCCAATAAGGGCAAAGACAACACAACCAAAACCCTTGTTAAGCCATAAGTGAACATGTGGATGTGTTCATGTGTTGGTGTGCTCTGTCTGTGTGTGTGTTGGGGTTTTACCGCAGTTGGGGTTGCCTTGTTTTCTGGAGCCAGCGATCTCGTTGCCATATTTGTCCACACACCAACACTGGCCAGTGCTGCCGTGACACTGGGTTGGTTTGAAGTAGCCCTCCTCAGTACAGCGAGGAATATAAGAGCCTAAAGATGGAGAGAGAAGGGAGGAGGGGATGGGGGGGTGACAAGATGGGCGAGAGAGGAAGAGAGGATGGGAAAAGAAGCTTAGAGAAAGCAAGTAAACAGCGAGAGGGTTGAGAACATTAAACTGACAAAAATAGAGGGCAGAATCTGATTTGTCCTCAGCAGAGGTTGCATGTCCTGTAGTTGTGACTGAAGTTCTTGTGTATTCATAGAGGGAGATCAACAATCAATTGCTGCTGTGAAGGTTGCAGGACAACAACCATACATCCTGCTTAAAGTGAAGCAGTCACTTTCAATAACACACACACACACAAACAAACACATGCCTAGTTCTGTTACCTTCATTTGACCCAGTCCAAGCTAATTTTTCAAGCTGTTTGGCTTTGAGCTGGAACATTGAACGATCTGCCCGGTGGGGACAGATGACATGTGTACAGAATGTCAGGATGTGCAGGATGTGTGTGTGTGTGTGTTTAATGCTACTGCTTTCCTTTGTTTGAATGAAACTACTGAAAACAGAAAACTCTTCATTTGTTAGCGTTAAAGGTGGCCATGTTGGTTTCTTAGACAGGGGTCAGAGACTGACAGGTGTCAATCATACAGACTGACCTATGAGGCTCTTCCTTCGACTCTGATTCTGGATCCTGCTCTTCTCAGTTTGGCAAGGCAGTCCTACAACCAGAGAACATACATGTTATATATCACATATAAAGAGTACAGTCTAGACCTGCTCTGTATGAAAAGTGCAATAAGATAACTTCTGTTATGGCGCTATTTGGAAAAATGAATTGATTTCTTATATTGGTCATCCTTTACTTACTTACTGTGCATCCTCCTAAATATCCTCACATCTATTACTGATATTCAGTCTCTGCCTGAATATATTCTCTATCCTCCTCAATCCATCCACTTGTATTTATATACCCTTCATTTCCTCCCTGCCTTTGTCTTTATTTCAACATCACTTTCCAGCAATCAGTTTCTCCATCATCCTCCTTACCCTCAGGCTTCTGGAAGCAGTAGCACCACTCATTGTTAGACAACTTGCCGTCCTTGAAGGAGTCACAGGAGTTGAAGAGGGGCTTCATGCACAGCTCATACTTGTCCAGGTAGATGGCACTCAGCTCTGATTGGTCCAGCAGGAGGTCAAAGTTCATGTCTAGTTTGTTGAACATCCAGCCCAGTGAGTCCTTACAGATGGGCAAGATGCTGGTGTCAAAGTCTAGATGGGAAAAGAGACAGGGAGGAAAGAACAGATGAAGAAATTGTTGATGTTGTTGAAACTGCAGAAAATGTCCAAGTCACTTTTATCTTTTTCAGATAGCAAGCTGAGATTTGAGTGTGTGCGGCGGTAGAGCTGAGATGTGTTCAGACATGTTGACATTACAGAACAGGGTCGCTGTCAACATCACTGCGCACACACACATACATGCACAGATACACACACACACACACTGGCAGACATGTACATATTGTAGGGGGATGAACTCACGTCCAGTGGTGGAGTCAAATCTGTCAGAGGATTTGAGGTCTCTGTTGGCATCGAGGTGGAGAACTCCAAACCAGTCCTTCAGTCTAGCAGCCAGACTGTGGAGCTCTGTGTCAGTGCAGGCTACACACACACAGACACATATACAATCACAAACACAAAATAATGAGGGGAAGCTGTCAATCTACTGTTGTCATCAGAGAAAAAAAACTCAATTCTTTTCTTGCTCCTTATCAAACGTTCATGTAATTTCTGCTATGTACTTTTCTCTCTGTGTTGTTTCTTTTATTTTTCTCATCCAACTCTTCTCCATGAGTAAACACAGTGGAGTGATGACACATACTGAACTGCTGCTATCTCTTGACGGTTACCATAGGAACCCAATCTGACACACACACACACACACACACACACAAATACAGTACACTTATTGGAGTTTCCTCATCTGCTGTAATCTCGGTTCACCATTTAGTGCTCTTGCTCAAATCAATGATTTTATACGCACTCACAGTCACACACACACAACCAGTAGACAAAGTTCTGTTTGAATTCCCAAATGTCATCTTGATGTCTTGCTGTGAGAGGCTACTTGCATCTTATCCACAGCAGAGATAAATCTGTGTGTGTGTTTGTGTTTTTATTAGGGCTGTCAAGCGATACATTTTTCTTAATTTTCTTAATAAATCGCTGAAATTTCAATAATTAATTGCATGTTTCTTTGGTAAGATTCTTTGGTAACAGCACCAGTGACGGAGTAAAATAAATAATTTTTGTTGCACGCGATTAACACAATTATAATGCATTAATGCTCGATTAACGCATTAATGCCAACAGCCCTAGTTGTGCATGATCACACACCTCTGTGCAACTATAAAAAAAATAAATGTCAATGCTACTCTCCATGTTAGTACTCAAAGAGAACAAAAACCGAACTATATATTTAATGATAACCATGATTAAAAGTATAAACCAGCCTCTGTCTCCTCGATAGGATCTGGCTGCAATACAAGCAGACCTCTGCTTCTGCCTGTCTTACTCTGCATCTCTGTCTGTCAATCTCCATCTTCCTTTCTCTTTCTCTCCTGCGTGTGATTGGCATATTATTTTTCCCATTCTGTTTCTTTTGAGAGCTTGATAAATGTTCCTGAAGGACAAGAACTATTCTCCACCTCCTACTGAGCCTTCCAATCCAAATGCTCCAGCTTTGTCTTGGCAGAGAGAAAATGCAGAAGGAGGTTAACATTCTTGTAGCACTCATATTTTAGAATTGAGGCAGTTTGCTGCGAAACATGCAAAGCTTTAGAGTGTTCAAAGAGTCACGTCTAAATACAATCACACGGATTTGATCTTGAAAATTATTTCTAATTCTTGGAAATAGTGTTGGAAATCACAAAAGAAGAAAAAAACATTGTTACTCTCTCTCTCTCTCTCTCTCACACACACACACATACTTACACACAGGTATTATACTCTAATAGAGAGAACAGAGCAGATTGGTCCCTGTGTGAAGACCTGGATCACAATTTGCTGTCGGTGGATAAAGACGTCTGGAGCATGACATCAAAGGAAAGTGCGTGCACGGCACACACAACGAGCGGGTCACACAAACAAGCACAACACACACACACACACAAACATGCCACAGAGCCAGTAGGAGTTTTAAGCAGGTATTTCCATGCTGGGCTGAGAGATGTTGCCACCTCTTGGAAGAGTTTCTGTTTTAGTCATTCTGTCGCCAAACCATGTCCTGCATCCTAAGATGGATGCAAACATGTGCATACACACACAGAGATACACACACATGCACACACACACACACACACACACACGCACACACACACGTATTTTATAGTTATAGTTTGGGGTTGTGTCATTATTGCAGCTGCTATAAAACAGTGGACGCCCCAGGTAACAGACTGGAGGTGAGGAGAGGACAAATAACATTTGGCTGGCTATCCGTGTGACATTACCTCTGGAATCCCAACGTGGTCTGTGTGTGTGTGTGTGTGTGTGTGTGTGTGTGTGTGTGTGTGTGTGATATAACCCTTCAGGACCAGACAGATAACATTTAAGAGTGCTCTTCATTTCCACGGTCTGGAGCAGAGAAAGAAAGCAAAATACCAATAGCTAAACATTATCTTTCTTCAATTAGAATTCTTCCTCTGGCAGAAGTAGAGTCTGCAGCATATTGCTTGCTTTATCCCCCTGTCCATTTATTTGACTGTTCTTCATCCCCACACCAAGTTTTCCTCTCATTGTCTTCCTTTCTGTTCCCACTCATAGCCATTTGAATCTCTCTATGCTTTTGTGATTCTTTTGTTGCCTTTGAGGACCTCTTGCTCATTTCCTTCTATTGCCTGTTCATTTCCAATCTCTCTCCCTCTGCTCTAACTGTCAATTTTCTGAGATTCAATAGAAGCCACTTATCACACCAAGCTGTACCTAACTCAGTTTCTCTTAGACTTAGAAGTCCACTTTGATATGTCCCACTCTTCTGTTTCTTTCTTTCACCTAAATTGCTTAGAGTGCTTCATTTCCCATTTCTCTCCTCGCACATCCTCCTATAGAGTCCAAATATTTAAGTGTTTCTGTTTTTCCCTTTGATATCCACTCCCCCTGTTCCTCTCCCTCTTCCTCCAGTTTTTCCACTTCTGACTCCACTGCTCTCTCTATATTTTCCTCTCAAGTCTCTTGGACTTTGCACCACAGCCCACAATGAGTCTCGATGGACCCCTCTTATCTCTTTCCCTCGTTGTGACCCAGATTGTTTCGGACAGGCCCGAAGCTGCTGCCTGTGTTAGGAGTCCTTTTGTTGGGCAATGAGTCAGAAAGCCGGAGCTGAAAACATTCACACGCTGAAGGACAGAACACACAGAGATAAAACGGCCTGTTAACCATTTCTCTTTCTCTCTCTTTCCGAGCCACAGCAGGGTCATGCAGGCTTAAAGATGTCAGACACACAAACGACATCAAAGCCTTTCCACGGGCAGTTACAAAGATTACACTGTTATGGCAGAACTGGATTTGATGTGGGACTCAGCAAGTGTCTCCGAATCACTTTACAGAATGACACTCAAGGTTTGATTTAAAGAAAAAATGGGGTCATCACATGGCTGGAGCAGAGGTTGCTTTTAATCCTAAGCCTAGAGCCACCTTTGCTCACCATGATTTTTTATTTAGTTTGACTGATTTCCTACTCAAAGACACTTGATAAGCACAAGACCTAATATATAAATATTCACCTGTTCTCCAGTCAGCCTTATTTTCAGATTGATTCAGATTCAGATTACATTTTATTTTTGACAATCATGTTATTTTGGTCATGTTGTCCATGTTGTTCAGCAGGCTATAGACATAGACAGGCTGTATAGGCCAAAGGAAACAGGTAGAAAATGTAGGCCTGTGGCATACAGCTATTTTAACAAGAATATGTTGTCTACAGCCATGATTGTCGCTCTGTGAGGCTGTACTTGGACACAGCGATGCTTTGAGCTAAATGCTAATGTTAACATGCTAACATGCTCACAATGACAATGTTAACATGCTGATGTTTAGCAGAAGTAATGTTTACGATGTTCAGCATCTTAGTTCAGCATGCTAACATTGCTAGTTAGCACTAAACACAAAGTAAAGCTTAGACTGATGGGAAAGTCATTAGTTTTGCAGGTATTTGGTCATAAGTATTAGACACATTTGTTTTGAACTGATGATGGTGCTATATTAAAAGAGGAAATCACTAAAGTCAATAGGGTTCATCCTCTGGGGATCATGGATATCTGTACAAAATTTAATGAAAATCCATGCTGTAGTTGTTGAAACATTTCAGTCTGGACCAAGTGGTGGCCTGACCGACTGGTCAACTTTCATTGCCATCCCTAGAGCCAGTGGCAAAAACATTTTAGACTGTCCACATCTGCTTTTCAAATACTGTACACTAAATCAGTGGTTCCCAGCCTGGGGGTTTGTATTCCTGCAAGGAGTCACAAGATAAACTGTAGGGGTCATGAGACGATTAACAGGATAGGAAAGGAGAAAAACATTGGTCTAACGTTAACAACCAACAACCTGAGGAAGGAAAATCCCTCTTTGGTAGACCTGCTCACAACTAATAGACATATTATGCAACATGTGATAAATTACAAATTACTTCATTTTAAGGGGTCATATGGCAAAAAGATTGGAAACCACTGCACTAAATGAACAATTTGTCTGGTTGATTATGCAAAGCCTTAGCCATTATTCATTTGACAAAACGTGTTTCCATTATTAATTAACTTTTTACCAGACATATCTTATGTTATGCTCAATGAAGCAGATATTAATTTAGCAATGTTTTTTATTCATTTGGCTATTCCTCAATTTATAGCTATTTTCCAGGGCTTTGTAATGCATTGAATTCTCAAAAGGCCCATTTCATTTTTTATGTGATCCTGCAAAACAGAGCAAAACTAAGAGTAAACCCACCCTTTTCACCTTGGCAACCACCTGCAACTACTCATGACAAAACTTCCATTGACACATAAAAAATACAAATTTCTGCTGAGGAAATAAGAGAGAGAAAAAGCTGATACGTCTGTCACCTCATTAGCTTCAAGGAACTGGAGGGACTCTTGTTTTAGATTTGTTGATGTGTTTTAGCAGCAAATATAACTGTTAAATGTAACAAAAGCTACAATAGATGCTGACATGAAATTGGCAGCAATCAGAACAGCTAGAAGCCTTTGGCTAAGAAGTTGCCACTTCAGCTATCCAGATCTGAGAGAAAAATATCCTCTCCCCATCAGATATGAATACTGGTGTATCCTTAAGCCAAACAGCTACTTCCTAATTGTTCCAGTGGATATGTTCATGTGCACAGAGACAGAGATACAGTGCTAAAGTTGCCAGAACTGATGTGATCGGCTCCACCTCCAACACATCACATATTGTTCGACAGTGAACTTTTCCAGACACACTGGCTGCTTTCACACAGTAGAAGAAGAAGAATCGATCAGAACTGCGTCAAATATCACACACTGAATCATGGCTGGGAATTACCTTCTTATCCGTCTTCCTCTCTCTCTCCTGGCCTCTCACCCAATACTTCCTTCCTTCTGCTGTCTTTCATGTCTGCAAACTCAGATCAGTAGAAACAGGCAGCCAAAAAGAAACCCCAAGCCAAGCCATCGTGTTTTCACAGACTGACATTCACATAAACTACCAGCTGAATGCGGAAAAGTAAAGCTAAACTGCAAGCCAGCACACAAGATATAATGTAGAAACCCGTTTGCCTCTACCTTTCTTGCAAAAAAAGAACACAACTAAAACTCTTCACTTGGTTACTACCATCCAGAGTTTTGTCTTGTCATTTCCTTTGTTTGTGTGGATAAACTTCTACTAAAAGACTAACACTAACAATTAGATGATTTCACGACAAAGACTGGCGGTGTGCTTCTCTGTTGAGTTAATCAGAATAGACAACATGCCATGGAGAAGCATGCCATCATTTGCATTTTGGGGAAGTTGTGGACAGCAGGGTGAAGTCACCATAATGAATCAAACCACTACTCACTGAGATGCATCAGCATCTGTGCTTCTGAATCACTCATCAACCCTGTCTCCTACAAAACACATTTGTGTTTTTTTTGTATTTAATTGATGCCTGGATACCATGCCATGCCAACATTATGGGTATAATCCAGTAAGCATGACATTTACTGCATGGATGTAAAGTGTGGAGGTCGGGGTGGATGGGTGTGTGTACAAAGCACAGGACTTTGACACTGTAGACAGAGTTTTGTGTCATGTGTGCTTCAATGAGTAGTTTTGTGGGCTAATGTACAAATTGAGCACTGTGTTTTTAGCCTGTATTTGTTTACAATTTGGCAAATTGGCACCATCAAAAGTATGCCAACACAGGAATGAGCAGGTCCTGTTTGCAATGTACCCATGGATGTACAGAAAGCTATCCCTGGATTATTTTGATTCTGAAAAATATAACCAAATTCTGAAAAAAAACTTTTGCAATGGACGTCACCAGTAATGATACAGGGATCTACAATAAGGATTACCCGATTGCCCGGGGACAAGTAAAATGCCTTGGGCAAGAAAATTTAGCAACTCACTTGCCCAATAACTAAAATAAAAATAATTAAACACAGGTATTTTTCCAGAGCTATCTCTATGATGAGAGGTGCACCTACCCATCTTGCACTCTTGCAAGTAGGGATGGGTACTGTAACCCAGTTTTAAACGGGCCCTGGGGCTGAATCATTAAAGACCGTAGTATTATCACGCTCGCTGCAAGTCTGTGTCGGGCTCAGCTCCTCCACACACACACACACGCACACCGACACAATGAGCGCAGTCAGTGGTCAGCAGTCAGACAGGCTGCGGGGGAGATCGCTCGAGTTAACAACAACTACGCTCGTTTGCTAAAGTGCAATAAAACCTCCGTGAGTAAAAATCAATACTTTAACAATACACCTGTTTAATGAGCATAAACATGTGAATATGTAGAAAATCTTTATTAATTTAATTACTTTTTCATTTGCTCTGTCTGCAGTCTCAAGTTCTACTCAAGCACAGCGAGCTAGCTCAGCTAATAGTGAATTGTTACAAACAAGGTCAAATGAAGCGGTCTGTATGTAGTCTAACTGTTTATATTAGTTTGCTGCGAATCTTAAAATTTGGCAAATTCCTGTAAACTTACTGCTGGCTGGGACAAACCAGGCCCTCCTCTCGGTAACTCACCTGCAGTGAATCACAGCAGCAGCAGAGGAAGGAGGACAGAGGACGGGAAGAAGGACTGATACTGACTGACGTTTCGAAAGAATGAAGAACACAGACATCACTCAGTATTTTGATGTCAGGATTATGATTTATTTTAGTGACATTTTAGATTTGATTCCAGTGAGACATTATTGAGTTTCTATAGTGACTTTGCTGTTGAAAATGCTGTTGCTGCTCTAGAAACAACATTTAGTTATATTTAAAATATTCAATTCTAATCCTAATTATATATTTTTAAAAAAGCATTTATTTAGTAATGAAAAAGAACCGATTAGAGTATCTATAAAGAACCGAACAGATAAGAGAATCGATAGGTATAGTAGTATCAATATGATACCCACCTCTACTGACAAGAAAATAGTGGTGGGTAAAGAAAAAATCTATTTAGATAATTTATTACTCACGCACAGTGAAGTCATATCTGGGGAGAAAGAGGGGGGATTGTCATACCATTTTCAATATGCAATAATGTTTGTTGCTTTGCATCTATGACACACTGTGTCCTTGTTCTAATTCATGTACTTTATTTATAATGATTAAACATGACAATTAACTTCAGTTTTTGTAATTGCTAACTGCTAAAAAACAATTGTATAGGGATAAGTAAAATTTGACTTCAGGCAAGTAGATTTCTGACACTTTTGCCTGGAAAATAAACCTTAACATTGAACCCTTTGAATCCTTGGAAATCGTAAGTCACACTGAAAATATTTGTATAATGTCTGTGTGTTCAGTTTTGAGTTATGACTCCAAGGTGAGTGTCATATTTGATGCAAATTGCAGCAATCGGGCACTAAGGGTTTTAAAGTACCTTCAATGCTTCCAAGAGGCACAAATTGCCTCCAACTTTGTGTGCTTTTGAAATTCGAAAGTCTCTTGGATGTGTTGAATACACAGACGCGACATGACACTAGATCTATAGTCTCCTATGAAAAACATGAAACACTCCTGCATCTTATGAAAATGCAGCTTATGTGGTCTCTTTTATCTAACCATAAATTAAAATGTATCTTATGAAAAACATCTCATTGAGCAAGGCAGACAATTTTCAAACCAAAAATGGGGCAAACCCAGCCACATATCAATAAAGTTATCATTTATTCATCATTATGTTTGTCAGAATGGTCAGTTTAATTAGCACATTTTGTCCACCTTGTATATTGAAGATGCATCTTCTTTGTTCCATTTTATTTTGACACATATATGCAACAGCACCAATACCACATGTGGTTGTGACTGCCATTAGGAGGTGATTGAGTGCAACTTTCCCAAATCACAGTTGGTGACAATCCCTTCAGGCCAGTTTAGGTCATAAGATAAATGTGTCCTGCAGACTTCCTAATACATAACTCCAACTATCAGGCTTTGGATGCCTCCATGGGTCTCCTTTATCATTTATAAATGATAAATTAAGTTTGCCATTTAAAAGAGTAGGAGTGGCTCTAAATCTACACAGACAGAAGGTGGGTGGTGATCACCTTGAGACATCAGGATCGTGGTCTGATCAGATCAAGATGAAAGGTATATGGAAAGAGAGTAGAGACGGGAGGCGATGGAGTGAGGTGACAATTCTTAACAAGGAAACAGAAGGCGAAAGAAATGGACTGAGACAGTCAGATAGAAGATATGAGGAAGATAGAAGGTCAGATTCATTAAAAAGATACAATAGTATGTTTGATTTTCTTTGCCCCAAGCTATCAGCTCTCCAGAACAATCTCACTGGCAGTGAGTTAAGGTTAGCCCAGATAATGATCAGTAATACACTGCCGGCACGGACAGGGAGACAGGTAGAGATAGAAGTGAGAGAGGTACAAAGAGAAAGACAGAAATACAACCACTTTTAACCTTAAGAGTTAGACTATTTTTGTAAAGTGAGCTGATTTTAAGAAGAATTTGCTTCTTCAATCATTTACTGTTGGGACTTGGATTTAGGTTGGATTTTGAATAATTACAATCAGGTTAGCATGAAAGTTAAGCTTAGTAAATGTTGATTAGTGAATTGATATGTAGGCCTGTCACAATAACTACGTTATCGACTTATCGTACAATATATACCATATGTAATTATTGCCTGTCACAATGTCGTATATGGACATGACCTTGATCATTTTTGCCAACAAAATGCAGAATAAAAAGCAGAGTTTTCCCTACCATTACTATATTGCCTGTTAAGGAATTAATGACTCTATAACCTATCCCTGTGCCAAATGTTTAATATTTATTTAAGTGCAGGTTTTGTTAACAGAGCCCATTTTATTTATTGTTTTTGTTGTGTGATTTTTACTTATGTTTTTACTGAGGATGTTTTAATATTTTTTTCACATACCAATTGCAATGTCTAAAGATTCTTAAGAATTATAAGTTAATCGAAAGGGTGTACTTGCAGTATTATGCTTATCATTATATCAGTGGAATAAAATTGTCTTAAAATGAATATAAATGATCACAATTATTTCGGGAACAAAATATTGTCCAACGAAAGTAATTGACATGGCAGGCCTATGGATATGGCCAACAACAGAAAGTCTTTATACCAAAACCAAAACATAAAATTGTCATTGCCTTCCTCAACAATTACAACTGACCATTTCAAAAGCTAATCATGTTAACTAATCATTTAGCTGTAACTGCTAGCAATGGTGGCTTTGCAGACATTTTACCACTAGTTTGTTGACACCTCTGTAAGTATTTTCACCAAGTGGGAGATATTGTAGCTGTCACAAATTCCAGATATCTCTGACTTGGAACAAATAAAAAGCTCATGTGAACCGTTTTTCTGACTCAGCTGGTCGTAATAGTGAACGTGCCATGGTTAAAAATCCATGACTATTGATGGGAGAAAGGATGCAAACAGTAGTCTCTTGTGCCAAAATTGTATGCCCAACCATCCACCTGGCATCCTTTTTAAATCAGCATAACAATGTCCTGGCCCAATGAGGCATCTTGTAACAAACAAATGGCCAATGCAGCTTTTTTTCTA
This sequence comes from Coreoperca whiteheadi, assembly GCA_011952105.1. Classification (NCBI taxonomy): domain Eukaryota; kingdom Metazoa; phylum Chordata; class Actinopteri; order Centrarchiformes; family Sinipercidae; genus Coreoperca; species Coreoperca whiteheadi. The sequence goes on from CM022490.1 coordinate 14,472,113, forward strand.
GTGAGGACAGTCTCAATAAGACATATTAAAAATGTTACAGGCATTCTTCACACTGGTCAGCACTCTGAAAAAATCCCTAAGCAATTGGCATGTGTTAGAAAGGATAGGAAGTGTGGAGGCAGAAGAGAGGACAACACAATCTGTCCTCCTGTGTGCTCTCTGTGGAGCTGTGAGACAGAATTGCCAGGAAAATTTAATTTAGCAAGGGGATTTAGCCCATTCAGACTCTAACACTTCTCTTTATTTTGTCAGTCTCTTTGTTCAACAGTAGCTGAGAGAAAATGAGCTATTATTGTTTTAAAAAATCTCATTGACCCTAACCAGTACTGACTTAGGCCTTTAAACATGATCACCAGCAGGATCACTTTGTGTCAGCTTGAGTCATTGTTTTATATAAGATGAGTGATGATGTCCAACGTCACAGCAGTGCTGCCTCAGAGATGGATGACAGATCAGATTACATCTCATTGCCTGTGTCAATGTGTTAACCTTTGCTGACAAACAGGGAAACAGCAGCAATTGACTTTCTGAGCAAATCAGGTTCTTGTGGTCATCAAGAAAGCTCTTAAATTAGTCAGTACAAAATTCTGCAATTAACATATAAAATTTACCTGTAATTATGGTGTAATCTTTGACAATTTTTCTAATTTCTCTCAGTTCCAGGCTGTTTCTGCCTTGTGTCTATGTAGTTTACAATACTGTAGCGATTCTGCAAGATCCAACTGTGCTGATTTGACCCAATGTCAAAAGCTAAGGAAATGCAATGAATATAAGGGCAGAAAATGTGAGAAAGACAAAAAGTGGAGGTGGAACTTTAACCCAAAACTCTTAAAAATGATGGATTGGAGGCTTGAGACAGAAAATAAATGAGCAACAGATAGAGAGAGAAAGCGAGAAGAAAGAGTGTGGGAGAAATGTGACTGGCAAACACACAGTGAAATGTTCCCCAGACACTCAGTGAAAAATAAAGGTTATTAGTGTGGCTGAGGCAAAGGTACTCAAAAAGTATAATATTTGAAGCCTTCCACTCTGCCTTGTCAAATAAAAAACAATATTCAGCCTGCACTCCAAATAAACAGTACTGCAGCACACACTTACTGTATCATCTACAACTAGGGGATGAGTGAGAGAGAAGATGAAAAGACAGCTTCACCTATAAAAGCTGCTCGTTTCCTTTGCAACAATTCTTCTTCTCTTCCTCATCTTCGTCCTCAGTCCTCAGTGCAACTAAATTTGAGGTTTTACTGGGGAGAAGCATTTTTATGCCATTTTCGATTAAGTGTTGATTTAAGTGTAATGAACTGGAAAAAAGAATTTATGTTTTTATCTTCTTCCACGGGTTTTGCAGCATCAGGACCAGCACTGCAAGGTTCCACAATAGCTCTTTCCCCCAAGCTATCAGAGCCCCAGAACATTTCACCCCCCATAATCGTTTGCCCCCCAATGAAAAAGAACTCATGAACACACAAAGGACTGTGCACTGACACTTTAAATGAATTTTAACATCAAAAAATTAAAATATACAGTACAACTGTGGACCGACTCCTTCCAGGCTTCTACCGGGTTAATTGCACTACTTACTGTCTCTTGCACCCTATCTGTATACTGGCAGTTTGCACTATTCTCTGCTCACTGTGTATTGTTACTGTTCACTGTATTGTGTGTATCATGCGAATGGTTTAGGGCTGCGCTGCTCTATCTATTGTAGTATGTCGTGATTGCTGTTATTTATTCTTACACTGTTTATGCATCCTGGTCCGTATGAAATGGCATTTCGTTCAACTGACTTGACTTGACTTGACTTCTTGTTCCTTGGTTACTGTAATATATTGTACTGTGATGTCACTGATATGAATGTGCTTAATAATTAAAGTAAAATAGGTTGACTTTATTTGACCGACATAGAGGCACAGATGGACTGAATGAAATGACTGTGAGTACTAGAGGTCATAATTTATATGAAAATATTTAATCTCAGTGAGCTCATTGGCCTCAGTAAAGTCATTGACAATGCTGTGTGGATATGACAGTAAACTATATATATGGATGTCTAACAAAACCTCCATATTTTGCCTGATTTAAACAGTCTAGTTACCTGCCAATTGAATTAGCTTAGTTCTGCCTGTCCAGCTTATTCCACCTGATGTCAACTCTCCATGACACTTACCTCATCTGCCCTCCACACAGTTTACACACACAGACACACACACACACACACACACACACACACACACAAATCCTTGTACTTCTATCTTTGTGAGGACCATCACTGACATAATGCATTCCCTAGCCCCTTTAATTTCAGCCAACAGAATTCCCAATTGCGCTTTGTACCACTTTTTGCAATATTAATGGTAGTACAACCAAAATAAATAGTATACATAGTATCTATTTTCAGGATATATAGTTAAATTGGCGATTATCTCATCCCCAAAGATACTTTCAGATATTGTCCACACCAGCTGATAGTCTGAATCTCAAGTGTAAAAGCAACTTTGCAACAAACCACTGCTGTGGTCTGGAAACACAACAACCATGTTTACTGTAAACATGTTCTGTAAAAAGAGATATTTATCAGTCTGAGGTTTGACACTGTGGCTATCAGTAAAAACAGAGGAGTGATTGCACATATTGAACTGCTGCGATCTTTTGACTGTTACCATAGGAACACAATCTGACATACACACAGTATATTCCTCACCTACTGCCCCATCCATCTGTTTACTATTTTGTGTTGCTGATCTAATGAGAGATTCTATCAGGTTGGGAGACGACAAACACACACACATTCCTGCTACCTCTGAATGCACAAACATTTGGACCTGCTATTTCACTGATGGTCTGAGGACAGGCTGTACTGAAAAGTACAGTGACACTCATGAGAAGAAGATAGGGACAGAGAGAAAGAGAGTTCAATCACAAATAGGAGCAGGACGAAAGACTAAGCTTAAACAGAAACCTCAGAGAAACAAGTCAAACACAGAGCCACACAGTGAAAGTCCAAGATCTGGAAATAGATTTTCATACAAATTCATCTTCTCTGTTCACTCCCAGAGCCAAGCTCTCACCAAACCAAACACACAATTATAGTTTTTATTGAGCAAAGATCGACATAAATGAATTAGGCAGTAGTTGGTAAAATACTTCTCCCTTACAGCATCACTCTCTATTCCCTCCATCATTCAGCCTTAAACTAATGAAGGAGAGTGTAAGATATTGAGATAGCATTAATTAGCGGACAATTTTCTTTTGTATTAAATGTGCCTGATGAACCTCAGGATTATTATAAATGCTTCCTAATCAGAGAGTGATTAGGAAAGACCTGCTAGGGCAGAATGTATGTGTGTTTGTGTTGTACGTGTGTATGAGGGGTATAATACGGTGGCCGAGACGTATAAAAACAAACTGTACATCCAAAACGCTTTGCAATTTAGAAAAACACAAGTACATTATGGGAAAACACAAATGCAAACGCAACATAATCAACATAAACAACATAATAATGGAAGAGAGCAACAACGGCTGTTGACAATGAAACGGGCCGACTATTATTGCCTACACATGTGGAGGAAAGTTTCTGAGAAGTAAGTGAAACGTTGTTCACTAGCTAACTATGATTACTATTGCTATGTGATTGTCACAAATGAGCAATGTTGTTCAATGTGTTTATATTTTCATATTTATGTACTCCTCAACGTTTCACTTACTTCCCAAACAGGCAAGATCTTTCCAACTCACTATTCCAACTCAATAGGTAGACTCACAACAAACAAACACACACTCACACATACACACAAACTAAAACCATCCCACTACTCCCCATCTGGGAGAGAGGAAGTTTGTAACGATAACAATCCATCCTTTTCTGTGCTGCTTTCCTTTAGATTGCATTTCTCCTCCAGTATCTCTCCATCCATCTACTGAAATCCTATTTTCATGACAAACAATAAGACACACACACTCACTCCGTCACTGCCCCCTGTAGCTGTCAGGAAACGTGTGTGGGGGCGTGTGTGTGTGTGTGCGTGTGGGTGTGTGTGTGTGTATCATGGGAGGGGAGGGGAGGGGAGGGGAGGAGAAAATAACATGAGTAAGGGGAGAGGTGATGGGAAAGGAATGAAAACACAGTGAATCACTGGAGAATTTGAGCGATTACCAGTGAAAGGGTTTGTGCGTGTGTGTTGGTGTTGTCATAACAGTGTTTTTCTGAGGCATCCACCTGAACTTGAAAATGGATAAAATACTGTTAACCTTCTTTTTGTCTGCGCATTCATCCCTTTGTCTAGCTTCCCACCTCTATCTACCATCCATCTACATGCATCTACATGTTTACATCCATCCATACTCTACACTCATACACAATATACAGTATATTGTCAGAAAAAGAGGTTTGAGTAGCCCAGCTTTAGCTTATACTGTATGATTAGTGACTGACAAGCTCAGAACGGATGAAATAGACAGAGAAACAAAGATGACTAACTATGTAATAGACGAAATATCAAGTTATTTGACCAAAATCCAAAGATATCTTTGTGTGTACAGTGAGAAGGATGGATAGCAAATGAGCTAGCTAGCTGTCTAAACAGAAAAATAGTCATCAGTTTATTTATATGAAGAGAGAGCTACAGTACTCACCAGCCTTTTCAGTATGATGTGGTGGTTTGCTGAGCTCCTGACCAGGCAAACAGGGACACAGCCCATTACATTTTACTGAGATTGACTTCCCAGACAGGCAGCTCTGAAACTCCAACTTACACTGTAAAAAAAAAGGCTTTATTTAACAGACAACAACGCAGATGAAGTCATCAGAGTTATGGGGGCTTGCACTTGGAGATTACAAATTTATGGAGTGTAAGTGAGTGTTAGTGTATGGAAAACTTAATTTGAGTGAAAAAGAGCCATGTTTCAACTCCACCAGGTACCCCAGGTCAAAATATTGCCTTCGTTCCGTCGTCAACTCTATTCTCTTGCACCTGACCTAACAAGAAGATGTCAACACAACCTAACCCTAACCTTTCTGTGGACAATATGCGTGGTGTTAAGAAGAAATGGGCATTGAAGGTCTAATGCAGAGGTGGGTCCAGTGTTTCTGGAACCTACCAGAGACTAAAAGTTAGGATATTTTGGGCTCTGCTCAGATTTTGACCATTCCTCAAATCTGCTTAATTTATGGAAGTGCAATACTAAATCACTGGGGTTCCCCTTTATAAAATACAACTATGGCACAGATAATGAAGAATCATAAATTCTGGACATGTAATTTACAGGATGTATGCGTATGTTATTACTGTGCTCCAAGTATGTAATTACAACCGAAAGATTTGCTGAGACAGGATTGGTCATTTTTCTTCGATGAACAGATACGTCCATTAGGCAGCCATGTAGACACACCATTAGACAAATAGATGCCCAGTGACATTCTATTATTCAGTGTGGTACAAACCTAATGCAATGAAAAAAGAAAGCTGGACTACTTCAGAATGTAATTTAACAGCATAAATCTCATTTCAGGTAAGTGAGGGGTAAGAAATTGTTTGGACTAGTTGGGGAAAAAAATCCAATTACAAGATCCTTCCAAGAGGAATAATGAAAACTGAAATGAGTTATGTAAATTCTGTTTGCGAGATGATGACGACGTTTTGTCAGGATGAGACCATGACTGTGCATAAACATCTATATACACATCATGCGATACACAGGCTTAACTTTATCCTGCCAGCACTTTTCATTTCCCATGTTCAAATCCATCATTTCCTCCCTGTCACCTCTTTGATACTGTTGCTAATGTTGCTTAATGAAATTTGTTGACAAAGGAACAGCGCTCTGTCCTGTTCTCAACATATTGAATTAGCTGTCTGGGGAGGGAGACAGAGAGAGAGAGAGAGAGAGAGAGAGAGTGAGAGAGAGAGAGAGAGACAGCTCAGGAAATGGATGACCTCCCCCAGTCACTGTCAGCACACTGAGAGGCCCCATGAATCTTTATGTTTGTGTCTCTCCAGGGGTTAATGTGGTTTTGATGAAACAGTGTTTTAACACCTGACTTGGTGGAGTAAAAATAGAGGAGAGGAGAGGAGAGATGATTTAAGAGGAGGGAAGTAATGGACTTAACTTAGTGGGCTGAAGCCTCTCAGGAGATAAGAGCACTGTCATCTTAATAGGATATTGAGTGTGTGTGAGTGTGTGTGTGGTTACGATGAGGGAGGCATGTAATGTAATAATAAAACATGAATAAGCTTGAGACCAGCGGCTCACTGGTGAGCAGAGTTTAAGTTGGGCCACAGGGACCCATCACTCTACCAGCCAACTGAACCCCTCCAACTAAATTACCGCAGAGAGCAGAGGGACTTCCCAGCCCTCCCCTTCCTTTTGTTCTTTTTCTTGTTTCTCCTTCAACACTTGTCCTCCTCAGCACAGCTTCAAGCAGGTAGGTCATTAGGAAAGCCCATGTCCTGACTTCCTCATAAACAGGGAGTTGAAACCCCCGATCTCAGGTTGTCTCATACTTCTGGGTTGGAGGCTTAACCCTCCATTTAAACTGAAAACAACATGCTCACCAAATGTCCATTCATTTCCTGCAGTTGAGCTGGAAAACACGACTGACGTGTGGCTGGACAACAAGCTTCCCAGCAAAGAGTTTGTGACTATCTATAATTTAATGTAGTTGAGAATGAGATTATGAGCTAAGGTTAGTGACTGGAAATGGGGCTAGAGTCAGAAGAGAAGCTGGAGGCTGGAGAGCTTTTCCAAATCATCTAGAGATGATTTTAAGCTGCTGGAAATACCTCTGATGCCTGACCCTGTCATTTGCATAACAAAGAGAGAAACGTACTGCTGAAATCAACGCAGTGGAGGGGGACAGGAGACAATGCATAAATAGTAAAATGGGACTGCAGGAAGAGAAGTGCAGGCAGGAGAAAGGGAAAAGGTGACACCAGATGAGGACAACTGAAATATCATCTATCAAGAACAAGAAAGAAAAGTAGAATGTTCTCAAATATTGAGATCATGAATTATATAATTCAGCAGCTCTTCAAGCCCTGTTGTATGTCTTAAAGCAATCTCGTCCTTGCTTTAATGGCTGTAAACAAACTGAATTATTGATAAATAATAATAATAATAATTAAAAAAAAATAAACTGAGAAAAAGAAAATTACACACTTAAAGTAAGAGAAAAGTAGAGAGAGAGAGGAAGAGTATGAAACTTAAAGAAAGATAATTGGGAACGTCCGGTGACGATGTGGCGAGGAGCAGCTGCTTGCTGAAGAGGCAGAGACATGTAAACCGAATTTATTAAATCATATTCGCCAAACTATTAAACTTATTTTATATACACAAAGAGATTTTCTAAGAGATATTACTCATGTGAAATACAAAAAACACACAAAACAGAACCATCTCTGGACTGTAAAAACAATGAAGTGTTTTCGACACAGCCTCGGGCTAGCAAAGTAACTAGCAATGAAGCTAGCAGTGTAGAAATGGTGAGCAATCAAAGATTACTTGGACTAGCTATATTCAGACTTGGCTAAACAAGGCTCCAGGACTAGTGAGGCGGAGTGAAAAATCTCACAGTTGGAAGATGAGAATATTCGCCTGGCCAACCTATCACCAGAAAATAGGCATAAAGATGTGAAGTGATGGACTGTGTGAAAGACTTGTTGCAGTGTTTGTTTACAGGCACTTCGGAAACATGGTTGATGTGATCATCGAGAGGGCCTATCAGACACCCACAGCAACGTAACCCACAGGACCGACGCATCGCCAGCCCCCGTCACATTCTGATGAAATTTCTACAGTTTACCAACAGAATAAAAGTACGACTCAGAGCCAATGAACAATTCAGTAAAAAGCTGCTAAAGTGGACTTCTTCCCGGATTTTACTAATGATGTACAGAACAAGAGAAACAAAGTTCAGGAGGTCAGACACATATGCATGAAACGGGGATTGCCATACCAGCAGTGTTTTGTGTTACAGTTGGTGAAACAAGGCATTGTTTTGAAGACGACGCAGCAAGAGGTGTGTTATTAACCACCACCCGGCGGATGAAGATGAATAGACCTGACATGGACAGTAATTTATCACAGCTTGTAGAATATGCTGCTAAACATGAAACAGGGACACTATGTATGTAAAATATGCATTGCATTGGACTACACACATCTTAACAGTGTGGTGTATACGGAAATATCTAGCTGTATAAAAAATTTGTTTAGTTCCATGCTGAGCCTGCTATTCCAATTTATTTCCGATGCTATTTGACTTTAGTTAAAATGTATTTGGGCTGGGGAAAGGGCTAGGATGAAGTTAACAAAACTACAGGCTAAATTAGAATGTGGGGGGCTGAGACTTCCTCATAGGAGACTTTTCCAGGAAGTATTCCTGGGGGCTCAAATAGTCTCCTTTCTCTCAAGTAGAGATGACAGACCTTTGTGGATAGATTTAAGGAAGAACCGAACACCCCATTCACGGCAGCAGACTATTTGAGCCAATATCCAAAAGCTGATATCCAGAACCCAATAATCTCTCACACTAGGAATATCTAGCATCATATGCACATGAAAGACGGATCATCTCTCCTCCTGGCAGGATCAGCTTCAATGCGCAATTATCCGAAAATGGAAATTAAGAGGGAAGGTGTTTTTCTCGAGTGTGTGGCACACTGAGGGGGTCAATCACATTGGATTTATCATAACAATACAGTAAGAACAATTGAAGAATTGAGAGTTCTCTACAATCTTCAGTGAAAAGAGGGATTACTCCAGCTTAGTTACGGTCTGTCAAAAGTAGGCCCAACAGGTACCAGGTTGCCTACCTAATCTTCTATATGCTCGAAACTGAAATTGTTTAGTGTTCTTCCACACCTGGCAGGTCAAAATTACAACTACCTCATTGATGGATTTAATGGCACTACCAGAGGCCTAAAAGCTGTGTGAGAAAGGGGTTTAAGGGTATCGTATGAAGATGATGAGTGGAATAAACTAGTGAAGGAGATACTAAATCCAATGGCAGATGCCAGGTCTAAACTTATTCAATTTAAAATACTTAACAGGCTCTACTGAACACCAGTCAGAAAGCAGAGGGCAGGACTGAGTCACTCAAACTTGGAACTGGAAAGGGGGTGTCTCACCTTGGAGGAGTAGGTGTGTCCATCAGATCCACACACAGGACTTGACTGGAGTGCCGAACAGAGCCTACATTTCCCATGAGCACCCGCTTCAAGCCTGTGCTTGTGGCCTGCACTGCCTTTCCTGGGTTTCACACTGAGAGAGACAGAGAGAGGGGAAAAACATTACTTAATTTCAGATAGTCATGAATGTGAATTTTGGCATCACTCAGTAATACAAAGACAAGGTCTCCGGCATGTACATCAAGACATAAAACAAACAATAATATATACAGTGTTTTAAGTCAAAATCTTTTTAATGTATATATTGCATTTCCACTTACTCTCATAAATGCATGTATTGTAGTACAGTAATAACTTTCCAGACAGGAATATCATTCAAACTAACAGAATCAGTTTTCTAATGAGCAGAAAATCTTAAAAAGTGTTTCTGGTTGTCAGGGTCAGCTGAAGCAGAGTGAATCCTGATTGGTCCATCGAGGCCTTTTCTATAACAAGTGTAATCATGTTTGATCCAAATCGCACAGCAATTTTCTATCTAAGTACTCTCACTCAACATCCTGCAGCCTAATGATTCATTGAGCAGAGATGGAATTGGAGCAAGACACACTCTTTACAGAGAAACTAATGTGACAACAACAAATGATGTAAAGTGAACATTAGCTACCGAATGGAACAGACTGAGATTCTACAGTCATGCAACCTCTTTCACACCTCTAAAATCTAGACCTAAACACTTTCACAGTGTCCCTCTTACTGCTGGAATATTTAATTATTTACAACATTTTGGTTTGCTCAAGTGGTGAATGAAACACCTTCAGCATACACACACACATGCACATACATTCCTAGACAACAGTGGACTATCATTCGACCAAGTGTGGACCACTGTTCATGGTCATTTTGAAAAAAACAAAAATGGAGAAGAAATGTTTCTTTTAATATCATTTTTCACATCATAAATGCATTCTTTCCCTTTTTTTAATTGCCAAGAAGGGACTGAAAACCCTAACCAGTGTCTAACTATCGGAGAGGGGACCTCCGTAGACTACAGTGAAACTGATTGTGGTGAACACAAACTGAATAGGTATAAGGACTTTCTTGATGTTTTTCAAAAATGGATAATTTAACTTTAATGTTTCAATATTTAAATATCTCCCTGTGACACAACTATTCTGAAAATTATCCAGCCACTTTAATTTAGAATAAATGAATGTTAGACCTGTAAATCATTAGTTAAATGGCTGCATGCACTAATATCATTCGCTCATCAAGACATTATTGCTTTCCTTTATTACATGTATCTAGCTTTGAATCAAATATATAAGATTTTATTAATATATTATATAATATACGTTTTATTTTTAAAATCTATCACACCAATTACCTTAGTTTTTCACTTTTTATTAGCAGTATCCACAGTTTGCTGTGTAAATATATAGATTTAGTATTAACCTATTAACCTGCAGCCGTGATGGAAAAGAGCAGCAATACATGTAATTTTTCCTGCATATGTTACATTATATGTTACATAACTATCTTAAAATTTTACTCTGCAGACAAAAGGACAACAGTTTAAAGAGCAGCTAACTGGTTGCTTATGTCTAAGCCTAGTATCTTAAATATGATGCCGATGAAATTTATAAAAACCTTGTTCTTGTGAAAACAATTCTGTTTTTTTTTTTTGCGATTTAAAGCATGACCAGCAGTGTCGCCTGTGCGCTCGGCGGTCCACTATTGGTGAATGTGCAATGACGATGAGGTCCACTGTTGGACAGGCAAGTGTGTACGCTTTAAAACAACAAAAGATTAAGAAAGGATTAGATAATGACAAAGGTAAATAAATAATAAAGGCAAAAGTGCTACTATCCATCACAATTGTATCATACATATCAACCATTAAACTGAACTATTCAAAGATCAAAGAATTGAAAAATATTAGAAAAAAAATTATGTAAATTAATATATACTGTATATTTTTGAAATCAAAACTACATATGGACATAATAATACAAGCATACCAAAAGTCTGATTAAAGTTTTTTTAATATACCTGACTGCAGAATGCCCCAACTGGAGGCTGTATTAAACTAACCAGACAAATATACTAAGTACCTGGGGCCAGTTTCATAAAGAAAGACTTAAACTGTGTCTTAGAACAGTCAGACTTCTGTATGATATCTAAATTAATCTGTTGCACAAAGCTGTTTAGTTCGTGACTATCTTAGATTGGACTATTTTGTTAAAAAAGTCCAGGTAAATCACGACGTGATGAGCAACTATGTCAAACCGCTGAGCTCTGTTCACTTCAGCAGCCTTCTGGAAAAATTCAACAGTTGCAAAGATTTTACAAAGCTAAGAATGTAACAATACAAAAAAACTTCCAGTAGCATGACATCTCAAGATAGTGCAGACCTGTAGCAGAGTTGAAATGCTGTGGCTTTTTAATGTGGCATGGCTTAGTACCTCTGGTTATGTCAGTCAGGCTCAGGATAGTCTCTAGCTCCCATTTCCAGTATCTTCAGCTGTCTCTGTCCATTAAAGGCAAAAAAAAGTCCCAAAAAATATACTTAAAAAAACAACAACATCTAAGTCAATCTTTATTTTTGTGAAACAGTCTAACTTGCTTTACACTAATTTAAGAGTAAGCTGAAGACTTATTATAAAATATTTTTGGGAAACAGGCCCATGTTATTAGATTAGATTATAGATTAAAACAATGAACGCCTACTTAATGTGAAGTAGGCGTTCATTGTTCAGTCCCTTGGGAGATTTCAATGCTCTCTAATACTACAAGATTCAAATTCAAGGCAGAGTTTCTTGGTTCTTTAGAAGTGTCACACTCACCGACCTAGCCACAATCATTGCCACGGCAGACTAGACATGCACACTGCACTGATGAATAAAACAGTGCTGGCAGATAAGGTAAGATGGAGGAACAATGAAACCTGTAGGTTGATGTTTGAGATGTTTCCCCTCATCTACCTCCCCATCAAATCAAATGCTTCTCCTCCTCTTCTATCAAGTACTCTTTGCATAAATGCAGTGAAGCACAAGAATGTGCTCAAGTTATTAGTGTGATTTAAAGGGCGGGTTTGCTTGACCAGGAAAATTTGTGCATGCATGAAAAATAGTCACTGAGAGCGACAGCTACAGACAGAAGAGTGGACAGACGATCTATAAACATATTAACCTCAAACACAAACAAGAAAGTGATCCCTCTCTCTCCCTCATATACCACTGTAGTTCAACTCCCTGCTAAGAGTTTCAGTCTTGCACTAATCTGAAAAGGCTATGATTTGACAGTGCACAGCAGGATAGAGGAACACACAAATTAACACTGCAAGCCTCCGTAATGGTTTTTGAATTCTAGCTTGTTGCTAATGTAGATGTTCAAGCCTGCAGCCAAACATTATCGCCCAATAAGGGAAGTCACGAAGTCTGTATATAAATTTCAAGAAGAAGAAGAAGTGGTTGTGGGACTTTTGTGTTGACAGCTCCTTAGTAGAGAAATTAATTAATTTTCTTGTGGATTTTAGTAAGCACAACTGTTATACCAAAGTGTGTTCAGGGCATCTTCCAAAAGGCAATTATGTTAGCCATGAATAACAATGATGAATCATCTCCTAGATATACATGCTGCAACACTGTATAGTATTTCTTAACACCTGTTCACAAATTCCTTGTGAGCAACAAAGTCTAGATTTGCCCTCTCAAAGGACACTGAATCTGTTTTATGCTAATTACTGAAACTAATTTAACTTGTAGATAAAATAATATCATGGTCCAAAGCTTTAGTGAGTGATGATGTTGGAGAAATACAGATTTCAGGTGAATAGTTTGACATATTAAGCATCAAATAGGATGTGTAATTAATATAATTCAAAGAAAAGCATTAAAACCAAGTATCTTAAGAGCTAATGACTTGAGGAAATCAATTAAACCCAAGACAGACAAAAAACATTCAGATGTCTTTTGGGGGGAAATGCTTCTTGAACTGAAAAATTGAAAAACCTTAAATTCAGCAACACATCAAGGTTGAAAACACAAACAAATTGGGTGCTAACAGAGTCCAAAGAGCAAACAAATAGTTTTATTAAAATTAATTGGTGTTAAGAATATTTGCCTGTATGTATGAAGCAGATTGGATTCTAACACAGTGCTAACACAAACCACAAAATTCGCCTTTATTGCATGCTTCTGCTGGGTGTAATTTGTCTAACCTGTAACATCAAGATGTAGGATAACATATGGTACATTTCTTTGTTTATGAATGATTTTTTGGCAAACAAAAGGAATATGTATCATTTCATGCATCACTCATTTAACATATACAATACAAAATATTTCCTTATTTGGAGTAGTAACAATGCTTTATAGTATAACTATAGTATATTTCTGTATTTTGTCACCTTCATCAATTGTGCAAGAACAGTTTGTTTCAAAGAGAAGAGTTACCACTTCAATACTTTTCTACCTATTGGGTTTTAACAAGGTACAGTAGAATAAAAAAAATACTGGGTAAATATACAGAATATGGTAGAAAAATGATTAATATTTTAACACATACAGCAGTAGGGTATGTGAGACCCCAAACAATAAAGTAACATGGTAAATGGTAAATGTTGCATTTATTAGCACTTCTATCTAAAGCACTTTACAATTTACCTCTCATTCACCCATTATCTCTCTCTCTCTCTCTCTCTCACACACACACACACACATACACAATTTGGGGTTCAGTCTCTTGCCCAAGGACACTTTGAATTGGTAACCCTGTGATTAGTGGACGGCCCGCTCTATTTGCTGAGGCGGGGGTTTATAAAATGTTACATTACTGGTTCTTACCTGTGAGTTGGCTGCTTGTGATTGGTGCAGATGGCTGTCTGGGAGTCATGGCTGACACACACCTTGTGAGGAGGGCAGCGCACCTTCAGACAGGGGTCCTTGGTGGCATCTGGACCTACGGGGAGAGATCAGGGATAAACTTAATCCCTGAGCTGCTGCAAAAATAAGTTAGTGGAAACATGCAGAGCAGGAGAATCAGCACAATGTAGTGTTGAAGTTGAAAGTTGAGGCAGCAAAACATCAAGCTGTTCTTTTGGTTTTCCAGCTGGCAGATTCTTACGTTCTACTAACTGAAGCAGGCAGAAAAATAATGAGTTGAAGAAAAATATGGAGAAGAAGAATGGTAAAAGGTATGAAGTAAACGTTGTGTTTTCCGCAGTGTGCTGCTTAATGAGGACTATTCTCTCTGAGCGTCGAGCCCATCTTCTTCCAAATCAATCTCCACAGTGACATTATCGCCGTGGCAGCCAGGCACAGCTGGCTGGTGTCCAGGGTGACAAAAGATCAAAGCAGCTCATTGACTCTGAACATTGTGTCATTTCACACAAGGCTAACAGCACAAACCCACTTTCATTTGACAGACAGAAGAAAAGAGAAAAACAGGAGGTGGAGGAGGTAGAAAAAGTCACAGTCAGTGTAAAAGAGAGACGAGAGCTTTTTCACTAGCAAGGACCACGCCACAACAATGTGATTTTAAAGGTTTAATGGAATGAGGAAATAATGGATTTGTGGAAGGGGATGAATGTGAAGGAGGATTTTCACCATTTAGGCCGGTCTGGGGTGGATATATTGAAGGCCAGGGAGGAGGAGACTCAGTGTGGGGGATCCGATTATGGGCCGCTAAAAGAGTCAACAAATTTAAATGGCGCTGGGGTGAGCATTAGCTTGACTGACATCACGAAGATTGTTGTCAATGTAGAAGCAATATGCCAGCTGACCACCAACATGAATGGTTTGATCTGAGATGCCCGGTCTGTCTGCTCTGGAAGCTGCTCCAATGTGGAAGGAATGGCTTTAATAGTGTTGTGATCATACAGTATGCCAGAAATGCGGAGGACTTCATTTTGGTGAGAAAGAGTGGGTCTTGAGGTGAGGTCTTGGCAGCACACCTAGAACTGATGTATTTTGTCAGCAGTTCGTATAGCCTAAGAAAATGTAGATGGGGAATGCTGCGCTCCGCTGGTCAATTTTCTCTGAAATGTGAATATGTGAGAGTCAGAAGTAAGACTGGGATGAAGAGAGGGATTATAGGCAGATGAAGTTAGTGAATTCAGAATACCACAGGAAGCTGAAAAAAATCTAGCAAGAACATGGATTCTACAGTTAAGTCGACCATGGCCTGAATGTAGAGAATGGCGCCAAAGGCTTGGGAAATGGGAGGTATAAGGACTTTGGCTACTGGTAACTAGTCTGATGAAAAAGCTGATACTTGATAAGTAGGTTTGGTGCTGCATCAGGATAAAGTTGGATGTACTTCGGGTTGAGTGATGTAGTCATTGTAGAAGAAGGGAATGCTGTTCCAAGAAAACAGAAAATGTTGCCAAAGACCCATTTCCATTTGCATGCGTTATACAGAACAACATGGAGAGAGGGGACGGCTGCTGCTTTGGTTAAAAGGTTGAACAGCAAGGGTTTCACTAGAGGAATTATGCATATGGCATAATTGTGGCGGCCGAGAAGGGCTAGAAGCTGCTGTTTGGTACAATTGTCTGCTAGGAGATAATTTGACAAAATGGATGGCTGAAGGAGCTGGACTACATCTACGTAATTACCAGGGAGAATCTGCTGGCATAATGTGGGAGAGATGGGAGAAGGGCAATAAAATGATTAAGCCGGCCCGGGAGGGTGGTGCTGCTGTGTGCAATGATTATTACAAGCTTTGAAAACATTTGGGTATCAGGAAGAGATGTGGAAAAAAGTATAGACTAGCAGGACATGAATGAGAAGGCTGAGAAGCCTGTGGTGGGGCTCTTGGGTTGCTGCATTGGCTGTTAGAGAAATATTGGGAGGAGCAGAATCCGTATTGCTGTGTACGGATGACGGAAGGGTAGACGAAGAGATGGGGGGATGAAAGGATGTGTGTGTATGGGGATATTGTGAAGCCTGCGAACACAGACATAAAAAGACTGATGAAATAAGCCGATAAATGTCAGCCACCGAGGGAACAGGCACATGGGGAAACACAAACTGGCCTCCGCTAGGGGTGCTGATGATGCTGGCTCTGGCCCTGAAGGGTATGGAGAGCGTATTGGAGATAGGCCATGTTCTAGTCTCTAATGTTGGGTTCAGATTGAGGATATGAAGATGGCTGATGTGAGGAGGAGGGCACGCCGTGAGTGTCCCAGGTGGTGGATTGCCAGAAACTCTGCGTGAGGGAGGCAGCAGATGAAGATAGGGTTGAAGCCATCTCTCGCGGCTAAGCCTATGGCGACCGTGGTTCTGGGCCTTGCAGACAAAGGAGAGGAAGCCTGAGATCGATTTGGAGAGATCTCATTAGGGAGCCTAAGTGGAGGTGCCTATCAGGCCGAGGTATGTGCACCTCAGCTCTGCTGAGAGGTTCGGCTGTGGCCTGACTGCTGTGGGAATGTCATGGCTGGAGGAAATTTGCTTTCAAACAGATCATCCCCTGAATCGGACGGATTCATCTGCAGTTCAGTAATCGAAGGTAGCATTAGTCCAACTTTTTAGATTGATGCAAGGTTGAGATTAAGCACAAAGTACAGTCTGTTGTTGAGAAAACTGAGACAAACAGGACAACAGGATGGGTTAGTCAGGTATTATAATAAGTAGGCTTGACAGGTGATTAGAGGTGTGGTTGAGACATGGCCCTGCTCCCGAACCTAGGTTAACAAATTACTTTCATTAACACAAATGAAGTCAGAGACATGTGCCAGATATGTATTAAAGAAACATAAAAGCCTTTATAATTAACAAAACCAACAAAAAAGACAAAGCTCATGAAATGAGATCAAAGACAAAGTAGGTTTTAAAACATACATAGACCACATGAAGTCACCATGGTGAACAAACTAAAAATTATTTCAAATTCCAAGCTAATTAAGACTGAGCACAGAGTATATAGATCAAAGCGTTATGTACAAGTCATTAGCATGTGGCTGCTAACATCATAAAACAAGACTGGCCTTGTCTCCATTAGGGGCCTAATGGGTTGTGTTTGAGCCACAGCTGGTGTCTTCTGTGAACATCAAGGAGTTTCTGACCTTATCACACACTGCGCTGCTGTTTACATGCTGGTTTATCAGCGTTAAATCAGCCAAAGAGTCAAACATGATGGCGATTTTCTTGTCTGCGCTCGCAGTCTGTAATCTCAACAACCATCTATAAGAATGAATGAACACCTACACATATCAACTCTTAACATATGTAACTCTGACCATATCGGGAGCTGCCAAAGAATATGGGAGAGCTTTCTTTATGTTTAAGTTATAAGAACGAACACACACAATAAAGATGGGGAAGCTTAGATAGTCTCAAGAGAAGAGATTCATAGCACACAGCACACATCTGTCATAACTGAGCAACACACTTGTTTCCTTACAATCTGAAAAACACACACACACACAGATACAAAAACACATTAACAAGCCTGCATGCCCTCTCATATTCCCCAGAATGCAGAGAGATGATATGTCAACCTTCCTCCTGATAACTGTCTGCTCTGCTGTGTGTTTCTATCGCATGCTTATTTGGGCCTGTCCTCACCTCCATCTATCAGTGCTGGAGGAATCCCATCTTATTTCACTTTGCTGCAAAATGACTATCACCGCGAGGAAATGAGAGATGAAGGGAAAGAGAAGAGATGGGGAGAGGAAGGATCTAGGAAAAAGGAGGTTCGTATCTGGTTAACAGGATTGGAGGACAATTTAGGATTAGTGCATGACCTCCACTCTCAGACAAACTGGAAATCAGACACACACATACAAATGAGCAAGTCAGTTTATCCACCTACACACTAATACGTAAAGCATCACATGTAGATGATTATGCAGATAAAACTTTCTCATAAATAGTAAAAAAGTTAATTTGGAGAGACATTGATGCTCTGAATGTGAAATCGTTTTCAGCTGATGTGATTTGAATATTTATGGTGTTTATAGGAGGAGAGGAGAGGAGAGAAAAGACTAGAAAAGAGGAGAGGAGAGGAAAATTAAAGGAGAGGAGAAAAGAAGAGAAAATAGAAGAAAAGAGGAGAGGAAAACAGAGCTCAGCGGAGAGGATAGAAATGAGAACAGTCAAAAGGAAAGGAGAGGAGAAAATGACAGCATGAAGAGGGGGAGGAGGCAGGGAAGAAGCGAATAGAAGGGTGTAGGGTAAAAAAGAGTTTTATCCATCTATTTAAAGCTTGAGTGAGCAGCATTGGCGGTTAAACCAGCCAATCAATTGTAATGCAGGAGCACTGCAGCACACTCTCGCCACCTCTCTTTCACTTTCCTCAATACGAGTCTCTCATCTCCTTTTATTCCCCTCTCTTCTTTCTAATCTTAAGTGTGACTTTAGTCTCATCCGTGTGTGTGTGAATAAGTCAATATGCATGAGCAATATAACTTGACATGTCTTATTGCATATCCATTCATTCCAAAGTGCCATGTAAAACTCCTTTTCACACTCTAAACCACATTTTTACCTTGAAAATGTTATTGATTTATGTAAATGAACAAGGTTGTCTGCTTCTGATAACACATTGCCAAATGAACAAGTGTTAAGGATTTG
Organism: Coreoperca whiteheadi; assembly: GCA_011952105.1. Lineage (NCBI taxonomy): Eukaryota > Metazoa > Chordata > Actinopteri > Centrarchiformes > Sinipercidae > Coreoperca > Coreoperca whiteheadi. Next base: position 14,490,816 of record CM022490.1, read on the forward strand.
TGTCTGTCTGTGTGTGCGTGAAGTAAATATTATTTTTCTACATCAGACACTGCTTAATGGAGAAAGTGTGAATATGCAGTGCTTTGAAATTGGTATATGATAAGTGAGGAAAAAACAGGGAGAAGCAAGTCATGTGTGTATTCTTTAAAATGTTACAGTTACAGTTTGTGAGCAGGAGCAACAGTACTGCACACAGACACCACTACCAATTTGTCTAGCCATTGTCCTTGGCCTTATGTAAAGCTGACTGATGACTCCTGGGTGCTGGGTCACCAGTCTGTTGGGGTGAGACAGATGGAATTGTTGGCAGAGCTGTAGCTGAGGGTAGATCATTAACAAATGAACACAAATGTCCTCAACTTTAATTCAAGTTGGGCACATTTATACTTTATATTAAATTTCCTTTAATGAAGCTCTCAAAGAATCTGAGCAGCAGTGAGGATTTGACTTTGAGAACCAATTCCCCAGAACACCTATATGAACGTCAAATCTTAACTTAACAATACCAAAAACATAACACATAAAGGAGCCTACATACTCTGTCATAACAACAATCTCACAATCTCACGCCATTAGGAGGGGCTTGGGGTGATGAAGGGGCTGTGGCAGCCAGCAGCGTTAATGGTGTTGACAGTGACAGTGAGTGCAAGAATATGATTGGCTGTTACTTGTCAGCTGGTAGCCAAGCAGCTGGTGAAGCATGAATGAAGCAGCTGATGCAAGTCAACTAATGCAAGTGTGACTTCAGTGCTCTGCATGAACTGAAGCTATGCTTTTGTAAATAAAATTCACAGTTAAAATTAATTCATTTCTAAATGCATTGATGTAAAGTTAAGTGATTTCATAGAATCAGTTTATATACAGTAGATGTATGTGCAGAATCTACAACTGTTTATCATAGTTTATTTCAATTGTACATCAAAATTAACACTAGAAAGGTGAAGTTGTGATATCTAAAGGGATATCTGAATGCTATGAGAGGTTTTGTTTTTTCAATTTGTTTCAGAAGCATTTGTCTTTTTATCTATTCGGTGGTTTTAATAAATGTCTGATAAGTCACCAGCTCTCGTCACCATCATACTTATGTCTCAGCAGTCATAGCTTTGTTCCTTTGGGGTTACAATAAACCTACCATCATTCTGCCATTGCGGTTACCACAGTTACAGTGCACTCTTGTGCACTGTGGGTGAAGTAGGTTCATATATTGACTTCCATCACCTTCCTCCCTCCCTCCAAGTCCACAGCTCAGAGCCCATAGGGAGCCACAGGGCAAACAGAGCCAGCCAGAGGAGAGCAAGAAACATACTGTTGGCATAGGAAAATTCAGAGACCCATTCTTATTCAGCCAAGTGCTTCTGTATATATTAAAGTTCAATAGAAATGTGTAAAATCAGATTTTTTTAATGACGTTTAACAATGGAAGTTGTTTCAATTCTGATGTGATTTTACTTGTGTAAATGTCAAGCTTTCAAACACTGGATATTTGATTTTGGAATGAAAATTCTTCTTCATGACAGATTAACTGATTTATACACATAACCCACCAGTCTCACAAAATACCCATGTGTAGTTTTTAACATACATTTACATTTACATTTAGTCATTTAGCAGACGCTTTTATCCAAAGCGAAGACAATGGAAGCAATTATAAAAACACAAGGTAACTAAAAGCACAAGTCCACCAGAAACTAGTCTGATAAAGCCCAGCACAGCATACAAAGCTAAGGATAGCAAGTATATTTTATTTTGTTTTGGGTTTTTTTATGAAAACAGATAGAAAGGTAGAAGAAGTTAGTGATTGTCAGTTAGGTGTTGACAGAAGAGATGCGTTTTCAGGTGCTTTTTAAAGGTGATTTTCCTGGTGTTGTAGAGGATCAATCTACAGGACCGGGTGGTGCTGGCAAAATGGCTTTTGAAGTTTAGCTAATACCACCCCCAGATTTCATACATTGTATGTTAGACTGCATTTCCAATAATATGTCTCTTTCTCATCCCTTTGACTACTGAGGGAAGTTGTAGTGGAGACTGAAAGTTGTATAACATGGACACCAGCACCCTAGAAAAACAAATAACTATTTCGAATAATTGTAGACCCAGTAGACAGTCATTAAATCACAATCAGTGGTTTACAACATCCTTTGTTTAATTGATACTCTCAATGGGATACTGTAGGGAAATTTCAGTGTGCAATACTTTGCAATACACAAGGTCATGATTTTGATCCATGCCTTCTCAGGGAAAATGTAAAATCAGTCTACAGTAACTGAAAAAGTGTTAACTGTATTAGCGTCATTGTTGCTGTCTTATTGCACTATTATTCATTAAGGCGAGCTGCAAATATGGCAGTTTATTGTCTACAGTGTGCAAAAAAATCCTAATTTAAAAAGTACGATGGATGATCCAACCCTGAACATATCTTCCAGCCATTTAATTGTTGCAACCCTTCCAAGTGGATTCCTGGCAGAAAAGCACATTATACTTGAAGCTGTAAAATTTTATTACAATTAAAGTTGACAGAAAGTTGCCCGACTCATCCAATTTTTGTCTCGTCAAGAATTTGTGTCCCTTTTTTTATCCTTAATGATCCTCAAGAGACAGGGAAAAGTGGCTCGAGAAGAGAAGGGTAAGATAAAACACTCTTCCTGTGTCCTCTAACACTGGACGGAGGCCAGAATGGAGTGCAGTGATTGGATAATAAAGATAGTCAGAGTCCAATAGAAGAGGCCACATCGCCAACAAGCCCTGTCAGAGAGTAGAGGGTGATCTGAAATTAATTGCTGCTGAGCCGGACATGGGTCAACGGGGTGTTTTTGTAATCTGTGTGTATAGGTGTGTGTACTCCTTTATCGACCCTGTGCTCCATTGCTCTCCATTGTTTGCTCTCCCTAGCTACTGTTTCTAATAGCAAATAAACAAGTTTGAAATTAAATAAACAAGAGCTTCAACAACCATTCCCAAAGGGCAAATTCTCGACTGTTATTAGAAAAATGAGCATCACTTTCAGGCTTTGATAAACAAATTAAAAAGGTGTTTCTTCTCTTTCACCTGGGGGTCTACAAATAAGAAAAAAATAAGAGCTGGAGAGAGAGAAGAGAAAAACAAACAGATCAGGAGGAGGTAAAATCTCCTTCCTGCTCTGCCTTTTTTCTAAGTTCCTCAGGGTCTGACTGTTTGGCCTATGAGCGGCACTGGAGCGAGGGATGACAGAGAAGAATGACGGAGGGATGAAAGCACAACGAGGGCCTCCGGGAGAACGCAGTGATAGAACGGATTCACCATCCATAAAATTAATTATTGAAAACATGGGCAAATCATATTATTGTGGTTGTAACTGAGGAATGGAGAAGATAAACAGGCTGTTTCAGTTTGAATGTCAGAGAAGAAACCACAGTGGCTTACGGGAGAAAAGTGAAAGGCTACTGACTGTCGCTTACAAATTGAATATTCATCACTGCCACACAACAATTATACACAACAGCACATCAACACTCACGCTTTATTGTGAAAAGCCCTGAAAGAGGATGTTTTGGGAAGCTGTTGCTGGCAGCAAAGCATTTTTTAGAGAAACACTATGAAGGTAAATAATCAGACAGTCTTTGAAGACAGCTTCAAAGCAAAGGAGCAAAGATGGATTTCAGGACAACATGCGCAAACAAGAGGACATTCATTTCAGGTGGAAGTTGCTAATTGTCACAGTCTAAATAAAGTTAAACAACCTGTTCTACTTTAAGTGTGTTTACAACTCTCATCATCATTATGGAGAACTGAGAGAGCAGAAATAAAATGGAATATGCATGAAATTGGTTTGGCTAGAGGGAACACGCACACGCTTAAAGAAACACACACAATGGCGGATGTAGATGCTGGAGTCTCTAAGTGCATCCACCCTCACAAATAAAGAACTGGAAGTCTGCTGAAACTAGCTCCTGATTACAGCCAGTTCAAACCAGTGAATAGAAATTGTTTCACTTCAAAACCTGTTATCTGTTGGGCTACTTGAAACTCACCATTAATAATGGGCTTCCAAAGGAATGCTCACACACCTTTTGGCACATTTCACTGTGTGTATTGATAACTTCAAGAGTCCATATTTTAACAAGACTAAAGGCGTGTTCAGACTGAAAGCTAATTTTCAGCGTGTGTCAATTGCACAAAAATGCTAGATTGTGACAAAGAGCAAATGTACCAACTGTACAGATGTGAGCTGTACGCTAGCTACCAATGGAAGCATTGACCGTGTGTGTGGGAGGGTGTCTGTGTGTGTGTGTGTGTTTGCATTCAGCTCAGATCAAAGGAAAAGTCAGGGGGTGGAAGTAAGTAGGAATCATACTCTGGGGACCATGAACATCTGTACAAATTTTACATTTACGTTTAATCATTTAGCAGACGCTTTTAGCCAAAGCGACTTACATATGAGGAAGACAATGGAAGCAATTATAACAACACAAGGACAAGTGCATCAAAAACTAGTCTGTTAAGCCCAGCACAGTATACAAAACTAAGGATAGGAAGGTTTTTTATTCATTTATTTATTTTGTTTGTGCTAATCTATCCATTAGTTGTTAAAATATTTCAGTTTGGACCAAAGTCTTGGACTAACAGACCGACACTGTCATCTCTAGAGCCACAGCCCTAACATGACAACATGAAAACACAACAGATCTTGAGGTAACATTGATGTGCATCCCCATCCTGATGTGATATGTTTCTGATTGTTGATATTTTAATGCAGAATACAATTCTTCTTCTTTTGTATTTAGAATCAAACTCTTCGACTAATTAAATAAACTGTATTTTTGGCTTGATCATGGCAGGGTTAGAAGTGAATGGTTTGCAGCTGTGCAGGAAGGGAAGGTTTTATTTTATTCATTCAAGATTCTTTTTAATACTTATTTATTACTACATTGTCTGTTTTCTTCTGCTTTAAAAAAAAAAGATCCCTCAGGCTCTTAACTCATCACGTGTTCCTGCCAGACAAGGAGTTTGTGTCAGTTGGACAATTTCAGGAGAGGTCCCAATGAAAGACCACACGCTTGACTTACAGCCTGATTCTTTGGCTCATTGATACACTGTAATGTCTTTCGCTTTTTCCTCTGTCGTCTCACACACACACACACACATACGCAAATGCACAGGTAGATGACAGATCTGGCCTCTTGACTCACCTTCAGTGTCAGGGATAATTAAATGTTTTTGCACTGTCCTAGGCTGAGGCATTCATTAATCTAAAGCTGAGGGTGTGTGTGTGTGTGTGTGTGTGTGTGTGTGTGTGTGTGTGTGAGTGAGCATGAATGAGTAAGAGTAGGTCAGAGCCCTGTATCTCCTTTACCCCCATTTACTCTCCTCTCCTGTTAGTATCCACTCATATTCACGATGTTATTAGTTTTACTCAAAAAACAACAGTACCAGATATGACATACCAAAGCTCTGTGTGTCCATTAGATCATCCTTTCACACTCTATTTACTTTCTCTAAGTTTAAAAACCCTTTTCAATATCCTCTTCCTTTACACCTTTTCTAAAAGACAAAGCCTGTGTGCTGAACTGATCACATTATGTCCAGAGCAAGACTACTACACCACACAGTGATTCACACCACAGAGTAGACAAGGAAAGAATGGAGAGTGATTTGATATGATATGTGATTCAAAATCTTACATTTTGCATCATTTAAAGGGAAAATGAGTAAGGTTTGTTATATAGCACATGAGGGGTAACATCAATGACATCAGCAACATGAAGTCCTGAGATTTCTGGCTTTCACATCTCACTGCCTGCCATGTTCACTGTTTTTCGGAACAAAGGCACTCCCAATCAAATGTTTTTATTTAAATATGTGAATTGCAGCTTTCTACGAGAGAGCAACATTCCCTCAAAACTGAACGATACGTAGCTCTGCAGTGTTGTAACTGACACAGGTTTCATCAGAGATGATGAGGATGGACTCAAAAGCAAGAACAACTGTAGATATCTAAAAATAGCCACACCTGCAACACAGACCCCAATATTTGTGTTTAACTGACTGATGTACTGAAAAAGCAATGCTATTTATTTAGGCTGAATCTTGCAGCAGCACAATATGGCTGCAGCTTCTTTTGTAGATTTATCTAGGCTTTGATACTGTGGATTACTGTATGTTACCATGCATCTTATCTCCCGTTTAATTAAATCAAAACACATGTAATTGGTTTTGTAATTACCTTACGAACAGAATACAATGTGTGCATCAGTCGCATTTAAATTGCATTTGATTCACCAATTCGTTCCCTGTTTTCCATTTGCCAACTCTGTAATCATTTAAGCAGCACTCTGGAGCCTTGTGGCAAAACGTATCTACCATATACCAGTGTATCGCTCATTGGCTGTCACTTTAACTTGCTTGTGCACCAAACATGCATGCTCCTGAAATAAAGAATTCAGTTTTGCTGTCTTTAAAGTTTTATGGGTATGCCTTGTCATCAACTTCAGGTGAGTAGACATGACAGCAAGGTATATTATTAGCCTTGTGCTTTTCACCATGACAATCTCCCACCAAGTACAGGGTCAAGGGATTAATTAATCCATTTTACATTACCTTTTCAACAATTGTTTTATTTGGCTATTTATGAATCACAACAACTTGTCTATTTTTTTTATTAATTCTTTCTGTGTAAATAATTTTATTAATTCCTCTTTTTACAGTACTTTCAAATTAAATAGCAGTCAAGGAACTGCTTTAGCTAAGAAGTAAATAAGGATAAGTCATTATAGGACCCACACTTCTTCCTTATTTTAAACATTGATTAATCATGCATAGTTATAAAATAATTTTTCAGATAATTATTAAATATTTTATGGATCTACAGTACATTTTTAATAAATCAAGCTAAATACTAAAAAAAAAACTAAATATATGCTTTGCTGCAGATAATAATGTGATGCAAAATAAAAGCATCTAGACATCATCATAAACTGACCAAAAGTAAATGAACTGAATACCTTTTCCATATACTGCAGAATTAATTCATTGTTTCTTTGTTTACTCAGAAGAAGCAAATTAAATGTATTTTATGTTACCTTTTGTAATCTCAAACAATATTACAGAGGATTTCAGCCCACTACACCCTCGTTAGCATGGTAAACTCTGGTAAGCTGCAAGCACAAACACCAGCACTGACAGTGTTGTAAAGAGGGAAATCTTTACTCCATTCTATCACGGCCACTTTCTTAATCTGCAATTACAGTTTTCATGTTAGCATGCACTACAGACCAAGTTAGTACTTAAACTAACCCTGGAAATAGCTCCATGTTACTGAATGGCTGGCTTTGATCACCCTGTGTGCATTAGCCATGCTCTATCTGGTTCAGACGACGAGCCGTGAGCTTGGTTATCTCTCTCTTCCATACTGATTATCTCTGCACACAACCTGAGACAGGGTGGAGAACTAATTGTGCTAAACCCTGCTGTATTATACCCACCGTTTTATGGGATCTGCAGCTGAGACAGCAGAGCAGCACAATTTAAACTCAGTGTAAAGCAATTCTACAATCTGTTGTGGAACATCAAGGACTGCATTTATTTCACATTAAACCTGGTAATCTGGAATGATCTGACTGTGGATCTCACTATAAGACAAATAGATCAGCACTGAGATCCTTATAGCCCAACAGCATACGGTATATTAGAGCTAAATCAGATTAGCCCACTCATCTCTGCATGTTGGCTGAAGCTATTTCTTCCACTCACTAAAAAACCACCCAGTCCCAATGAAAATGATGAACGAACTCACCATCCTTTACTGTCTTCTTGACTGAGCTTGAGTGAGCTTTAGTTCCTGGGTCTCCATATCGTCCAGGTTCGGCCTCTCGCTCTAAAAAAAAGAGATAAACAAAACAGAATCATTTCAATAGGTCATACATGCTTAAAGTAATAGTTAAGCATTTTGTGAAATATGCATTAGAGGTGCGTTAGAAGAGAAGATTGAATGGAGCTAGAGCCAGGAGTCAATTAGCCAAGCTTAGCATAAAGATGGAAGGACGGGGAAACAACTAGCCTGGCTCTAAAAAAGTTCTAATATACACCTATCAGCACCTTCAAAGCTCTCTAATTAACACATTATATCTCTTTCATTTAATCTGTACTAAAAGCACTAATGTAAAAACTACAACGTTACGTCTCTACTGGTTGCCTGGCACATCTGCGTTTAGTAATAAATTGTTACATGTTACAACTCCCCTAAAACTTATTAAAGTTATTGTTTTTGATGTTTCTGTTTTTGTACGTGTGGAGGTGGGTGCGGTTAGCAGTCAGCTGCAGCAAGGGAGAGACAGGTGGTTCAGGTGAGCAGTGCCATGGAGAGCTAACGGTCCCAGCCGTGGCTCATTGACTAATTCTGTTCCTCCCTTTAAACGCGGTAGCGTGCTGGACCTTGGGATTGACACACGCACGCTAATGCCAGCACGGAGCCGCCAGGGACTTTCATTTGCATTACTTGTTAGGACTTGGTAATTAAGAAGAGACAGGCCAGAGTGACAGGAGCCGGGCAAACGGAGTCGGTGTTCATTTGTGATTTATATAAAAAATGCATGTGTGAGTGGAGTGGAGTGGAGTGGAGTTAATAAAAGACGTTACCTGTGAAACGTACTGCTGTGTACGTGTTTGTGCTGGAGAACCTGCAGTGGTAACAGTCTTTGCTACAGTACGGCTTAAATAAACAAGATACAATGTGTTAATTACTAATCTTCAGAGCTGCTGGTTTATTTTTTTACTTTGGAGAGAGCCGGGCAAGCTGTTTGAACCTGCTTCCTGTGTTATGCTAAGATAACTTAAACGTAATGCGCAAATGTGAGTGGCATCAATTTTCTCATCTTTGAACGTAAGCAAATATTAAGTAAGTAATTCCTAAAATGTTGAACTATTCCTTGAAATATTTAATACATTGATGATAACACAAACTTCACAATCCAAAACAAGTATTTTATGATATAATGCTTTTAATCTGAGGAAAGACATTCTGAATTTCCAAGCCAAACTCAGTGGTATTGCAAAGTGATACAAACATAATTTTTCTTGTGGGAAGGGAACAATCATCGCAGCATCATTACGGACCACAAAAACAAGTAGACTCAGCCAAGAGAAAGCAAAGTAATGCACCTATCCATCTAGATACAGAAACACTAATCCATCCTCCCTCTTACACACACACAGCAGTACAACATCCCATATGGAAGCAGGCCAGTGGTGGCAGAGCCTCAGGGAGGGAGCCGAGCAGCCAAACACTGAGGTACAGGAAGTTTGTCATGTCTGTCTGTAGGCTGTGACATTAACACCCTGAGATGATTAACTCTCGAACTGATCCATCTTTTGTATTTATTAGCGAGCAAGGCTTTTGAGCAAGGACTGACCATGGACTGTAATGACCAGGATAAAGTAAGGAGATATGTGTGTGTGTGTGTGTGTGTGTGTGTGTGTGTGTGTGTGTGTGTGCGAATGAGGGGATGGGGGGGGTGGGCAGAAAAGTTAGTCCAACTTTGCTTTCTGTCAATATGCCCTCTATTCATTATTCGTCCACTCTTTCCTCTCTCTTCTCTCTGCCAGATCCTTCTTCTCCTCATTATTGGATGACTTTCTTATCTCTGAGTTATCCTCTCTGCAAGCAATCTCTCTCAAGTGCTCTCTGTAGGCCTCGTGTCTGTATATCTTTGTATCGCCCTCTGCCTCCCTCTCCCTCGAGACTCTCTGATGCCACTGCCACTTTCACGTGCTGGCATTTAGTCTGAGGGCTCCTGCTATGATTGCTAGCAAAGGCTGTCTGCTCACATCCTCTCAAGTTTATTTAGCCTAATTTACGATGCGAATTGGATGCTCTATTGGCTATGGGGCACAAAGGGCAGAATCAAAATACACACACATTCAGTCTTCCCTCTATGTGATCTACTGTTGTGTGTATCTCCCCTTGAAAACAGCCTGTTCAGCACTGTTCAAACACTGCAGTCCATTGATTCACAGCTTCATTTTGCTCTGAGTTTGTTGTTGGTTTTGGCTCTGCCTTTCTAAACTGGAAGTGTAGGGCAGTAACAATTCACTCTACTCACCGTGGTGTCGTCTGCCAACATTTACCCTTTCTCAATCACCATTTCTCTTGGCCATTAGTTCCTCAGTGCTTCTTCTTCGATACCATTTCTTCTTTTCCATCCTAAATAGAAATTTAACTGCTTTGCAGATCTGATTGGCTTAATCTGTTCATTAAATTAACAAAACCCTTCGAGCGACTGTGTATTTCCTTACTCTGCGTCTCAGCAGGCTCCAGGTATCATTGATTACCGCCCGTGTGTATGTGGGACTGCTTAATTTACTACATCTGAAATCGCTGTAGCATGTATGTGTGCGTTTCAGCTGATAGTCCCATTTATGTATTAAGACTCAACACTGTGAGCGCTCACCCTCTGAAAGAGCGAGATAAGAGCTGAGCCGAGGGTCGTGGATATTGAGTCACTTTTTATGATGTGGCCAACAAGCCATTAAAATCAGAGCGGTAAACAATGTTTAAAGAACGCCTGGAGAGCGAGCTACAAGCCCTTAGCACATTTGAATGAAATGAGATATTGGTTCTTGCTCCAGCTCACTTTCCATTTAATACACAGATCTGAGGTGCCCACTGTTGTTTGTTGTCCCTATCTGTCTCTTTTCTTATCAGTTCCTCTCTTTCAGATTCTTTTAGCTCTTCCAAGCGCAGATCAAAGATGGTTATATGAGAATGAATTAAGAAGCAGTGACAGAGTTAAGGGAGATTAAAGATGGACCGAGGAGAAATGGGAGCAGACAGACAGCATATCTTGAGAGAGACAGAGGCTTAGTGAGTTGGAGAAATAGCTGATGAAATATATAACAACGACGAACACTCTGCTGGGAAAACACAATGTCACGTCTAATCAGGCTGATTGGCAATTTGGAAGCTCCAGATTTCCAAGGCTTTGTTTGTGGTTGCTTCTGCCAAACCAGAGTGCATCGCAAATGACTTCTGTTTATGCTGCCAAAACGGTTTCCATAGCAACCACTTATTCACTATATGATCTAATTAGGCAAACAGACAGGAGTAGTAAACACCTAAAAATTTTAATTGCGAACTTAAATTGTATTGTCTTCTCTCTGTCTTTGTCTGTATTGTGTCCTCTGGTTGTGTCTCGGGGCTTTTTTGAGTCTCCTGTGCTCCTCTGGACTGGCTGTGATAATGGGGCACTGGCTGCCATTTGTAATCCTCCCTTTGACTCTGCTCCCTGGATAATGCATTGCAATCACAGCCTCACAAATCTGTTGGGCATGCCCATACACAAGAACCCAGGATGAAATAGCCAGACTACTGATTCTAACATTGGTCTTTCTGACAGTACAACTGTTATCTGCTGCCAAGGACTCTTTCTCCCTGGTCGTCTCTCTATCTCTCTGCTCGGGCTTAAAGGCCTTTTCAGGGAAAATCTCCAACCATTACAGATGGGACCAAGCAGAAAATAATGCAGATGTAGAAAACCAGTAATACAATTCCGAGTTTGACTCTGGAACACGGCTGAGCTGACCTGGAGGACACATTAAGTTTTAACGTTAAGTTTCTTATCCTATCTATCTAATTGATACCATTATTGGTTAATTTTCATTACTAAATCATTGATTTTTTAAAAATATATTATTTAAAAAAAATTTATTCAGAACAGGATTAGAATTTAATATTTTAAATATAACTAAATGTTGTTTCTAGAGCAGCAACAGCATTTTCAACAGCAAAGTCACTATAGAAACTCAATAATGTCTCACTGGAATCAAATCTAAAATGTCACTAAAATAAATCATAATCCTGACATCAAAATACTGAGTGATGTCTGTGTTCTTCATTCTTTCGAAACGTCAGTCAGTATCAGTCCTTCTTCCCGTCCTCTGTCCTCCTTCCTCTGCTGCTGCTGTGATTCACTGCAGGTGAGTTACCGAGAGGAGGGCCTGGTTTGTCCCAGCCAGCAGTAAGTTTACAGGAATTTGCCAAATTTTAAGATTCGCAGCAAACTAAGATAAACAGTTAGACTACATACAGACCGCTTCATTTGACCTTGTTTGTAACAATTCACTATTAGCTGAGCTAGCTCGCTGTGCTTGAGTAGAACTTGAGACTGCAGACAGAGCAGATGAAAATTAATTAAATTAATAAAGATTTTCTACATATTCACATGTTTATGCTCATTAAACAGGTGTATTCCTAAAGTATTGATTTTTACTCACGGAGGTGTTATTGCACTTTGGCAAACAAGCGTAGTTCTTGTTAATTTGAGCGATCTCCCCCGCAGCCTGTCTGACTGCTGACCACTGACTGCGCTCATTGTGTCGGTGTGCGTGTGTGTGGCGGAGCTGAGGCCGACACAAACAGTGAGAAGCTGCAGCGAGCGTGATAATACTACGGTCTTTAATCATTTAGACCTGGGGCCCATTTAATACTGGGTTTCAGTACCCATCCCTACTCGCGAGTGCACGATCGGTATGTGCAATTCTCAACAGAGATAGCTCCGGAAAAATACGTGTGTTTAATTTGCCCGATCAGGTAAGTGAGTTGCTAGATTTTCTTGCCCGACGTGGCATACTTGCCCTGGGCAATCGGGCAATCATTATTGACGAGCCCTGACATGGTGTGCAGCATTAAGTGTGTTTACATTGCTAGAGAAGCAGTAGGTACTTATTGTATCACAGCTCAGTTAAATAACTAAAAACTGTTTTTAAATTTATGTAAATGACAGAAACTGTCGCTATATAGTCAACAATAGACGTCAGCTTGTGTGAGTGAGTGTATGAGATTGTTTGACAGTAGATATTTCTGCCTCCTTGTAAATGGAAAAAGTAAAAATAAATGTCAGGACATGGCTGATATTTTAATGACTACAAGGCAGTCGCTCTCACTCCAGATTGCTGCAGTCAGTCACAGGTGGGAGGAGAGCGAAAGCAACCACCAAAGTGTGTGTGTGTATATATGCAATTCACATATTTGTCCCTTAAAGAGGCTCAAGTCTTTCCTGAACTTGGAAATGGTAGTTTGACAAAATAATCTCAACACAAGGCCTTCTTACTAGCTTTTATTTTGGTGCTTTCAACTACATCTCACAATCTTAGTTCAGTTGGGTCACAGGAAGGCAACTCATCTATCTCCATGACAACTGAGCAAGCGCCACCTGCTGATGAAGATGTTGCGACGCAGTTGAAAAGTCCAAAAAAAGTAAGTGGACGTTGTGCTCAAATGACTTTGAATTTGTTTTATGTTTTCTGTAGTTTTAGTGACATCACCTCATTCAAAACCTTAGTGACATTTGTAACAATGCAAATTACTAAAAATCCAACCTTGGAACATGATCGTATTCATTTCTTTTTTTTGAATGACCATATATCGTTGATAATTCAATATTTCTGTTTTTATCTGCCTTCGGCTAAAGAGGCGAGTTCATGGGGGAGTCGAGGGGGAACGGTTAGTTCAGACATGTCTGTAATAACAGCAACAGAGTTACAGAAGCTAGTGGAACACAGATTGACGTTGGTACTTTGACCCTCTATGGTGAAGCTTTTACACTTTTCCACATGCTGGAAAGCTGGGTCAGCTTTGGGCAGTGTGTTGGTGCACCATGAACACATGAAGCCCTGATCTGAGTACAGAAGATGTCTGTTTAATCACAACCACAGGGTGAGCAGGACTGCCTGGGACACAGGCCAGTGTCACCCACACACACCTACCTCCTTACAGAGCTATAGATTTCAGCATTAAGCATAACATGTACAGAGGCCAAACAGGTTAACCATCCATGACAAATAGGCAGGTCAATGAGCTGTCACCATGGAAACTAGTTCATGTGGCACTGCAAAGGATGGCATGCGTGATGGAGACAAGAGGGGTTGTGACATTTAAGTGCAACGTGTCATTTCTAGAACTCTGTTTAATTTAATCACTGTTTTCCTATGCTTTAATATCACGCTCTGTGAATTTTGACCAAAGTAGCAGCATTTGAAATACAAATTAGTATTTACATTTCTCCTCTCACTGGAGAGTATTGTTTCTTGGTGAGTCTTTCTACTAAAAATTTCCTGCTGGGCAAAAGAAGCTGATGAAAGAAAAGAGAGAAGAGACAAGACTGAAATTACACAGGGGGAATGTGACAATAATAACCAAATCTCTTAAAATATCAATCAAATATGTATGAATATGACTAACAACACATTTTCACACACTGTTTTGTGAATGTGTATGTGTGTGTGTGTTTGTGTGTGTTTACGTCACTGTGGTATGTTGATTCACAGTCAGCCATTGTTCATCATTATGTAATTTCCATCTGATGAACTCAATACGTCAGAAACAATAGAAAACTCTGGAGAAACAATGCAGGAATATGAAGTGAAGAGGTGGTGAGAGATATATGGCCGGAAGAAGAACAAGTGAAACTGACAAGAGAATTTAGAGAAAGTGAGGGTAATGTAGAAAAGGCAGAAGGGAGCGAAAGAAAACTGGAGCGAAAAAGTGACTGCAGTGAGGGGGACACACATAAAGCAGGGTTGCAGGGTACACTGTACTGCTGCATGAATATATTTTGCAGGAAGCGGCTTATTATATAAGATTCTGTTGGTTTAGTAAATTTCTTGCCACCAAAAACTGACACAAAGTTTCACCTCCACAGGAGGTTAAGTTTGTGACTTTTTCAGCCTTACAAAAAAAATTTTTTTATACTCAAAATGTGCTCCCATGTGGCCACCATCCACATTATATAACCAATAAACATATGGAGACAACAAAGGCAAGTGGTTTATAACATTTAGCAGACGCTTTTTTCGATAGCGACTTACATATGAGAACATTGACAAACCGAAGGTGCAGCTTCGGGAGCATTTTGGGCTTCAGTATCTAGCTCACGAATGCTTCGACGCATGGCTGGGGGATCGATCCGCTGACCTTCCGATTGGCAGGCACCCGCTCTGTCACCAAGCCACAGCCGCCCCATTTATATACCATAAATGTTAACAAAACAAAATGTATCCACATATGTTGGAGTGAAGGCCATACCCAAACTATACTATTACAAAGCATTAACAGACCGTTATAAAGCAGTTATTGGTCTACATCCTCCTCTGTTGGTATTTAAAATGCACTTAGAGTTTCACCTACCACCAAATATGCCAAATTATAGCCTTTTTCTAACCTAAAAACAAAACAACCTTCATCATCCCAAGGCAATCAAAACTACTGTCTAATGTAAATTACAGAAATTTGATGGGATTAAAATACACTTAACAAAGTACATTATTCCACAACATAAGCACCTAATATGCAAAGGCCAAGAGTAAAATAAGCTTCTAATGTTGTTAGACATTGTTTAATCTCAGGAAAGCCTTTCATCACAACAAAACGCATGCTAAGAAAAACATACTACAAATAAAAGAACATTTTGCTTGTCCTGCTGTCACTAAACAGATACAGTAAAACAGAGTGACAAGAAAACTAAATCAACAGCACAATCCTGACATGTGGTTATTATCAGTATACTGATGAGGTGGAACGTATGTTCATTTCAGGGAGGCAAAGCAGCCAACTGGCCTTACAGACTGTTGCGGATTCTGAGGTTTTCTCAAATTCAGTGTGATTAGTTTGGATTAAAATACATGTTTACCACAGCTCCACCATAAGCTACAAATCAACTTCTGGACCTCATTAAGCCACAAGAAGTGTGGAAAACAGATTTACCACTGGTGGATTTGATCGCTTGCTGTTCAGTAGCACCAACAAGTCATTTGTGATCCCACTGATTTCATTTGTTAGATGGCTGCGAAGGGAAGCATTAATCGGCAAGTGATTCATCAGGGCACTGGATCTCCCCCCATCAACCTTCCTGCTGCTGATTAGTCTCCAAGGGCGACAAGTGATTCATTAGTCAAACTGAGATTAGCAGGTGGTGACTAATGTTGCTATACTTTCGGCTGTACTGACCCCCAAGCAAGTGCTGTGGCCATTATTTTATTTTAATCTGACCACACGCATCAGATTTTATGAGATTACAACACTCTGCATGCACACTTTATTGCACAATTTCCTCAAATTCACTCTGTTTTTTATTACCTCTTTCTACAATCTTCATTGATTCTCATCCATCAAAAGCCTAAATTGTGCTCTTCAGATAGAATAATGTGTCTTTGGCTGCCAATTCCTTTGTTATAGCACAGGAAGACATCAAAACATAAAATCAGTATTGTAGCTCTTTTTAGGAAAGGGATTCAGGCATTTCCCATATCATGCCCCACGTTGGATGACTCATATTTGTCGCCTGTCATGCTGACATTGGCTGGAGTCAAAAGGTGAAGTTAACAGTTATGAGTGTGATGCCTGTAGTACCAGCTGGGTGAAATGGGACCCACAAGAAGCAATTCAGACACATGAAAACAGCAAATGTTCCCAAAGCAGGCCAGATTGTCTGATTGATTGCCATTATTTATTCGCTGTGTAATTGTTTTGCTGTCCATTACTCCCAGGTGTGCTGCTTGTGTAGGAGAAGCTGTGCATAGTGATGCTAGCAGCTCTGCAGCAGGGCAGTCATATTGCAGCTGTAGTGCACTGATGCAGCAGAGGTAAAAAGAAGATTGAGAAAAAGGTTTTTATCCATTCCCATAAAGAGTCTAAATGGCACAAAGCTGCTCTATGCTTCAACTACACTGAATGTCTCTCTAGAGATGTGCACAGATGTCTCATTCTCAAGAGGACAAAGTCACCTCACTATGTCCTGTCAAAATGTTGCACTGATTCACATGCATGGAGAGTACCGTGTGATGTAGGCAGTGTTAGAGCCTGGAGAACGTAAGGGCTTTCAAGGACTTTTGAAGTGTAGTACATGTTGAAAGAAATGCTTGAAATGGTTTCTACTGTGAGCTTCTAAAGACTGGTCTTTACTTTCTCCTACCACAATTAAAGGCAAACTAAAGTTTTCAGCATCCTGTATTTTATTTTCATTGCTCTGGGCCATCAGTTCTATTGGTTACAGTAACATTGTACTCACAAATCTCTTGTCAAAAATAGGTCCAAAAAGGGAAAAACACACAGAAGTGGGAGCAGGACAACATCATTTGTCTGTTCCTTCCAAAACTGTTACACATCATCGTTGTAAAGTAAATCAGTTTCTAGATGTGACAATGCTATGGTTAACGTTTGGTTAAGTTTCGGGCACAAAAAATGACTTTGTAAGGTTTAGGGAAAGATCATGGTTTGGGTTAAAATAAGTACTTTGTTAAGTTTATGGAAACATTGTGGTTTGAGCACTAATGATTACTATGTTAGGGTTAGGGGACCTTCGCCGCCATGGTTACAGTAATAACCACGTGGTTACGGTTAGGGATTGATCGTGGTCATCTAAAGTGGTCAAACGACACTGAATGTCGGTTTGAAATGGAAAACCAACAGCAGTCTCCAGTGTTAAAGCTTGATGTTTTGGTGACTCTTCTATCCATCCATGACCTCCTCCCTACACGGACTGTGACGCTCTATAATAACACCACCTTACTTCCTCCTTTGCTCCCATCATAATTACTACGAGCGCTAGAGGACTTTGTCACTTGAACATTAACAGATGTAGTTTTCGGGTACTTGCTGAAACAACTGATGCTGTCATTCTTCTTGGGAGGAAAGTCTCTAAAACTTATTACATAAACACAAATTAAGGTGACCTACTGTACTTAGTAGTTGTTCACACTCACGGTTTGAGGGTATATTGCGCTCACTTTTGGTTTAACCTCAAAACAAAGTGGTTCAGATTACAACCTGTATGACCCAGTTGGCCCTATTTTTAGCAATGATTCAGTGTTCCCTGATTTCAACAATTACGGAACCTGTGCAGTTCATCAGAACTGCTTGTCAGATGGCTGAACAGCTTCGAAACCCTGTGAAACCCTGTGTCTGTCAATTACTGTGACTTTCCAAAACCGACAAACTGACTGTTACACCCGCTTCACACAGGGATCATCCAAATGTGTGAGAAAGTAAGCAGGGTTTTAATTTCTATCTCAAGCACTCTTTTGTCATTCTTTACACAACTATTTCTGCAACTTCTCATGTTTTTCTAAGTGGAAAACTGCGATTTTTTTCATACTTTTTTTACAAAAAAAATCTCCAAGTTGTAATTAACTGAAGTTTTCCTTTAAGGACAAGACATCACCATCGAGGAACATAAAAGGCAAGTGCAGGGTGACTTCCGTGACTGTACACACAGTAAGTAAGTGTCCTTTCCCTCTGATTATTCTCTGTAATTTTTAATGACATCAACAATGAGGCACTCTCTGTTTGGTCTTTGGCCTAATTGACTGAAACATTAATAAAATACGGAGTATAGTTAATAGACTCAGTCAAACTGGATATTACTAATGGTTTGGCCTCTATTTTTGGAGCCTTTATGTTAGGAGAACAGTGTGTCATCCATACACTAGCTCTACAGTAAAAAAATAATTATATTAGTACATCATAGCTTTAGCATCTAAATCAGGCTTCTGTGCATGAGCTACTTCTGGAATTTGGCACTAAGGGTTCCTCCATAACATTGGGTGTATTTAGTCCCTGGTTAGGAGAAAGAAGTCTGTTTATTTTTTGTCTTTAGTGCTTTCTGAGAAACTAGAGAGTAACTCTTGATTTTGATGCAACAAGGCGAGGCTGTTCTCATTAGGCTCAGTATCCACGAGGAGCTGGCCCAGATAAACCTGCTCAGCAAGCCTTTCCCTGAAGAGTTACAGTTACTGTGCTAGATATGCAAAACCAAGCCAGCACATAACAGACCATACTCTGAGGTAGAAAGATTTATGGTTTGTTGTGCTGTTCAGAGAAGTGCAGTCCAATCAACCACCCAAAATGTGTGTGTATGTGTGTCAGCATGTGTGTGAGACAATGAGACTGAGAGTGTGAGCGAGAGAGTAAGTGAGTGTTTGTAATAACTGAGTTTAGTCAAGAGTTACTGGGGTCTGAGAGCATTACACACTTGAGTGTGATTGATAAAGTGGACATGGCATTGTTGCCATAAGCAGTACGTAACTGTGAAAAGTAGCAGAATTTGGCCTTGGAAAAGACACACACACACACACACACACACACACCTATGTTTAAAGAGATGATTGGATTTTTGGTTACAGCTCACTGAACAGCACAATAACTTCATTTGGAGTCCTTTTAATTTACATGAAATAAACTGCACCATTACAAGAAAAAAGTGAAGGATTACAGCACCACCATGCCGCCCTCTACATTAACTTACTCTTCACTGATGGTTTAGCACTCCTTCTATCACATACTCAGATACAGTTTTAACCATTGAATTATATAATATTTAATACATTTATAATACTTCCTGCATATGATTTGCTAACTTAAAAGCAGTAAAATTCAAAAAAAATTTCTGTTTAATGTTATGTGTCAGATTCCTGCTTCAGTTTGTCTGTTGCCTTAAATGGGTCGTGACATCAATTTGTTTCAGGAGTTTCCTTATGCCCCCTCTCTTTCTCTTTTGGCGCTCCTCAATATACATGTTCATACAAAATAGGGGATCAAACTTTCAAAATGAAAACATTTAGAGCCACATATTGCAACTTTACAATGTATGATATATAAAGGTCACAAAGATGGATAACTTGATAACTACCTGAATTAGAAGTCTTCAAAGAATTTTTAAATGTCTGAAGTTGATTGAGAGTCAATGAACCTGATAATGTTTGGCAAAACTAATAAAGAATATCTACAGTTGTGGCACATGCCTTACAATTAACTTGAAAGGTACAGCAAATGTAAAAGGTGAGCATCCCTTTAGTCTAACATTAGCCATTTTGTCAAGCATTCAATGCCAACTTTCCCAACTTGACAGGTTTCAAAACGTGACGCTACAGGCACATTTTGGTCAGCAATCTAAAGGTATGTAGTTTTGGAACCCACCCTAAGTCTCATACACAGTATGCATTAATATAAACATTTGAATCACATACAAACAGCAGGACTCACCTTGGTCTAGAGACTTGGCAGGAGCCCAGCTTTTGAAGTAATCATCCTGAGTGGAAACACAACACAAGAAACTGGGTTATGTATGAAAAAAACTCAATGCCAAGACTATCATTGAATTATTTTGTAGACCACAGAGAGAAAAGCCCAAATACTAAACCAAACTCCTACTAAATCCTGTCCTCATTATTCTCTCCTTTTGTTCTTTCATACTTGTGTTTTGTAAAAATTAATGATTGCAGTAGAAAATGAAGAGACATTGAGAGGTAGAAGCTTGTTTGGATGTTTAAAAATAGGGCACACATATACAGAGAAACCTGCAGGACACACACTGGTTATAGGCTATAGTAAAAAAAAATGGGTTTAACTAGGACAAAAATCTGAAAAACTGTTTAATTAGAACTGTTTTTGTTATTAGGAAAAAAATGACAGGAGGTGAAGAGGGAGTTTGAGGAGAGAGATAGAGTAGTGTTGCATTTTAGCTATTGGGATATTCCCAATCATGTCTGAAGAAGTGCACATTATTCTTATTGTTCAGATAGCCTACAGTATAGTCTACAGTCATGGAGAAAGGCTCATCAGTTCAAAATGTTAATACAGAAAGTAACTGGCTGAGTTGGGCTTGGATTTGTTAAGCCAAAAACACTTTGATTCAGTGGCTCCATTCAGAGTCGATTCCCTGCCCAGCTAGAGACTTCTCCTACTCTGTAGAGCAATTAAAATCCCCATTATGAAAAGAGCCACGGCTTAAACATTGTTGTTTAGTGATACATGCATATTACACATATATAAATGATTTTTTAATTGTCTGTAAATCAGCTTATAAGACTAAGATATAGATGGAAGGCAAGAGTGGTTCAGGTGGCGTATTGTCAGCTTGTGGTACAGTAGGAAGCATTGGTACGATTAGCAGCAGCAAAAGCAGTTGTGCATTTCAGTAGACTATTTCACCTGATGTGAACAGGTTGATGCTCAGGAAGATCCACTGAGCTGTGGGGTGTAAATCAATGTATAATCCTGCCTGAAAGCTCCGTTTTCAAGATGTGCTCATTTTGGATTATTGCAACACTGTTTTACTATATTGTCATTCATTATATGTTACACCAGCCTCCACTTGGGTACCCACAAGTTATGTTAAGTTAAAATAAGTAGTCATAGGAGACAGTCCAGAGAAAATGGACAGTTGACCCACTCATCCAGTCCTTGTTCTAAAAATGACAACTGCCAATAGTTGAGCCAACACAAACATTTGAAATGAGGAGATGAAACCTAATTAGCTTCTCCCTTAGGTCCTTACATCACTCATGTCCTCACTTCATTTTTCTCTTACTTTATGTCCATCTCTCCTGCTCTGCCTCTATTATAAAATGTTCCTTCATGGCTGTGAAAGACCAAAGTCGGATGTTACTGTGGCAAAAAACAGCCTTCTTCCCAGAAGAATGGAGACTGTTTTAGCTGTATATTAATACCCTTTGTTTTGAAAATTAGATAATCATCAATCAATAAGGATGTAATGTGCAGATGTCCACATACCTTTGGCAATATAATATAAGCTTCCCTGATTACCCACCCTAGCTAATTCACAAGAAAGATTTATTTTTCATTTTTGTAAGGTTAACATGACTGAAAGCTATACTCTGCATTGACATGTAACACTATACTGTGAAAGAAATTGCCACATTGAAAGTGCTTTTAAGTATGAAACCTATCAAACCACTACAGCAACATTTTAATATGCTGAACTACATTATGACTGACCAGCCACTCAACCTGCTGTGCATCTAAATCAGCAACACCTCTCCATTCTACAACGATGCCTTCAAGCAAGTGTCAGACAAACACTACAATGTCTGGGGCTTCCAGGAAGGTAGTGCAGTATGTTACAAAGTAGTATTATCAAACAATTACAAACACAATGGCTTTACTTACCTCCGCTTCCTTTAAATGATTGCAGAGGAATAGAGGGGAGAGAGGAGATAAAGAAAGAAAGGTCAGTGATAATGGCACAGTATGACTATCAGATCTATTGCAATACTGTGTTACTCATTCTGAATACTGAGCTCAACTCCAGAGATTCATTTAATAGGAATCTGATTCTGAAGGTGGTAGAATACCAAAGGACTCACGCATACACATACTCCCACTCACGTTCGCAGCCTTATGAGACAGCCTTAGTTGATGTGGCATGTAATTTGAAACACATCGACGGCAAATTTACAGGCTTAGAGTTGAGGCACAGCATAAAGGAAAAAGAGAGAGAGGAGAAAGAAAGGTAGGGAATTTGTGCAAAAGTAGTATATGAATTTAGTGCCTTCATATTGTGCTAAAATGTGGTTGAGACGAGAGGAGAGGAGAAGAGAGAAGAGGGTTAAATATTTTTTTGTCGAGGTTTTCCTTATCTGAATGAGGGTCTAGGATTGAGCGTCCTGTATGTTTGCCCTTACAAAGCCAAATCATGTTTCAAAATTGAGTTAAAACAAGAATCTGACTTTTTGGCATCTGTTTTACCATATAAAAACTTAAAATGTCATAGAGATGTAGGATTTTTGTGAAAACACCATATAGAGACAGACAGACAGACAAATACCACAAAGAGACAGACAGCTAGACTGGTGAGCTATAAGAAGAGAAAGATAGCTGGGGTAGCCACGGCTACCTTTATGCTAAAACTAAATTTATTAACTATAATCTATAATAAAAAACAACAACATTTTGATGAACCAACATCTTGGTAATTCACTTTGTTATTCCACACAAATAAATGAGGAAGTATCTAAATTCAATCATGGCGGAGAAAAACCCCTACAGAAGCTACCTAGTTTAGCAGAGTTGCAGTAGCTGCCAGCTCAGCTTTTGACTTTCATGCAATGAAATAACATATTTTAATGTATTCAATTCTAGATTTGTGTATTGTTCATTTCAATATACTGTAAATAACAATAGTAGCAAAGCCTTCTGAGGCAAATATGCGATTTGTAATTTTAAGCTATATAAATAAAATTCACTTGAGTTGACTTGATGGTTTTACCTTTTCAGTACCTGTTTACAACACACATGGTAACTTTGGGTAACCAACAGGCCGCGATGGATTACAGCCCATTTGAGGTCCTCTTTAGAATCAGGCTAACACTGAATACGTCTGTCTCTGTGGCTGCATATGAACCAGATCCTGTGGAATAAATAAACTTGTTGTCGCGTTGGTTTCTGTACCATCTGGGCAATTGGCGACATGTTGTTGTGTTCTGCTGAGTTTATTTTGACCTGCAGCTACAAACAACATGTTGTGTGTACAAGAGAAAGTGTTTCATCTGTTATCATCAGATAACAGCATTTACTGTGGCCAGCAGAGGACTGCAGCTGAGGTGTTACTTGCACTGTTTTTTACTAGCTGATGTTACTTAAGGTTCACAGCGGTTGCTCCTAGCCCTCTTATTATTCAATCTAAGTCTCAGGGATGACCTTTCCTTGCCTAGGATCCCCATTAATATTTTAGTGCGCTCATCTCAAAAGCATTAAATGGCTGTTTAGCTCGCTGCGACACTGCCCCAATGTCATTCAAACCCTTTAAAGTGATTACAAGGAGATAAAACTGTGTCGTTATAATCATATCGTCTTTGTTGGAGGTGGTGCTGGAATTTTCAGCAGTGAGTATCACAGTGAAGAAAGTCTTTCAACTGTGTCCATTTAAAGTTGCTAACACTCTGCAGGAGCTTGTTGGCAAGCAAAAAATTTGAACCGTTTAATTAAGTCTTTTTTAGGGTTTAATTAAAATCTGTTTAAAATGAGGCACAACAGCTGTCAGTGAAAATGGGATTCCTTTATTATGAAACTGTACATGATGCAGTTTTTTTAGAAGTGCCTCCATTTTAATTATGGTTAATTGACTGCATATCTGCGTTCAAACACCTTCATGTCGCAGTGACTAGTTCCATTAGACGTTGCTGTTAAGCAGCTAGATGATCAAGTAACTAGGCTGCAGTGTTCAGTCACCCCACAGGAAGAAAAGGCGGAAGACATGTCATTGAGCAAATGTAGTAGGAAAAGAGCAAAAACTTGGTGAAAAATGCAAATCGCCATAAGGAGTACACTTGGTAATATGGTTATTTGGCTGGGTTGTGCTCATTGTGAACCTCAGTTTCTAGTTTCAAAGTCAGACTTTCAGCAAATGACCAGAGCTCTTGATTTTCTGAAGAGGACGGTCATTTAATTATGTGTTAGCACATGTAAACATAATATCCCAGTCCCAGAAACCTGGATATGCTAGCAGGAGTACTTTGATAGAAACCAGAATATTGTGACATGTAAACACCTTATCCAAGTTTCTGATTATTCTCCATGCGTACAGGTGCTTCCTTAACTCAAGTTATGTAAGTCAAACAATCAGAAAATGTGGTGATAAACGATGTAATGACAGTCCACATGCTGATATAAAAGTAAAAGTCGGACAGTTGTGATTAGGAATGCATCAATCTAATATGCCAGATCTGAGGTTCGGGTGTCTGGCAGACGTGACCAATCCACATTAAATACAGTGTCTTTGTCAATATCATTATAATATTCAGTGTTTATGCAGTTACATTAAATTCATGGTGGGTCAGTGACTCCGTTTTAGTGCCTCAGCAATCCCTGGCCTTATGTTATCTTATATAAAAATGATTCCATGCTCTGAGCGTTGCAGATTTTAAAATAGGAAAAAAAGAGAGAATGGGTATCGGATCAGTACTCTGTATTAGAAGGTAGTCTGAGCTAAGGAACTGGGATCGGTATCAGAAGAGAAAAAGTTGACTTGGTGTGTCCCTAGTGGTAATGCAGAGGATACATTTTATTGTTGCGCTCATCTTCACATCTTACAGATGATCAGGTGGAGAAGCTAAATCCCGCAAAGTGGTAAAAGCAGCAGAATCCAAAGGAGCCAGAAATCAAACTGGGTTCATTCTCATCTGCTAAGTCAGAACAGAAATGACTAATTGGCTGGATATGAAAAAGTAAAAGCCAAACCTACACCGAAGCAAACAATGAGAAAGCTGGATAATTTCAATGAGATCAGTAACTGGGTTCCTCGATTTTCAATGATATCGACATATACCAAATCTGATCAAAACCACGATTAGACTCAAAACATCTGGGATATAGTGTGAATGTTGATGTACTCATTATTTGCACTGCAGCAAGAAGTCGCATGTCAAAAAAATGTAAACATGGGTTGTTAAAGCGGTATGAACAAATAACCACTTTCGTTTTACTTGTGAGGACATTCTCAAAAGGTCTTTCGTTTCTGTGATGACCTCTTCACAGTCATTCTGTCTCCTGGGACTCCAGAAGGTCAGCTATTTTTTTTTTCTCTCAAGTTTAAGTGATGGGCCTGAGATCTCATCTGATAGCAGATCCCTGAGGAAATCTGGCAGGAAAAGGTAGAGAAGGAACAGAATTCAGCTTCAGTCCGATTAGCTTCTCTCAGCAGAAGTAACCGCCACTGATTGTGTGTGTGCATGCGCTTCTACTCAAAATTTGGTATTGGTTTGCACAAATACTCGCATTAACATTAAAATAGGCAAAGCCATGCCCGGAGTGCTGACTGAAGATGTCATAATCAGGGGATGAGGATGCAAATCTGGCCTCTCGGTGGAAACTAAACAGCATTAAAAATTTACTGTGTACTTTATGCATTTTATTCATGGGTCTGGAACCTTGCCGAATTCCTTCCCTCCCTCATCTTTTTCCCCATAGTCTTTAATTCATTTCCCTCTCCTCCTCCTCCTCCTCCTCCTCCTCTCGTTCCTTCCTCTCCACCAAGTCTCTGCTCTCCTCCTTAGGCTACATTCTACTTATAGACAGGCACTGGTCTGGGATCTGATCAGCATCCTGTGAAGCTGATATATAAGCTTTGTGAGCAGATAGCAGAACAGAGCAGAGAGTGGATTTTAGAGACACACTGCATCCCATTACTTTAGTGTTCTCTGTACAAGTGAGGAATGCTGAGTTGGACCAGCGGACACAGTTTTGCTTCAACAACAACATTGAAGTGGAAACACGCTCTCGTTCAGAAAAAGCAACACACACAACAGAAAGTAATAGTACATTTGATGAGCCTGTCCTCACTAGAAACTCTGTCCTCATTAGTAGAAATATAAATACTTGATTTGTGAAATATAAAAACTGTGCACTGTGTGAAGTTAACCAAGCCAGTCATGTTCATATAATTAAGAAAATATCACCAAAATATTAATATAATTTGACCTAACCCAACAAAATGATCTCAGAATGTACGACTGTCATGTTTCATATATAAGAAGTTCAAATGTGCTCTACAAAGGATGAAATAAAAACCTCTGAGAGAATACATTGACTTGACATATGCATAGGGGTACTTATATAGCAATTTTATATAGAGAAGTTAAGTGAGATGCTATGCCTTCAAAACTGTATCTATAGCTCAGCTGTGAAGTCAGGAGAATAGACTGAGCAAGAGAATGGAGCTATACAGTAAAGCAAAGGGAAGAGAAGCATAGTAAGAGGATTGCAAACGCAAGAGGGAAGTGGGAAGAAGACGGGAATGAAGGAATGTCATCCAGGAAAAAAAGAGAGATTGAGGAATAAGATGACAAGGAAACATAGACAGAGTAGGGGAGGAGAAGGGGGTGAGGAGGACAGGCCACACAGAGTAAGAAGACATTGAGCAAGAGAGGAGAGGAGAGAGGAAGAACAGAGATGGGAGTTTGCTTTCCTGTAGAGCAGCTCCACTGGAGTCTATCCAATATTTGTGTCTACAGCCTCAAGATTGACAGGCAGCATCTCATTCATATGAACAGACAGGTAGCGCTGAATATTACATGTGGCGCTGAGAAGATGAAGCCGCACGCTACTGCACAAATACATATTGTACACATGCACACAGACACTCATTCACACATGCACAAGTTTGCACCTGCGTTCGAGGATAGCTACACAAACTCAAATGAATAGTTTATTGGAGGGTACTCAAACCTTCTCGCCTGCTCTCTCTCTTACTCACTCTCTCAATCTCTCTCTCTCACACATACACAACCCGGTACTTCTATACTTGTGAGGACTCTCATTGGCACAATGCATTCCCCAGCACCTTACCCTTAAACCTAACCTAAACCTAATTCTAACCCTAACCCTAACCCTAAAACCCAGTCTTAACCCTCAAACAGCCCTTTGAAGGTCTTTTGAAAAGTGAATATCCTCACTTTCCAAAAATGTCACTCCCAAGGTCTAAAACACAAATTGGTCCTCACAAAGATGGCTGTAAAAGTGCGCGCGCGCACACACACACACACACACACACACACACACACACACACACACACACACAATTAAGCTAAAAACAAACGTGGCTCTATCATATTACAACTCCTTCCTTTCTGTAATGTTATGTGAGGATCTGGCTAACCAATGACAACATTTGTATTCACAGCCAATCCAGCTTTTCTAAACTGAGACAAACGACTTCTTTTCTTTCTGCTTACTTCCCCCTTCTCCTCTTGGCTTTCTATTTTTATAGCCTCCCTCATTCATCAACTCTCTTCTTCTCACATCTACTCCTCTTTTTTTCACTGCTGAAAACATCCCTCAACTGAACAATGTGGCTAAAAGCCAAACATCAAAAATATGCTTCCTCTTCATTCTGTCCTTTTCTTTTCACGTTAATGAGGGAAAAACCTCTAGTGAGCAGTCTGTTATTCAGAATATCTTTCCATCTTCACACTCCTCAGATGTCTTTCTTATTTCCAATACCCTCCCCAAACTGGCTTCCTTTCCTTTTTCTCCTGCTTCCTCTCAGTTTCAGGATATTAAACATGAAATTCAATCAATTACAAGAGAGTAGTGATGGAAAGAGGAGTGCGATAGAGTTAGTTTTAACAAAAATGTGTACTGAGTAGAGAGAGGAAACTAGGAAGAAAACTAGAGTTTGAAGAAACAAAGAAAAAGGGAAAGACAAACGAGGAGACTGATGATGGAGCTCTGAGAAAAAGCATTCTCTGCACATTCCCGGTGAGAGAAAAGAGGGTTTCAAGCACTTAATACAGAAGAAAGAGAGTGAGAAACAAAGTTAGAGCAGAAATGACAGAAAGGATTGAGAGAGTCGGTGTATATGAATGACACTTGACACTAAAAATGACAGGTTGTCAGGGCATCCATAGTTATATTTCCAACCAAATGTCATGTCTAAGCTAACTTTTGAAATTATGCAAATCTAATGAATGAGGAGGGTTTCCATTACCCAGTGAAGAAGTGTTGAATAGTATTGTGCGAGCTACAATATGTGACTGGATTCATGCAGAATGATTTGACGACAAAATCCCTTTTACCTCATATTTAAAAAATGTTTTATGTATTATCTCAATTCATTTAAAAAACATTTAGCACACAATAGTATGTGCATAGAAGCCAGCTAATGAAGGAAAGAGGATAATGAGAAAGAAAAAGGCTCATTGTAATTATATCTAGCTTTTAAAAATGTCCCTCTCCTGCCCATGTTGGGCTCAATAACCCAATTTTAAAATTTGTGGCTTCATAAGTCAAAAATTTAATCCTATTTGATGCCTAAAAGATTCCAGAGCAGAATGGAGACACGACTGGGGTATGCTCCAATAGAACTAGTTTGTTGTTTGACCTCATCGGAAGGCAAAAGTTTCCAAACAGCCACACTTTAAGGTAAGATAAGTTAAAAATATGCCATTAGAGAAGGGGAAGAGACAAGCTAATCATTTAACTATGGGGACAACGGCACACATTTTCAGTCATGCATTCTGCATTCTGCCAGAAAGGCTTTAGCTGTGTTGCACGTGTTTGTACACATTAAAAGAGAGAGAGCTTGAGATAAAAGCTCAACCCCTGCTTACTTTCTCACCTCCAAACACCTGGCTAATCGCTTCGTCACGTGAGTGTGAATGTAGGACTGTTTGGGAAGTTACAGAAATTGCTGAACACAACCCTTCCGTACCTCCACGAGGAGGGGTTTTCGGACAGTGATGGAGAATCCGATAAGCACTTTGGTAGGAGTATACTGGTGTCTTTACCCCTCCCCATTCAACTTTGTTAGAATTATGAAGGCGGACTTGAAATCTGATATAATAACACATGTAACAGGAAATTGGATTGTCTTTTGCACATGTAGAAAGATATATATCAGGAGAAGAAAGGCTAAATTGTGGGCTGAAAATAATTATTTTCATTATTGATTAATCTGTCAATCTGTCTTCAGTTTGCTTGTTTTGACTGACCAGATATTCAAAAACCAAAGATATCAACATTTCTGTCATTTACAAGGATATAACTGTGAAACGAAGAATATTCTCACATTTTAGAAACTGAAACCAGCAAACGTTTGACATTTTTACCTGATAAATGACTTGCGATAATCGTTTAATTTCTATTTTTTATCCTCTTCCAATTTCAGCACTAGCTAAAATATTATTAAAATTGCTATTATGTTTATACTGTATGTGCCAATAGGTAAAGGTTTGTCAAGAACCCATATCTGCAGTAAGAAATGTAGACATTGGTTTCCCCATCACTGAGTTGGCAAATGAGTGAACAACTGATTGACTACCTGAAACAGTGACCGAGTCAGTAAGTGACAAGGATAAAGGGAAAAAGGCAGAAGAAAATCTCAGCCACAAGTTTGAGTTAAACACAGTGACAGGGAAAGAACTGAGGGAAAGGAGATCAAGGCAGAGGCAGAAGCAAACTGCCAAGAAAGAAATTCAAAGTCTGAAACATATTGCTTGTGATTCCGACATTTTCTCCACACACCTAGCAAAGTCTCATGTTTGCAACTGTTCCCAAGTCTCTTTTGGCTGTCAGACAAGCGTTTCTTCACTGTGTAAGCCTTACAGCAGCTCACAGGCGTGGTGAGGTCAACCTAGATCTAAGAGTGGGGGAGACACAGGCTGGTGGGCACAGTGTAATAAATAATAGATAAGAAAGCATGCCACTAGATTAGTTTGACAAGGCTAAAGGTCTGCTGCCCCTGGCTGTTTGATTGGCTGAGAAAACCGGTTGCAAAGAAACATAATATGCGCTTTTTCTTGTCTACTTGGCTACAGGTCTGTCAAAGTAGTGTACTGCGGGTCCTTGATTTTCCTATCTGTGAGGTGAGCTCTACCAGCAAGTGTGCATCCATAAGCTAGATGATGATGAATAGACTCTGCTGCTGACGCTGGCTGCTAACAGTCTCAGCGCTCACATAGACCTTTCCTGTGGCATCCATACTTCCATAACCTCTCCTTGGTGTGCAAAAAACAAAGCAGTAGCTGTCTCTTTCCCCAGTGACTGGAAAAATATAAAAGAGCTTGCTCTGAACATTTCAGTTTCCTCTAGCTGACAGATGTTGCTACATTGTCATTGTTGAGTAGAAAATGACTCTATGTAATCTATGTGAAAGTGGTGCCGAAAGACATATTTGGAAAGAAACAGCAGAAATCACAGAAGGAAAATGCATCTGAGTATCTCTCTTTCTCTTTCTGCTTTGTAATTGGTGGCCAGATCTTCAGTTTGTTGCATTAGAGGGAACTGCATTGCATTAGGCTGATAAAAAAGATACATTTGGCTGTAATTGAATCCATATATTTGCATTGATGAGCTGCGAGAAGGCTTCAGAATGGCAATAAATAAAAATGCAAATGAGTGAAGCACAAAAAATGAGGGCAACGGATGCAAAAGTTCACAACAGACATAATATTTTCATATGGCAACGAGTTAGTATCCTAAACAGAGATCTCTTGAGTCTCACTGTGAAAATGTATGAAAAGTGGAGGAAATTATGCTAAATGAGTGTGATAGGGGCCATGATAGACGTTTTACAGCTATGTATTTGGGCAGTTCTTGTTCCAAGTTCCCACACAGAATTCAAATACACTGCTTTAAATTCACTCAGCTAACTTCCTGTACAAAACGATCCAATCTTTTTTTAATACCATTCTATCTGACGGAATCCCTCAGCTTCTGTCGGTATCCCACAGTGATAGTGCAGCCGTGGCGACGGGCCAAGTGTTAAGCCAATCATACACGGGCTCTCTTATCTGTCTGCTCCACTGGGGAAACAAGGGAAGAGCTCAGGAGGACGGAGAGATAAATGTCCTTTCTTTACTCCAAGTGCATTACTCTCCTCTGTTTAATACTTTTCTCCTCCTCCTCTCTTTCCGCCACCTCAGTTCACCTTTGCAGAGTTTCCTCCTCCCGCCGCATCTTAGAGCTGTCCCGAACCAGTCAGAGCAGTCCTGCGCTCAGCTTCTCCTCACTTCCCTTGTTTCCCAACTCTTCCTCGGTTGCCTTCTTTCTGCTCTGACACTTTCTGTCTTTCTTCTTGTTGTCTTGTGTTGTCTGTTCACAGAGTAAATGCCAGCAGAAAGTTCAAAGGAGGCCTGTGGGAAGAAGCTCTCACGTCTTACTGTGTGTGTTAATGTGTGTGTGTCTTTGTGCTGATACGAACCTGTCTCTGAGGCTTTGTCAAACTAAATGCAAGTCAAATGAATGCAGACAGAACAGCCACACCAGGCCCTAGAAAAAACTCTCACACTAAACTTTCCACAAAGTGTTTTTATGTTCGCTGTATGTGAACGGGAAATAAACATTTTCCCTTTGTTATGGAGAAATGATATGTCTGTTTTATTTTCCACTGTGTGGGTTTTTCTGGAGGTCACCCAAACAATATTTACAGTAAAAGCTGAGCTCAGCAAACCAGTAAATCTATCCTCCACTTTACTGGTCCATATACAAAGGAAGAGATATATTGTTAGAGCTTCATGAACAGAAAGTCTGTATATCATTGCAGATCAATGCCTGAATAAAAATGTTGATATTCGTGTTGAATCTAAAGATCCTGGCGAGATCTCACCTAACAAATGCACTGACACCACAGCAACACCATATGTATGTACAGTACATGTGCTGCATTTAAAATGTGCTCGCTATATATTTTCGGTTTGCAGGAATTAGTGTTGCAGCTAACTATTTTATCCTGATAAATGTGCAGAATTTTTTTTGATTAATCAGCATTTTTGTACCTGTGAATTTTTCAAGCCCAAGGTGATGTCTTCAAATTTCTTGTTCAACACCCAAATATATTCACCTTATTATAATGTAAGCCATGGGAAAGCAGCAAATCCTGACATTGGAGATTCTGGAACCATCAAATGTTCAGCATTTTTGACTTAAAAATGGACTTTAACAATGAATCAAAATAGTTGGCCATATGCGATAATCATTCAAATGGCTATAATATTTCCCCAAAGGTATGTTTCAATCATTTGTGCACACGAGAGGTGAAAAATTAACAAAAGACAAAATCCTTACATTCTAATCCTGCACACCTGGCAAATTGCTGCATGAAGTGGGCGTGTGAATGTCGGATGGTTGGTTTCGGAAGGTTACACAAATTTTCAGAAAATTTGAATGGCGTGGGGAGGAGAGGTTGTTTATGAAGCTGTTGATGATCCAACAAGCACTTTGAAGCATATACTCACCCTTTTATTCTGTAAATCCTCAATTAGGATCCTATTTTATGTCTTTACTTTAATCGGCATGTATATTTCATGCCAGACATAATAGTACTGGTAGGCAAGAACAATAAAAAGATTTTTGTGTGTTTAGTAAAGGAGTATCAAAACTACATATATGTACAAGAATATTGTAAACTTTCCTTGATTTCCATATTCATCACCTAAGGGAAGGTGCATCTTGTACAAGAAAACAACACTGCATAGAGAAAAAGCCAAGATCTGACCCACAGTAAGAAACTTGGCCGCTACAACAGATCCCACTCACACACACACACAGATGGACAAATAATGTGGGCATTTTAAGCAGGACAGCAGTCTGGACAAATATTGTTCTCCTTCACTGTTACACCCACTGTCTTATAAACACAACAGGGAAACAGTAGCCTGTATTATGTTTGATCAAAGTTAGTAGTAAAGAGTACCAAGACTACTCACTGACACCACACACACACACACACACACACACACACACACACACACACACACACACACACACACACACACACACACTCCAACAGCTCTACCTCCCACAGCAGCCAGGAGCTAATTTCACACAGTCTCACGGGAGTTTAAAAGGCTTACTCAGGAACAGAGTCAGTGAGGGAAACAAAGGGAAAAGTGGGAAAGGTGCTGATGAAGGAAAATAAGAAGGAGAATAAATTGGAGAGGCGAATACAGGATAAAAACAACTGAGAAGGAGGAAAGGAGAAGAGCATAAAGAGGAGAGATGAAGCAAACATGGTGGTGCTGATTTAAGACGTAGCAGAGAACTGCAACTTCAGGCTAGCTACAGCTGAGAGACATCTTTATCTAAATAAGCACACTCCATGAAAACTAAACCCTACACAAACAATGCACTAGAATCCTTTTCATACTTCCAGATGAATAGACAGATATTGTTCTCTCGCCACTGTTCAAGGCTCATTTCCACATGTGAAAGTAGAGTTTAGTTTTTTTTTTTTTTATTATACTGATGCGATTTCTGGTGGTGTGTCTTATATTTACTGATACATTTTGACATTACCTGACTTTAAAAACATATCAGATATTCACGTTTGGTATTCAGGTGCTTATCTTTTATAACAGCAAATAACTAATTCTAAACAAATTAATTAAAGCTGTCATTGGGGATTCATAACATTCAAGATACAGTACATTATGTAAGCGATTTATCAAAATGGCCTTGATGATGATGATGAACAGACACATCATTGTCAAATAATTGACGACAATTAAGAAATCATCATTTACGTTAGTAAAACATTAAAAACATAATATGAAGAAACATCATGAATAATTCACCTTAATTACTGATTTATCAGAACATGTTGCAAATTAAATCCCTTACATAGGATTATTTTGTTTGATCAGTTTTGGTTAATGTTTAAGTGTTGTGAGGAGAACCAGCAGACTTTTCCATGTTAAGACAAATTAGCCCAGTTATAGTGACGATTCAAAACTAGAAAGGTAAGTGTTTGACAGTGTAAACCAGGTGTTTCCCAGACAACGTTGTGGTCCAGTAGGTCATTAAAGAGAGTGAACCAACCAAACATAGGAACGGAGCACTTTTAGGATCAGTAGGACACTTCTTGTGTTTAGACAACATAAACCTATGAGAACTTTGGCTTCTTTTGTTAAATGCAAAACAGGGGTTTTACAGAAAAATGTGTTTATATTTCTCACAATAAGGTATTGAAAAAAGCGTCATTTTGGTATCGGTACCAAATTTCAGAAACTGTACTGGCACCAGCATCATAACATGGGAGAAGATTGGACCATCCTGAAGAAACGTTTCTGTCTGTCTCCTCACTTACAGCACTGTGACTGAGCCATTTCCCACGTTTGGACCAGAGAAACACAGAACCTTCCCCTTCTTCAGACGCAGACAGGCGCGAGAGAGACAGAGCCACACACACACACGCACACAAACACAATTGTTGTGTTTTCCTCATCGCCTCTGTCAGTCTACCCTGCTATTGTCTCAACTCTCTCTCGCCCTAACAAGCCCGCATGGGGATTGCCCCTTCCAAGCGGGTGATCGCTACACTGATTGGCTGAAAGATGTGCTTTCACTCTGCAGGGGTGATACGATGATCTTTTTTTATCAGAACGTTTACATTGCAACCACCCCTGGATAATGTACTGTATTGAGGGGTCCTATTACTATTACTTCAATCTGAGTTATGTCTTAAATGACATAGAGAAAGGTCTTAATAAAATGAAATTTAATGAGACCTCCTGGGAGAAGTGCCCTCCCACTGCTTTCATTGGTCGATGGAAGCCTTATTTACCCTTTTGAGGTGAGATGAGGATTTGCAACAGTTCCTGATCATATACAAACCCAATTCTTTTGTTCAAGCATTTGTGATGATGTATAGTGCCATCAGAATGCATTAAGAAAGTCCTATGTTTTTAAGTTGCCCACTTTCTTTACTCCTTTTTGCTCTAACAATAGAACCGCTTTGGATTCAAACGTAACAGGTGTCAGTATATTGTAGCTAAACGTCAATATAAACTTAATTTATTTGCTGATGATCTTTTGATATATTTAACTAACTTGGAAACTTCTACACAGCTTTTGATTTTTGTGAATATTCAATGCTCTCAGGTTTTAAAATGAATGTGGAAGAAACAGAAATATTCTTTGAAAAAGCTTATTCTATATTAACAGACTTATAATAGAAGAAGGTCTTAAATCTTCCAAAGTTGGAGGTTGGATTTAATGGGCCAGTTCTAGAATTATATCATCTTGCCATTCAAGCATTTTACCTATGCCATATAGTTAATAACACAATAGAATAGCAATGGATTCATCATTTCCTCAGAACCAATTTTCATTTATATTTTCAAAGGATAAACACATACATTCTGTCAACTTTACAGTAAAACAATTAGTAGCAAATGGAGAAAAATGAAGAGTATTTCTAAGTGAGCTGATATCAATTCCAAAAATGTATTCTTTATGGAACATTCCTAGCTATACAACATTTGCCATTAATGTCAAAATATCAGCCTGATTCTTGCCATTTTCCTCTTGCAGCCTGTTCATTTACTTGCATACTAACTCTGTTGTCATTTCAGACCCTGCCACTCCCTCCTGACCTGCAATAACCCCTAATCCTGCTATTCTCCATCACCTGGCTACCCCACCCAGCTGCTCATCTGTTCCCACTTCCCCCATTACCCATGCAGTATATATGCTGGTCCACTTGTTCCCTGTCAGATTGTTTTATGTGTTCCTTACTAAATAGTCCTACCACTTCATCTGCCTGTCTGTTACCCGCTTGTTCTTTTGCCTGTACTTTAGACAGATTAATGCAGAATTTGTAAGATGTAATGAGAACGGATAAAACTTAATCAATTTTATATGATATCAATATAAGATGGAGGGAATGTTGGAATTTAATTAGAGATATAGCGGTCAATGAAAATGTGCGTTTGATCTAATATAAAATAATGTACAGAATCTACAAGAGATAAAGTTAATAAATATGATAGAAATATATCAGGGAACTGTCTTAAATGTACATTTATGTAGTCATTGATCTATGCTTTTTGGCCTTGTTGCAAAATTCAGTTGATTAGATCTGGTTTGACATAGAACATTGGTTATCAGAGATACTGGTTTTGTTGGATCTTGTGTTTTAGTGTGCACCTCATACAGGGTGCTCCTTGTCGCTCTGTGTCATGTGTATTGAGTGTTTTTCTGTACATTAAACATGTAGTTACTTGTTCTCCTGTGCCCGGTGAGATTGAAGATGCTTAAAGAAATCCTCACCTGGTGGTTTGTGTTTACTTATACAGACTATGTTACAGGTGTGTGCATGTTATTGTGCAAAGTGAAGCCTGACTGACCGGTGTGATAATTGGTTCCTTGGCTGGAGGCATCCGCAGGTGATTGGTTCCTTGCAGATGACTACAGGTTATCTACTGTATATATTAACCCTAAGTAACTGTAATGTGGTTTCTTTGTCAGCCTTTCACAGTAAAGGATGGTACTGAAGTTAAAGCTGTGAGTCAGCACTTAACAAACTCGGTCACGGTTAATTTCAAGTCCAGTGTGATGGAGTGCAGAACTAACACACCATGTTCTGTCCTAATTCTTTGTGACTGCACTGTTGGAATCTGGAATGTTGTCTAACTGTGATGTCATAGCTACGTTCCAAACACAGCAGTTGCTTTTACACTTTCTCCACTTTAAAAGCCAAACCATGTGCTCTGATCTGGATCTGGATCGCAATTCTTGAGTCATTCGCAATGTTAATTATTCTGAATTTAAAGTGCAGTGAAAGTGAACTTACTGGGGTAACTATAAGCTCTCATTGCTCTCTCTGCGCTCAGTTCTGAACCACACTATCAGTCTAGTCACTTGTCTTTTAGGCGTGCTGCAGAGGAGTTGCTTTTACACGCACCATCACCTTGAGTCTCTCCAGCTGCTCACTGGAAAACCTTGTATTTCCACACTAGCAACAGAGGTTAGTGGCTTATTCGCCGCTTTATATCCGCTTAGATCACTCAAGTCATCCTTAATGCTTCTATTAAAAATGCTTCTTCCTTGCTGTGTAATTACGAGATCAGTATAATTGGACTGAAAACATGAGGATGATGCTGAAGATACTGAGTAGATACTGAGGCTTCAAGCAATCCACTCACTTTAAACAACAGTGACTCCTCTGAGGAGCACTCAGTGGATTTTTAGTCATCTGTGCTTGAAGCTTTTATACAAAACCTCTCTGGATTGAGATGCTGAGAACCCAGTAAAGAACTCCCACGCCCCTCTCACACTCTTCCTGTCATGGTGTTGATACAGGAACTCAGTCAGGGTGATTGAGGAGCTTCACAAAATTTCCAGAAACCCGGCTGTAAATGCAGATTTATTTTGATTGAAGCTCTCGGAGTCAGGAGTGTGAGGTTTAGACAGCTGCTGGTCAATAAGATCTACTTCATTCACTAAGACAGACAGCCTGTCTGACAATCAGTACAAGGACTGAAACGTGCTGTGGAGGCCTGTCAGGTGAGTTATGTGCAGAAGCTTTATCAAATAAGGTCTACAAAGAATGCATGATGACATAAAGTCTGTTTTGTGTGATTTTCATTTGGCACGTGTTATGCTAGGGACACATTTCCACTGCTAGTTGTCATTTTTTTCCCCATTCACTGGTGATTTCCTTTTCCTTTCAATCCTGGAAAGCCAGCTGACAACAAAAAACCCTAAGTCACCCATCTGTACGTTATCTTTTCTTCCATCTCTTCCTAATGAAGCCAGTTCAGTCAGGAAGACTAGACATCCGCATACGTAGGCATAGTATTTTCATTCAGCCATTCACTCCTCTCACACATGCTCAGTACTATTGTACTGTCAGTACTGTCACTATCTGGGGCTGTCAAATCGGGACGTCAGCTGTTCCATCAGGTGGTCTCATCTATCCAATAGCACAGAAACAACACCTTCAACCACTCGGTCTACTACCATCTGTTTAAATCATATTTCTCGCTCTGCTCTCAGCATGTTCACGAAACGGTTGCGCGCCCCTCCACATCTCCATTTCCGCCCGGTCCTCGCAGAACCTTCAGCTCATCACCGTCAGCCTCAGCCTTCAGCCTCAGCAGAGCCAACACCATCACAGGAGGATTTATTCTGCAGCTGTTCAGGGCAGACGCCCTCCACCACCAAAATTTCCTTGCGGAATCTGAGTGCCAAAGACTCTGCCAAGATTAATACCACACATCATCTGTTTAATATATTAACTTTTCTCTACTGATTGAAATAGCTGTTAAATAAGATTTTAGCTTCTGCATGCAGAGGCGACATGTTTTTTCTCTACCATGCTCTTTTTTTCCTCCACAAATTATTGTTGTGATTATAGGCCGTAACCTCTACATGTTTGTGTGTGTGTGTGTGTGTGTGGTTTAAACCCTTTTCTTACTGGAGTGCACTTAAAGCTCACACCAAATTTCAAAAAGCATCATGTGTGAAACAAGAGGAAAATCTTCTGTAGAAGAGTTATTTTCTGATTATTACTCTCTCTCTCCTTTCTGGCATCACTCATCCCCAGATGCCCTGTCTTTGTCTTCCTCCATTTCTGAACCAGGGCCTCTGCTTTGAACAAAAAGCATTATGGTAAATGTAAAGTGTAGGATTAAAACCTGCATGGACACGACAAACAATATTATGATACTTTTTTAAACATAACCTTTTTATAATTCCTCTTACAAATTAAATGTCAACTTCATAAGCAATACAACATAACCTCGCTTAATTAAAAAAACCCAGGGGTTTTGCTGTTACAACCTTACTTTGTCTAGTATGCCCAGTAGTTAGGGTGGCTAATGTTAGCTCATATTTAGCAAACCTGCTGCATAACGGACATTACTGTCAGTTCACTTACTTATCTCTACTTGTGCTAGTATTATGATATTTTTTAACTTTAGGATTATTCCGTAATTGTCTATTGTGGTTACAGTTAAAACTGTTCCGCAAAAGTTACATACTGTAGTCTCGCTTTAAACGGCACACAATTAATAAGCATTTCAAAAGAATATACAAAAAAATCACTTTGTGAGTGTTCAAACTACTATAAGAAAAGCCTTTTCCCTCAATGAAAAAGAGAGATGCACATGTTGGGAGTGGGGCTTTGAACGTACAAATATAAATTGCAGTAATCAAGGACATAAGTTTGGTATCAACATTGGTAAATATTTTTTGAATTTATGAACGATTCTCGGTCAAAATCCACAGGGGGTGGTGCGTGGAAACAGTTGTTTACTGCTTACAGCTCTCTCTCTCTTGCTCACTCACTCTCTGCCTCAGCGCTGTCCATTGTTCCTCTGAAACAACAGCTAAGCAATAGTCACATGTATCTTGGCTAATAATTTGACGCAACCTCTGGGAGGGCACATTGAAATTATCTAACATGACTTCACTCCAAAGAAAATGTGAATGCGTTCAATATTAGTAGGGACAATTCTGTCCTCACAAAATATTGGTAGGGATATGTCCCTACCGTCTGTCTATATGCAAACCTTTGCCCTTTACAGTAGTACAAACTGAGTTTTCATCGCCACACTGTACATAAAATAAACTGTCTGAGCAGAAAAGAAAGAAATTTAATAATTCCCTTGGCCACATACTTTGGCTCAAAAGGCCAGTTAAAGTTCCTCCTTCACTCCCTTCATTCCACACAGAATGAGTTGAGCGGATGAAGGATTGCGTCTGTGACACGAGCACAGTCAATAAGCAGAGTAATCACAAACACAATCATCATCACCATCATCACAACAGTTATGATCACCATAATCGGCATCATAATCATAAAGATGACAGGAACGCTAATCAAAATGCTGATAGTAGAGTGGAAAAGTAATTGAAATGGATGTGAAGGTATTTATCTCCATTTTAAAGCTGGAGGGTTTTTATTTT
Source organism: Coreoperca whiteheadi (assembly GCA_011952105.1). Lineage (NCBI taxonomy): Eukaryota > Metazoa > Chordata > Actinopteri > Centrarchiformes > Sinipercidae > Coreoperca > Coreoperca whiteheadi. The sequence continues at coordinate 14,530,765 of CM022490.1, forward strand.
TTTTTCTCGACTTCAAGACTTACAAATGTGACTGAAGCGAGGGAGCCTCTTTTACCTTTTGTGTGCCTGTGAGGCGGCATGTTGGAAATTGTTATGACTGAAAGATTTCAGAAAAGACAGAAAAAGGGAGAAATGCAAAAACCCCAAATCTCAAAGATTTCTCAGTCAAACAAGAATGAGAAAAGCAGAAACTCTTCGAAGCTAAAACTAAACTAAGCTAAATGTTTGTCATTTTTGCTGATTTACTTTACTCGATTACTTTATCAATCAGTCATTGATAATGTCCAGGCTTATGAAGATATGTGTGTAATATACCATATAAAATTCAGATTTTTTGCTGACGAAAACCTTGGCTCATGAGGTGGAATTTCTGCTCACCCAGGTGGCATTTTGAGTCGAGCTGGACGGCTTTCCACCACCTGAAGCTCGACGCGGACTGCCAAAACTGAGCTGCTCTTATCCCATGTGAGTCTTATCTTCTTCAAGACCTTTCCATCACCTCTGACAATATGACAGTGAGTCCTAGCCAGACTGCCAAGTTCCTTGGTGGGACGTTACACAACATGTCCAAGCTCTTATAATCTTGAGTCCTGCAACTCTCCTCTAGCTGGGCTGCCAAAACCTTCACTTCAACCACAGTAATAAGTTAACGTTGCAGCCTTTTTTAATCTCAACAAATTTGTAACCAAGGGTGTCATGGTGAAGCACAAGAAAATACACAATGAAGCTGGAGAAATTCCGGATCAGATCCTGCAAGAGCACAGAAAACCTTGACAACAAAGGTTAAAAAGCACACACTAGCAGCTAATTTGCTTTACAAATTGAAGATACTGAATTATGCAATAACACAGTGCTAAAATAAATGTGTCAAAAACCATCTGAAAATGTTTGCCAAAATCCAAGTGTGTATTGTGAGAAAGATTTGTATAGGGATGAAAGAGAGCTCATCATTTCTCTGGAGTGCACTTGTTAAAAGTGTAGATAAGTCATTGAGCTCTGCTTTATCTCTCTGGATGACAACACATTAAGCCCCATATGGCTGCAGGCTGACGACAACGTGCACTCATTGGCAGCTTTTCCTGTTAGGAGGCCTGTTTCAAATACAGATTCGAGCCCCCCTTACACCCTAACACATAACCAGCAACCCATCATATTTATCAAGCAACTTGCAACTGAAACGGCTCACTTTAATACCCCAATTATATCAAGCTATAAGAAGAATTTTGCATCAAGGACAATCCACTCTTAAGGCACAACTATGAACACACAGCCTATTAAAACAAATGCATTTACTTCCCTCTTATACTGCATGAACACTTCAGATCATAATTGCCATTCTGATATTTAGAGAAAACTTTGCCTTCCTATATTGGAGTGCAGCAAAAACTCTAATAAATTGCACTTAGTAACTCTAATAATAAGCCTGGAATTATTCCATCAGACACCTTTATTTTGTCATTGTGGCCAAGAATTGTTGCCAGGACAACAAGTACATTTTTATTGTCAGTGACAATACAAAAGAGGACCACTTGCAGTAGGGGCCCATGGTCATGGTTACATATTTGTTAGGTGTTAATTCTAACACCCCTGATCAAACACACTTTCATGTAATGGAGCCACGTGCCTTATGTATCTGTTGTTACATCTGAATTCACAATATACATAGTGTGTGTTTCTTGCCACCAGTGTGCATTTGTACTTGATGTGTATCTGCAAATAAACATGATTCAATGATAGCTGAGAGAGCTCATCCCATTGCTAGAAAGGAGACCTTTCAGCAACGTTTTTCAGTCGGCCACCTCGTACACATCTGTCTGAACAGATACACTTTTAATCAATAAAGAGGTTGTGCAACAGCTGGAGTTTCATCCATGCTATACACGTGTCACTGTGACCCGAAACGTATTTTTACACTTGAAGTCTATTTTCCTCCATTTGTCACACCTACGGTGTTGTGTTGGGCTCTGAGTGCTGCTAAAATACTGGGGTGTCCGACGCTCAATACTGTGCCTGAACGCATCCTGTGTAGACAATGACAGAGAACTGAAGCTGCTGCTCTGCTAACGTGCTGATTCCACAGTGTAGCCACTGTGTTACAGTAATGTCACAGTTACATTTTGTCATTTGTCATTTTGATTGGTCAAGCACGAGAGGAGCTGCAGGGAACAAGTGGAGTGGACTTAGATACGGCCTGTATCCTTTTCTTGTTGACAACTGAGGGCATTTAGTGTATGTTGTGGCCTCACCAAACACTTCACAATCATATTACAACTGTAACTAACGAATCTTTTTCCTCTTCTCAGATCTACTAGTATGAATGTGTTTTACTACTATAGTGTGCCTTGTCAAAGAAGAAGTGATAGATCAACAGCAAACAAATCAAATCAAAAAGAGGTTCGCAGCAAGTGTATCACAAGGTCAGAGATCAAGGCAAAGTGCAAAAATAGTGCCACTGATGAACTAGCTCAGGAACAATGCCTATAGCGGCTGAATGCGGAATCCGCTGTGTAATACTGTAATTTCAAGCTTCTTTTATTCACAGTAGGGATTTTTCCCCCATTTTCCATCCATCCATTTTCATTTTGGTAAATTTAGGATTGAAGCAATACCCATTTCATCTGAAAATGAAGGACAAAAGTATTGCACACACACGCACACACAGGCTCTAGAGCAAAAGCACGATTAAAACATTTTTTCATCAGGACCTCAGGCTTCCCAATGACACACAGTCCAATCTGGGATCATCACAGCAAGCAGGCAAACATACAGATGACAGAGAGGTCCTAAATGGAAAACAGTCACGACACAAATATTCTGTAGAATGAAAAAAAATGCATGAGAGATGCAGTACTGGGATACAGTCAAAGAGGAACAGCTCCAGACTGGGGCTGGGAAGTAACATGCTTAGACCTCTATTTCCTGCTGGGCCAAAGACCTAGTCCAGGCTCTTGTCTTGTCCAAAATGGACTATTGCAACGCCCTACTGCCTGGACTCCCTGCTTGCACAACCAAACCTCTGCAGATGATCCAGAACACGGCGGCAAGAGTGGTCTTCAATGAACCGAAGAGAGCGCACGTAACTCCTCTCTTCATCAGGTTACACTGGCTCCCTGTGGTCGCCCGCATCAAGTTCAAAGTGATGCTCCTGGCCTACAAGACCACCACTGGTTCTGCACCATCATATCTTCGCTCGCTAATACAGACCTATGTTCCTGCCAGATCCCTGTGCTCTCAAACGAACAACGTCTGGTGGTACCATGCCAAAAAGGAAAAAAATCACTCTCGCACACGTTCTCTGGATCCGTTCCACATTGGTGGAATGATCTGCCTGCTCCTACAGAATCAGCAGATTCTGTAACCAGCTTTAAAAAGCACCTGAAAACGCTGCTCTTCCGTCAACACCAAACTGACCATCACTAACTTCTTCCTTTCTATCTCTTTTCTAAAAAAAATAATTTAAAAAACCCTTCCTATCCTTAGCTTTGTATACTGTGCTGGGCTTTAACAGACTAGTTTCTGGTGCACTTATGCTTTTTGTTACCTTGTGTTGTTAGAATTGCTTCAATTGTCTTCCTTATATGTAAGTCGCTTTGGATAAAAGCGTCTGCTAAATGACTAAATGTAAATGTAAGACGATAGCACTGCAAGCCCAGTTGCAATGCAGTTGCAAGGAAGGAGGTTGTGTTTATGCAAATCAGGGGACAAAGTATAATTTCAGTTCTTCCTTTAGCATGAAATTTTGGTTGTGTTTCAGCTCGCCTACACCACCTCTTATCACAAACGCAAGCACAAAGAACAATTTTTGCAGCTTAACTGGTGTGGCTGCATGCACGGACCTCTACGAAATGAAGCTCTTTAATGTATGTGAAATGAGCTTTAAATCACATTGATTTACATTTTGTATCCAGTTGAATGCATGTAAATATACACATTAAAATTCTCCAGGAAATGCATATCAAATGTCATTTTTAATGCAACTAAGGCTTTCACTGGGTTAGATATGGTGATTAATGGTTGGTTCTTAGAAATAATGCCATCATAATAAAACTCCAAACACTACTGTATGCCCTCTAGATAAAAAATTATATTTTCTGTCATGTAAACTGAAATATTATGGGGGGATCAGTATTTGCAGGACTTGCTATTTGGCACATTATTTGGTACCAAGATATGATTGACTGAAAGCAAATCCTATGTGTTAATCACTTAATTAAACAAGAAACACAGACAGTAATAATTAAACACAAGTTACTGTGATTGTAGTCTCACTGCTCCCACCAAAGTTTTTCTGATGAGAGCCTGACCTGGACTCTCCTCCTGGCTCATTAGACTGTCTGTTAAATTGTCTGCTCCAATTAAAGGGGATGAGAGGAGCTGATGTGATTGGTCATTATATTGAAGCTCAACCGGACTCCACCTTCTGATACTGTATTCCTCCTACTAATAATGTGCTCATCTTGCTCTGTACCAGGGCTGCACTTCTACCTCTGGTCACCAAAATTGGACAAATGAATTGGTTACACCTTTCTTTATGTGTGTGTATGTGTGTGATGACAACGCAGTAATAAGGCTGCAGGCAGGCTCCAAACACAAAGCCAATACAGACTCTGCACCACAAAGCAGAATCGAACAGATCAAATCAGCTGTTCTGTGCATGTGTGCACCGGCGTGTGTGTCTGTTTGAAGGTTTGTGTGAAAGTGTTTGTGTGTGTGTATGTATGCGGGTTTGTTTGCATAAGTGTGTATTCAGTGAGACGCAACATCACAGCTGCAAGTTTGGTACCAGTTTGCTGCTTCAAGACATAATCACAGAGTGAAGTAATCTGAGAGTGAGTGTGTGTGTACAAGTGTGGCTGTGAAGCACTGAGGAGATGCTAATGTTACCAACTACTCACACACAAAATACTTTTAGATGATATATTAAAGCTAAACTGATTATACCACATTATCTACATCATCTAAGGAGCAAATGTTACAGTCAAGTTTAAATTTGTTTGCCAACATATTCTGTCAACAACTGATAATGTCTGGGATGTAGTCAAAGAGCTTTTATGGCTCTGGGTTTTAGAAGAACTAAACGCTCCCTGCCGCATTGAAATCTTAAAATCAGAAACTCTAATTACTCTGCAGCAATCAGCAAACCACATTCATCTTGGGTCTTTTAGACAAATTAACACGCTAACTATTGTGTTGCTGAATTTGCATCATGGCAGGAAATTAAAATCATTCTGCACACACATAGAAAAATTACAGGCTTACAAATTGTAATTTTTTGGGCAAGCCAAACAAGCAGTGAGCCCACACAAAATGTATAACACAAATTCCCACTAGTGAACTTGACTTATATGTATTGAAGCTATTGGTTGCAGTTTCTTCTATGTTTACATTCCTGCATGTTTTTTTATATTCCCTTTTGCTTTTGTTTTATATTTTGTAATGTATTTATTGCTTTATTTTTCACCTCTGTTGTTAAATCCTATCCTACTGTATATTACTTTTGATTCTGCAAAGCTCCAATTTCCCCATGAGGATCAATACAATTTCATGTTTTCTTATCTCATCTTATATAGTCAGCGACATCTGCAGACTTAGCTAGGAGATGTTGTCTACTTTACTGGAATCGACTGGCATGGCACACACACACACACACACACACACACACACACACATACACACACACACACACATAGACACACCCAGATAGCTTGCCTGCAGGCACAGATAGAACTATTTGTAGGTTTTGTTCTTGCCCATCAGCAATCTGTTATTGTACTTCAAAACCATCAAGTACCATTGTATGATTCTCTTTTCAGAGACACAGAGAACGAAATACCTGTGGTAAGAGTGTACAGCACTGGTAGGTGCATAACAGAGCAGTTATATAAAAAAAGAGAATAATGTAATAGAAAAGGCAGTGACAGGCAGACATAAAATGGTGTGAAATAGTGAAAGAGTGAAGTGGAAGAAAGGGTAAGAAGTAGGAAGAGGGAGTGAATGAGAGAGAAGAAACAGGCTTTTCTTCTGCATCAAGGAGACAAGTAGGACAGACCACAGACCACTTATTTCTCTTTCTGCCCCTCTCACACTTTAATTACCATTCATCACAAACACACGTGGCTGATGATTGGCGGTCTGTTTGAGGCTCGAGATCAGTTTGTTTGTTTGTCTCTCTGCAGCAGGACTCATTTCTAGCACTAATGACTTAGTTGGCTCTTCTCAGATGTTGGAAATAATGGTGCTGTCATTGTCCAAACTTAAAGAAAGTCCTCTAAGAGAAATCACAGCTACAGGCCCCCAACTGTCATCACCCTGTTTTGATATCTTCTACATCAATATCCATACGTCATCTTTTTGTTTGCCTGTCTCAGTCTCTCTTCCCTTCTCCGTCTCCTTCTCTATTTTCTCTCCAGTCTGACCTCTCCGCTCACTTTCCATTCCCCTCATTTATGTCAGGCTGTTGACACTCTGTTTGAGAACAGAGATTAGCATTGTGTTTGTTTGTCTCTGCGAGCGCCTGGATTCATTTCTCACACTAATGACCTGGCTGGTTATTAATGGATGATAGCAGTAATGGAGCTGTCACTTTCAAAACTCATACTCTTCTGTTTGGTTCTTGCCCCCCTTCCTCTCCTACTATTTCCTTCACGTCTATCTTTCCCTCTTCTCTGTACACTTTATATGATCACATCAATATTTCACTACTGTCTCTCCATTTATGTTGGAGATACTCGTTCTTTTATGTACAATCTCATGGATACTTACCATACAGCTACTATATAAGTATAGGTCTATTGGTGTTTGATGTGCTGTTGTTAATATTGTATGAGTACCATAAACAGAGCATTCTGTTGTAGACTAGACCAGGGAAACTGCATCTGTGGCTTCACCATTCAAACCATCTAAATTGTTTCAGGTTTAAAAAGCACCATCAAACCTCGTAAATGTACATGAGCTTTAAAAGGGTTGTATCAACAGTCACTGCCTCTAGCAGCAGTAGCTGTAAAGGATATATGCAGATCAAACAAGTACTAACATAAAGCATCTATTTTGGTACTGGTAAAGTTAAGGTACTGAAAAACTGGAGTTGATAATAATGAGGTACATGGGTTTGTTTGTACTGAAAGCTAAACATTATGCTATTTCAAAGCAGTTGAGTATTTTCCGGAGCAAACAGCTTAATCAGAGGGAAACACTGGTCCAATAATGACTTAAAAGAATGAAAACACCTCTAATTGTCTAATTTGCATTTGTTTTTGTCCGAAGCAAATCATTTTTTTTTAGCATCTACATCTTTTTTCAATTTACATCAATTTGGAGCAGTTTGGGGTTCAATGTCTTACTCAATGACTCTTTGACATGTAGATAAGAAGAGGTGGGGATCAAACCACAACCTAACTTTCACTGTCCAAACTACTCTACCACCTGAGCTACAGCCTCCCTCAGTTTGCTTCTAAAGTGGCTCATTTAACCAAGTTTATTTAATCTGCTATAAGAAATAATAATTAAGAGGGAAATGTGTTATAGATTATACTGCTGTATCATTAATGCAGCAGGAGGTGTGTACTGTACTATTGTACAGCAAGACTGCATGAAAAGTTTAATTTTATGCGCCACCAGTTACCCATAGCTATGATAGCGACTTTATATTACTTGGATAGCATCCATCCAGGATATAAAGATGAGGTTTTTACAGAAGCAAAATAAAGAGGCTCCTCTTGATGAATAAACTTTACAGCCTGCTGGTGGCTCAGATTGTGTTTCAGAGGTAAACATTGTGCTGTTGGGAAATGGTCATAACAAGTACTGAAACATAAAAACATAAATGGATAAAAATTCCAAAGCGCTATATTTACTCAGTTTATCATTTCAAAGGACTGAGAACTTAACTGGCATGGTTAGTGACTTTACAGTGACTTTATCATATTTTCAATTATTTTATCTCATTTCTAATGTCACTACAAATGTTACAATATATTACTGTAATGCACTGGTGTATTCATTTCCCTCACCATATCCAACTTTACCTAATTCTTATTGTTTATTATTTTATAATACTAATGTATCCTGCTGTCATTTCAGTCTGTGTGTTGTGTCCAGAGGTTCTCCAAATAATGGTGAAGAGTTCTGTTTGTCACTTGAAAGGTGGTTACACACTAGTCAGAGTTGAACACTGTCAGTGGGATATTCACAACACCCATATCAGAATTGCCACACCCAGTGCAGTGGTAGTGGGAGATCATCATCACCTAAGTCAAAACAATGCAGTAGTGTTATAGGCTGATTGCACCAGTAAACAGCAGTCAAACTAGAGAACATAGAGTTTTTACTGTCTGTAGTGAAATACAACTGTTCTGTGATTGTGGAGACTCAGGGGAGAGCCGAGCACAGAGCTACAAATCTCCGCTGCCACACTCAAGCCTGGAGGCCAATACTGTAGCAACCAAGGCTGTACCTGCTAAGACACATACAAACACACTTACACGCTCAAAGTCGACAAACCATCTGCCAGCGGCACAGATCTCTGTGTGTGTGTCTTTATGTGTGGATGTGTTTGTGTGTGTTACCTAGGTTAAAAGAAATGGCACAAGTCCCTGCCGTCACAATTTCACACGAACCAGGAAACATGTATAACACCACACACAAACACACTAATTAAAATGCAAGCACTACGTTTTGTGCTGCAATTTACTGTTTGAAAGCTATCAGAGACATTATTTTAGATGACTCCATGATTAGAGCTTAGCAAACATTTGTCTCTTTGTTACTCCTTCAAACACACTAAACAACAACACAACAAACACATGCAGACTTACCTGTTTAACCATCAGAGAAAGAAAAGGATCAGGTAAGACATGAAAGAAAAACAGCAAAATAATATGTTAGGTTACAAAATGACATCCTGCCACTGTTTGTGTAACACACACGCACACAGACACACAGGCCCATGTTTTGTGCACAAGCAAATGCTCACAAAATCACTGCATGGCTATGGAGAAGTACTAAAATCAGTTTTTACATCAAATCACCATCTGGTACAAAGATATGAAGTATTTAACTGCATTCTAACACCAAATAATTAAATGCAAACTGCACTCCAAATGTACACACACGCGCGCACACATATATAACACACCAATGTTTCATGAGGGCTGTGATAAAATGTGTGCGTGTGCCCTGGAAGAAGTTGTTGCCCAAGTTGTTACTGATCAGACCAGATCCTGCTGTATTTAACCACAATTCTTTGCATTTGTTGGAAACACCAGCAGTCAGGGAAATGTGTAGTCCACGCACATGTATCGTACCCACACCTTCAAAAAATGTTGACTTTTACTTTGACCTTCACTGTAAAAGTATGAAACTAGGCCAGCTTAAAGTCTGAGTCATGAATAACACAATCTGGATATTCTGACCCTTTCTCACTCCTTTGCTGAGTGTCCTTGTTAAACCAAGATGGAGGAGGAAGTGTAAGAAATGTGAATAGGGCACACACACAAACACACAAACACACACACACACAAGCCATCTCCACTGCAAACCTTCTCCTCACCACAATCACTGCTCTCAGTGAATGAAAGTACGTAAACACGGCAACTGTACGAGACTCGCATATTCAGCAATTATGTAATTATGTAATTACAGTATTTATGACATGAGCAAAGGAGAAAGTAACGTGACGTTATTATACAGTAAAGTCCACTTAGGGAGAATATCGAGGTGGATCGATGGGTCAACAAAACATCGGACTTTAACACATTTGTTTCCCATTTCCAACCGACCGTCAACTTTCCCTTCTTCCCTAAGCTTAACCCGTGTTTTAACCCATTTTCATTTGAACCGAAACCAGAATGTTTCCCTAAACCTCACCGAGTCGTCGTTGTGCCTAGTGTTGTAGTGTGTTGTCACATCACAAAACATGATTTATGAAGACGCAGACAAGTTATGATGTCCTGCCGATGGGAGTGTCAGATCAGAAAATGCTTCTATGTGTCGTTCCAGACGCCAATGATAAACAACATATTTTTTTAGTTAATTTGTAGGACTTGTAAATACAGTTATTGTGGGGAATATAATTAAAGTATGATACAACTTGATCACGTACAATACATCCGTCTAGTGTTGTGGTGGTGCTATCAAGAGGAGAAATCCGATGCTCCCATTACCCTCTTGCATCAGCCATAAATCCAGCATTAGCAAAATGCCAAATATGGGATTAGCTGGGTTTGAACAGGTGAAACTTTCCTGTTCTGAGTATAACAGTGTTAACATGACAATTAGCCATTACCCTTCTGTTTTTCAGCAAATGAACCAATCATCATTATTCTGCCAGACTGGAGCAGCCATGAAATACGTTACTGTGGTCCAGTCAAACCAGGATCCCAGCTTTCTGCAGGACACCTTACCGCCTCACAAAACTAGTCTCCTCTGGGATCCTACAGTCATCATGGCAAGATAATGCGGTTCCTGAGTCCCAGGAAGTGAAACAACTAAAGCTCGGCTGACAGAATTTCAGGTCTGGCAAACAGCATGCTGAGTGCCATATGGGCACTCACACATTGTACACACAAAGACAGCCACACATAATGATAAAAAGTACATTCACTGGAAGAGAGCCGCAGAAACTCTCACCCATTCTCTCTTTTTGAGAAGCCAGACAGGAGAAAGTCAGAGTGGGTTGGTATTCCATCTAAATGTCAGAGTTCTCACCATGAAAGGTTGCAGTAATTAAAGTAAGAACATACAAGTAAGGGGTCGTGAGTATTTTCATTTGAGTGTGTGTGTGTGTGCGCACCAGGGTGGATTAATAACACTGTGAATGCAAGTAGTTTACAGTGTAGTTGATTACTTCAAATGCAATCAACTGAAGATCATTAAAGAGACCATTTAAAGTACATGAAATGTCAGCCTGATTATAATGTGTATTAAGTTTATTCATGCAATTGCGTGTCTGTGTGTCTGTGTTTGTGTGTGTGTGTGTGTGTGTGTGTGTGTACCCTTAATTACTTGCGTTCATATTAAAGCCCAAACAATAATGGATTTTGGGGACCAGTTCCAATACTTATATGTAACAGTTAAAGATTTATATTGGCCGATGTTTGCCTTTAATATGACCAGAAAACATAAACAATACATTTTGGGAAGGATCCCTCAAATTTTAACTCTATGATCAAAGTTGACAGCAACAGTAAATACAGGATAACAGCTAATTCTGACCAGTAAACTTTACTGGAAATTAAATTGTAATAAAGAATGAATAAAAACCTATATATACAGTAATTATAAAACTGAATTACTTTAAATAACATTTAAAGACAGATTTAGCAAGTGTGCCTTAAAACAATACGTACACCGCCATAGGAGTCATGGGTTAAACAGCATATTTTTAAAGTGTTAGTACTTTTAAAGGATCTGAATACTTCCTCCACCACTGCATTCAACAGATACAGATCAACATTAGCATTAATTTGGAGTCGTGTTTCTGTCCACCTGCCGAATATCCAATGTTTACTCTCTTTTAAAAGTTATGTGTTCTGTTGTTAATATAAAAATAATGATTGTAGCTGCTTTAAAGCCCCTGAAAACGGGATTCTAAATCTCATGTTTTTCTTTACAACAATAAATATTCATGACTGAATATGAAACAATCAAAGTTAAAGTTTGGGGGAAAACCCAGCCACCAGCTGACGTCAGATTTTGATTCAAATATCGTTACTTACAAACACTGATTGGTGCACAGAAATAAATTACATCCCCTTTTCCAGCTGACCCCCTGCAAATTCAAACAAGTAAGGAGAGCACAGAAAATATAACAAATACACAATACACGGGTCTACTGCAGTTCAATTTAAGATCTGCACAAATAAATCCCATAATAGCACCGGTTAAAATGGCGCCATTCAAAGGGAAACTATGTCTGCCAGTATTGGCAGGGATGGACCAGTTTTATCTGTCAGTTCCAGATAAAAGAAGCTCCCAGTATTGATCAGCAGCATCCCAGCTCACCTTATTATCAAACTCAAAATCCATAAGAAAGTCACTGGTAACATGCCAAAGGCTGGGTCTTTCAAGGTTAGAAGTGTACACGCAGACACACACACTCACACACAGACACACAAACCAAAGGCAGACAGAGAGAAGAGGGGAGATTTAAAGAAACAGACCTTATTCCATGTGGGCTGCTGGCTGTGTGGCTCATTAAAACGTGATTGAAGCTGCAGCTCAGAGGCTGACTCAGCTGAGTTTAATTAAAGCTGTCAAACAATTCTTGTGTCACCCTGCAACATGCATATGTATAAATATATTCATTTTCACACCCACACCCATCTCTCTCTCTCTCTCTCTTGCTCTCTCTCTCTCTCTCTCTCCCATCAATTAAAGTGTGACATTCGCATTATCAATCTCCTTTAATTCATCCCGAAGACATGACTGGCCATTTGGCTTCACTGTTCTTCCCATGTCTTTCCCCCGCCCACTGCTCGATCACTGCTGGGACTGCCATTGTCAACACATATAACGTGCCTGTATCACCACAACCGTACAGGAATGGGAGATGGAGAGAGAGAGGGAGGGTTCCAGAAAATGAGGGAGCTGAGTCTATCGCTCTGGTTGTTATTAAGTGGGAGGGTTTCCACTCATCAGAAAACATGACCTGCAGGGCCGTAGCTATCACTGAAGACACTGAGCTCCAGACCTCAGTCATTTTTCTAGTCAGTCAGCCTACCATCTGTCTCTATGTACAGCTCTACCACACACATATTGAGGCATGTGAACTCCTAATGGGATGAGAGGGATTTCTGTCTGCATGGATTTTGATTTGTAAGTTGATTATTAAAGTACTGTAATGTATGGGAAGTAAAGAATCAAGTATTTCTACCCATAAGAAAGCACTTTAAGATTGGATGGTGAATCCTATTGTATGAAAGACAAGCCCCCATGTAGTTTCATCATGTCATTTGCTCATGTTCACTGGTGCTTAAAATCAATGTATTAATCCTACTTTGTACATTCATTAAACTATTATAAATAATTACGGTATACTATATTTTTTTTAAAATGAATGTCACTTTGAGAGTTCATACTCAACTTTGCTCCATTTTATCCAGCCAGGTACGTTATCCTATATCACTACTCCTCTGTAACTACATTTACACTAGAAATACTATTAAAAATTAAAAATCACCAAATGACTTTTAAATGAGAGTTTCTCCTTTAAACATGTATTTATGTGTTCAAAATCAAAGTTTAAATAGGATACAAGGGATAAAAACACCATCTGGCTTAAATCTGGTTACTCATGTCTCTCTGGGTTTGAAAGTCAGCCTGAAACAGGATGTCCAGCCAGCTGTTACTCTGACGACACTATGGCATCTGCCGGCAGAGTGGTTGTGTACTGCCAACGAAAAAAAAAGTGAAGTTGACAGGGGCGGGCTAAAGCTAACTCCAATACCACCACATCACACTGATCAGAAGCAGTCCATCTATCTGAGGGGTTAAAGTAGAACAATGTGGCAAATACTGTTTAAATCCACTTGAACTTTAATTTCTGACCCTCAACACAGAGGTGAAATGACTCACTCACTCTGACAGCAGAAAAACACCAACATTGAGACCATCAATAAACTGGATTCGGAAGAGTGGACAGCAACAACATGGTGCTGAAATGTAATGCCTGGATTAGAGCTGGAGGACTTGTGTAAATATTCATTTCTACCCTGCCAAACGAAGATGTCGCATCTTTTGTGTGCACAATTTCTTATTTTCAATGGACGCAGCCCATTCGCCTGTTTTTTTGGGTGCAACCTCTGCGCACCGAGATGGAAAAATCTCAATTTTTGTTAATGCAGCTAGCGCATTGCAGGTCTTGTGACAAGAATTAGCCAATCAGCTTCACATGACTTGCTTCACTCTCCATCCAAGGACGTCACAACATCTGGTTGAAAAGTCAGCCAAATTGTAACTGAAGAAGGAAGAGCGACTGATATACTCATTCAAACTGACTGATTTGGACCGGTTGCTTAGTAACAGCATGAAATTTGGTACAATCATTCATGCCCCTCTTCGGATGAATTTTAATCAGTTAAAAAAAATCACCAACCTTTACCTTTTCCTCTAGCGCCATTATGAGGTCAGAATTGCAATTTGTCCAATACTTTGGTTTACTTGGTTTAATGACTTTCCCATCAGCCTCAGCTAGTTTATGTTGAGTGCTAATTAGCAAATGTTAGCATGCTAACACAGTAAACTATGATGTGTTAGCATGTAGAGCAAAGTGCCACTGTGCCTAAGTACAGCCTCACAGAGCTGCTAGCACTGCTGTAAACACTTACTCTTGTTATTTTGAGAGAGCTGATGGTAGAAACAGACAAGAAACATGGGGAGACAGAGAGAGAACGGGATTGCATGCAGCAGCCAGAATTGAACCGAGGTCGTTTTACTAACATGATATGAGTCTTAGACCACTAGGCCATGAGAAATCCTAATATACAGCTCTTCACAAGAAAACTATTAGAAGAGGCAACAGTCCCCTGGTACAGTACCTTCAGTTTCACTTGTTTCCAGTAAGTTTGGATAAGAACACTTTCTAACTACATTACCCAGAGGGCTATTGGTTTAACTGTCCACACACACATACAGAGTCTATGACATCCATGCAGCATTCATTCAAGCCCTCAGGGCTCAACTGTTCATTGCCATTACCTACAATTCCCAAGAGTTTGTCATAAACAGTAGTGCAGCAGAGAGTTACTTAGCTGCAGAGAACTACAAAATGATGCAGTAAGGAATATGGAGAGGCACTAATGCTACAAGGAACAGATCTGCCCCATCTTTGTGTCAATCTCTCCCTCCCCTCCCCTCCTCTCTCTCTCCTTCGCTCTCTGAGGAGCTGCAGAAGCAGGAACCTCCTGAATTATTGAAGTAGACAAGACATATCTCAAACCCACACACACTCATACACACAAACAGTAACTGTATCCCTGCCCTCAGGGGGAAAATGAGATAATGACCAATTCAATCTGACATGGTTTTAGACACCATAAACATCAGAGTGAGAGAAAGAGAGGGAGGGAGGGAGAGGAGAGATACAGACACTGATCGAAAGGAGGACTGCGGAGGTGTGAAAAAGAGAAACAGACTGCCCATGATTTATTTCACTCTGTGACACTCAAGGTTGGGAGGGCTACTTTAAAATGTGATCTGAGCAAGACGGCTCACTTGTAAATAAAATCCGCTGCATTACATAATTGATTAGACTGCCCCCGAAACACAATACGTAGCCAAACAATTTATTCACAAGAGCGAACTGTCATTTGAATGCTGCCTGTATGATCATCTGCATCGCCTATCACAATGGGCAAAGCAATGATTGCGTCCATCATCTCAATAACAACTACTGTGATTACAGGGAACAAGCAGAGCCAGACACATACAATCAATCAAAGCATGAAGCTGCTTTGGAAATCACAGGCCATAACCTCATTACATGACAGTGAAAAGAGGAAAATGTTGGTCCAGAGTGTGGAAGCAACATATGGCAAGATACATAAGATGATTATCATGACTGAAACAAAATATGAACACTAATAAATATCTGTCTCTGTCTCACGTTCACATTTCTACTGATCAACCCTTACCTACTCTGATGAGCATAGTTTTGTCTGTGTTCAGTTAAATCTATACACAGTTTTTCAATGGAGCACTACACTGCCAAATGAATAACTGGTTCGTTAGCGTCTTTGATATTATTTATAAACCTTAATCACAAATCTTAGAATGCTAGCCATGGCTGTAGGGTTGATCTGTTGGTTGGTTGGTCGGTCCAACACTTATGTTACAAGGCAAGGCAAGTTTATTTGTATAGCACATTTCAACAACAAGGAAATTTAAAGTGCTTTATATAAAACATTAAAGCAATATAGGGCAATATAAAATCTTGACAACTATTGATGGGTTGCCATGAACTTTTGTACAGACATTCATGGTCCCCAGAGGATGAATTGTAATCACTTTTGTCCCCTGACCTTTCAACAAGCACCATCATCAGGTCAATACTTTTATTTGTTCATTACTTTGGTTTATGACCAAAAATCTGCAAAACTATTGACATTCCCATCAGCCCCAGCTGTAATTTGTCTTTAGTGCTAGTTAGCAAATGTCAGCATGCTAACATGGTAACAGCTGAAAGCACCAAAAAAGACAAAGAAAGACACACCAAACCAAAGGAAGAGAAGATGTGATATAGTTGAACAAAGAAAATAAATGAATACGGAGTGATTCTCTTGCTCGCCACACTTCTATGTGCTTCTTCGTTCAAACGGCACTAGACAACGCATCTATTTTTGCAGTCAAAAATCATTTCAAATCATCTCCATCCAAAATATCCCTTTTGAGATGTAATGTTTTTCCTCAAAAACGGACATAGGACATCCTAAAGACAGAGGGTTTTTTTATTGCTGCAAAAAAAATTGAATTTTGATATCAGATGTCTATTGGGTTATATTCCAGGGCCATCTTCCAAAATCAAAGTTTTAAAGGAAGAGAAGCAATGAATCAAATTGCAGGTAGAAGGTATGAACCCAAGACCTCACCCTCCCAACACAACAATACTATCACTGTCCCAACAGGGCCTTCCTATTTTGGCAGAATAATGTGGGCAAATAAGGCTGCTATGGATCATCCCTGCTCATAGATTTCACTTATAAAACAGATTACAAAAAGACAATCAAACGCTGGCATATGGAGAGATGTAGAGGGAGCCAAACGCAGAGGAAGAAATATCTTATCATACACTAGAACCAGCGCACAGTAGGGGTGACAGCTTCATTAAAGGCAATTTCAGTGGAAACACTCACAAACGCATAAAAAACTATAATGCCATATATACGTCTGTATTTTTACTCTGATATGGAGACATGATGATCAAAACAAACTGTGCATGTTTTATGTATTAAACTGTATGCAGTTTTGGGTTGTGAAAAACACACACTCACACACACACACACACACACACACACACACAAACACACAAACACTTATATCCTCCCTTTCCATCAAAACCAGCTGCTACGGACGTGCGTGAAAATCCTACAGTATTAACAACATATGTTGACAGAAAGCTGGCTACCTGTAATTAGTATAATTATAATTAACAACAACGGCAGAAATTCATGAACATGAAACATGGTGGAAATGTAGGGAGGAGAGCTTGAAACCACATGAATCATTACTGCATGCAGGCCAATGGCATATTACTGTAACACTTAAATTGTGAACAAATCTGTTTTAGTGCTGAAATTATGACAATTTTGATAATATTTTAATTGAGTTGTTGACATGAACTTTCACTGGTACAACATTCTGTGTGAGGATATATGGCTTTTCTCAGTTTTTACATATCACCTTGGGAACCTTTTCACTATTTTTGACATTTTGTATACTGATTGATCAATTTATTTCAAAAAAAGTTTATAAAAAGAATGTAATAATTATTAGTTGCAGCTAGTTACACTGAATATAGTTTAGAGTGATATGGATAAAATCCTCTGTCATGTTAGTTGAGCATGTTAGCATGCTAACATTTGCAAATCAGCACTAAACACAAAGCAGAGCCGAGGTTAACAAGAATGTCATTAGTATTGCAGGTATTTGGTCATAAATCAAAGTTTTGAACCAAATAAAAGTTTGACCTAATGAAGGCTCTAAAAACAGATCCCTTAACTTTTCATGTGGCACCTTCCTCAGGTCCAAATTTTATTTAAAGTTCTTATATCTTTTTCTTAGTTCTTTATCCTGAAGGGGGACATGAATGTATATATCACATTTTATTGCAATATATCCAATAGTTGTCAAGAAATTTTACTAAAAACCCAAAAATGTCAACCTCATGGTGGTGGTAGAGGAAAAGTCAGAAAAAAAAATCTGGGATTCATCATCTGGGGACCTGAATGTCTGTACAAAAGTTCATGACAATACATCCAATAGTTTAAGGGGTGGACCAACAGACGGACATTGCCATCGCTACAGATCCACGCCACTAGCACGGCTCAAAGGCCAATACTGCGATAAAGCATTTCCGCTCATTGATTTGATGCTTGTCTGCAATGGTCTAGTACATCCTGAGATATTAAACAGTGTGAGAAGAAATCTCTGATGGTAGACAAATTTATAAAATGTTATCTCTCAGAATACTGCTCAATATAAGAGATCCAAATACAGAGTACATCAGGTTTTTCCAAAGGTCTGAGGGTGGTTTCTCTGTCTTTGTAAATCTTTAGACAAAAACAGCAAATCAGACAGCATCTCTTCAAAAGCTCCTTCTCTTCTTCTCTTCACCTACCATCACTCTTTTTTTCCATTTTCTCTTTCTTATAGTCAGCCAAAATTACACTGGCAATGCTTTGTCTGTCTCTCTCTGTTCTACCCTCCAACACACACACACACACTCAAAACCTATTTATCCTGGTCATAGGGGACAGTGACCTTTGTCTAGCCTGTGACCGAATTGTCCTCCAATGTGTTTGTGAGTGCCTGCATATGTGTGTTTGTGTGTGTCTTCCTGGCTTTTCACACTCTTATTGATTATATCAAGGCTCCAATCAGGGTTACCAGCCCCTGTAAATGTACTGATCGATCTCTCCAAGAGCCTGAGGGCGGATGGGAAGCTGTGTGTGTGTGTGTGTGTGTGTGTGTGTGTGTCTGTATGTGTGTGTGTGTGTGTGTGTGTGTGTGTGTGTGTGTGTGTGTGTGTGTGTGTGTGTGTGTGTGTGTGTGTGTGTGTGTGTGTGTGTGTGTGTGTGTGTGTGGGCATTCATA